>OX465292.1:75042749-75642749 GCA_949987695.1 Merzomyia westermanni
CCTCGCGGTTCCTTGTTATGAATGTGGGGTCATCGACGGTAGGGTTACCGACGGTACGCGTGTATATTCCGCACCCATAAGCTCGAATTGATGATCCGCAAAATCCATGTAGTTGAAGAGATTTATAGTTTAATGACAAGCAAAGGCGTGGAATTTGAATAGACGAAAGTTCCGATAAACTCGTGACGAAATTGATCCATGCGGAATAAATATTTTGAGGCACTGTTTCATCCCAATTCAATTTCAGTAGCCACAGTTCCTGAAGAAGAATTTTGGCCTTGATTATTATTGGTGCTAAGAGTCCAAGTGGGTCAAACAGTGACGATGCAATTGAAAGAAAAGACCTTTTCGTTACCCGCCCATTGGGGGTTTGCCTAGGTTCAAAGGAAAACAAAAATATATCATTAATTTGATAAATTGCCATTTGTCGATGAATATGTCCGTAGAGATCGGATTTCTGCAGCAAAATTTTGTTGTTGCACATTACAAACCATGCAAAGCAATGCGTGGTGCAATTCCTCGGGAGAGATCTGACCATTTGAGTTACTAGAATGATGTTTTCTTAAAATGTTGTAGAAGCGGAATAGCCACGCCACGAGCCGTATACAGTGAGTGTAAGAACTGCACTTGTCGATTATTTCAATAATATAATTGGTATTTGCAATTACCTTAAAAACCGACTTCCTTAACTCCGAACTAACTACCTCCATATCAATGATTTCACCCTTTGGCTTCGGCCAATTGCCTTCATGTTCGTATAGAAACGAGGGTCCAGTATTCCAAATTGAATTCTTCAGCTCCACAGCTGTGCTTCCTCGAGACACGATGTCAGCTGGATTGCTGTTTGTTGGAACCTGTTTCCAATGGGCTTCAGTAGTCAGTTCTTGTATTTCTGACACCCTGTTGCCAACAAATGTTGAAAGCGTAGCGGAATGCTGTTTTAGCCAGTGGAGTACAATCTGCGAATCTGTCCAAAGGTAAACATCAAAATTGTGATTAGAAAAAAGAGATTTTGTTTTTGCGAAAAGTTTAGCGAGAAGAAGTGCGCCGCATAGTTCTAATTTTGGCAACGATTGCTTTTTTTATAGGCGCGACTCTCGACTTCGCCGTCAATAGATTAATACGAACAATTCCAGAATTATCGACGGTTAGGTTAGGTGGCAAGGGCGGGACAGAGTACCTGGACTCTGCCCGACACTTAGGCCTCTAAATAGGCCCATTGTGATACCCTATACGGTCTCTACCCACCTCTATGCCCCAGAGATGCGAGCAAGTCATCCCTGAAGCCGACAGCAGCTCAGCCGCTTTACAGTCAACCGATCCAACAACCCTAGAGTAATAGTGTTCAAAGATCTCCAGAGGCTGAAAAAGGACCAGCCGACTCACACGGTCGCGCCACCGTCGGCGCCAGGGGAAACCAACTCACACCCAGGGCAGGGGATCGAACCACTTCGTGGAGTCAATAAATTTGGATAACGCTTTTATTTCTATTTTTGATACCTCAGCGAGGTCATCGAGAAACGGTTGGCCCAGGATAGCCAACCGTCGCCTGCTGAGTGCAGGGCATTGACACATCAGATGCTAAACACTTTCCTCCTCCTCAATACATCTGCAGCTGCGACAGTAATCATTAGACCTTGCGCCCATTCTGGCGTTGTGAGTGCCTATTAAACAGTGCCCTGTTAGAACCCTTACCAGGGATGAAATGCCCGATTTATTAAGGGACAACAGGGAATTTGTACATCTTTTGTTGTAAGAAGGCCAGGTTAACCTGGATATCTCGCACGTCGAGAGCCCCGACCAGAGCATATTTGCTATTTTCATTGTGTTTGTGCTGACACTAAATTTAAAGGAGGCCATGGGTATGCCTACTGACATATTTCCAGGAAGGAGATGGGTGGTGGTACCTCGTCTGGCCAGCTCATCCGCTCTGCAGTTACCTTCAATATCCCTGTGCCCAGGTACCCAAATAAGGCTAATACTGAAGTGCTGAGCCATCTCGTTGAGAGATCTGCGACATTCAGTTAACGACTTTGCCTTGTCGACGTATGAGTTCAAGGCTTTAAGTGCGGCCTGACTGTCTGAGAAGATATAGATCTGTTTACCATTTTGGGGCATGGATGCCAAGCTTTTCACCGCACCGTGTATTGCCAGCATTTCCGCTTGGTACACGCTGCAGTGATCGGGAAGACGGAAGGAGATCTGTAGTCCCAGGTCCGGTGAAAAGATTCCTCCCCCCACCTTCCCCTCAAGCTTGGAGCCATCAGTGAAGATGTTAATGGCGCCCCGAACCGTATGTGGTCTGTTGTCCCATTCTTGTCTTGTCGGTATTATTACCTCGTAGTTCCTGACGAACACGTTATTTGACGCGCAGTAGTCAGTGGTGTGAAGGTAGTGTTGCCGGCCTACCACACCGAAGGTCCATGGTTCGAGCCCTGGTACAGGTAACATCAAAAGTGATTTGAAAAAAGTTTTTCAAAACGGGGTCGCCCCTCGGCAGTGGTTTGGCAAACTCTCCGAGTGTATTTCTGCCAAGACAGGCTTCTCAGAAAAAATTCGTCTCCTTTGTAGATGGCGTTCGGAGTCGGCAAAAAACTGTAGGGCCCACCAATTTGTAGGGAAAATTCAAATCGGCACACCACAAATTGGAAGAGAAGCTTGGCGCAAAAATCTCTTAGGAGGTTTATGATGATATACCTGTTGTATATCGCGCCATAAAGAGAAAAGAGTCAGTGTGTGGTGGTATGTTCACAGGCGCGTGGTTACCCAAGATTGTGGCGTGCCCACTTTGTTCGTTTATCCAGACGCCAGTCTCCCTTACTCGCAAAGCTGTGATCGTGGCTACTTCTTTCGCCACCAGATCAAGCGGTGGTAGGTGCAGCATAGTGTTGAGTGCTTCTGTCGGGGTGGACACAAGGGCCCCGGTTATGCAGAGTTCTGAACTCCTTTGGACTTTTTGTAGCTGTTTGAGAAGCATTACGAGCTCACTTTGTAGTGTAGGCCCAAACATTTGAATATCATTCAAAGACTTCTGAGTTGTTGTTCGACACGATGCATCGAAGACAACTCTCAATTTCGTTGTTGTACTACTTGGTTTGAGAACGCAGTGATGCGGAATAAAATAATGAGGTTGGTTGAGATTGGGATTCGTTACTATGGTCATATGACCCAAACGTTCATACTCCTCCATAAAAGCGACATACTGTGATTTGAGGTCCGAAGACCCTGACAACCGGCGTTCTATCGAGTTGAATCTACGCAATGCTGTCATGTATGAGTCGCCTAAACTAGTAGGATTTTCCTTAAATGGAATTTTGACGATTACCCTGCCACTATCATTGCGAGACACTGTGTCAAGGTATAGGCGTTCTCAAGTTTGTTGCTCACTTGTCCACACTTGTTCTGTCGTGGATACCTCATCAAGCGTCCACAGTCGTTCTAACTTTGCGTCTATGGATTGATCGCATTCAATAAAATAAGTCGTTGTTACTTGCGACTTAACATTTGTGTTGGTTAAAAATTTAATATTGGTTGACGACTTACCAATGCTATGAATTTCAATATTTTGTTTAATTCGAGGCAACAATAATTTTTGTGGAAATTCATCCGTCATGAGATTTACCTGTGAGCAAGAATCCAATAATGCTCGGCCAAGTCGATATCCACCAGATGCGTCACGAACCCAAACAACAACAGTAGCAAGAATAATTTGATCCAACGATGCGTTTATATGAGTATGTACAGCAGCTTCTGTCGTTGGTGTAGATGACGTTGGCGTCGAAGAGGCCATTGGAGATACGCGATGAAGAAGACTGTTTTGTTGACGTGAGCAAGTTTTACATTTGAGTGACGAGGGACAATTCGAGACTTGATGGCCCTTACAGAGGCAATTGATGCAAAGGCCTTGTTTCTTAGCATAGTCAAACCGTTGAGCCACGCTAAGCACTTGAGCACATCAGGCACGTAGTCTTAGAGCATGCAAATGAATATCCCTTGCGCTGGGACCTAGGGTGTGAAGTCTTATTGTGATTTTGACTTACCGATGACGATAATTTGGCATGTTCGACCGAGTCCAAATATTGGCAATGTCTCTCTAAAACGGCTGTGCATTTCTCCCATGTTGGTAGTGATTTAAAATCCAACGGATCCTTCCATTTTTTGTTTGTCTCCTCATCTGCCTTCTGTAGTACAATATGTATAAGCATAGCTTGCGCAATTTCGCTGTTAGTGCCCAATGACTGAAGCGAACCAAAGATTGTAGAAGCCTTATCGATGAGACTTTTTAGCTGTGCACCATTCGAATTAGAGACTGACGACAACTCAAAAAGCGACAAATGTTTTCTAAAAATATGAGGGTTGGATTTTCATACCTACTTTTAAGCCTTTCCAAAGCCTTGGGGTAATTTTCATTAGTGACCTGAAATGCATCAATAGTTTCAAGAGCTGGGCCCTGTAGGCAATTACGCAAATGATTAAATTGTTCAATGCTTGACAAGTTAAATTCACGATCAATAATTTGTTTAAACGAAGTTATAAAATTGCGATATTCTGAATACTTGCCATTGAAGGAGGGGAGTTTAAGCTTGGGAAGTTTGGAATGAGTTTGCACGACTGTAGTAGTATCTAGCATCGAAGAGTTGTGGTCATCAGATAGCTGTGACTGGATGGTAACTTTAGTGGTTATGTACAACTCCTCTAAATCGGCGCGACCAGCATCATCATTGTCTAGCTTCTCAATTTCAGTTTGTGTCGAAAGTAGTTGTTTGAAGTACGACTCAAGGATGCCCAAACGGCATTTATACTCTGGCACTGAAAGCAACTTACTGCCAGGGCGAACGCTGGCTTCCACGATATTCTTTAGGCTCGAAATATTTTTCTTGAGATTTGCGCGTTGTTGTTTCAGCTCCTCCAAACTCATTGTAACCGAAAAAAATAGGTATACAATTTTATTAGGTGATTCGAACGAGGGATTATGTGGGAAGCACAAATGCGAATATATGTATGTAGATATGGGGTTGAGTACGATTACTGCAACTTACCAATTTTGCAACAAAATGATAGCGAAATCAACGACAAATGGCAAATACCTTTTCCAATAAATATACCCACTTCAATTTAGCGAGATTTCCAATAATGAAGTTTCAGCAACTGCAGCGATGAGAAATTTGGCAACTGTTTCAATCAACAGGTTGAGCCGGCACGATGAATTGAAAGATGACCAAAATGTCCGCGTTCAGCAAATGGAACGGTGATGTAGCGAACTATTGAGCGCAACGATTTGCAAATAGCGACGAAAACGATTGAGGGCGTTTGAAGGTTATTTATTCAAACCAAATTTAAAATATGTAGTTCCGGTACGGAAATTCGATGAAGTCTAATGTTGACCACCACTTGCGCACGAAAATATATTTCCAAATTAAAATATTTTAGGATAAAGCACTGCCCCACGTTGGGCGCCAAAAAATGTACTCGCATAAGGCCTTTCTTACACGGAACTTACAACAAAAGGGGGCTGTGCTAAATAATGCGACTGTTTCGTTTGATGGCCAACAAGTAGGCTAACTCTTTTATTATGTCAATATTTCAAATTCGAGTTGTACTTAAAATTATAATGTGTTTGTGTGTATGTCCATATGCATGCAATAGCGAAAGAAGATGCAATGCAAAGGGTGAAAAATCCCTCGCTATTGTCTTAGCTATATAAGCATACAAGCGTATGTGTATCCAATGATTTTGTGGGAGCATTAAAGGAGATATGAGTAGGTAATACATATATAAGTACATGTCTTTTTGTAATATTCATTGCTCTTATACTAGACAGTTAGGTAAGTTGGCAAATACAAAATGTGAAAAGTTTTAGGCAAATGATTGTGCAGGTGTCGTTGACCCACGACAGCTGTGCAATTAGGCAGGGTGTCTCAATCGGTGACTCAACAGTAGGCTTCGTCCTTTCTTTTCGTTGCAGCGCGGCACTCTTCATCATCATACCAGTTGTTTCTTCGCGTTCGCCGGAATATGATCCCACTGCTCATGCATTCCACTAGGTTGAATTGTGCTCTCGGAGAGCAGGTGTGAGAGGCGATCTGCGAAATAATTGGCGGTCTGTTGCGATTGCAGCTTCTCGACGTCCAGCTTTCCCTGCGTTTTTTGTTGCACCTGTTTTGTCGTACAGAGGCGGGTACGTCTCTTGGCTGCTACTAGGTAGTGATCAAAGTCGATGTTAGGTCCTCCTATTGTGCGAACATCTAAAACGCTGGAAGCATGCCGTCCGCCTATCACAACGTGGTCGATCTGGATGCGTGTTTTTCGATCGGGGGACAGCCATGTAGCCTGATGGATCTTCTTGTGCATAAACCTAGTGGTGGATATGACCATGTTTCGGGCACCGGCGAAGTCGATCAGCCTGAATCCATTTGGCGAAATCTGATCGTGGAGACTGAACTTCCCGACAGTGGGGCCAAATACACCCTCCTTACCCACCCTGGCGTTAAAGTCGTCAAGCACGACTTTGATATCATGACGGGGGCAGCGCTCGTATGCTTCTTCCAGGCGCACGTCCTCCTTCTCTTCCGTCGGTGCATGAGCGCAGATAAACGATATGGTCAAAAATCGTACTTTTATGCGGATTGCAGCGAGACACTCGTTCGCGGGTGTCAACGACAGTACTCGGTGACGGAGTCTCTCTCCCACCACAAATCCCACGCCGAATCTGCGCTTATCTTCATGCCCACTCCAGTAGATGTGCAAGGTGTTTTGATCGTGTTTCCTCGCCCCGTCCATCGCATCTCTTGTATGGCGGTGATGTCAGCTTTTGCTTTCCTCAGGACCTTAACCAGCCGGGCAGCGGCACCTTCCCCACTAAGGAAGCGGACATTCCAGGTACATGCCCTTATCTCGTAATCCTTATTTCGTTTGCGGGTGTTGTCATCTAAAAAAGGGGTTCTCATGTCCGAGGCTTTGTTGTTGGCTTTCATTGGAATGTTGTTTTATGAGGTGGGTCCCAAACCCAACGCACAACCCGTTTCGCGGGAGGTTCAATTGAATTACACGTTTGTATAGCGAGCCGCTTGATCCAAGACAGACGCCCGCTTGCAGCCGCACCACATGGTGATCAGACGCTGCTGTTTGAATCCCCCAGCAAGCCCTTAAACCGATTATGTCGGAGTGGCCTTACCAGGTTGTCGCCTTCTCACGTTTAGCTCACCACCAAACGGGTGTTCGGTGGCTACCCAGAGGATACTTGGGATCAAAGCCTGGAAGTAGTGAGCTGCTTGAACCGCATGCAAAAGAATCGCTCTGGCCATTCCCAGGTGAACGGCGATCAGAAACTTTCCCCACTTGCGCGGACTTCTGCACACGGCCCCATCCTCCCTAAACACTATTTTTTGTTATTTATTCACCTGATTCCGAGAACCGTTACTTTAACAAGTGGAGAGTAATGGGAACGTGCGCAGAGGTGCAAAACATATATTTTTTGTACTATATAGTGCTTCGAACCACGGTTATCGATGTAGGCCATACCTAGTTCTTCTTTGGCAGAGCGATACCACTTAAAAGTTCTGTTAAGAATATCGCAAATTTTATAATTTTAAAAACAGACGCCAAAATTACGCTTGATTGTTAAAAAAAATAAATGGAATCCGATTTAATGAAATTTAAGTAAGGATAGGGCTACTCTGATAGTGAAGGAAAACTATGTGTGTTCGCATGTATGGAAAATTGTTGAATATTTAGTAATAATTACTGAATATCTCTTATAAACAAATTTATTGTGAACGATTAATCGAAGTGCTAACTTTTTCAGCGATGTTTCAACAAATTAAAAAAAAAAACTATTTATTAGCACCAGGGTTGCAGATATATATCAAGCGATATATATCATGATATATATCTCGATATATATCGGATATTTATTCCTGAAAAAATCGTGATTTATATCAAATTGTAAAACTTTCCCTTTTGAATCTGACAGTACTGGTTTGGCTCTGCACATAATAAAGCTGCTTAATGAGCTGACTAGAAGCCTAAAAAAATTAGTGCTTTCATGCACCAGAGTATTGTAGTCCGTTCATCGAGCATACCTAACGCAACCGAGGAATCACTGCCACAATCTGGAACTTTCTAAAACGTGTAATTCGGTGATACCCTATATCAAACAAATTTCATATTTTATATTGCACGAATTTGTTGTTAAAGCTTCAGTGGCATATTTTGGGCTTTCTGCAAGTGGATCAATTGACAAATATTATTTGAATGCTAAAAGTTTTTATGATTTTTTAAATAAATTACTATTTTACTCGAGAGAGAATTCTGGTGTGTCAATATTTTGAATCAAATCCAAGGAAAGTAATAGTGGCAAATGGACAGATTGTGAAAAGTGTGGCCTTGAGTTGCAAGGTATTCCCCAAAGACTGACCAAACATATTCAGAGGTGTAACAATAACGAAGGAACACCGAGTGGCAAGACAAAAAAAAATTATTAATTGACAAAGATATTTTCGATACTATAAACTATAGTAAATATCAACAAACGCCTAAAAGTTCTTACGCCGAATGAAACCAATAACCGTGGTTTTTGATAGGATGCAGAGGGATGGAACCACTGTAGCTCTGGCGGTAGAAATGTGGAAGAAATTGGAAAATGATTTACATGGGAAACCATCGAAGGTATGCAAACAATTTAAGAAGCGTAAAGAAACGCGAATTATTTGGTTCATCTCCCAAATCAAACATTTCAAGGGAAAACCCCAAATTATGAAGAAAAACAAGTTTCTTTAGAGTAATTACAGAGGTTATACCCAGAATTTGGTCCATGGTCAATGAGTACTGCTTCAAGGCCATTTCCATAATTTTTTTTTTGCGGACCACTTTAGAACTACGCCCCTTATGACTTGGTGGAAGTCGCTAAACCTAATTGACGCAGAAAAATATTTTAGATGGGATGATCTTCAGGTGTTTTTAAAACTGTGCTTCAAATTATTAATAGCTGTTGCTGCCACTGATGGTCTTGAAAGAAGTTCTTCCACATTTGGTCTTGTCCATTCCAAACTTCGTAACAAACAGGCAGTGCAGAAGCTGGAAAATCATTAGGAAATTTGCCGTCGGTAGAGGTAGAAGTAGACCTTTTAGGCGAGTCGGATGGTTCAATACAAGACTTGCCCCTGGTGCGGCTTCAAAACCATAGTATATGTCTACTAGGAGCGCAACTTACCCGAATCTGCACACACGCAATAATAAAACAACAAATGTCAAAAGTAATTTTTGTTAAACGATTTATATTAGCACACTTCTAAACACCACCAAATTAGTTCGCGATAACTATCCACAGTAAAAGTGTCTGCGAAAACAGCTGATCGTGTCTAAGCAGTTTTCGTTTGGTTAAAACGTATCAAATAGGAAAAATTGATAATAATGGTGTTAAGCGAAATTAACGATACCCCGGCCTGAAAATAGCTAAAGAATTGACCTATAGGTGCTTTCCTTTAGTTCGCCGGTATTCAGTTACTCCGACGTCTCGTTTTCCTTGTGCGAGGAGATAGTGGGCCGATGTGGTCTGCCCACGTTGCGAGCACCGTCGCACAGGGGCGCCTCTGCCGTTAAAGCATGGCAAAAATCAAAAAAATCATAGAAGCGTTCGCTAAATCTAATACATGTTTCTAATAGAGAATTTTCCAGGGATCACGAGTATACAACTGTTTTTCCACAGAAAATTATAGTTTACCAGGTAGAGCCGCTCAAAGTTGACCAATTTTCAACATTGGGAAAACTTTAAAATTTTTATTCTTTTTCGTTGTATTTAAAATGGTTTTGTGAGTAAATAAGGCAGCCGATTGTCGTTTTCTTGTATAGCAATTAAAGATAATTTAATTTAGGATTGAAACAATGTTTTTCGAAGTTTTTCGAAATTCCTATTTTTAGGCCCTTTTTAAAACTTTGATGGAATAAAAAAAAAAAGGTAAAATATGTGCTCCGTCAAATTAACAGTAGTTATTTATATTATATTCAGTTACCTAAATTCATAGAGTCTACCTGCGTCCAGCTGCAACTTCACTTTTTACATCAAATAAAGTTAAACAACCTTGGGCATAAATACGCGCCTGAGCAGGTATATATAATTCAGTACGGCCGTAAGGTCGTTTTTGTTATTGGAACTTGTTAACAACATACATTTTTTTAGTTACGAATTGTATACCTGAAATTCAGTTTAATAATTTGAGTAGGTATATAAAGCTATCCATCATACAATGCACATTTGTCTTTTGGAGATTAAGGAACTTAGTATTCTGTTTACTTAAATAAAGTGAATAGTATTTTTAAATATAGTTCACAGTTTAATATTTAGTCAGATACACTCGAAGCCAATTCTAATATGTATCTACAAAACTCGAAACTATTTGCGGTGCTTAAATCTACAAAGTCAAGACGGGACTTCGTTGAGGCTATTATGAGAGAATTAGCGAGTGAAACAAGCATTAAAGAAAAGGAAGGCCTGGAAGAAAAATTTGGTTTACAATACATTATGATAGAAAGAAAATGGTAGGACGTCTATCGTATGATACCACATGAAAAGTGTCTAGCTGACAAAACTGTTTTGGACGAAGAAACGCCTAGCACGTCAACCAATCCAACTAGAGGGAGACAAACAAAACCCATAGAAGAGTGTTCTACCTACACAAGGAAAAGGAAGCTGTCTGATACACAAAAGCTATGACCACGACTCATCTTTCAGAAGCACGGGCTATTAAATATAAAAAAGACGAAGAAAACGTGAAGTCTCATATAACAGAAGGAGTTTCGGTACCAAGTCCAGTGCGACTGATGAGGATCAAAAACAGCATTCCTACACCACCAAATGCGCTAGCTAAGAAATTCACTCCCGAAGAAACTTTGGCGCTGTTTATAGATCTCGGTTTAACGAAGAAAAAATATTTGTTTTATTTTGTTTTGTTGTTTTTCCGACAGGGTGAATGATTGATGTATATTGGAACGATTTTTCGTCATCCCTTGTCAAATTTGGGTTTGAGACAAACCGGTTTCGGCGTTGTGCCATCATCAGTGTCGATTTTCGTTCTGATCTGTTGTGGTAGTTTGTCTTGTATTTACATTAGGTAGCAGGTAACGTCAGCATGGGTGTCTGTTTGTGTACATGTGTGCATGTGTTATGTGTGTACCTTCAGAAACGGGGGTGGTTTGCATCGATCGGTTTTTTTTGTGGTTGACTGAGGCAGGTAAAAGTTGGTGATTTTTGTTGTTTGACCTTTTTTGCTTGTTTGTTGTTTTTGATCTTTTGCTGTTTTATGCTTATTTGTCGGTGCGTGTGTGTTTGTTGTACCTGAGTGATTGCTTTGTTTTTTGTAAACCAATTTTAAAGGTTCGAATGTTGTGTCGGAAACAGTGTTTGTCTGTTCGTTTATTATTCTACCGTCGAATGTTTTTTGTTTGTAGATTACCATGTTTTCGAGTACGTTCAGACGTCTACCTTTTGCTTGTACATGTAGGACCTTGACTGTTTTTTTGATGTTTCCGGGGGGGCATTTATTCTCCGCCATGTGATTCGCAAAGTTGGACTCTGGTATGATGGTTGGATTCCGTATCTTTTTGTTGTAATCTCTAATGTGTTCTCTGAACCTCGTTCTTACTTGTCGTCCGGTTTGTCCTATGTAACTGTGCTGGCATTCACAAGTGAGCTTGTATACACCATGGCTGCTAAATGGATCTTCTGAGTTAGTTTTGGTTCTTAGCTTCCGTCCTAAATTGTTCGATGTTTTGAACGCTGTGTTGATATTGTATTTTCTAAGGAAATTTGCTAATTTACGAGGTGTGTTCAAAAAGTATCGCGAATTTTGTGTTTTTTCAAAAATTATTTATTTATTCATGAATATATATTTTGTCCCCTTCAAAGTAATCCCCATGAGATATTATACACTTGTGCCAACGGTTTTTCCAATCTTCGAAGCACTTCAAAAAATCATTTTTCTGTATCTTGTTCAGCTCCTCCTTCGATGCCGTCTTTATCTCGTCAAGAGAAGCGTAACGTCGTCCTTTCATGGGCCTCTTCAGTTTAGGGAACAAGAAAAAGTCACAGGGGGCCAGATCTGGGGAATACGGTGGCTGCGGCATCATTAGTGTGTTGTTTTTGGCCAAAAAGTCGCGCACAAGCAACGATGCGTGAGCAGGGGCGTTATCGTGGTGCAAAAGCTAATTTTTGTTCTTCCACAAATCCGGGCGTTTCTGGCGGATTGCTTCGCGCAAATTGCGCATAACTTGCAGGTAATATTCCTTATTGACCGTTTTTCCCTGTGGCAAGAACTTATGATGCACCACGCCCCTGCAATCGAAGAAAACTGTCAGCAAAACTTTCACATTCGACCGAACTTGGCGCGCTTTTTTCGGTCTTGGTTCGTGCGGCAGCTTCCATTGAGATGATTGAGCTTTGGTTTCCACGTCATAACCATAAACCCACGATTCGTCACCAGTTATGACCCTCTGGAGCAAGTTTGGGTCGTCGCGGACAGAGTTTAACATCTCATTAGCAATGTTCATGCGATGCTGTTTTTGGTCACAATTGAGCAATTTTGGTAAAAAAATAAATAAAAATCGAAGACGATCCAAAACACGTGCAAGCAAAGCAGCTGTCAACAATTAACTGAACATTCAAAATGGCCGAGCTTGTCGGCATAAGTGAGAGACATGAATACCAACATAACGCCACAAAAAATTCGAAATTCGAATATACGTAACCAGCGAAAATTCAAAATTCGCAATACTTTTTGAACACACCTCGTATATGTTGCCCTTCCAGTATATGTCATTGTCGTCCAGGTTTGTGTACTTTCTTCTCCATTGTTTCTTTTTTGTTCTCTAAGGTCTCTCCTGAGTTTATCTACTAGTGCTTTTTTATATCCGTTGTTTGTAGCGATGTTATATATTATTCCAAGCTCTCTTCTATATGCTACTTGTGTAAGAGGTGTTCTTTCCAATCTTTGTACTAAGTGCCTCAGCGCTGCATTTTTATGTTGTTGTGGGTGGTTCGAGGTATTATGTATTATTGTGTCGGTGGCCGTTGGTTTCCTATATATGTCGTAGTTGAATTTATTGCTAACTTTATCAATACTTATTGTGAGGTCCAGATAATTGATTCCTCCGTCTTTTTCGGTTTCCATTGTGAATTTTATGTTCCCGTGCTGCTTGTTGAGGTACTCCAGTACTTGCTCTTCGTTGTTGGAAGTTAAAACGCATATGATATCATCCACGTACCTTGCGTAAAATAACACTCCTAATTTGGAATTTAATTCCTGTATATACTCTTTTTCCAGGTTTTGCATAAACGCTTCCATAAGAATAGCCGATGTTGGGTTTCCCATCACAAGTCCGTTTGTTTGTCTGTATATTTTATTGTTGAATTGAAAATAGTTTTGACGTAGGATGGTTCTTACCGTGTTCGTGATTTGCGTACTTTTTACTTTATCTTTTGTTTTACGTAGTATTATAGAGTTTACTATGTTCAATGTCTCTGCTAGTGGTATTGATGTGTATAGATCTTTTATGTCGAAAGATACCAATTTGCTGTCCTTTGTCACTTCAACGGTCCTAAGTTTGTTTATTAGTTCAGATGTATTAGTTATGGTGTGTCCGTTGCTAAGTTCCAGTGTGTCCTTCAATACTGTTTTTAAATATTTAGATAGCTTATAGCATGGTGCCGATTTAAAATTAATGATTGGTCTCATTGGATTGCCAGGCTTGTGGATTTTTGGTAGCGCAATCAGTGGTGGAGTTGACGGGTTCATTTGGACTAATGTATATGCCGAGTTTGTATCTATTATATTTGTTGCAGTTTTTATAGCCACTTTGATTTCTTTCTGGTATTCATCCGTGGGGTTCACTCTTATTCTACGACAATCCATATCCTCGATGAGTTTTTCGGTTTTTGCTATATACCCATCTTTTTCAATTAGCACAGTTGTGTTGCCTTTGTCCGCCTTCGTTGCGACAATGTTGTTTATCCTGAGTTTATGTTGTAGGTTCTTGACTGTTTTTTGCTCCGTGTTTCTCTTCTGTCCTTCCTTTGCTTTCACTTCCTTGTTTATTATTTCTCTGCACATGTGTCTTGCGTGCTCTTGTTCCTCAACTGGTATTAACGATATTGCGACCTCTGCGTCTACGATCGCCTGTTCCGTTTTTCTTTTTTCGCTTTGGTCTATAATATTGTGTTTCAGTCCCTTTTTAAGAAGTTGTTCTTCCGCCGCGGTGATGGCCACTGTCGTTAGGTTTACGAGCCTGGCATGGAAATGGTGGGGTTGTTGGTTGTTGTCCCGTTCGCGACGTCCTGTCAGCTTATCTAGCTTCCGGTTCAGCGTCCTGTATTTCTGTTGTAGTTCATGTTCGACCTCAGTTCTTATGCGCTCGAAGCATTCCATTAACGTATCGGTAGGTAATTGCTCCGCCAACCTTAAATGGATGGATAGAATTTCGGCATTTATTCCATCTTTCTTGGCGTACTGGTTTTTCAACTCATATCTTAGGAAGTCTCTTTCCGCCTTCCTAATTGTCCTCATGCTTGTATTGGTGTTTGTTTTCATTGTTATTTTTGCAAATTTTGGTGTCACATTCCATTCTATGCATTGTTTGTTAAACCAAATGTTTGCCTTCGTTGCATGCAATTTCAGTAAACGTCGTTTGTAAACTATTAGTAGACCGTTTTCGTTTAAGTTAAAATCCTGACAAGCATTAACTGTTTTATTTTGTTTTGTTGTTTTTCCGACAGGGTGAATGATTGATGTATATTGGAACGATTTTTCGTCATCCCTTCTCAAATTTGGTTTTGAGACAAACCGGTTTCGGCGTTGTGCCATCATCAGTGTCGATTTTCGTTCTGATCTGTTGTGGTAGTTTGTCTTAATAATAATAATATAATAATAATTCCCAACGGATTACCCACCATATCCCGCCCGACCGGCGCGAGGGGCGCATCCGCATAACGCGCGGATTATTCGTTCGTGCCGAGTCGTTGAAAGGCTTTGGTTTGTTAATCGTCGAGATCTAAAACTGCTCAGCTACAGAGAAAACCTCATCAGCTAAGTAAAGTAGATATAGGATAGATTATACATTAAGAAATAACTAGTTAACAGAATAAAATTATTGTTAAAAGTTAAAATAGAAGTCAAAGAATAAAAAACAATTAGTAGCTATGAATTTAGGACAGAAAGGATTGATTTTTTTATGCTGAAAAGCGAGTCTGAAATATCAAATCTACTAGAAAGAGAGTTATAATCTTGACACAAACAGCGAAAAGGCTCATTTAACTGAAAATTGGTTCGGCACTGTTTTAAGACTAGAGGTTTAAAATGCCTTGAAGGACGAGACGGTACATTGAAGTTCACTTCACTTAGAAGAAATGGGCTGGATAGTGAACCATTTAGCAATTTAATCATAAAAATAATTCCAAGCATTTCCCTCCGACTAGAAAGTGTGTGTAGATTAATGAGTTTTAAACGATTCGTATAGGGTGGCAGATTGTACGAGGGATCCCAATGAAAATCTCTTAAGGCAAATAGTAAAAATTGGTTTTGAACTGATTCAAGGCGATCTACATGAACCTGGTAACGCGGGTTCCAAATTATAGAACCATATTCAAGTATCGGTCTGACTAATGTAGTGAAGAGGGCTTTAGTTACATAAGGGTCGCTAAATTCTTTATTTATAGTAGGTAGCAGGTAACGTCAGCATGGGTGTCTGTTTGTGTACATGTGTGCATGTGTTATGTGTGTACCTTCAGAAACGGGGGTGGTTTGCATCGATCGGTTTTTTTGTGGTTGACTGAGGCAGTTAAAAGTTGGTGATTTTTGTTGTTTGACCTTTTTTGCTTGTTTGTTGTTTTTGATCTTTTGCTGTTTTGTGCTTATTTGTCGGTGCGTGTGTGTTTGTTGTACCTGAGTGATTGCTTTGTTTTTTGTAAACCAATTTTAAAGGTTCGAATATTGTGTCGGAAACAGTGTTTGTCTGTTCGTTTATTATTCTACTGTCGAATGTTTTTTGTTTGTAGATTTCCATGTTTTCGAGTACGTTCAGACGTCTGCCTTTTGCTTGTACATGTAGGACCTTGACTGTTTTTTTGATGTTTCCGCGGGGGCATTTATTCTCCGCCATGTGATTCGCAAAGTTGGACTCTGGTATGATGGTTGGATTCCGTATCTTTTTGTTGTAATCTCTAATGTGTTCTCTGAACCTCGTTCTTGTCGTCCGGTTTGTCCTATGTAACTGTGCTGGCATTCACAAGTGAGCTTGTATACACCATGGCTGCTAAATGGATCTTCTGAGTTAGTTTTGGTTCTTTTGCATATAGAAGCTTCAAGCTTCAAGTTTATGCCACGGAAATCAAGTTTAAAGCTTAAACCTTGGATTAATAAGTCGCTCATTTGCAAAATAAAACTAAAAAATAAACTGGGAAGGAAGTGCAGTAGGCTTGCGCGAAGTCATAAGCTACATAGGCGATATGCTAAATTGTGTAGGACAGTAAAAAAAGAAGTTTCCTTTCAACGCGATAAATTTTATCGCAATAAGTTTATATCCTCGCAGGGTAATTCAAAGAAAGAATGGGAAGTTATTAATAGTATGGTAAACCGGAATTCCAAGGAAAGAACCTCATCGATGGCCTTAAATAATTGTGGAGAGACCATTACGAGTCCTACGGCAGTAGCCAATCTTTTTAATGAGCACTTTTCTACGATCGGACAAAGTGATTCGTCATCTTCGTGCAAATGCCTAAAGTTTGAAGAGTCAAGTGCAGAGAGTAGCTTTATGTTCGAGCCTTTCACGGGACTAGAAGTTTTGCGAACTATAAAGTCTTTAAACAATTCAAAATCTTGTGGCGAAGATGGTATTTCAAACCAGGTTTTGAAAAATGTAGCTTTTTATGTTGTTGATATCCTTGTTTACCTTTTTAATGCAAGTGTATTTTCTGCAACTTTTCCTCACGAGCTAAAATGTTCTGTTGTAATTCCCTTATACAAAAAGGGCAATAAAAAAGACAAGAACAATTACAGACCAATTTCTTTACTTTCCTCTGTATCTAAAGTGTTTGAAAAATTGATAAAGACTAGGATTATCTCGTTCCTTGATCACAAAAACTTTTTTAGTCCGATGCAATTCGGTTTTAGGTCAGGGCGTTCTACTGAAGATGCCTTACTAAACTTTTGTTCATTTGTCTATGGTGACTTAGATAGTAAAAAGAGCTGCGCTGGTCTATTCGTAGACATTACTAAAGCATTTGACATGGTAGATCATGAAATTCTGTTATCCAAGTTGCATAACGTCGGTTTTCGTGGGTTTATTCATAGCTGGTTTAAATCCTACTTAACGGGTAGAGTACAGAAGGTAAAAGTTGGTAATAGTATAAGCAACGCACTCACTATCAATTTGGGAGTTCCACAGGGGTCTGTCTTAGGCCCGCTGTTATTTTTAATTTATTTAAACTCAATTTTTTCGCTACCATTTTTTGGTAAAGTTACCGCTTTCGCTGACGACCTCGCGATTGCGTATGGATCAGTGAGTTTTTTGGATTTGGTGGCGGGTATGAATCACGATATTCATCTGCTACGGACCTGGTTCGTTAAGCATAAGCTTATAGTGAGTAAAAAAACTCAGATGATGTTTTTTAATCTTCAAGCGAAAAGTGTGCCCAATGTTGACATTGTTTTTCATTCGAGAAACTGTAGATGTTTCGCCCTGCATGACTTGTCTTGCCCTTTGAAATCCTTCAACTCCAATGCTCACTGTAGCGATTTGTGTTTCACCATTGATACAGTGAAGGACTTTCAGTATTTGGGGGTAGTTCTTGATGAAGGTCTATGTTGGTCTTCACACACTTCTCGCTTGAAGTCATATTTGCAGTCTACAGTTCGACACTTTTATAACCTTAGAAAGGTATGTTCAAACGCCACGCTTAAAACTCTTTACTACGCGCTAGTCGACTCCAAACTTCAATATGGGATTAGTTGTTGGGGTGGTGCATCTTTGAATAAGCTTCAGCCCCTTTTAACTGTGCAGAAATGCGTTATCAGAAAAATTTGTAATGCGAATCGGTTTCACCATTCCATGGAGCTATTTAGGAGACTGGGAATCTTGCCGGTAAGACACTTGTATTACTATAAGACACTAAAAATATTTTTTATTCGGTGCGGTTACTTACATACTTTGCAATCGGAAACTTATTGTCTGAGGACCAACACTCAGGGTTTAGTCGCTATTCCGACATATCGTACTACTCATTTGAATAACTTCTTCACCATTGTATCTTGTAAGTTGTTCAATGTTCTGCCTGCTAATATACGACTCATTAGAAATTAGCCTAAATTTTTGAAAAGTGTTAAATCTTATCTTCTAGAGTTATCACATAATGATATCAAGATTTTGCTGAGACCTAGTATTTAATGAACCTTAAGTCTAAAATTAGTTTTATTGAATATTGAAATTGTAATTTCTTAGCACCTTTTTCTTAGCACCTTTTTCACCCCACACACTTTATATATGTATATTATTTTGGATTTTATTTTTGAAAATAGCATTCGACACTATTATATCCATTTTACAGAATGCTTTACCTTTTTTTTTATAAGTCAATCTAATTGGTCTTTACTTTAAGCTGTAATGTAACATTATAAGAAAAAATGAATTAATAAATAAATAAAATAAAAATATAAAAGTACACAAACAGACACCCATGCTGACGTTACCTGCTACCTACTATAAATACAAGACAAACTACCACAACAGATCAGAACGAAAATCGACACTGATGATGGCACAACGCCGAAACCGGTTTGTCTCAAAACCAAATTTGACAAGGGATGACGAAAAATCGTTCCAATATACATCAATCATTCACCCTGTCGGAAAAACAACAAAACAAAATAAAACAGTTAATGCTTGTCAGGCTTTTAACTTAAACGAAAACGGTCTACTAATAGTTTACAAACGACGTTTACTGAAATTGCATACAACGAAGGCAAACATTTGGTTTAACAAACAATGCATAGAATTGAATGTGACACCAAAATTTGCAAAAATAACAATGAAAACAAACACCAATACAAGCATGAGGACAATTAGGAAGGCGGAAAGAGACTTCCTAAGATATGAGTTGAAAAACCAGTACGCCAAGAAAGATGGAATAAATGCCGAAATTCTATCCATCCATTTAAGGTTGGCGGAGCAATTACCTACCGATACGTTAATGGAATGCTTCGAGCGCATAAGAACTAAGGTCGAACATGAACTACAACAGAAATACAGGACGCTGAACCGGAAACTAGATAAGCTGACAGGACGTCGCGAACGGGACAACAACCAACTTCTTAAAAAGGGACTGAAACACAATATTATAGACCAAAGCGAAAAAAGAAAAACGGAACAGGCGATCGTAGACGCAGAGGTCGCAATATCGTTAATACCAGTTGAGGAACAAGAGCACGCAAGACACATGTGCAGAGAAATAATAAACAAGGAAGTGAAAGCAAAGGAAGGACAGAAGAGAAACACGGAGCAAAAAACAGTCAAGAACCTACAACATAAACTCAGGATAAACAACATTGTCGCAACGAAGGCGGACAAAGGCAACACAACTGTGCTAATTGAAAAAGATGGGTATATAGCAAAAACCGAAAAACTCATCGAGGATATGGATTGTCGTAGAATAAGAGTGAACCCTACGGATGAATACCAGAAAGAAATCAAAGTGGCTATAAAAACTGCAACAAATATAATAGATACAAACTCGGCATATACATTAGTCCAAATGAACCCGTCAACTCCACCACTGATTGCGCTACCAAAAATCCACAAGCCTGGCAATCCAATGAGACCAATCATTAATTTTAAATCGGCACCATGCTATAAGCTATCTAAATATTTAAAAACAGTATTGAAGGACACACTGGAACTTAGCAACGAACACACCATAACTAATACATCTGAACTAATAAACAAACTTAGGACCGTTGAAGTGACAAAGGACAGCAAATTGGTATCTTTCGACATAAAAGATCTATACACATCAATACCACTAGCAGAGACATTGAACATAGTAAACTCTATAATACTACGTAAAACAAAAGATAAAGTAAAAAGTACGCAAATCACGAACACGGTAAGAACCATCCTACGTCAAAACTATTTTCAATTCAACAATAAAATATACAGACAAACAAACGGACTTGTGATGGGAAACCCAACATCGGCTATTCTTATGGAAGCGTTTATGCAAAACCTGGAAAAAGAGTATATACAGGAATTAAATTCCAAATTAGGAGTGTTATTTTACGCAAGGTACGTGGATGATATCATATGCGTTTTAACTTCCAACAACGAAGAGCAAGTACTGGAGTACCTCAACAAGCAGCACGGGAACATAAAATTCACAATGGAAACCGAAAAAGACGGAGGAATCAATTATCTGGACCTCACAATAAGTATTGATAAAGTTAGCAATAAATTCAACTACGACATATATAGGAAACCAACGGCCACCGACACAATAATACATAATACCTCGAACCACCCACAACAACATAAAAATGCAGCGCTGAGGCACTTAGTACAAAGATTGGAAAGAACACCTCTTACACAAGTAGCATATAGAAGAGAGCTTGGAATAATATATAACATCGCTACAAACAACGGATATAAAAAAGCACTAGTACAGGGTGTTTTTTTTACAGGTTTGTTTTTCGAATAGAGATAAAACTGGCATTTTGTGGTAAAATCTGGCAACTCTAATGTCATTTATGTTCAGTTTGGTTTGCCATTTCATCATGAACAGGTTGACAAAAGAACAACGCTTGCAAATGGTGCAAATTTATTTCGAAAATAATGGTTCAGTTCGCGAAGTTTACCGTGAGCTCCGTCCATTTTATGGTCGACATAATCGTCCATCAGAGCAATTAATTCGGTTAACCATGGATCGTTTTCGCACTACGTTTACTCTATGTGATAATACGCATCCGCAGAGACGTCGAACAGTGCGCACCGAAGAAACAATTGCCGCTGTAGAGCAAAGTGTTGAAGAGGACCCGAATGAATCGATTCGCCACCGTGCACAGCAATTGGAGCTTTGTCCATCAACTTTATGGAAGATTTTGCGCAAAGATCTTGGCTTGCGACCTTACAAGATCCAGCTTGTGCAAGAATTAAAGCCGCGAGACCATGCAATGCGTCGTGATTTTGGTGTATGGGCCGAAAATGAGATTGATTTCGATGCTGATTTTCATCGCAAAATTTTGTTCAGTGATGAGGCTCATTTTTGGTTGAATGGCTACGTCAACAAGCAAAATTGCCGCATTTGGAGTGAAGAGAATCCACATGAGACCCTTGAAACGCCATTACATCCACAAAAACTGACTGTTTGGTGTGCTCTATGGGCTGGTGGAGTCATTGGGCCATACTTCTTCCGCAATAATGCTGGAGAGGCAGCTACCGTTAATGGAGACCGGTATAGAGCCATGATAACCGACTATTTTGTTCCCGAATTGGATGGCATGAATGTGGATGAGTTGTGGTTCCAACAAGACGGCGCTACATGCCACACAGCGCACGTCACAATCGATTTATTGAAGGAAACATTCGATGAGCGCATAATTTCGCGGAATGGACCTGTCAATTGGCCACCAAG
This sequence comes from Merzomyia westermanni, assembly GCA_949987695.1. Classification (NCBI taxonomy): domain Eukaryota; kingdom Metazoa; phylum Arthropoda; class Insecta; order Diptera; family Tephritidae; genus Merzomyia; species Merzomyia westermanni. The sequence continues at coordinate 75,064,414 of OX465292.1, forward strand.
GTCGTGTGATTTGACACCATTGGATTATTTTCTTTGGGGATATGTGAAGTCGCTCGTCTACACCATCAAACCAGAAACGTTAGGGGAATTGGAAGCCAACATTCGTGGCGTTATTGCCGACATACGGCCCCATATGCTCGAAAAAGTGGTTGAAAATTGGACCTGTAGAATTGGCTTTATTCGAGCCAGCCGCGGCGGCCACATGCCCGAAATCATATTTAAATATTAATGGCATAAAATTATCCTTCCAATAAAGCCAAATTGATGGACCTTAAAACGAGTTTCTTGTGTTTTATTTCAATTCGAAGTTCTATACCCTTAAAAAAAACACCCTTTAGATAAACTCAGGAGAGACCTTAGAGAACAAAAAAGAAACAATGGAGAAGAAAGTACACAAACCTGGACGACAATGACATATACTGGAAGGGCAACATATAAATTAGCAAATTTCCTTAGAAAATACAATATCAACACAGCGTTCAAAACATCGAACAATTTAGGACGGAAGCTAAGAACCAAAACTAACTCAGAAGATCCATTTAGCAGCCATGGTGTATACAAGCTCACTTGTGAATGCCAGCACAGTCACATAGGACAAACCGGACGACAAGTAAGAACGATTTTCAGAGAACACATTAGATATTACAACAAAAAGATACGGAATCCAACCATCATACCAGAGTCCAACTTTGCGAATCACATGGCGGAGAATAAATGCCCCCCCGGAAACATCAAAAAAACAGTCAAGGTCCTACATGTACAAGCAAAAGGCAGACGTCTGAACGTACTCGAAAACATGGAAATCTACAAACAAAAAACATTCGACGGTAGAATAATAAACGAACAGACAAACACTGTTTCCGACACAATATTCGAACCTTTAAAATTGGTTTACAAAAAACAAAGCAATCACTCAGGTACAACAAACACACACGCACCGACAAATAAGCACAAAACAGCAAAAGATCAAAAACAACAAACAAGCAAAAAAGGTCAAACAACAAAAATCACCAACTTTTACCTGCCTCAGTCAACCACAAAAAAACCGATCGATGCAAACCACCCCCGTTTCTGAAGGTACACACATAACACATGCACACATGTACACAAACAGACACCCATGCTGACGTTACTTGCTACCTACTATAAATACAAGACAAACTACCACAACAGATCAGAACGAAAATCGACACTGATGATGGCACAACGCCGAAACCGGTTTGTCTCAAAACCAAATTTGACAAGGGATGACGAAAAATCGTTCCAATATACATCAAGAAAAAATATATCATATGTCGTAAGTCATTATTGCAACGTAATACCGATATTTTACCTGGATACAAAAAAATTACTCAAGCCAAGAAAGAAGCAGTTCCTGTAAGTCCCAAAATAACCTAAGTATCAGCTGAAATTGAGCTACAAAACCTAATGGATATACGTCTACATGACTCCTTCAAAGTTTTACTGAAGAAAAGTTGAAGTCACTGCCAAAGGAGCTAGCATTGATAACTAAGTGGGTTGTGATGGATCATCAGGACAAAGCGCATATAAACAAAGAATAAATGTAGACGATAAAACAATTACAGATAGTAATATGTTTATGGCTTCTATTGTTCCATTACGACTAAAAGATGAAACTTCAGAATATTGGAAAAATCCACGTCCGTCATCAACTATATTGTGCCGCCCGATATTATTTAAATACGAGAAGGAGTCTTCGGAACTCAGAAAAGCTACAATGAGTGATATAAAAAATCAAATTGCCAAATTATAACCAACAATAATTGAAATTGAAGAGGGGAATGTCATTACAATAAAGCATGATTTTCTTCTAACAATTGTCGATGGAAAAGTTTTGAACTTAATAACAAATACGACATCTACAATGAAAGATCCAATTTGTAACAAGAGCCAAAAGGACTTTGAAAATCTTGATGATTCAATAACTGACGAACTAAATTATGAGTATGGAATATCTCCTTTGCATGCTAGGATAAGATGTATGGAATTTGTTTTGAAGCTGGCTTTTACACTACCGCAACAAGGAGAAGTTTTCGACGACAATACAACATGTAAGGAGAAACAAAACAGGAGAAAAAAAAATAATTCAGGATGCATTCTATAAAGAGATTGGCCTTAGAGTTGAGTGTCCAAAGTATGGATACGAAAATACAAATGATGGTAACTCCTCAAGAAGATTTTTTGAAAACGATGAAGTGACAGCTCGCATAACAGGAGTTGATAGAGATATTGTGAAAAGATTGGGAGTAATTTTAAATATTTTAAACTGCCATGAACCAGTTAATGGACCCAAATTTGGAGAATATGCATCTAAAACTACAGAGTTGCTGTGTCAAAAGTATCCTGAGAAGAAACTTACACCAACGGTACATAAAACTTTAGCACATGGAAAAGATTTAATAGAGTACCAGTGCTTACTATTAGGAGAATATTCTGAAGAAGCTCAAGAATCTAAGAACAAGGACTGCAAAAGATATAGATGTATGAACACCTGCAAAGTATCACGAGTTAGACAAAATGAAGACCTTTTCAACATGTTAGCTATCTCTTCTGATCCAGTCATATCATCTATGAGGTATGTAAGAACACAAAAAGATCTTACAGATGCGTGTAGCTCAGAAATGGTTGCTTTGTTAGATATATGTTCCAGTGACGATGACTATGTTAAGATAAAATAAGTTTCTCACTTCTTATCACAACAATGAAAAAGAGATTTACTCATCAATTTTGTTACTTTATTGAAAAATAAGATATCTATGTACAAGTTAATTTTTTATTTCAAATAAAAGAATTAATTAATTTAGTAATTTATAAATACATACTTTTCGTTATTGCATTTCTCTAAAGTTTATCAAATTTATTTTAAAGCTTAGGCATTTCGCCTTCAAACGACTATTAAATTTTTATAGAAATCAATACGTCTATCGAGTTTGGTACAAATTGGTAAAGCGGTTACCAAGATCAAACTTTTTAGCATAAATGGGTAGTGCCACTCCCCTTTTCCAAAATTCGTGGGCTGTTTAATCTTTAGCTCAAATAAAATTTCATTGAAACACTTTCAATAACTTTTAGTTATTAATAAAATACATATTTGGCTTGTAAATTAAAAAAAAAAAAAACTGTAAAATTTTACGATGAATTTTAAAGCACCTTGTTATTGTGGCGCCAGAAACGGACATTTGAGTTTTATAAGAGTATTGCCATTTAAAAGAAACAATATGTCTATCGATTTTGGTAGTTATTGATTACGTGACTACTTAGATATGTACAACTTTTTGTCATAAGTGAGCAGTGCCACGCTATCTTATCAAAGTCATTAGTTTATCTTATTTAATGCTTAAATACGTCATTATAAGACAAATCTCATTTTATTTTTTACTAAAACCATTTTGTTTTTACATTTTTCTAAACATTTTTGATTTTGACGAATATTTTAGAAGCACCCTGTATCTGTGACATTCTGAGCTTTCACACAATAAAACTTCAAATAATTAGCTTTCATTTGCATTTAAAATTTTTTAAATATCTTCATTGGTTCAAATTTATGCTTTTTGCAAAGAAAAAACTCAAAAGGCGCCACTGTGTGTCGCAGGGTGATTTGCTTAAGCCATTTGGCACCTTAATGAAATATTGAAGAATTTAGCTTTTGTGCGTTTCATGGCGAGACGAAGTCTCTCTTCCGCCACAAGTCCTACAACGAAGAATTTTTCCGAATTTTTATACTGCGTGCCAAAACAACAATCATAAGCCGCATCCTAGGTTTTTGGATTGAACCGCACTATATGTATCTCCCTAATTACACGAAATACTTATCAGATATTGCACATACAGGATGGCTGATGAATTTTGCTACATTAAGAAACTCAAATAATTTTTTTTTCAGTGTATGGAATTCATTTTTCTTTTATTCGTGTTAAAGCTCATTAAATTTTATTAAATATAGCTTAATTAGTTTTAAAAATAATGGAATTTAAATGCCCCCCCTGCTCGTCGATGCATGTGCGGCATCTTACCAAAAAGTTGTTCATTACTGCTTGGAGAGTTGAGACAGGAATAGCCGCAATTGTTTCTCGAATGGATTGCCTTAGTTCATTCAAATTTGTTGGTTTTGCTTTGAAGACTTCCTGTTTGCAATAACCCCACAAGAAAAAGTCAGGTGCAGTAAGGTCAGGCGACCTGGGTGGCCAACGGAATGTGGAGTTTCTGGATATCAGCTTATTGGGAAATTTTCGTCGCAATTCTGTCATAACAGGTTGGGCTATGTGAGGAGGTGCACCATCTTGCTGAAACCACAGAGAGTTGAAAGAAATTCTCATTCGGCGTAATTCTGGATAGAAAAACTCTCTCAACATGCTCAAGTAACGGTCTCCAGTAACCGTAACGGTGTGACCGTTTTCTTCGAAGAAGTAGGGCCCGACAATGCAGCGTGATGCAATTCCGTCTCATGGAGTATCTGTGGGTTGGAAGCACTCCATATTCGACAATTTTGTTTGTTTATGTTGCCGTTTAAATCGAAATGGGCCTCGTCAGACATGAAAAGACAGTTCAACATGTTTCCATCCTCTTCCACCATTTGAAGCATCTTCTGGCAAAATTCCAAGCGAATCGGCAAGTCTGCAGCGTTCAGTTTGTTGGCCATTTGAATTTTATATGGGAATAAGTCCAAATCTTTGTGCATAATTGACTGTAATGACTGTCTGCTTACACCCATTTGAGCAGATAAGCTTCTTGTCGAAACACGTGGATTGTTTTGTATGGCAGCAGCTACAGCAGCGATTGTTTCCTCCGTTCGAACTGAAGGGTTTCGATGGTAAGGTCTTCTGTTGACTGTCCCATGCTCGGCAAAATTGTTTACAAGTCTTATTATGGTCCATCTGCTCGGAGGATTGCCGCCAAACGTGCGCCTATACTCTCTTTGAACAGAAACTACGGACTCCAGTGCGTGATAGCGGCGGACAATCCAAATTCTTGTTTCAGTGTCCCAGTTATCCATTTTTGTTAAACGTGAAAGTCAATCTGCAAAATAAAAAAAAAATTTACCAGATTCATTAAATAGAAAAAAAGTTATTTCATTTTTTTTGGTAGCGGATTTCATCAGCCACCCTGTATTACTGACATCTACTCATTTTAAAATGTTACCGAAAAATAAAACTCACTTAAATTAAGGCATTGGAAAACATTTTGAAATTGCTTAGTTGTATCCAGTATCTATATGAAAATTAAAATCATTTTTTTATTTTAATTTAATAATAAGTTTAATACATTTTCTTTTAGGGCCTTATGTTATGAAATATGCGGTTTACAATTTGGTTTCTTCTGGCAATCATGCTATATGACGTGATATCTGTAAAAAGCGTTAATACTCAGAATAGTTCAACGAAAAGAAAAGCTAAAATACCTGATCATAGTAAAAATTATGGTATTTCTACAATTTCTGTGCTATCATCTAACATACAATATACTCAAACCCCTGGAAAATGGCTTGACCCGGATTTGGTGGAGAGTAGTGATGGTGCGATTTTTGGATTCCCATCTGCAAGTTTGAAAATGACGTTTCGTGGAAGTGCTAGTGGTGGATCCACAACTTTATCTACTTCGGACCAGTTAGCACTGTATAATGCAAAAGATATTGGAGATACAAGTGTAAAATGGAGTATTTCAGATGTGAAAAACTCTAGCAACATAATTACAAGTGTAATTAACTTTGAAACACCGTTAAACCATTTGGTTGTTGACACTTTCACAGGCAGAGTATTTGTAGGGGGAGTGAATTATATATACCAGCTTTCGCCAGAATTAGAATTACATGAAACAGTGAAAACAGGGCCTAAAAATGACTCTGTTGAGTGCACTGTGTTGGACTGTCCAGCTCATGCCGTGCGCAAGCCAACAGATAACTACAACAAAGTGCTTTTAATTGATCGAGCCACATCCCGGTTGATAGCGTGTGGATCCTTGTTTCAAGGAACATGTACTGTTCGTAATTTACAAAACGTTAGCATTGTTGAGCAAAATGTACCAGACGCGGTCGTTGCTAATGATGCGAACTCGTCCACCGTTGCATTTATAGCGCCAGGGCCACCGCAGCCACCCATTACAACTGTAATGTATGTCGGTGTCACTTACACGAATAACTCACCATATCGAAGCGAGATACCAGCAGTTGCTTCACGTTCTTTAGAAAAGACGAAAATGTTCCAAATAGCATCATCTGCAGTGACAACTGGAACACGAACTTTCATAAACTCTTATGCCAGGGAAGGGTACTTAATAAATTATGTTTACGGGTTCAGCTCGGAACGCTTTTCATACTTTTTAACAACGCAACTGAAACATAATTATCATTCCTCGCCAAAGGAATACATATCAAAGCTTGTTCGAATTTGTCAAGAAGACTCGAATTACTATTCCTACACTGAAATTCCTATTGACTGTATAACTGGCGGTACTAAATACAATTTAGTTCAGGCTGGTTATTTAGGTAAACCAAGTGTGGATCTTGCTGGCAGTCTGGGTATTACTGTTCAGGACGACGTTCTATATGGAGTTTTTAGTGTTGGAGATGGAAGTGTTCCTACAAACGCTTCAGCCCTCTGTATCTATTCTCTGAAATCCATCCGTCGAAAGTTTATGCAGAATATTAAATCCTGTTTCAACGGCGTGGGATCTCGAGGTCTTGGATTTATATCGCCAAATATGCCCTGTGTACTTACGGTAAGTTGTAATATTGTTTTTGAATTGCAGCCTGAATTTTAGCTCTATAAGAATGAAAAATGATATCTAACAAACTAAACATTTAGATTTCCCGTGGTTTATTTTGTTAAGGCCTTTGTTCATATTTTTCTTGACGACTGTTTTGCAAATAATAAATTAAAACTAAATAATGTAAAATAACTTTAAATGATATCAAAAATAAAAAATGTATGTGAAAAAAATTACATGAATGAAAGCAATAAAATAAAGTGAAAAAAATCTTTATGATTTTTATACAGTGGCGGACATAAATCGACACACAGTCGCAATTTTCACACATGTTGGCCTTAATAAAATTATTTTAACAAAGCGTATAAAATACGTGTGTCAAGGTCTAAACATGAATCATAAATTTTGTCTTTAAAATATAGGCAAAATTCGCGAACAAGAAAATTATGATTGGTGAAAAATTCATCATATTTGACCCATACGAACTTATCCATATACATTTTATAGGAATTAACTTATGTTAACTAACCAAACAGGTTGGCATTTGATTGCATGGGAAAACAACAGTGCATACATGAGCAACAAGAGGCGCAATCAGCTAAAGAGTTAACGCAAAACAAGCATCGGCTTGAACTAATTTCTTATAAATTTTTTAAATCACGACACTTAATTTTGCATAAATATTCGGTCGAACTATTTACTTATGTTCGGTTAGAAAGGATCTTAGTTCGATATCTGTAAGTTGCATCCCATATATTAGGGGCTCAACCGAAGCTAAATAAAGGAAATTAAGTGTCGCTTTAAAAATAAAAAGTTAAAACGTGCTCAAAAAAACTTACATCAGTTTTTGCATTTTCATAATGTATTATAAATGCGTAAGTTTGTGAGTGAGCGTGTTTGCAAGTCTTTAACGTCTAAACTAATAAACTGATCTCTAGGAAATTTTGTACACTTATCTTAGGAATATACAATTGGTAACAGATACATGCGATATCGGGGAAGTGGTCTAGGACCTATTAAAAAAATGTGATGCGATTTACTTAAAGTTCGGTACTTTGGAAACCTTTTGCCTTTGTTCAAATTTAGAATAATTTTTTCGGGGGAAGTTGACCAGGGACCGAAGTATTTGGTAACCCTTTGCCTTTTTAAAATTTAGATTATTTTTTTTCGAGAACTGGACCAGGACCGACCCATTCAAAAAAATCTTATTTATGATGGGATTTGCTTGAAATTCGGTACTTTGGTAACCCTTCGCCTTTGTTAAAAAGACCACAATATCACATGTTTTGATATAATAAAAGGTTCTGGCGATATCGGCCATAATAAGATATTATAAACCATATAGATACTTTACACTAAGTTCGCTATATTCACTTTTCTTTTAATAGGGGCTTACATAAGAGTTATTTTACATGACCTATCAGGCTCATACGTAGAATTGTTACTCAGAGGGATTCTTATAATAAAGCTTTATGTAAGCCTTACTTTAAAGCCCATCAGGCTTATGTATAAGGTTATGTTTCAGAGCGGGAGTAATGAATCCCGTAAGCCCTACTTTACATGACATATAAGCCTTTTTCCTAGGGTTATCTTTCAGATAAACCTTATGCCAAATGACATAAGTACAGAAGGTATACCATAAGGAATGTTGCATACGACTGAATACATTACAAATGTATGGCTTTAGTTTGTTAGTTTTTCTGCAAGTGAAATAGCAAACAAATAAGAAAACTACGTAAAATGATCACATCGTTCCATTAATTGAGTTGTCATCGCCAAGGCCCCTTGCAATGCGTATTTCGCTTTATATAAGCCATACTTCACTTGATTACTCGGTGAAGTTTTTAGACTTTGGTTTAGTTTGTTGTTATTGACTGAATTTTAATTTTAAAATGATCGCCTTTTGCCATAATACAAATTTTTAAACGGTCTGGACATTGGGCTACAGCGGCACGTATAGTTTTCGATGCTATAGACGAAGCTGCCACAACCAGTGCTTGCTTGAGACTCCAAATCCGCTGGCGAACTTTGCCATAGTTTCTAATCAAGAGTATTTAAGTCGGGACTGCCCGACGGCCAATCTTCAGCAGAAATGAAAGAAGGAATATTACTCCGTACCAGTATTGGGTTGTTTTAGCTTTCTGTGCCAGTGAAAAACCTTGTGCTCTCCGTTAACTAGTGTTGTTGTAAATTTTGCACCACGCCTTCTAAGACGTCTTTTTGATAGACCAATAGGGCCGATTCAGCATACATCTTATAATTTTGCTTATTAAAAACTTCCTCCACGCTAAACATTTTTTTATCTGTAAAAAGGATGTTTTCATGACTGTTGCGTGAGTGCCAGTGCAAAATCTTCTTACATCTTCTTGGAAAAGCCTTCATGTGGAGGTCATCACGGACACATCTGAAGGACATATCCAGTCTCTAGTCATTATTTTTTGTTTCCATAAAGGATTTCGACGAATTTGCTCTCGGACGGATTTTATGGCTGCTCTCGTACGACCAACAACAAATAAATAAAACAACCTACTTGTAGGAAGCAATTATGTTGCATTTATGGAAACAGATATCGCAAGTAGAGCTACAGAATCGGTTCCAGAAATTTAATGAGACTTTGCAGACATTTGCATCGGACATCGAGAGGTTCGCCCATTGAGCAAATGCGGACGCACCGGTAGAGTACACAAAAATTAAAAGTTTTTGTATCGCATGCTCTGACGCGGGAAACATACAAAGCTCACAGCGTGCCAGTAGGACGGCCAGACTGGGTAGATACAATTCTCTGGAAGCATTGAGTGGAAAGGTGCCATTAAATGATGTCAGTGCGGGAAATCTGGTCATATTGCGGATTATTGCAGCTTCGGCTCCAGAGACTGTGCAAAGCTGGAGGAGAAGGGTCCCATAACCTAGATTGGACAGGGTTACACTGAGGCGGGTAAGAAAACCCGGTTCATTCCGGTGCGATAGAACCGGCTGTTGTGGGAATGATCCCCTCCGGAATAGGTCAGATATGAGCATCGCCGAGGGTCAGTCCCCTCTTTCTCTGCACCTAATACCCTCCCCCCCTGCTTCCAACCTCCACGTGGGTCAGGAACACCACCCCCTAGTACCTTTCACTACGTGCACCGTTTGTCGGCAAAGATTATATACGCCTGCGACAACAGTCAAGTGCTCTGGGCTCGCAAACGGTAACCTTTGGACGGATTCGTTCATAGCCCCCTGTTGCACTACACAGCCGCCTTCCACGCCAGATAACATCGGCCATGGCGCTGTCAACTCTAGACTGCGACATAGTTTAGGCCTTAGCCTACCTCCACCTAGGCAAACGTATCCGTCCCTCACGCCTAGTATGTCCCCCGTCTCCCCTCCTACACACTTCAAAATTTTACAACTGAACTGTAACGGATTAGCTGGAAAGATCGCGGAGATAACTGACTTTATGAAGACGCACAACATCAAAATCGCCGCTATACAAGAGACAAAATTGAACACGAGATCGGACTTACGAACTTGTGATGGGTATAATGTACATCGAAAAGACCGCCCCAGCGGTGTTGGGGGTGGCCTTGCATTCATTACACATCACTCTACAATATAATCTATTTCTATTTTCTGTTGTCCTAGAGATCATCCCGACATTAGTGCGTTGCTAAGGGGCGATAACCGTCTAATCCTAGGCGACTTCAACTCGCATCACGACCTCTGGCACTCCAACTTGCCAGCAGACAGCAGAGGACACGCAATTGCAGACCAAATAGATAACTCAGCATTCTGTACAGTCAATGGAGATGCCCCCACAAGGGTGGCAGGTAACTGCCACAGTTCGCCAGACATCTCCATAACGAGTGCGGGCCTAATTAACTTTGTCATCTGGCGACCGATGCTTACATTAGCTTCAGACCACCTACCCATCTTACTCTCTGTTGAACGACCGACCGACTTCATAACGACTGATAAATTAACATACATCAGCTTCACCAAATCGGACTGGGACCGCTTTACTGACTATACAGAGCGCTCCTTCGCTGCCTTACCCACTCCTACGGACGTACGCAAAGGCGAAAGAGAGTTTTGCAAGATCATTGATTCAGCCTCATGCCGCTTTATTCCTGCTGGTAGAATACCAGAAATTCGTCAGAATTTTCCGGCAGAAGCTGCGGCGATGGCAAGAGAACGTGACCAAGTGAGACTCATCAATCCCGCAGATCCCAGAATCAAAGATCTCAATGCGGAAATTCGTAGGATAATCAACGAACGCAAGCTGACTAAGTGAAAACAACACCTTGAGACATGCAATTTCTCCGGCGTAGTCGGCAAATTATGGTCGACTGTCAAGGCCCTATCCAATCCGACCAAACACAAAGACAAGGTCGCCATTGCGTTCGGCGACAGCGTGAAATCGGACACCAGGAAACGCGCGAGCTCTTTTTGCCGGCTGTTTATAATGCATCCACCTGCCGTTTCAGTCGCAGAGGTTAAGGAAGCCATAATGAAGGCCAAACCCTCAAAATCCATCGGACCCGACGGAATCGCCATGAAGATGATGAAACACCTAGGCCACGAGGGACAGAGTTATTTAGCGGCTCTCTTTAATCTCTCTCTAACTACCTTCGTTATACCTGAGATATGGAAACAAGCGATTGTAGTTCCCGTACTAAAACAAGGGAAGTCGTCGAACCAAGGAGAGTCTTATCGCCCGATATCCCTCCTTTCGCCGGTAGTGAAATTACTCACAGCACGACATCCGCTTTAACCGCCATTACAACGCAGATTAATAACGGTTTGAATCAACACCCACCAAACCATAGGACGGTTCTCGTGGCAAGGTGGTGTTCTCTCTCCCCTTGTGTTTAATTTCTATATTTCGCAACTTCCCCCCCCCACCAGAGGGAGTCTCCATTGTTTCCTACGCTGACGACTGCACGATAATGGCCTCGGGCAACGGTCCCTCCATTGACGAACTCTGTATTAGAATCAACAGTTACCTCCATGACCTTTCCAGCTTCTTCACCGAGCGAAATCTGACCCTATCTCCGACTAAATCGCCGGCGACCCTGTTTATTACATGGAATGCGCAGATGGGGCAAGAGTTAAATGTCCACGTAGACGGAGTACCTCTACCTATTGTCAACCACCCAAAAATCTTGGGTGACATTTGACAACGGCCGCACCTTCGCTGGTCATGCCACCGCAATAGCCTCAAAGGTACAGAGCCGCAATAAGATCCTCAAGTCACTGGCCGGCAGTACTTGGGGAAAAGACAAAGAAACATTGCTTGCTACATATAAGGCTATTGGCCGGTTGGTTATTGACTATGCTGCGCCCATATGGTCGCCCAATCTTTCTGACACCAACTGGAGTAAATTGCAAGTCTGCTAAAAAAACACCGCCATCAGAACTGCTACGGGATGTGTACTTATGTCATCTGAGTCTCACCTCCATGAAGAGGCAAAATTGCTCAAAGTTCAAGAGCATGCGGAACTCTTGAGTAGACAGTTCCTTTTGAACTGTCATAAACCTAGTCATCCCAATCGACATCTGTTGGATGTAGCACCGCCCCCCAGAGACATAAGGAGACATCTTCGTAAGCATTACGATGAGAGCCGGCACCATATCTCTTTGCCGTTTGATCTGCGGAACCATAGACGGGCTCTAAATGACCTCCACACCGAGTCGGTAGACAGATCTCTCAGATCTCGGCCTGTGAATCCCGTTATTAATACTCAACCACCTGAAGTGGCTGAAGAGGAGCGTGTACTTCCGAGGGAGACTACAGTCATATTAGCACAACTTCGCTCTGCATATTGTAATAGGTTAAACTCTTACTTATCCAGACTGAACCCCAACATACCAAACACATGCCCTGCATGTGGTATGTCCCCTCATGATACCATACATCTCTTCTCCTGTTCAGTTGAACCCACTCTTCTAACACCTACATCACTCTGGTCCAACCCTGTGGAAACTGGCCGTTTCCTTGGACTTCCGTTAGAAGAGCCTGATGACAATTTAGAGTGATCGAGACCATTGGGCAGGGCGAAGCACTGTTAACAACAACAACAGCCCCATAACCTGTGTGTCATAACGGAAAGGGAGTAATATTACTGTTTTATGGTACGTGGACTGGGGACACGGTGCATCACATTCCATCATTCGGAGTGACTTGGTCAGCGGAAAGGTGAGACGATTGCGGAAAGCTAAGTTGTGGACAGTAACTGGTGACAGCAAGCAAGTCCTGGGAGAAGTGACAAGCAAGGTTGTGATTGGGAATGTGGCTACGTATCACAACTTCTTGGTAGCGAATATTGTCGACGAAGTCATCATTGGCGTCGATTTGTTAGCTGAGAGAGACATTCACATCCACGTAAGGAACAGGGTTATGACTTACAACATCAGAGGTACCGATCTTGGACACAACATTGACCAAAGCACCAAAGGAGCGATCTTAGTTAGATAAAGGGTGTTTTTTTTAGGGGTATAGAACTTCGAATTGAAATAAAACACAAGAAAATCGTTTTAAGGTCCATCAATTTGGCTTTATTGGAAGGATAATTTTATGCCATTAATGTTTAAATATGATTTCGGGCATGTGGCCGCCGCGGCTGGCTCGAATAAAGCCAATTCTACAGGTCCAATTTTCAACCACTTTTTCGAGCATATGGGGCCGTATGTCGGCAATAACGCCACGAATGTTGGCTTCCAATTCCCCTAACGTTTCTGGTTTGTTGGTGTAGACGAGCGACTTCACATATCCCCAAAGAAAATAATCCAATGGTGTCAAATCACACGACCTTGGTGGCCAATTGACAGGTCCATTCCGCGAAATTATGCGCTCATCGAATGTTTCCTTCAATAAATCGATTGTGACGTGCGCTGTGTGGCATGTAGCGCCGTCTTGTTGGAACCACAACTCATCCACATTCATGCCATCCAATTCGGGAACAAAATAGTCGGTTATCATGGCTCTATACCGGTCTCCATTAACGGTAGCTGCCTCTCCAGCATTATTGCGGAAGAAGTATGGCCCAATGACTCCACCAGCCCATAGAGCACACCAAACAGTCAGTTTTTGTGGATGTAATGGCGTTTCAAGGGTCTCATGTGGATTCTCTTCACTCCAAATGCGGCAATTTTGCTTGTTGACGTAGCCATTCAACCAAAAATGAGCCTCATCACTGAACAAAATTTTGCGATGAAAATCAGCATCGAAATCAATCTCATTTTCGGCCCATACACCAAAATCACGACGCATTGCATGGTCTCGCGGCTTTAATTCTTGCACAAGCTGGATCTTGTAAGGTCGCAAGCCAAGACCTTTGCGCAAAATCTTCCATAAAGTTGATGGACAAAACTCCAATTGCTGTGCACGGTGGCGAATCGATTCATTCGGGTCCTCTTCAACACTTTGCTCTACAGCGGCAATTGTTTCTTCGGTGCGCACTGTTCGACGTCTCTGCGGATGCGTATTATCACATAGAGTAAACGTAGTGCGAAAACGATCCATGGTTAACCGAATTAATTGCTCTGATGGACGATTATGTCGACCATAAAATGGACGGAGCTCACGGTAAACTTCGCGAACTCAACCATTATTTTCGAAATAAATTTGCACGATTTGCAAGCGTTGTTCTTTTGTCAACCTGTTCATGATGAAATGGCAAACAAAACTGAGCATAAATGACATTAGAGTTGCCAGATTTGACCACAAAATGCCAGTTTTATCTCTATTCGAAAAACAAACCTGTAAAAAAAACACCCTATATAAAGCGGAAGAAGCCTCCCAAGACAGAGGTAGCGAAAAGTTGTGCCCTGGAGAAGATTTGGAAATTTCAGGAACAAGATCCAGATTTGGCGCGTGTTTTGAAAGGGCTCAATGAATAAAGAGCCAAGAGGAGGAGAGATGAGGAGAAAGAGTCATATCGCAAAAGCATACTGGGCACAATGGAATAGCTTAAAGTTAATATCTGGGTGTTTGCATAATTTTTCCAAGAATGAGTTCCAGTCACCCAGAAGGCATATGGGAATAAAGAAAACGCAGCCGAAGGTAAAACGGCGGTTCTATTGTAAGGGAGTGGATTACTAAGTGTGTGAAGTGTGTATGTGGTCATGTTCCGAGGAAGCAACGCAACTTAGTGGAGAAAGTGAAACACTACACTGAGATAAAGGAACGGATCCCTGAAGGTGTGGTTTACAGGAATACTTTACCATTGGAACGAATGTTGAGAGCAACACACAAATCTATGTGAAGTTAAGGACAGTAAAAATAGGCGGAATCGCGCCATAATAAGCATCAACAACGACAGCATCGCATTAAAAATGCATTACCTCAAGATTTGCAAAAAACTGGAAGATGAACTTTATCCTTTAAACAAGGAAGAGCGATCGATACAAGCATATCATATCGATCTTGGAACAATAGAATGTACGATTGCCCAGCACGCACTAAAGTTAGATATCGATTAACGGCTAGTTTAGATAACTCATTCTCTAATCTCTAAGGTCAGGGGACGACTCGAGAAACACAGTGTTCTTAAACAAAACGGGACTTAATTCCCAAATCCATAAAATAATAGTTCTCCAATAGATTTCTAATGTAATTCTCTAATGGCATTCTAAAGTCATTTTAATTTGCATTTGTTCTGTAATCATTAGCGAGTCGATTACTAGTGCACTTCTCTAGCATCTTTCTCGATACAGTGGCTATCGAAATTTATCTAAAGTAAGAGACTTTGTTGGGTAAGCCCTATAGACATGTTTTCGCAGTTATCGACGATCTTACCAAAGAAGTAATCTCAAATAATATAAGATCGTGGTTCGCCGTGTATATCGGAAGAATTGAAAACGTATTGTGAGGAAAAAATATAATACATTGGAAAGTAACGACAGGTTCGCCAAGATCCAATGATTAAGTGGAGATACACAATTTGACGATCATAAGCATTTTATCAAAACTAAGATCGAACGAAGTGGTTCAAATTCGTATATCGTGTGCAAAAAGCAGGAAATCCATGAAATAAACCAGATCAGAAAGAAATCATTAATAGTTTTAACGATTACAGCAAAATACTGCGCAAGCAAGTAACAGAACAAATAATAAAAGGCAAAACGAAACCCGAAATTCGTATAATCTTCATCGGAAGCCAGCAACACAATACACAAAGGAAATAAAATGAAGACAGTTTGGGTGAGGTAAAGTAAAATTCAAGGTGAAGGCTCTAACAATACAAAAAAAAGGGCATATACTCGTGGCCAACGAATTAATTAAACGACGACACATTTGAGCCGAATGCTTAGCAGGATGGCCGAGTTGTGGGATGGCAACCCTTTCTGTCTGTGATAGCAACATAGAATTCAAATCTTTGAAACCAATTACACTGTTGTTACAATTCAAGAAATTGTAAGCCCTTATAGGTATGTTTTTCTACTGTAATACAAGTTAAAATATGTTTCTTTATAAAATAGCTAGTTAAGAAATAAATATTTTGTTTTATTACAACTACTCCGTTATTCTTCTACATCACAGATATGTACTTTTAACTAAAATTGTCCTGCAGGTTTTGGTTTCCTTTATGAGTTACTAGGCTGGAGTCCAAAGGCTTATTAGTTCAGGTTGTTTTTCGAGAATAAATAACTGGTGCGAAATACCTCCGAAGAGATTAAGGCCGAGCTTCTCTTCCAATTTTTGGTGTGCTGCTTCAAAACTTTCCTGCAAATTCGCGGGACCTATATGGTTTTATGCCTGCTCCGAACGGCGTTGGCAATTGCAGATGAATTTTTGATGAGATGATTTTTTATGGCAGAACTTTTCCATACACTTTTGGGGTTACCTGTATAAGTAATGACTTATACCTGGGACCTTCGGTGTATACCATCGGCAAATTAACCAGCTGTAATACGAGTATATTAAACTGGAGATATAAAATCGAAAGGATTCTTAAGAAAATGCATTGGTGTACGGTTGATGCATTCTAAAATATAATCTTGGATGGCAAAAGATGAGAGCCAACATGTAGGTTTTTTCCGGTATGAAAATGTGTCAGTTCACGAATTGTAGGGTTTTTTTTCTAAACATGGAAAACATGACCTCTGTGTTGATCAACAAAATATTTTCCAACGCTGTACATCGCTCACATTACATATCGATAACTGTGGTACACCTAGGTATAAGTACTCGTACATCTCTTATAGACATTGACTCCTGATTTTTAAATTTAACTGTTTGTTGAAGCTTATGAGTGTTTGTAATTCTAAGTAAGTTAATTCCTTTATACTTCCTCAACGATTAATTTATGTGATAGTTGCATTTAGTAATGAGCTCGTTGTCAGAAACAGAAGCAGAATTGGTATCGAAAAAGTACACAAAATCTCTAACATACATATATGTCCCACTATAAAACTCGATTGGGCCACATATGTCCTAAAAATAATTTTCTTGGTATATTTTTATTTAGAAGTACATTATTTTGGTTTAAAAAATCACCTCCACTGTGAAATATGCATGCCCCCTTTAGAAACTATACGTCAGTTTTATCAGATTGCTTACAGTTAACACCTAAAAACAAAACACAATGGATTCTTTATGAAAATGGGATAATGGTAGAAGGCTTTTCAGCAAAAATTCATCTGCTTTGCAAATGCCGTTCGGAATCGGCAAAAAACTGTAGGTGCCGTCAATTTGCAAGAAAAATTAGAAAGCAGCACACCACAAATTGGTAGATAAGCTCGGCCTTAATCTCCTCGGAGGTATATACCGCGCCAATTTATTTTTATTTTTTCTAAAAATTTATTGTACTCCTCATTCTTTTTTTTCTTCGTTTTCTTTCCTTTGCTGGTATTTATTTATTTTTTAAAAGCATAGTTTGTTTTTTTATATTTATTCAATGTTAGTTTATTTTAGTTTAAATCATTTTCTTTTATATTATTTCACCTACAATTTTTTCGAAGGTTATGTATTTTAATGAAATTGGAATTGGCTTACAGTGATTAAACAAAAATACATATTTGAAAATATTTTAAGTTGTAGCTGGGTAAGAATTTCTGAATCATACTATTTTTAAATTGAGAAAATTTATTTTTGATCAATAATGGTATCATTTGGTGCCTATTAACAATACAAAAAATGCCTATATGTGAAATTTGGAAAAATCTTTATCCTGTTTTCTGGCCTTTTGAAATTTTTTGTCCTTTTCATATCAAAATTCAATAACTTCCGATATACTGGTCCGATTTTGATAATTCAAATGGCCGTATTCTCGCTTGCAAAAACTCTTCAAGACCACATTTTGTATTATTTAAAACTTAATTTGAAAAATATATATATTACAAAGTACCATGACTATAAACGAGTTCAAGGCCATTAATAATAATGTTTCTATTTATTTATGAAAATTATTATTGTTTTTATTTTTTTTTATAATAATTATTTTTAATTATTTATTAAAAGTATTTATTAGAATAGAATAGGAACATTTTAAGGACAACCACCATAGCTTTTCTTATAGATCAATTTCGGACGCTGCTAGACTTCTTCATCAGAGAAATTTTGGCACGCTGTGCTAACAGAGCGCTGGTTCTTGTGCCAACTAAAATCCTAGTTCTATTCATATTTACCATTAGCAAAGTACCATGACTGTAAAAGTTCGCTCGTTGAATTAAATTGTTGGTATACAAAGTAAACAAAACCGATGAGCACGAATATTGGACTGTGTACCGAAAAAGAAAAAGTGTACACTACTAACAAAAAATGTATCAAGAGTACTGATCATGCCGCCAGATGGCGGTGCATTCTCAGTGTTATGGTAAATATGAATAGAACTATGACTTTAGTTGACACAAAAACCAGTATGGTATGAAAAAAGTTTGTGACACATCAGGGTTAATTTATATAATTTTTCAAAAGATGGAAAATACCAATTTTCTGTTTTCGGTAGTTTTTGAACAATTGTAGAAAATAATTATGACTGAACAAACTTTTTTTATGTCAAATAATATTTTCTCAACATTACTCTATAAATAGGCTGACAATCGAATTATGAATGTACACCCAAAAAATGCAATTTGGTTTCATTTGAATGAGAGCGAGTTTTGGGAGGAATACCGTAGCAAGTTTCTCACCGCAACGCGTTCAAATGACATGCTGCTTGTAATTTTATTTTGGCAAACCCTTTTTTTGTTTTCAGATGTAACTTCAATATGGCAAAAAAGAAAAGCTTAATTGCCTTCAGTATCGGAAACTGCAAATTTTGTTAAGAATTAATTATTTATCAAGCTTAAGGCTATACATTTTTTATATAACAAATGCGCTTCAAATTTTTCAAATCTAACGTGCAAGTTCTAAATCCCAATGAAATTTTGCACAGCTTATATTATTTGCAGCACAATGCATCAAAGATCATATAATAAACAGCTTGAAGTGTATATATGAATAACACATTTATTTTGAAGCTCTGCAAATTTAGAAACATGACCTCTAGTAAAATTAGAGAGAAGATATGAACTGAACATGGCTGACTGCTGAGGAATTAATGTGTTGTTGTTTGGTAAAACAGTCTTCATAATTGTAGGAAATTTTTCATATTTCTAGAAAACATCATTTATTAATTTTAAATAATTATTTGTTAAATATGATAGGCCTACATAATGCTCATGACCCATACGAACATTATCCATATACAGTTCATAGGTAATAGTAAAAAGAATTATTAGCATACATTTTTGCTGATTTTAAAGCCGCCTTCCATGGCACGAAATTGAGCTGCTTATATGTCACTATGTTTTAATTTGCTTTTCCCGCAAAATGTATACGGCTGTACAAGGGACGGTGACAACACCAGCTTAGTCAAAATTGAAAGGGACCTGCCCGAACTTTCGAACTAAAGTAAGCTTCAGAGAGGTTGACCGCCTAGTATTTCGTTAATTAGATGCTGGAGAAAATAAAACAAGCTTCAGAACTTAAGCGCGCTGGAACAATATTTTAACTGTTCAAGGACTCCAACATTGGACCTTCGATATGGTAGGCCAGCAACACTACCGCCACGCCACGGCGACCGCTAGAAAAAGAAGCGGAAAAATGGGTTCTGTGGTGAATGAGAGTAAAACGAAGTACATGCTGTCAGCAAGCAAGAGCCTCTGTTGGCAGCTATAATTTCTCAATAGTAAAGCACCTCGTATGTCTGGGAACCAGCATTAATACCAATAATAATGTCAGGCTAGAAATCCCACGAAGAATCGTCATTGCAAACAAGTAGCACTTCGGACTGAGCAGGCAATTGACAGGTAAAGTCCTCTCTCGGAGAACGAAAATCTCACTCCATAAGTGACTTGTCCTACCCGTCTTAATGTATGGGGCAGAAGCTTGGACACTAACAACATCTTATTAGGCGGCTCTTCGACGGAACGGTTCTGCAAAAGCTTAATGGACCCCTACGCATTGGCGACGGCGTACGCTTATGACGGGATTCTTAGAATATACCCGCGGTAAAGTATTTCTGTGGTAAGAGGGAACTAAAATCCGGATATACTCTACTTCCTTACAGAAGGAAGGGACGATATAACCTAGAATATTGCAGTGGGTGTATCAAATCGTTCCCTTGACCGTCGGGCTAGTAACGCAATTTGAGTACCGGAGCGCGCCGGGTCGATACCCTGTAGTGTACTCATACAAACATATGTACATAGCGTGCAACAGCCACGACCTACATGCATGTCTGTTTGTATAGCCGCATTTGAAAAATGCATTTGACACCTTTGACCAATAGCGTTGCTTAAAGTATGTCAATACTTTAGCTGAGCCAGCATTCATTCTTAATGTTTTGGTTTATTGCCTTCTTCAATTGGCTCCTATATATTTTATGGATTTTTAAAATTAAATTAAAAATCAAAACTGTTGTTATTATTATTAACAGTGTCTCTACAAGGCTGGTGGAGCCATTTTGTCTGTTTTCTAGTACAACTTCATTGACCACATTGGCCTTGGGGTCACTTATTTTCGATTTCTGAGAGCCCATATCAAATTCTAGAAGTTTTACGTTATCTATTTAGAAATTTTTTTTTTTTGTATTAATTTTATTTATACTATTTTTTATACCTCAACATCTTAAGCTTCTTAATAATATATATTTTGTTATCTTTTCTATATTCTAGATTAAGTTGATTATATAGAATGGCTTTTGCCTGTCGTTCCTTGAATTGCCTTCCACTTCGGCGCTTCTTTTTTTGCTTTGGTTGTTGTGTTGTTTCTGTCGGCCTTTTGTATTCGGACTGCCTAGCCTTGTATTCTTCTATGGTCAACCTTTTCGGACCTTCATTTTATGGAGTGGGTATGTAGGTTGGGTATGCTTCTGATGGCTCATTTGTTGGTTCGGGCACATAAGGCTCCGTGTATTTTAGAAAAATTTCATCGAACTTAGCCTGGCTGATGATTTCTTAGCTATTCATCTGGACCTTGAATTAAAAGGGATTGTCACAGGATTGGTCTATTCAGAAATTCCACTGGTCGTGGGGCAGGATCGCCATGTGGTGGCCCTAAGGGGGTCAGTGCTCTTACTTTTAAGGGAGATCTCTCTGATTGTAAAAGCCGGAGAGATTTCTGCCGATGAAATAGGCTATCGGGGAGACAGCCGGAATAAGTTTGAGAAAATACGAGGTGTGTTCAAAAAGTATCGCGAATTTTGTGTTTTTTCAAAAATTATTTATTTATTCATGAATATTTATTTTGTCCCCTTCAAAGTAATCCCCATGAGATATTATACACTTGTGCCAACGGTTTTTCCAATCTTCGAAGCACTTCAAAAAATCATTTTTTTGTATCTTGTTCAGCTCCTCCTTCGATGCAGTCTTTATCTCGTCAAGAGAAGCGTAACGTCGTCCTTTCATGGGCCTCTTCAGTTTAGGGAACAAGAAAAAGTCACAGGGGGCCAGATCTGGAGAATAAGGTGGCTGCGGCATCATGAGTGTGTTGTTTTTGGCCAAAAAGTCGCGCACAAGCAACGATGCTTGAGCAGGGGCGTTACCGTGGTGCAAAAGCCAATTTTTGTTCTTCCACAAATCCGGGCGTTTCTGGCGGATTGCTTCGCGCAAATTGCGCATAACTTGCAGGTAATATTCCTTGTTGACCGTTCTTCCCTCTGGCAAGAACTCATGATGCACCACGCCCCTGCAATCGAAGAAAACTGTCAGCAAAACTTTCACATTCGACCGAACTTGGCGCGCTTTTTTCGGTCTTGGTTCGTGCGGCAGCTTCCATTGAGATGATTGAGCTTTGGTTTCCACGTCATAACCATAAACCCACGATTCGTCACCAGTTATGACCCTCTGGAGCAAATTTGGGTCGTCGCGGACAGAGTTTAACATCTCATTAGCAATGTTCATGCGATGCTGTTTTTGGTCACAATTGAGCAATTTTGGTACGAATTTCGCGTAAAAATCGAAGACGATCCAAAACACATGCAAGCAAAGCAGCTGTCAACAATTAACTGAACATTCAAAATGGCCGAGCTTGTCGGCATAAGTGAGAGACATGAGTACCAACATAACGCCACAAAAAATTCGAATATACGTAACCAGCGAAAATTCAAAATTCGCGATACTTTTTGAACACACCTCGTAATTTGGTGAGCGTATGGTTCACATCAAATCAAGTCTGAATCTTTATTGACAAATCTTATTCTATTTATACACAAATTTGTCACAGAAAGTGATTTGCTAGACTCCTCCTCTTTCTCGACTTCTATGAAGCTGAATTCAACTTCAGCTTGACAATTACTTGCATTAGCCAATAGAAGCGCTTAGCGTCAGACCAAGCAGAACTCTAGAATGAATGCTGGCTCAGCTAAAGTATTGACATACTTTAAGCAACGCTATTGGTCAAAGATGTCAAATGCATTTTTCAAATGCGGCTATACAAACAGACATGCATGTAGG
Source organism: Merzomyia westermanni (assembly GCA_949987695.1). Classification (NCBI taxonomy): domain Eukaryota; kingdom Metazoa; phylum Arthropoda; class Insecta; order Diptera; family Tephritidae; genus Merzomyia; species Merzomyia westermanni. The sequence continues at coordinate 75,087,058 of OX465292.1, forward strand.
TCGTGGCTGTTGCACGCTATGTACATATGTTTGTATGAGTACACTACAACTTACTGTACGGAAAATCCCTTGAGCCTGGTGTTGGTGATTCCGGAAAACGTCCTCCTTATAAACACGGGATATATCTTGATACTGTTTCTCGATACTTGAAACTTGGCACATGCCTCAGAACCCTCCTGGTGACCTAGGGAATTGAAGCTTAGCACAGGACACCATGACAGTATGGTTTCCTGAAACCAAAGATTCTGCTAGGTGCTCTGATTGCGATATGTCAAAAACTGGGGAATCTAGCCATGTGCCCCTGTGTTACTTGTCCCTATTATTTTGCGTGATCTTTTGAATTCGAAGTAGGCTGTAAAATATTGTGACGAATTCGATAATTCCTTTATTAATAATCCTAAATTCGATCACTATAAAGTCAAATAAACACACTCACAAATACTGTATCAAACAGCTGGCTTTATTTACTACTAATAAACTCAATACAAATTTAAGAGTTTGGTAACTTCAAAGTAGTTCACTGAACAACACTTGAAAATAAATTGATCAACATGCCTTGCTTGGTCACTGCCTTTATAGTCCAACAAGGTGCTACCCTACACACCCAGACGTTTCTTGGATGCTCCCTCTTCGTGTTTTCGAAGGGTGGGTGTTATGTATTTGATTTTCTATAAGGTTTTGTGACTCGTAGAGTACCTCTGCTTGGACCGTTGTGTAATTCATTGGGCACATCAGGGATGTTCTTCCTTGGGACGACTGTAAACTCTTCCATTGAGCCCAATATGAATTTGCAAAATGAATTTCTGCAGACATCTTATCTTTTGATGCTGCCTCGTTTTGTTTCATTTCTCGCATCACACGTGTAAAATCTGGAGCTTCTTGCTGACACTTCATTAACTGATCCATGTGCTATTCGTCCACAGATGTTATAGTTCCGAAATACGGAAAGTCAAGAGCCATTTCAACGCTGCATGGTCTGTGGAAGTGCTTAACGCACTCTACCAATGCCAACAGTTCTCTCCGTGTTATGCAATATTTCCGTTCAGGCTTCCCGATTGTTCGGCTTGTCATGTCCATCTACAATTTGGGGGCAAAACACCTCCTATGGCATAACCACTCGCATCTGTATCCAGAATAAAGGTTGAACCTGGGGTTGGATATGCTAACATTGAGGCAGTGCATAATCGCTCCTTCAAGGTTCGGAAAGCCACTTTATGTTCCTTCTTCTATTCGAAGCACGTATTTCTACTGGTAAGCTACGCTGGCGAAATACGGTACAAATCGGCTATAGTACGTGCACAGCCCAAGGAAACTTCGTAACTCGTCAAAAATTCTCGGTCTTGGCCAATCCTTTACGGCTTCGATCTTTTCCTTAGCAGTGCAGATGTCCTCCGTCGTTACCTTGTAACTTACTTCCTTCTTAAACATCATGGGTTTGGTGGTGAACGAGGGCAAAACGAAGTACCTTCTGTCATCATGCAAAGAGTCAGCACATTCGCGCCTTGGCAACCAAGCCACTGTTGGCAGCAATAATTTCGAAATAGTAAAGGACTTCGTTTACCTGGGAACCAGCATTAACACCAACAATAATGTTAGCCTAGAAATCCGCCGAAGAATTACTCTTGCGAACAAATGCTACTTCGGACTGAGTAGGCAATTGAAAAGTAAAGTCCTCTCTCGACGAACGAAAATAACACTCTACAAGTCACTCATCGCACCCGTCCTGCTATATGGTGCAGAAGCGTGGACACTAACAACATCTGATGAGGCGGCTCTGGGAGTATTCGAGGGAAAGGTTCTTCGAAAGATTTGTGGACCTCTACGCGTTGGCGAGTACCAAAGAAGATTTAATGATGAGCTGTATAAACTTTACGCAGACACCGACATAGTTCAGCGAATTAAAACACAGCGGCTTCGCTGGCTAGGCCACGTAGTGCGAATGAGCGAGGATGCTTCAGCCCAGAAGATATTTTTATCGGCACCCGCCGGTGGAAGCAGAGGAAGAGGGAGACCACCACTCCGATGGAAGGACCAAGTGGAGACCGATTTGCGATCTCGCGGTGTTTCCAATTGGAGTTCAATATCAATAAAAAGATGATAAAAAAAATTTTAAGTCTACCTTTATATTTATGTAGCCAAAAAGCAGCATCAAATTTGTCCTTAAACAAAGTTTTAGTTTCAGTTATGAGGCGGAGTGTTGTTAAGCGATGTCACTACTGTGAAGTTACCAAACTCTTAAATTTATATTGCGTTTATTACTAGTAAATAAAGCTAGCTATCTGATACAGTATCTGTGCGTGTGTTTATTTGACTTTTATCGTGATCGAACTCAGGATTATTAATAGAGGAATCATCGAATGCGTTACGGCTTCGATCTTTTCCTTAGCAGTGCAGATGTCCTCCGTCGTTACCTTGTAACTTACTTCCTTCTTAAACAAGGAACACTTTTTAGGACTTAATTTCAGACCAACACCAGCTATCCGTTGGAAAACTTCTCCCAAGTACTTTAATTGTTGATCAAAGCTTTTTCCCAGCACGATGATGTCCAGGTACACCAAACGTGTTTTCCAATGCAATCTTTTTAGTACCTGATCCATGAGTCTCAAAAGTAGATAGAGCATTGCATAGTCCGAAGGGCATTACTGTTAATTCCCAAAGCCCTTCTCGAACGCTGAAGGCTGTCTTTTCTTTATCTTCATCTTTCACCTCCACTTGCCAGTAGCCGCTTTTCAAGTCCAGTGGAAAAAAATTTCGTGCCAGATAACGAGTCTAGAATATCGTCGATTCTTGGCAACGGATAACTGTTATTCGTTACGTCGGTCAACTTCCAATAATCCACACAGAACCTCATCTTTCCGTTCTTTTTTAGTAGTACTACCGGTGAGCTCCATGGACTAGCTGATGGTTCGATCACGCCGCTACCACTCATTTCTTGTATAATTTGCCTTACCACTTGGCGTTTGGGTAAACGAACACTACGAGGGCTACGAGGGATTGGCCTTGCATCACCAGTATCTATTTGATGATTCACAACGTTGCTGCCACCTGGTTTGGAGCCATCCCTGTCAAATAAGCTCGAGTATTTTACCAAAAGTTGTTTGCCTGATGATCTGTTTCGAGCCCTTCCGTCTGAAAAATCAATCTTGCTGGTAGAAACATCTTGTTGAAGCTGTTCACAATTAATAGCTACCTCGACCTCTTGGCATTGCCCCAATATAGTCCACCTGCATTGCCGGGTTTGCATATGCTGACGGTATTGATATCATTGGCCTTAACAACCGCGCCGTAGCTTCTGCTTACTCCAAATTAGAAAAAGAAGCGGAAAAAATGGGTTTGGTGGTGAACGAGGACAAAACGAAGTACCTTCTGTCATCATGCAAAGAGTCAGCACATTCGCGCCTTGGCAACCAAGCCACTGTTGGCAGCAATAATTTCGAAATAGTAAAGGACTTCGTTTACCTGGGAACCAGCATTAACACCAACAATAATGTTAGCCTAGAAATCCGCCGAAGAATTACTCTTGCAAACAAATGCTACTTCGGACTGAGTAGGCAATTGAAAAGTAAAGTCCTCTCTCGACGAACGAAAATAACACTCTACAAGTCACTCATCGCACCCGTCCTGCTATATGGTGCAGAAGCGTGGACACTAACAACACCTGATGAGGCGGCTCTGGGAGTATTCGAGAGAAAGGTTCTTCGAAAGATTTGTGTACCTCTACGCGTTGGCGACGGCGAGTACCGAAGAAGATTTAATGATGAGCTGTATGAACTTTACGCAGACACCGACATAGTTCAGCGAATTAAAACACACCGGCTTCGCTGGCTAGGCCACGTAGTGCGAATGGGCGAGGATGCTTCAGCCCAGAAGATATTCTTATCGGCACCCGCCGGTGGAAGCAGAGGAAGAGGGAGACCACCACTCCGATGGAAGGACCAAGTGGAGACCGATTTGCGATCTCGCGGTGTTTCCAATTGGCGCCAGTTGGCGCAACGAAGAAACGACTGGCGAGCTATGTTGGATGGTCAAAATCGCCCAGGCGGTTAGATGACCATTTAAAGAAGAAGAAAAATGGCCGGGTTTACTGGAGCGAAAGGAGCAATAACGTGCTATGTGACCTGACTTTCTAGATTTGTAGTTTTTAATGGCCTCTTAATTTATATGTGGTTTTCCGTTCAATGCTTCTAGAACTGCGTCTACCAAATCTGGTCGTTGTACTTCCACACGGTGAGCTTTGTACGCTGGTTTACTTATAAGCGAGGCTGTTTACTGCGTCAGAGCTTGCGATACCCTTTCAGCAAATGATGTCAAGATTTCAGCTGCAAGTACTTTCAATGCCACGAATAGTACAGCAACTTTGTCTTCACTGTCCCAAATATTCACAGCTGTCGCCTTCTCAAACTGTAGCTTAAATACTTGAAAAGGTAAAGAACAAAACCATCAAATGACGGGGATTTTACCTTTGGAGTATTCGCTGAAGCAGATGGACGGTTTAGTTGCAGCTCCTGGATACGGCCCTTCAATAGGCCCTTCGGCCTCAGTTGTGTGCCGTTCTCTGAATACCTCTTGCACTTGTGTTATTTTTGCATCTTGTTTTTCTAGTTGAGAGCAGATCTACGATGAGGCCTGTTCCAGCTGAGATACCATGTGTGTCTTCTGTTATTCAAGTTCAGATGCCATGCGAGATGTGAGACGCGTCTCCTGTTCTTCAAGTTGAGCTGAAATATATGTTTTCTGTTCTTCCAGCTTTGTCGATATGTGAGTAATTTGTAAAGAAATTGTCGACGAAATAGCAGCGAGTAAAGCATTCATATCGAAACTAGCAGGTGAATCTAGAGCCACTTGCTTTTCTTCCATCTTCGCATTTGGCTCTTCCATATCAGGATGAGAAACATGTTCGTCTACGCTAATGCTTTCTGCTTCCATGTCCTCCCGTAGCCGTGATTGGAATTCAAATGTATTACCTGTTGTGTTTAAACCCCGTTGCTCCAATTCTTCCTTGAGTTGTTGGATTTTCAGTTCATTCAACTTAGCTAAGTCCTTGTTATTCTTGCAATCACTGGTATTTATTCAACAATACCACTTCTGACACCAATTGTAACGCATTCGATGATTCCTCTATTAATAATCCTGAGTTCGATCACGATAAAAGTCAAATAAACACACGCACAGATACTGTATAAGATAGCTAGTTTTATTTACTAGTAATAAACGCAATATAAATTTAAGAGTTTGGTAACTTCACAGTAGTGACATCGCTTAACAACACTCCGCCTCATAATTGAAACTAAAACTTTGTTTAAGGACAAATTTGATGCTGCTTTTTGGCTACATAAATATAAAGGTAGACTTAAAATTTTTTTTATTATCTTTTTATTGATATTGAACTCCGAGCTCCAAGAGTGACATCATGAATCCACAAGTAACATCGAGTGAAGCATATTTTGGAGTCACAATATTTCTTCCTCCTTGATTCGACCCTTTAGTACTGAATTTAACAGAAATATTTCTTGAGAACGAAGATATTTTACCGAGCTTCCAACTACTTCTTAATGGATTTGCTGTAGTAAGTAAAGTGGTTGTTTTGGACAAGTTACCTCTATTATTAGAACACACGCAATCATGGGCTGTGAAAGCTGAAAACTTAGGTTTTAAAACTTTTGTGATATACCATATTTTCCCGCTATAAAACTGATCCTTACAACTTTAGCTACCCTTCCAGTCAGTGTGACCAGGTGATAGCAAAAGAGAGTCTAAATCGGCGAAAAAAAAGGTGCGAGAAGGCTAAAATTAAGAAAAACAAGTAAGGAAGTCTAAGTTTGGGTAGAACCGAACATTATATACCTAGTAGTGATCTATTATAGCATCCCAATTTACGCAGGACTATTTTAATACTTTCAGTTCGTATTTGTGTTCAAATAGACATACGTACAGACAGATAGACGTACGAGGTGTGTTCAAAAAGTATCGCGAATTTTGAATTTTCGCTGGTTACGTATATTCGAATTTCGAATTTTTTTGTGGCGTTATGTTGGTACTCATGTCTCTCACTTATGCCGACAAGCTCGGCCATTTTGAATGTTCAGTTAATTGTTGACAGCTGCTTTGCTTGCACGTGTTTTGGATCGTCTTCGATTTTTACGCGAAATTCGTACCAAAATTGCTCAATTGTGACCAAAAACAGCATCGCATGAACATTGCTAATGAGATGTTAAACTCTGTCCGCGACGACCCAAATTTGCTCCAGAGGGCCATAACTGGTGACGAATCGTGGGTTTATGGTTATGACGTGGAAACCAAAGCTCAATCATCTCAATGGAAGCTGCCGCACGAACCAATACCGAAAAAAGCGCGCCAAGTTCGGTCGAATGTGAAAGTTTTGCTGACAGTTTTCTTCGATTGCAGGGGCGTGGTGCATCATGAGTTCTTGCCACAGGGAAGAACGGTCAATAAGGAATATTACCTGCAAGTTATGCGCAATTTGCGCCAAGCAATCCGCCAGAAACGCCCGGATTTGTGTAAGAACAAAAATTGGCTTTTGCACCACGATAACGCCCCTGCTCACGCATCGTTGCTTGTGCGCGACTTTTTGGCCAAAAACAACACACTAATGATGCCGCAGCCACCGTATTCCCCAGATCTGGCCCCCTGTGACTTTTTCTTGTTCCCTAAACTGAACAGGCCCATGAAAGGACGACGTTACGCTTCTCTTGACGAGATAAAGACGGCATCGAAGGAGGAGCTGAACAAGATACAAAAAAATGATTTTTTGAAGTGCTTCGAAGATTGGAAAAACCGTTGGCACAAGTGTATAATATCTCATGGGGATTACTTTGAAGGGGACAAAATAGATATTCATGAATAAATAAATAATTTTTGAAAAAACACAAAATTCGCGATACTTTTTGAACACACCTCGTATCTAGAGACGGACATGGCTACATCGACTCAGCTCATCCTCCTGATCATTTCAGTATACTTTTTGATGGGACTATCTCTTTTTCTTCTCATACGTACAAACATTTCATGTTCTTGAAAGGTATGAAAATCAAAAAAGATATACAACTTCGCTTTTGCAGTGGGGTATTAACTACTTGCCCGGATATTTTAATTTTCATCCTTAACGTTTTGATATACATTAATGACTATATATCTCGATTCGTTTATGCCGAATGAAGTAATATACATTGTATGCGTAACAAAAAGAGATATAAAAAAAGGTTGTTCCTTATAGGCGCCAAAGTACTCAATCGATCTTTATGAAATGTTCACAATATATATTTGGGTTCACTGGGTACAGCATAGACAATATATAGTTTTGGAAAAGTGGGCGGTGCCACGACCACATATTTTGTGGTTTGTTTTTGCTCTTGAACTTTCCCTATATGTTCAGGAGTTCGCTGGGCACGACACAGTCTGTATATAGCTTTTGGAAAAGCCCCCAGGTTATATAAAGCTGCAGTTCGGTATAGTTAGGAGTCTATTTGGTTCAAGTTAATGACATTTTATATATAGATGTGTTCTATATATCAAAACGTCAAAACAACGTCTAGCGGGTTTGCTAGTATATTATAAAATGGCGAAAGCAAACAACGAATTTCAGCATTCTTTTGTAAAACTGAGAGACTATTTTGCGTTCAAATAGACAGACGGACAGACAGACAGACGGACGGAGAGACGGACATGGCTAAGTCGTCTACGCTCTTCGTGCTGATAATTTTAGTGAACTTTTCTCTTCTTCTTCTCATACTTACAAACATTTAATGTTTAGGAAAGGTATGAAAATCAAAAAAGATTTATAACTTCGCTATTGCAGTGGGCTATTAACTACGTGCCCGAGTATTTTGCTTGCGTGTTTTCCGATTTGGCTGAGAAGCAGCTGACCAATTTTCATTGAAATATCAAGATTGAATTATAAGCGATTGCCTTTGAAAATAGAGGAAATGTTATCCTGAAAAGTGGGCGGTGCCACGCCTACTTCTTCAAAATTAACAAAATTTTTCTTGCGGTCGAGTTTTCAAAAAGCTTATTATGTGTGCAAAATCTGATTGATATAACTTGCTTGGTTGTACAAATATCGCTTTTTAAATTTTCCAAAAAAAATTTTCAGAATTATGTTAAAAAACTGGGCATGAACATTAGGGGTATAGAACTTCGAATTGAAATAAAACACAAGAAAATCGTTTTAAGGTCCATCAATTTGGCTTTATTGGAAGGATAATTTTATGCCATTAATGTTTAAATATGATTTCGGGCATGTGGCCGCCGCGGCTGGCTCGAATAAAGCCAATTCTACAGGTCCAATTTTCAACCACTTTTTCGAGCATATGGGGCCGTATGTCGGCAATAACGCCACGAATGTTGGCTTCCAATTCCCCTAACGTTTCTGGTTTGTTGGTGTAGACGAGCGACTTCACATATCCCCAAAGAAAATAATCCAATGGTGTCAAATCACACGACCTTGGTGGCCAATTGACAGGTCCATTCCGCGAAATTATGCGCTCATCGAATGTTTCCTTCAATAAATCGATTGTGACGTGCGCTGTGTGGCATGTAGCGCCGTCTTGTTGGAACCACAACTCATCCACATTCATGCCATCCAATTCGGGAACAAAATAGTCGGTTATCATGGCTCTATACCGGTCTCCATTAACGGTAGCTGCCTCTCCAGCATTATTGCGGAAGAAGTATGGCCCAATGACTCCACCAGCCCATAGAGCACACCAAACAGTCAGTTTTTGTGGATGTAATGGCGTTTCAAGGGTCTCATGTGGATTCTCTTCACTCCAAATGCGGCAATTTTGCTTGTTGACGTAGCCATTCAACCAAAAATGAGCCTCATCACTGAACAAAATTTTGCGATGAAAATCAGCATCGAAATCAATCTCATTTTCGGCCCATACACCAAAATCACGACGCATTGCATGGTCTCGCGGCTTTAATTCTTGCACAAGCTGGATCTTGTAAGGTCGCAAGCCAAGATCTTTGCGCAAAATCTTCCATAAAGTTGATGGACAAAGCTCCAATTGCTGTGCACGGTGGCGAATCGATTCATTCGGGTCCTCTTCAACACTTTGCTCTACAGCGGCAATTGTTTCTTCGGTGCGCACTGTTCGACGTCTCTGCGGATGCGTATTATCACATAGAGTAAACGTAGTGCGAAAACGATTCATGGTTAACCGAATTAATTGCTCTGATGGACGATTATGTCGACCATAAAATGGACTGAGCTTACGGTAAACTTCGCGAACTGAACCATTATTTTCGAAATAAATTTGCACGATTTGCAAGCGTTGTTCTTTTGTCAACCTGTTCATGATGAAATGGCAAACCAAACTGAACATAAATGACATTAGAGTTGCCAGATTTGACCACAAAATGCCAGTTTTATCTCTATTCGAAAAACATACCTGTAAAAAAAACACCCTGTATATTGAACATTATCACCAAATTCGACAAATCAATTTTTAGCGGAGTTATGGCATAAAAGGTTTTGTGGAACAATCCATTATTATTTTTTGGATTTCTTAATTTACCGACACTTTAAAAGTGAAATATAAATGATGTAAAGCTATTTTACGCAAAGTGATTGCCTATTTAATATATCTACGATCCTCTTCAAAATCTTTCATATAAAAGTGGGCGTCGACCTTAACCGATCCCGCCCATTTTCTTATGGAATATTCCTTGCATACCTGGAAATCTGCGTGCTGAATTTCGTTTCGATATCTTGAACGGTTATTGAATTATGATTAATATTATTTCTAAATTTGACTTAATGAAAAGTGTGCGGTGCCACACCCATTTAAAAAATTTTTTTTTTTAATTTATTTTATCCCTCAATCTCAATGTATTTACCAAATTGTATCCTTATAGGTGTATTATGTACTGAGTAATCACTTTTTTGTGTTTTTGAAAATATTCTATATATAAAAAGTGGGCGTGGCTATTATACGATTTCGCCCATTTTAAATAGCGCTCGGATATGAGTGCCAAGGAACCTGCATACCAAATTTAAAATTAAGATATCGCAAAATTTACTCAAGTTGTCGTTTCCACAGACGGACGGACGGACATGGCTCAATCTATTTCTCTTTTCGTCCTGCACATTTTGATATATACTCGTATAAGTCAATATCTATCTCGATCCGATTATGCCATTACGTACTGTCGTTAGGCGACTAAAGTAAAGTTGTGTGTGTAGCACTTCTAGGTATAAAAAGAAGCTAAACAAAGTCAGACATTTTTTTGCGAAATCCATTTAAAATTTTTTATTTTAGTTTAAACTATTTGTATATAAAGCTATAAACTATTATTGTTTCAACACATATCAGGCACATTTTAAATACTAATAATTAATAGATATGCAAATCCAAATTTTTTATAAAAATTCGGATTAAAAAGTGTAGAATTTTGATGAAACTTGGTTAAAATTTCCTAGTTTTTGCACAAAGTCTGAAATTTGTTCTTGCATGTTTTTTATTAGATAATGGGCTATACTTTTATAAAAAACGTGTAAAAATTCTCGTCGCTATCTATTTTTCCGCCACTGTTTGCTCTGATTAAATTAATGAGCCTGCACACACTAGCATTTCCAGAAATTCTGAATTCGGATTTTTATGGACGTGAGATATAAAGGAGTAGAGCGATCTCAGACCGCGAAAATTACTTCGGTCTGTTATTTTATTACTAACAGAACTAATGTGCACGCATACCTCGAAACAGGTTTTATTGTCTTGAAAGCCCAGTGAATTTCCTAAAAGGTCTGAACCGAGTAGTATATGTTTATAGGCTTAATACTCAAACGCATATTCCACTAACCGATAGTTTCATATAGTCATAAAAATGTATTTTTCCATTAGTCTAAAATAAGGAAATTATAATTCAGAACCATAAACTGATATTGTGTTATTAATTAATTAAAAAACTAGTAGTTTATTGACGAAGGGACATATATCCCCCACAATCGCTGCAACGCTTGGGTGGAACAATTTCCAAAAATTCATATATGCCAAGCAACTGCTTAAAGCCGCAGTAAAGTTGTTCGTTCCAGGTCATAGTGGGGTTCATAGTTGGTAAGAACTTAAAGCTGCATTAATTGACGCTTATAGTTGAAAAACGTATCTAGCTGAAATACACAATATTTTACGAAACCGTCTTAAGAAGCAACCGGAAACATTCAGTCTGATAGAAATAGGCAAGCTAATAAATTTGGATGAAGAAAGTTTGATTGACTACTTTGTAAATGGAATTCCTAATTCTAAAATGAATAAAGCCATGCTCTATCAGGCAAAAGCTGTACATGAGCTAAAAGACAAATTAGAATTTATGAGAGGGTTCGTTGCAAGCCATACGAATAAAGTAGGCCCCTCAACAAACAGAAGTAAATAACTTGCAAGGTAAGTTACAGAAGAAACATGATTGTGTTCAAAGGTGTTTTAAATGTGGCAATAAAAACCATGTCTCGAAAGATGGACCAGGTAAGCATACTTCAAATTGCTTACAATCAGGGACAGTTTGCAGCTAAACACCCACAGGATTTGGTTGAGAAAGAATTTTATATTCAGCAACTAGCTCTTAAGGTGCCAAACAAATTTGGGGAAAGAGGAGGGCTAGACGAGGAACGCAAAGCAATTCGCAAATCAGGTATAGACGGAATCCGCACAATTCAGCAGGAGAATTGTAAGAGTTTTAACTTATACTTAACCCTAAATAATTATATATATGTACATTGTAATAAATCCTACTGGGTTTTAACTGGCGCTAACCGAAACCCACAGTATGCAAGATTGAGAACGAGAAAGAGCATGACACTACACAACTTATAATTTTCTTTACCTAAATTTAAAAATGAACACTTTAATTTTGCAAAGATTTTTTATTAATTTACATTTTTAAGTAATAATAAATACTTTTTATATTTTGCATGAAAGGCGCTTAAAATATATCAATCTTCTCCTAATGTGTGTCCAGAACTGCAACTCGATGGCTAAATTCATTTCATAAAACTTTTTGTTTCCTCGCTGAATATGAAAATTGCGATCATGGCTGGTATCGAACCCAACTCCGGACCCAGGGATTGGATCTGCAGCGTCTGCTGGAAGACAATTTATATTAAATGGTAGCATTCTGTTCAATGACTCATGTGCAAGAGATGGCTTCGCAAATCTGGATGCCAGGGCTTAACCCTGCCATTCACAGACCCCATACTTTCTTTAATACCTGCAAGGCACAATTTTGTTCGCGCCTTAGGGATCTAGCGCACCCCACCGCCCCTACTATTTTCAAGCGATCACAATGATGGCCCAGTCTCCACGACTAGCAGCACTACTGCAATACCCGCCTCATCCACTCACGACTGCCGCTCACACTCAACTGCGTTTCCATCTCGCATAGCCGCTCATCACCCCTCGGGAATAGGTCAGACATGAGCACTGCTGAGTGTTAGCGCCCTCTGTCTCTGCCCCCAATGTCCCCTTCCAGCATGCACATTGGTCAGGACCAGAATCTCCTTGTGCCTTTCACAACGTGCACTGTTTCTCGGCAAAGATTTTATACGCCTGCTGCATTGGTCAAATGCAACAATTGCCTTGGCCTATGTCACGTTCTAATGTGATCTGGGCTCGCTAGTGGGACTAGTGTGTGGGAATTATGTGCTATTTATATGCTCCAAGGAAAGCAGTCGCCCGCCCGGAATTCAAGAGCCTAATAAATTGGGGAATCCCCTAGCTATTAAAATTAAAAATGTATGAGAAATGCTGGCGTTCATTTGCATACACATGTACATGCTTTGCTTTCTCTTATGTTCAGTCGTCAGTACAAATTTTCAACGTCCTTGGTTGGTCATTTCATGCGAGCATGATTGGTACTTAATTTTCTTGCAAAAAATTCTAATATTAATCATTTTAAAAAATGCACACAAAAAAGCATACGTTTTTGATATACAAGGTCTACAATATGCGAAATTAACAAAAATAAAAATGCTATCTCTAAATGTTTCAACAATACTTTTATCGGTCCTGGAAAGAGGAGAACTTTACGTCATTCAAAGTACCCAAAGATGGAAAAATCTCTGTATCGATGGTTTTTGAATATGAGAGACAAAAAGCTCCCGGTTAGCGGGCTTATGTTAAAAGAAAAACCCTTAATATTGAAAAAAATTTTAAAAAGAGATTAGGCGTTCGGTTGCTTCAAGTTTCTGGGGAAAAACTATCTTCACAGCCCCAGTTAGTTGACCCATTCAAAAAAGCGTTAAAGATGAAAATGGATGAGCATGGATTAAGTCGTGAGCAACTATACAATGCGGATGAATCGCGTTTATACTGGAAACTTTTGCCATAAAAGACGTGTGTGTCATCGTTAGAAAAAACTGTCCCAGGTCCAAGGATGGAAAAGCAAAGAATAACTTTCTTGTGGTGTTTACATGTGTCAGGATCTCATCAACTCAAGCGTCTTGTAGTCGGAAAGGCTAAAACCCCCCGTTGTTTTAAAGGTTTTGACTACCCAGTGTATTATCGACATTCTAAATCCTCTTGGATGACTGCGGCTATTTTTAAAGATTGATTCCACCTACCATTCATACCTGAGGTAAGCTTTCATATTTCTAAATCAGTAGGTTAAAACTCATAAAATTTGTTAAGGTTACAAAGTTTTTGATGGGAAAGGGATTACTAGTAAAAGCTTTTTTTTTTAATTGATAGCGCTCCATCGCATCCACCCGAGGATAAACCAAAATGTGAATACGGCTGCATATTAGCAATGTTTGTGCCACCAAATGTCACTCCTCTTATACAACCTATGGATCAAAATGCAATCAGGATTACGAAACTTTACTATAGAAACAGTCTTTTGGCTTCTGTTGCGAAAGCGATTTTTACTTTAGAATCTGCTTGAAGAAAGGTGGATGCTGTTGTGCTATGAGTGTTCTTCGAAGAAACGTAATTATCAACGTAAGGGACTTGGAGGAAGGTGCAGACAATCTTTTGCCACACTTTTGAGACCTGAGGTTTGTGTTTTAGAACCGTTAGTCAAAGAAGTTTGTTTTTTATTTTTATCAAATTTCACTTATTTCAACGTTAGAGAATGTAACGATGATGGTATTGAATGCAATGACAATGAAATACAGGAAATTTCCGACGGTGATGATGACTGTTATGTGAAGCCAGAAAAGACGTTTACATCAAAGGAAGCTATTGACATGTTTAAAAAAACTGAAATAGGCTGAAATTGAAATGGTTGATAAATCGGATTTAAATGTGTTGAAGAAGCTGAGGAAAAAGTCCATTTTTAAGATGCTTGAACAAAAGAAACAACAAAAGCGGATTACTGATTTTTTTTTTGGACATGAACTCAACTTTTTCCAAAAATTAAACAGAATATGAATTTATGTCTAACTAACTTTTTGACTGTAACTGATTTTTTATTTGTGTAATGGGTAAAAATGAATAAACAACGTTTCTTTTGCGATTTTAAATAAAAATAAATGTCTTAAAACTATTTAAATAAAATATTTTTCAATTTAGTTGCCTTTCGTATATATGAACAATCTCGCAAAACTGAACAGACCTGGTTTTAATTAGTTCATATTATGGCGAGTGCACTGTACTTTTTTTAAACCTCAAAAGTGGGCGGTGCAGCTGGACGTAGAGCTAGACCCCCCACAGAAGCGATAGGTTTTGAAATAAAATTGGTATGTAGGAATTATGTGCTATTTACGTGCTCCAAGAAAAGATTTCGACCGCCCGGAAAAACAGAGGCTGTGGGCAAGGGGAGAGGGGAACGGTATCCCCAATCAGTGGATCCGAAAATGGATGAGCCTATAACTCACATTATAAGTACTGTTTTTAAAACCTCAAAAGTGGGGGGTCTAGCTTGACGTTGCGGCAGATCCCCTACTTTTGAAGATTAAAAAAAGCACCTAAAATTTGAACCACAACAAAATTCCTTTTGGAACTGTTGAGCACATAAATAGGACATAGTTATAGGCTCATCCAATTTCAGATCCGCCGACCCATAATTTCTTCTCAGAGAATAGCAAGTATGCATAGGCGCAACCCCCCACTTTTGAAAGTAAAAAAAAAAGCACTTAAAATGTGAGCAACAACAAAATTCCTTTTAGAACTGTTTAGCACATAAATAACACATAGTTATTTATAGGCTCCTCCAATTCAGGTCGGCCAATTGGGGGTATCGCCCCCCATCCCCCTTGCCCACAGCCTCGGTTTTTCGGGGCGGTCGACAGCTTTTCTTGGAGCACATAATTCTCACATACCAATTTTATTCCAAACCCATCGCTTGTGGGGGGTCTAGCTCGACGTCCAGCTGGACCCCCCACTTTTGAGGTTTTAAAAAAAATACTTAAAAATTGAGCACAACATTTTTTTGGGACCAAATTAGCACATACATAGCACATAATTTCTGGAGTGTCAAATTTGAAATCCGTCTTGGGGGGTCCAGCTTGACGGACCTCGTAACTCCGCCATTAACTCATTTGCGAAATCCACAACAAGCGCTAGAAGTAAGGGATTTTATTTTTGTGTTAACAAAAATGTCAAAAGACTGCGTTTATTATTTTAAAGAAAGTAGCTTTTTGTGGTTACCTAAGAATTTTATAATACTAAGAAAGTGTTGAAATTTTTAAAATTTTGCATCTTTCGCATAACAAAACTGACATCATAAATTTATCAATAAATTTCTTGACAACTTCACACTGGCACTTTTTTATAAATACTAAAATTTAATGCTCATAAAACTGCATATGCAAATTTTTTATAAAAATTCGGTTTAGGTTTTGTACAAAGTTTGAAATTTATTCTTGCATGTTTTTTTATCTCTATTGTTCATTTATCTCTATTTTGTTTCATTTTTCTTTCGCTTGAAAATCACTTTGAAAATTATAATTTTTGGAAATAATTTATTTCAATGTATGGCCTTCATGTACATTTATTTTGAAAAATTTAAACAATGAACATATACTGACCACGAAATGGGACGAACCGTGGAAGACCATACCCCACGCATGGTTTTGTACGTGGTATTATCATTGAGTAAGTCTAAACTTTTTTGTTTGTAGTCGGTCTTATGCATCATTACTGTTTTATTTATATTGCGGCATTATGTTCGTTCAGATACTTTTTTGGTTTGTTTGAACCAGTTTAAAATGATTTTCTTTTTCGGTCCTTTTCTTATTTTGTTTTGAAATGCATTAATTTTTGTTGCAAACTTACATCTGATGAGGTGCTTTTGTTTTTTGTCTTCAACCATCTGAATTGTCTGCTCCTTCTCCGCAATTGAATGTATAGGGGAAATAGTGTCTATTGTAATAGGTAGGGCGAATTTTTTCCGCGTACCTACCTACACTCATCAGATACAGAGGAGTTGGTGTGGTTAATAAACCAGAGACATAACAGTTATAAGTTTTTTCGAATAAACGTAGCCTCATAATAATTATTCGACGCAGAAAACAATTTATTTTCTTTGAGAAATATTTTTTTTACGTTGCCAAAAAAATTTGAATTTGAAATAAATTTTGTTATTCCCTTTCATAATAGTTTATAGATAATAAATATTAGTATTCACACACACTCCTTGTAGCACTCGCTCTTATCGTGGCCTTGAAGGTAGATGGGATGCTACTCCCACTGCTCTCCATTTTTTGCTGCACCTGTTTTGTCGTTTGACGCTGGAGGCATGCCATCCATCTATCACAATGGTAGAAGATCTGGCTGCGTGCTTTTCGATCGGCGGATAGCCATTTTGTTTGGTGGATCTTTGTGAATTAACCTGCTGGTGGATATGATCATGTTTCGGGCACCGGCTAAGTCGATCCATGTGGCGAAGTCTCATCGTAAAGACTGAATTTCCGAGGCTGGGGCCAAACACACCCTTTTTACCACCCATGGCGTTCAATTTTATAGAATTTAAAGTTTTTTGCCTTTGACCGTGCCCGCCCCCTATCTCAAAATTATTTACGGCTTATGCTGTACTCAGCAAAACCAAGAATCTGCTGTGAAAATTACATATCCAGCACCAGGATTATGCACAAAAAAATCAGCCGATATGGCTGTCTCTCTATCGCAAAACACGCAACCATATCTACAACGTGGTGATAACAGCAGAGATCCGTACCCGTCTCTATACGACAAAATAAGTGGAGCAATCACAATGAGCAGTGGGAGCATATAGTGGCGGCCGCTGTGGTGTGGCGGTGTTGCTGGCCTACCACACCACAGGTGTCACAAAAATGATTGAAAAAGTTTTTTCAAGAATGTGGTCGCCCCTAGGCATTGGTTTGGCAAACTCTCCGAGTGTATTTCTGCCATGGAAGGCTTCTCAGCAAAAATATTTCTCTTTTGCAGATGCCGTTCGGAGTTTGTAGTAAAAATTAGAAGCAGCACACAACAAATTGATAGAAAAGCTCGGCCCTAATCAATTTAAAAATTTTTTTTTTATTTAGTGAGAGCATATCTCGAAAGCACACCGTACCGCATCTGAAGACGTAATTGGATACATGCGATTTCGAAGAAAAAACTTGTACATGATCAAGATTGCTGCGTTGCAGCTCAAAGGGATGCTGACTACAACGTCATGCTAAGACCGAATGCAACGAGGAGGGTGTGTGAATACTACTATTTTTCATCTAGAAACTATTATGAAGGAAACAAAAAATTTTATTTCAAATTAATATTTTTTTGGCAACGAAAAAAAAATATTTCCCTTCCATAAAAGGTATTAAGCAACTTAAAAAATTAACGTTAACAAATAACTATTATCCAAAAAAATAAAATAAACGCGAACAAATAACTCTTATTAAATTGTAGAATTCGAGCAATGTTTTCGGTCCGAAAATTTCAAGAAACAGTTATTTTTTGTCTCTGTAATAAAGCAGTCTTCACTGTTTGTAGCCCATATTACTCGGCGCTTTCATTAATTTCGGTTTTCAGTTTTTCATTTAGGCTGTTTATTTTATTTTTTCATGATAGTAGTTACTTGTCAACTTCAATAGTTATGTGTTATTTTTTACGTTGCTTCATAACTGTTATGCATGTGAAATATATTTTAATTTAAAATATTTATATTTTTTCCTGCATAATAGTAGTATTTGCAAACACTCCTCGTTGCATTCACTCTTAGCCAGTGACCTTTTGCGTTGGAACGCGGCACTCTTCATTATCCGCTTCCGAGATATGCTCCCTCTCTCTCTCTCTATGGCGCGATATACAACCTCCTAAGAGATTTTTGCGCCAAGCTTCTCTTCCAATTTGTGGTGTGCCGATTTGAATTTTCCCTACAAATTGGTGGGACCTACAGTTTTTTGCCGACTCCGAACGGCATCTACAAAGGAGACGAATTTTTGCTGAGAAGCCTGTCATGACAGAAATACACTCGGAGAGTTTGCCAAACCACTGCCGAGGGGCGACCCCGTTTTGAAAAACTTTTTTTTTTTTTTTTCAAATCACTTTTGATGTTACCTGTACCAGGGCTCGAACCATGGACCTTCGGTGTGGTAGGCCGGCAACACTACCTTCACACCACGGCGGCCGCCCTACTCACGTATTTTTTGCCACACTTGTTTTGTCGTACAGAATCGGGTACGAATTTAGCGGTCAGTTCTTTGTATTGTGCGAACATCTAAACCGCTGGAGGCATGCCGTCTACCTATCACAACGTGGTAGATCTGGGTGGGTGGTTTTCGATCGAAGGAAAGGAAAGCAATGTAATAATTATTATAGGACAACGTTTTAAATTTTGCAGGAAACTTAGTTTCTTGTTAAGTTCTTGTAGTCGTTGTTATTGCTTTTTTTTTTTTTTTTTGAGTTTGTTCCATTTTTTTGATATAATAGAAGGTGTCATTGTCATATTTTAACCTTATATGTCGAAAATTCATTCATTGTGTCTTGTTTCATGCTTCTTTATATAGAAATATTCAGTTTCGATCTCCAGTGTGATTTTAAGATAACGTTTATTAAGTTCCCCTCTTCCCAATGTACCATTTTTTATATTTTTTATGTATGCAGGTGCTAAGGCTCTATACTTTAGTTTTTAACTTTAAAAGCAATATCTATGGCAACCGAAGAATATTAAAAGTATATACCTATACACACATAAAAATTAGATCTCTACCCAACAAGAGTTTCTGTAAATGTTTTTAAAAATAATTTAATATAAATTTTGCTACAATAAGCGTTTTGTAAGCTTGTTCAGTTTTAATTTATTTGGAAGTTTAAAGTAAACTTTTTATAAACTTCAAGGACAAACTGTAATAATTCATTTTACATTAAAAATTAAAAGCATGTGTTAACAAAAAAAAACCCCGAGAAAGTTATTTGTCACTTCTTTCTTTTCAACTCAAAAAAATTTCAAATTCTTTTCAGAAAAGATTTTACATGAAAATGAGGACGAGAAAGCAAAAACCATGACTGCATCTTAACCACTGCTGTGTGCCAATCTGCTAATAACTGGTTTAAGTTGCAGAATTCAGTGTATGATTATTATTATTACTTATTTATTTTATTGCAATAGCTAAATAATATACAAAATATGGTTTGAATAAGATTTTTATCAACGTGTCGTTTCAATTATAAAACGTTTATTTTAAAGTGTTGGAAAGCTTTTAAAACAATTATTTTAAGTTTACTTTGCTTACTGGGTATATACATCGAAGTGAAAATTTACATTCTACAATTTTGAGATTTTTTGTGGAAATAGGAACAGCCTCAACAATACACCGTTCAGGTCTGTCCAAAATTCTGCCCATATCTGTACCCTACCGTCTGCTTTTCTGACTACTACAATGGGTGTTGCCGGTGAGATTATTACACCTTGTACAGGGCGGCTAATTTCGGCTTTTACGGATTGGTTAACGGTTTACGCGACTGGTCGTGGTGGGCGGAAAATTAATCTGCAGTCATTCTTGGTGTACAGGTGCGCTTTACACTTGTCCCATTTTGTTCTCAGACTGTTTTTGTTAGTTCTGGTTCTTGGATAATGTATTGTTGTAATCGCTTTTGAGTTGATAGAGATGGTGTCTAATTAGAGTGCTCCTATCCAATCGAGATCCATAATATTGAGGTTTTTTACTCTGCTTTTATTAAACAAGACCCATAGCATTGACATTTTTTACTCTTATACAAGGTTTCCCTTTCTTTACTTTACAATATCCGTCCTTGTGTAATCTCATTTCATTTCTTGCATTTGTAACTTTTGAAACAACCATTTCGGCCATAGTACATACCACCACAGAACCAACATGGTGAGTTTGCCATACTTCTTCTTCTGTGTGTTTTTAGCTGTCTTAATTTGGTGAACTTTAAAATTATGTTTTTTAACAAATGCGGTGTCTGAATTAAAATCATAATGCGCTGAGGTTCCCTTGATATAATTTCAAGAGTGGTGGTACTAGCCTCCCTAAGTAAGTAAGTATTTCGAAATATGTGTGTGATTTAACCCTTTCGGTCCGGTCGGTACACATATGTACCAGCATCTATTTAGGTACCTTAAACGCTTTATATTTGGCCAAGACTAAGTTTAAAATGTGCTGCCTGGCAACCCTGATAGCGAGAGATACGCAACAGCTGACCGCTTAACAGCTGATGTTTTTATCCACGTGTTTATATCACAAAATTTGTGGAAGTGAGTTTCTTTCAATAAAAAAATATGAATTCAGGTTCGAAAGGGTTAAGACCCATGAGGAGCCGTAAACATTTGAATTGGTCACTCGTCACCTCGTTTATCTAGAATTTATAGCAGTGTTTGTTGACCATGCCTGTGTATGTGAGAAAATCCATGTTCACTTCTTCGTAGCGTGCGAAACACGTGTCGAAGGTTATGTTGTTTTCCGCAACAAAACAAAATTCCAATATCTTGGTCGTATTACTTTCTAACTATGCTGACTCTTTGGGAAGTAATTTCTCCATCAGCGTTTGCATGTCATCATGTTGCTTCTGATAAATGTGCATTTGCTAAAGCAATGCAGGAATTAATTTCCCTTCTAATTAGGATCGTGAGCTTAATTGCCAGTATCCTCATCGATACTGTTACGTTTTGTGGGTTTAAACTTTATATTTATATTTAATTTAATTACAGAGTAAATCAAAGTATTATATTATATAATCCACATATTGAACTCTTCCTAGTAAAACTTCAAGTGTCAGTCCAATGTAGATATGTATACCAAGACGTCAATATGTAATTATGGTTCGCTAGATCGCAGTAATGTTCGTAGTAATGTTTGATTTAGCATAAATAATTTGTGAAAGCTCCTGATATTGAGTCTAAAGCTTTCAAATAGTTGCATACCTTTTTTCTGAAGCCCGCAGAGGCGAAAATTAAAGCTTGAGTCTTGTAGGTCCTCACATAAATAAAAATGGTACTGCGATACTTTCTCGGAGTTCCTTAGCGATGAGGAAAAATTTGCTCGCAACGGTTTTCAGGCAGTAGCTCGTGGCTTTCTTGGAAACTGTAGTATACCCGAAATGCATTCATATATACATGCATTCTTACAAAGCGTTTAGTGCCTATGGCTTTTGAGTGGAACGCGAGCAGCTAAAATTGTGCTGAAGTTGCATATTTATGTTCTCACGCTTTGTAACTGCATATGTGCATATGTATGTGAATATACATACATACGTTTGGCTATATGCCTTTATTAGGTTTAGCTTAGAAGCATATGAATATGTAACGTAGTAAATAAGTTATACATGGGAATTTGTTTGTAATATTTTTGTCTAAATAGGCCGAAATATTCTAAATAAATTCAATTCATTTTCTTGGTGCCGAATGACGGCATCACTTGAATTACTTCTTTCATTTTGGTAACTTTTCATGGCGATTCTGCCAGTCTTGTGCTGCTGAGGTCCTGCAGTCTCCCTCCTAAAATCCTTTCCTTAAATTTTTTCCGGACACATTAAGGAATTGGATGCAGCATTAAACGTTGCAGTTGAATGAATTGGTATACATTTGGACGCAATTCGGCAAAATAGATGGCAAAATTTGACATGAGCGGATCCAAATTAAACTAGCATAAACAGGGTGGAATACGCATATCGGAGTGGAATATATAACGATTCCTGCCTGGGCACTAATCGCGTGACGAGGGTGAGCAAAACAGGGAAGCAAATTTGACCGTATCCTGCAGCAAGAGAAGGCATATTGGAAGCAGTCAAATCCCGCAGCAAGGGACATACTGGACGAATAACATGGCAAAATTGAGCAATACCTCTAGCATTTAAGTATGTATGTATTTTTTTTTTTTTTTTAGAAGCTTATGGCAACCTAACGGCTGCCAGTTAAGGGCAAAAAGTAGATTTTTGCTAGTAAAAATAGAAATTTTTTGTTTGTTTTGTCTCCGAATGAACGACGATATCATAAGTCAGGAGGAATTCAACGCACTATTCTTACGTTATAGCAGCTTAATAGTAGAAGAGGAAAAAGAGGTAGAGATAGAGGTAAAAACAAAAGAAGTAGCTAAAACAGAAAAAATTTAAGCGGTAGAAATAATTAAACAGGGCCCTAAGGCAATCACTATAGAGGAATATAGGCGTAGGACAAAACCAGTAAAGGTAGGTAAGATTCCCAAACCTACCAGGAGCAAAAGGAAAAGAGGAGGAAAGAGATTTAACTACAGAAGAGCAGTAGCAATACTGTACCAAACAGTAAATTTAACTACAGACACGGAGGAAAGAATCCGTTTAAAAAACGAAATAAAAAAAAAAGGGTATATAAAGAATTTTTTTTCTTGTCCATTGGAGTGCTAAAAATTTGACTTTAATTTAATATTTTATTAAAAATAATATAATTTACTATGGAGGGCGCTTTGCCTGATGACCTTGATTACGAGGCTATCAACAGTATCGTTGATAAATTGGAATGTGAAAGCGCACTTGAGGCACGTAGGGAAAAAACAAGATTAAAACCTTACAGTGAGGAGGAAAAGAAGGATTGATAAATAAAGAAAATAACAAAAAGAAAATAAATTTTTACATTTGTCATATTTTTTTTTTTTGCAATGGGAGGCCAAGAATCCAAACTGGAAGAGCCTAATGCGAATGTAAATAAAATTTAAATAGAGAGGCACTGGATTTTATCAAAATCTTGTTGATAATACTGACAATTTGCACTTGTCTCAATTTGTTCCTCAAGTTATACTCGGCCCATAACAAATTTTTGAAGAAAAAATATATGAGTCGAGCAGATGGTTTAGACAAGGTTTAAATCCAAAAAAGGGAAATATATACCCCAATGGACAAATGGGAAACCATTCTAAATACACTTGTAGAAGAGAAGATTGTGGTGGAAAAATCTTATAAGTGCATTAATAAAAGTACAAACATACTAAGAAATACAGTGCTGAGTACGGTAATACTAGAGTCGTTGAACAATATAGGGAAGACCACACAAAAGGTGTATAGCAAGTTAACATCTAAACATCACCGAGAGGCACTACAGATTTTTTCTAGTGTCAGGGATAAATTAGTATCCCTATTGAGTAGATACAACATTGAGGCATCGGTCCCAACATCATTTGAAAAAGAAATTGAAATAAATTTTGCTGTCTTATTGCCAGAATCCCAATCAAATTTAGGGGAAGCCCCAAAAATTTAATTACTGAAAAAGAGTCACAAACTGAAAACAGCAAAATCCCACAATCAATAGTTGAATTTTTAAAGACTGCGTCATTAATTCTACCAGAATTTGATGGTAAAGGTGAACATGACCTTATAGCAGTTTCTATGATGAAAACCAAGCTGAAGGGAACAGCAAGAAACCTGTTGAGTACCGAAAGCTCAATTGAAACTATAAAACAAAAATTAAAATCAACAATAAAAATAGAATCAGTCGAAGTTTTGTCAGCAAAACTCCTGAACATCCAACAACGTAGTAAAGCAGCAAATCAATATACTGCGGAAATAGAAAAGCTTACGAAATCATTGGAATACATCTCGGACGGACTAACACCAGAGTTAGCAACCAAGTATGCTACACAGTCAGCTGTAAAAGCTATGTGTAAAAACTGCTCCAATGACAAAGTAAAAACTATACTGCAGGCTGGAACATTCACCAATGAATGAAGCCATATCAAAATTCACTAACAGTTGCACAGAAGTAACTGGTAATTCAAATTCACTCCTGCATATACGTCAACAAAATCATTTCCGAGGTAACTCCCGAAGGAGTTACCAAAACAATAATCAATACGCATAACAATAATAATAATAATAATAACAGACAAAATAACCAGAGGTCTGGCCGAAATTTCGGATCGCGAGGAAATACCCGCAATAATACCAGAAATTTCAGAAACGTTACACAGCAGGAAAACCAACAAACTCCACCTCAATAAATAAAAAATTATATATTTTCAATTTACACCTTAATAGCTACATATCTTCCAAAACAACTCTGAATAATTCCATTTCAACCCTCCTAATCGATACAGGAGCGGATGTTTCAATTATTAAAAAAGGGTCAAATTGACAGTAATGTCACAATTGATAATTCTCAAACAACCGATTTAAGAGGAATTGGTCAAGGTATAACAAGCACTATTGGCACGGTTAAAGCAGACTTAAGGGATGATTATCTATTGATCAAACACAAATTTCATATAGTAGAAGACAATTTTCCAATTCCATGTGATGGAATATTAGGCTTAGATTTCATTAAAAAATATAATTGCATTTTGGATTATCACAAAGAAGGTGACACTCTAATACTAAGACCATATGATTACCCGGAAAACATAATAATTCAGATGACTAATAAACCAATAAATAATATTGATTGTATTTCAATTCCCGCAAGATCAGAAGTAGTTAGACGAATTCACATAGAAAATAACAAATCCGATTTACTAATCCCACAACAAGAATTATCCGAAGGCATTTTTATTGCAAACACACTAGCAAATTCACAACAAACATTGGTTTGAATTATAAATACAACAGACAAAGATGCAACACTTCAAGATTTTTAAATCCGTACAGAAAATTTGAATGATTATACAGTAGTTAAAAATAATAGTTTACAAAATGAACAAAACAGTAAAGAAAAATTAGCAAGATTGAATAAAACTTTTCCACAATTTGCAAATAATTCACTTAATGCATTATGTGCAGAGTTCATTGACATTTTTTCGTTGGAAACAGAACCAATTACAACTAATAATTTTTATAAACAGAAACTTCATGTGAAGGACCTTAACCCGGTTTATGTAAAAAATTATAGAATACCAGAAGCTCATAAAAGTGAAATTAGCAAACAAGTAAATAAATTAATTAAAGATGATATAATAGAACCTTCAATATTAGAATTCAATTTTCCAATCTTAGTAGTACCGAAAAAATCACTCCCTAATAACCAAGAAAAAAGATGGAGAATGGTTGTAGATTACAGACAGGTAAATAAAAAATGTTTAATGTCTGGATTTCACCAGATTGAACTCAGCAAGAAGTCAAGAGATATCACATCCTTTACCGCAGATAACGGTACTTATCGTTTTAAAAGATTGCCGTATGGCCTTAAAGTAGCACCGAACTCATTCCAGAGAATGATGACATTAACATTTGCAGGCTTAAAACCTTCACAAGCATTTCTATACATGGACGATTTGGTCGTATTAGGATGCTCCGAAAATTATATGATTAAAAATTTACGAGATGTTTTTGCAACTTGTAGAAGATATAATTTAAAATTACATCCGGATAAATGTTTATTTTTCAACCAGGAAGTAACTTACCTTTGTCATAAGTGCACAAGCAAAGGAATTTTGCCAGATCCAAGTAAATTTGATACTGCTAAAAATGATACAACCCCTAAAAATGCAGATGAGGAGAAAAGATTCGTCGCATTTTGCAATTATTACAGAAGATTTATCCCAAACTTTGCACAATACTCTAGAATAATAACATGGCTTTGTAAGAAAAATGTAGTTTTCGACTGGACCTTTGACTATTTGAAAGCTGCATTAGTAAGCCTTAATATCCTACAATATCCCGATTTCAGTAAACAATTTTGTATAAAGACTGACGCAAGTGGTTATGCTTGCGGAGCAGTGCTAAGCCAAGAGTATGAAGGAAAACAATTACCAATTGCCTATGCATCAAGATCATTTACTAAAGGAGAAACAAATAAGGCAACAATTGAGAAAGAATTAGCGGCCATACATTGGGCCATAACATATTTCAGACTATACATCTACGGTAGAAAATTTTTGGTAAAAACAGACCACAGACCCTTAACATTTTTATTTTCGATGAAAAACCCTTCATCAAAGTTGACTAGAATCAGACTAGATTTGGAAGAATATGATTTCGAGGTGGACTATATAGCAGGTAAAGAAAACTATGTAGCCGACGCATTATCACGA
Organism: Merzomyia westermanni; assembly: GCA_949987695.1. Lineage (NCBI taxonomy): Eukaryota > Metazoa > Arthropoda > Insecta > Diptera > Tephritidae > Merzomyia > Merzomyia westermanni. Next base: position 75,113,423 of record OX465292.1, read on the forward strand.
ATAGATATTAAAGACCTAAAACAAATATCGGTAGATGCGTGTAAAATATTAAAAGTTACGACTAGATCGGAAACCAATAAAAATTATAATAATAAAAATTCCACTAGTAAAAATGAAGAAATAAAAAGTCACAAAGGGAACCCAATAATATATGAAGCGCTAAATAAATGTGAAGTAAAGAGACTAGTCCAGCTCATTTTCGATCCTCCGAAATTATGTTTCAAAAAAGGTAAGAAAATTTGTAGCGAAATTAATATAAAAAACCTAATTGTTGAGGCGAAGATTGACTTAGGTCAATTCTTTGCCAGGCTTATGGAAGAAGCCGGCGATTTAGGAATTGTAAAAATACAGTTGTCCTTAGGATACAAATTGTTTAAGAATAATTATACCCGGATAGACACATTTAAAGAAATTGGTACCAAAGTTCTCAAAAATTTGATTATAGCATTAACTTCGGAGGTTATGCATGTGACAAACAACAAAGAAATTAAAGAAATTCTTCATAAATATCACGACGATCCTGTTTTTGGTGGCCACCCAGGAATAAATCGTACTTTAAATAAAATAACACAAATACTATTGGAAGGGAATAAAAAATGATATTCGAAAATACATTCAAAAATGCGATCATTGTAATAAAAATAAAATAAACAAAAATTTGAAGGAGCCTATGATTATAACCGAAACGCCAACAAAAGCTTTCGAGATCGTACAAATAGGTACGATTGGACCTCTTCCCAGGTCAGAAAATGGAAATGAATATGCAGTCACTATAGTATGTGATTTGACTAAATATTTGGTTGCAATACCAATACCCAGCAAACACGCAAAAACTATAGCCAAAGCCATATTTGGAAATTTTATTCTCGTTTATGGTAGTATGAAGACAATCCTAACAGATATGGGAAGTGAATACAAAAATAGTTTATTTGAGGAATTGTGCAAACTTCTAAAAATAGAGCATACAACTTCAACACCTTACCACCATCAGACCTTAGGCACAGTTGAACGTAGTCATCGAACATTCAATGAATATGTGCGTTCATACATATCCATTGACAAAAACGATTGGGATGAATACCTCAGATATTTTTCATATTGCTATAATACAACACCATCTACAGTTCATAGTTATTGTCCATTTGAACTAGGTTTTGGTAAAAAACCCCAGATTTACAAGTTTTTACAAGAAAATATAGTAAGCCCATTATATAATTATGAGGCTTATGACAAGGAAATTAAATATAGGTTACAAATAGCGCAAGATAGAGCTAGGAAACTAGTACAGGAATATAAGGAAAAACAAAAAATTAACTACGATAAAAGTATTCAATATAAGGAAATAAATTTAGGAGATTTAGTGTTAGTCAGAAATGAAGCAGGTCATAAGTTAGACAGTAAATATAAAGGGCCATATAGGTTAGTAAACATCGATAAAAATAATAATTTTACATTAATTCCCTGTAGAGTAGAAAATATCGATAAGGAAAATAATCATAATTTAATTCCCTATGACAGAAAATAAAAAATTAGAAAACAAATTATCCATTAAGCAATAAAAATAAGAAAATCATAGTACATAAAAATAGGCTTAAACTCGTGGAATAAGAATACTTGAATTTGGTAAACACAGAAAATTTTTATTATATGCAAAAGAAAAACACAATAAAAACAAACCTATAAATTCAAAAATGTATTATACACAAATTAGAACAAATCATTAAAATAAAGTCATTTCATTTTGGTAATTAACGCTAAAGAAAAATGTACAAAAGGAAAAAAAGCACAATAAGAAAACCGCACCACTTAAATAAACGTACAAACAAACATTTGACGGAAACAAATTATTTAATAGTCCACTTGAATATGAAGTAAACACAAAAAAAAAAAATCTAAATTTTGTCACTTGAGTAATTACCAAACAAAAAGGGCAAAACGAATAAAAATAATATGCCACAAAACCAAGTACATCAAAAGCAATTAAATGAAATTGAATCCCTTATGTGATCCAATTTTTTTTAAAAGCGGTGATATACTCGTAGTATACCCGAAATGCATTCATATACGAGTATACATGCATTCTTACAAAGCGTTTAGTGCCTATGGCTTTTGAGTGGAACGCGGGCAGCTAAAATTGTGCTGAAGTTGTATATTTATGTTCTCACGCTTTGTAACTGCATATGTGCATATGTATGTGAATATACATACATACGTTTGGCTATATGCCTTTATTAGGTTTAGCTTAGAAGCATATGAATATGTAACGTAGTAAATAAGTTATACATGGGAATTTGTTTGTAATATTTTTGTCTAAATAGGCCGAAATATTCTAAGTAAATTCAATTCATTTTCTTGGTGCCGAATGAGGGCATCACTTGAATTACTTCTTTCATTTTGGTAACTTTTCAAAACTATGAAATGAAAATTATGACAAGCTGATCAGTGGCATGATTACGAATTATTCCACCATCGCACGTAGAGTGTTGCTAAAGATCCGCACCTTCCATACACGTAATAAATTTAAAAATAATATGGAAAGAACAAAATGGTACACTTCCTTCAAGATGTAATGGAGCTCGAGAAACATTACCAAGGCCATTATACTAAAGGAATGATGGGGGCCTATATTTGGTGGTTAATGAGAGGAACTACTACTGAATATGACAGGAAAATCAAAACAGTTCATATTTAAACATTCACTGTTTTTTAAATTTAATTTGTAACAAAATATCATAAATTTTTGTTTGGTATCCTTTAAGAAAACAACTCTATTTCAAATTTTGATGCAATATCGTTTATTTAAATTTTTTACAAATTTAAAACTGTTTTTTACTATATTCTTAATTCTGCGTATAAGAGGAATAAAAAAGTATGCATGACCCGAGTTCAAAAATGCTGTTGCTTTATTCATTTGTACGAGGTGTGTTCAAAAAGTATCGCGAATTTTGAATTTTCGCTGGTTACGTATAGTCGAATTTTTTGGGGCGTTATGTTGGTACTCATGTCTCTCACTTATGCCGACAAGCTCGGCCATTTTGAATGTTCAGTTAATTGTTGACAGCTGCTTTGTGTGCACGTGTTTTGGATCGTCTTCGATTTTTACCTATTTTTTTTACCAAAATTGCTCAATTGTGACCAAAAACAGCATCGCATGAACATTGCTAATGAGATGTTAAACTCTGTCCGCGACGACCCAAATTTGCTCCAGAGGGTCATAACTGGTGACGAATCGTGGGTTTATGGTTATGACGTGGAAACCAAAGCTCAATCATCTCAATGGAAGCTGCCGCACGAACCAAGACCGAAAAAAGCGCGCCAAGTTTGGTCGAATGTGAAAGTTTTGCTGACAGTTTTCTTCGATTGCAGGGGCGTGGTGCATCATGAGTTCTTGCCACAGGGAAGAACGGTCAATAAGGAATATTACCTGCAAGTTATGCGCAATTTGCGCGAAGCAATCCGCCAGAAACGCCCGGATTTGTGGAAGAACAAAAATTGGCTTTTGCACCACGGTAACGCCCCTGCTCAAGCATCGTTGCTTGTGCGCGACTTTTTGGCCAAAAACAACACACTCATGATGCCGCAGCCACCTTATTCTCCAGATCTGGCCCCCTGTGACTTTTTCTTGTTCCCTAAACTGAAGAGGCCCATGAAAGGACGACGTTACGCTTCTCTTGACGAGATAAAGACGGCATCGAAGGAGGAGCTGAACAAGATACAAAAAAATGATTTTTTGAAGTGCTTCGAAGATTGGAAAAACCGTTGGCACAAATGTATAATATCTCATGGGGATTACTTTGAAGGGGACAAAATAGATATTCATGAATAAATAAATAATTTTTGAAAAAACACAAAATTCGCGATACTTTTTGAACACACCTCGTATGTTTATAAAAAATACTAAATATATTAAACTAGGCTTAATTAAAAACAACACTTTGCCCAATAAATGTTGTGGGGTAGGGACCCGAAGAACTCGAAATTAATAATAGTTACTAATTTTAAGCAGGGCAGACGCATTTTTAAATATCAAAGACTTATTAAATAGAATGAGCTTCGTTATTTTTGAACCCAGAAATGAAAGCCTACTATTTATATGATTTTTTAAAAACATATTCATGTTATTTTAAAAAGTATCATTTATATTATATATGAAATTTAAGTTCAGAGCCAATAATCTTTACAGTATAAAAAGTGAAACAGATTTGAATAAGATTTATAAATTCACTAATTATATTAATTTTCACTATTCTACGCATCAGAAATTACAAACAATAGGCGAAGATTTTTGTGGACTCGATGTAAATTCACCCTTAGGAGGAGAGCAACCCATCGCCGTTGTACCAGTTGCAATGTTTAATACTAGACTTACAGCGGTTGCTGCAACAAGTACGAGTGGATATACAGTTGTGTTCATTGGCACAGCAAATGGTTATTTAAAAAAAGTAGTCGTCGAATCGACAGACACTGCAAATGAATACTCTAACGTACCAATTAAAGAGGGTTCACCAATTAATCCAGACATGCATTTTGATAGTCAAAATTTGAACATTTATGTTATGTCGCGCAACGAAGTAGCAAAAGTAAAAGTCTACGATTGCTCTGATTACACAACATGTGCGGTATGTTTAGGTGCGCGTGACCCTTATTGCGGTTGGTGTTCTCTTGAAAATAAATGCAGTCCACGCTCCAACTGTCAAGATAATGCAAATGATCCATTATACTGGGTTAGTTATAAAACGGGAAAATGTACTACGATTACAAGTGTGGTACCACATCAACTACAACGGACTACCGCAAGAACCCTAGAGCTCATAATTGATCATTTGCCACAATTGAAAGAAAATCTCATTTGTGCATTTACCACAGAAGATAAGGCTCTATTTACAAACGCAACCAAGAAGAGGAACGGCGTGAATTGCACAACGCCACGTACCGATATGCTACCTCAAATTGAGCAAGGAAAACATCATTTCACAGCTAAATTATCGGTCCGGACAAAGGATGGGCCCGACTTAGTATCGACAGATTTTACCTTTTTTGATTGTAGCACACATTCATCGTGTACGCGATGTGTTTCTTCTGAATTTCCATGTGATTGGTGTGTGGAAGCTCATCGTTGTACACATGACACAGCTGAAAATTGTCGTAATGACATTCTTGTCACTGGCGTAAGTAGGATTGGTCCCAGCTATCGCTCAGGTCCTGGGTTTTGTCCAACTATTAATGCAACTGGGGAAGGCAGTGAAATGCTCGTTGCTGCTGGTACTAGTAAGTCTATCAAAGTAAAAGTACACATAATTGGGCAATTCATAGTACAAACGCGTTTTGTATGCCAGTTTAACATCGAAGGGCGCGTAACTAGTTTAAATGCACAACTTTTGGGAGATACCATATATTGTGACAATATGGAGTTTCAGTATACTTCGCGTTCACCTAATTTGACTGCAACATTCGCTGTTATCTGGGGTGGTTCCAAACCCCTCGATAACCCACATGATATTCATGGTAAGTGTTGCAACTAACTTTTATAGCCTCAGTATAAAGTTGTTTTATTGAAATAGTAAACATTTGTGTGTTTTCTTTTACAGTTGTAATATATAGATGCCGTGATATGGCTGACAGTTGTGGAATGTGCTTGGCTTTGGCTGAAAAGTACAATTGTGGTTGGTGTTCATCCACAAATACGTGTGAAGTAGAAGAACAATGCAACAAAAATAACGAAGGAAAAACAGATTGGCTTAATCGTATGGAGACTTGCCCTAATCCTGAAATTCATTCATTTTATCCAAAAACTGGTCCATGGGAAGGCGGTACAAATATCACAATACGTGGAATAAATTTGGGAAAAAATTTCACCGATATTTATTCAGGAGTAAGAATCGCTGGCATTAGTTGTATGCCATTTCAGCAGTATTATATCCATACAAAGGAAATCGTGTGTAATGTAGATAGCCCCGGTGTTCAGTTGTACAGAAACGGACGTATAGTTGTCCAAATAGGTGATTACAGAGGTGAATCGAAAGAAGATTATGAATTCGTGGATCCAAAAATTACAAATTTCACCCCCCAATATGGTCCTGTTTCTGGGGGCACACATGTGCGTATTATTGGAAAGTATTTGAATGCCGGATCGAGAATACAGGCTTTTGTAAACGAGCATTTGCCCTGCGAGATATTAAGCGTCGACGTTACGCAAGCCGTATGTCGCACTGCAGCTTCACCTGGAATCATTGAAGGGAGGTTGAAAATGTTATTTGACAATGGACAGCGTGAGTTCAACGAATACAACTTTAAGTACGTTCTTGATCCAATAATTGAACAGGTATCTTCGGGTCCGAGAGGACAACTCAAAGTTCCACGAGGCATACCCGCCGGCGGCATTGAAATTGCAGTAACGGGAACTCAGTTCAATTATATTCAGAGCCCTAGAATGTACGTCTGTTATAAAAACAAAATATTTTATAGTCAGTGCAAGGTTGAATCCGCTACAGATATGATATGCTATTCACCTATAATTGAAACAGGTAATGATATTCTCGATGCTGAAAATCCCGAGCTTCTTGAATATGGCTTTCTAATGGATAACGTTTTACAAGTTCAAAATCTCTCCAGCAAGCATAAAAATAATTTCGAGCTTTATCCAAATCCTTTATATTATAATTTCGAAGAGCATATAAAATATTATAAAAGCGAATATTTAACGATTAATGGACGCAATTTGGATCGTGCATGTAAAGAATCTGATGTAGTAGTGCGTATTGGTAAAGGTATTTGCAATATAACATCATTATCTCGTCAGCAATTGACCTGCCGACCCCCACCGGAATCAGCTACTGAATCGAGCAACGAGCCCGGTCCGCAAGTCATTGTGCATATAGGACAGTCCCTGGAATATCGGATAGGAATTCTAAGCTATGCTTCACCCAATTTGATGCATGACCTAAGTAAGAATGTATTGCTATTTATCGGAGGCGGTACCGCCGTAATAGTTATGATATTTGTTGCACTTCTTGTTGCATATAAAAAAAAGACATCTGAATCCAATCGCGTTTTACGAAACATGCAAGAACAAATGGATATCTTGGAACTTAGAGTGGCTGCTGAATGCAAAGAAGCCTTTGCTGAGCTTCAAACTGAAATGACTGACTTAACTGGCGATCTAACTTCAGGTGGAATTCCATTTTTGGACTATCGTACATATGCCATGAAAATCCTTTTTCCCAACCACGAGGATCACATTGTCTTGCAATGGGAACGGCCAGAGTTATTACGTAAAGAGAAGGGACTTCGTCTTTTCGGTCAACTTATAATGAATAAAAATTTTTTATTGCTATTCATACGAACATTAGAATCCAATCGCTATTTTTCTATGCGTGAAAGAGTCAATGTGGCTTCCCTAATTATGGTAACATTGCAGTCAAAATTAGAATATTGTACTGACATACTTAAAACTTTGCTTGGTGATTTAATTGAAAGATGTATAGATGGGAAGAGTCACCCAAAGCTTTTACTGCGTCGAACGGAAAGTGTGGCAGAAAAAATGCTAAGTGCTTGGTTTACATTCTTATTATACAAGTTTTTGAAAGAATGTGCCGGAGAGCCTTTGTATATGCTTTTCAGAGCTGTCAAGGGCCAAGTGGACAAAGGTCCAGTTGATGCATGTACACATGAGGCTCGTTACTCGTTGAGTGAAGAAAAGCTTATACGCCAGTTAATCGATTTTCGACCAATGACAGTATATGCAAGTATAATACAACAGCCAATATTTTGCAATAGTATAGATATGATGCCAACGCATACTGAGAATGTACCAGTAAAGGTCCTTGATTGCGATACAATAGGACAGGTTAAGGAAAAATGTTTAGATACAATTTATCGTAATATTCCTTGGAGCCAACGACCGAGAAAGGATGACTTAGATTTAGGTAAAAGTTTTGTTACAAGTCATATTTATTGAGGTTAAAATTTGCTTTAAATTCATCTAGAATGGCGTACTGGCGCTAGTGGGCGCGTTATTCTATATGATGAGGATACAACGTCAAAAACCGATTGTGAATGGAAAAAACTCAATACACTGCAGCATTACAACGTTCCTGACAGTGCTGGCCTAAGCTTGGTGCCTAAGCAGAGCTCTAACTACAACTTTTCGATTTTAGCTGACAGAAATGAAAAGTGTCACAAGTACGTACTTTTTTAAATACAACATCTTTCTCAGATTGAGAGAAGTTTTTTCTTTTTCTAAGCCATTTATACACTATAGATAGCTGAGATATGTTTTCTTTACGTAATACTACACCTAACAGTTTTCGTTTCATTTAAATTTGCATTTTTGCAGGGTCTAATTGTAACCAAGTAAGAGCAAGAGCAATTTAGCTTAAGATGCTTTTTGCATTAAATTAAAAAGGATTTGAAAGCTTGATTTTAACATTATCCGATTTGTTTACTTGGTTTATATAAAGACTTGCCTGAATCTCCTTGCAATTCTATTACTTTCGAAGAAGGTACTATTGAGTGCCATTGTATTTTTATTTTGTTTGATTTCTAGGATGTATCCACGACTGCTTTGTTTCTGCTGTAACTTCTGTCACAATTCTGTTTTTCCTTCCATAGTTGTTGTAATATTGTTGTTGTTGTTGTTGTTAACGGTGCTTCGCCCTGCCCAATGGGCTCCATCACTCTAAATTGTCATCAGGCTCTTCTAACGGAAGTCCGAGGAAAAGCGCAGTTTCCACAGGGTTGGACCAGAGTGATGTAGGTGTTAGAAGAGTAGGTTCGACTGAACAGGTTTTACTGGTCATAAATCGCTACCACGACAGTCGGGCAGTACCGCAAGGGAGTACCGGAGTGTACCGGGTTCAAATCCGGACAAGGACTGTTAATTCGACACCACTCCCCAAAACCTTCGGGGAGTGTTTTTGTCGTTACCACAACAACAACAACAACAGGAGAAGAGAAGTTTGGTATCATGAGGGGACATACCACATACAGAGCATATGTTTGGTATGTTGGGGTTCAGTCTGGATAAGTAGTAGTTTAACCAATATCCAGAGCGAAGTTGTGCTAGCATGACTCTAGTCCCCCTCGGAAGTACACGCTCCTCTTCAGCCAATTCAGGTGGATGAGTACTGATAACGGGATTCACAGGCCGAGATCTGAGGGATCTGTCTACCGACTCAGTGTGGAGGTAATTTAGAGCCCGCCTACGGTTCCGCAGATCAAACGGCAAAGAGATTGGTGCCGCATCTCATCGTAGTGCTTACGAAGATGCCTCCTTATGTCTCTGGGGCGGGGCTACATCCAATAAATGTCGACTTGGATGACTGGGTTTATGACAGTTCAGAAGGAACTGTCTACTCAAGAGTTCCGCGTGTGTTATAGGTATCCACGAGCTTTTATGCCTTCCGATTTGCTGGCTGTAATATCTTGTTTTATCGTAAGATTGGTTTTTTTTTTGGAATTTTTTCTAATTAACTACGCGGGTTGGCACACCATTTTATTATGTTTTTAATTTCCTTTGTTTGCAAGCACTGTGTTGCTTAGAATGAAGAGCACGATGTTTTATAAGCAACAGTTTTGAGTTTGAACGTATCCAAAGATTCCGATGAGCTCCATCTCCCGTATTTGGTAGAAGAGCTTTGTTTGCTTGGATTTTCTGTACTTTCCATATGATTTAGTTTTATATAATCTTTAAATTCAAGCCAATAGAAGCCAAATCGACTGCTTTTCGTCTTCCCGTTGTTTTGTTCGTGCATCACTTAAAAACTGTTTAATGGAATTGAAGGAAACTTTTACTCTTGCATTACTAGACGTTTAACCTGAAGTTTCGGATACATCCACCAATATGTGGACCAAGCTGACTCAAAATGTGTCAGTACAATATGGGTATCAAACGAAAGGTGCTGCAATAAGCGATGTAATTAAGTTCCATATCTTATCTGGTATGGGGGACATAAGATTAAAATCAGACTCAGACTATTATAAGTTCAGAGACACAGCGACGCGGGCCGGGTTTACTAGTTTCTTAAAAATTCTTTATATAGATATTGACCAAAATGTGGATAAGGTGTGGCCCAAAAGGTGTTTGTACAATATGGATATCAAATAAAAGTTGTTAGTAAGTGTTTTAACAAGGGTAGGTTCTTAGTTTCATATAAGATCCCGTTTTCGAGTTATTAACCAAAATGTCGACCAGAAGGTGTATGTAGAATATGCCTATCAAATGAAAGGTGTTAATGATTGCTTTAACATAGAGGGTTTATTAGTCCCATGTGAGACGCCGTTTCCGTTTTCTGACACCAATTGGAGGAAATTGCAAGTCTGCGAAAACACCGCCATCAGAACTGCTACGGTATGCCTGCTTATGTCATCTGAGTCTCACCTCCATCAAGGGGCGAAATTGCTCAATGTAAGAGCACGCGGAACTCTTGAGTAGACAGTTCCTTCTGAACTGTCACAAACCTAGTCATCCAAACCGACATCTTTTGGATGTAGCACCGCCCCCCAGAGACATAAGGAGACATCTCCGTAAGCATTACGATGAGATCCGGCATCATATCTCTTTGCCGTTTGATCTGCGGAACCATAGACGGGCTCTAAATGACCTCCACACTGAGTCGGTAGACAGATCCCTCAGATCTCGGCCTGTGAATCCCGTTATTAATACTCAACCACCTGAATTGGCTGAAGAGGAGCGTGTACTTCCGAGGGAGACTAGAGTCATACTAGCACAACTTCGCTCTTGATATTGTAAGAGGTTAAACTCTTACTTATGCAGACTGAACCCCAACATACCAAATACATGCCCTGCATGTGGTATGACCCCTCATGATACCATACATCTCTTTTCCTGTTCAGTTGAACCCACTCTTCTAACACCCACATCACTCTGGTCCAACCCTGTGGAAACTGCGCATTTCCTCGGACTTCCGTTAGAAGAGCCTGATGACAATTTAGAGTGATCGAGCCCATTGGGCAGGGCGAAGCACTGTTAACAACAACAACAACAACGCCGTTTCCGAGGAAAAAACCAAATTATGGAGCAGGTGTGGAGAAATCAATAATTGATTGCAGCTCATCATACATTGGCTTACTTCGTATAACGTCATATGGTTTTCGCGTTTTCAACAAAGTTGCTGCTGATCCACACCTTCGCGCTGGAATGGTTCTACACATACCACATACAGAATTAGATCAGACTTTCTGGAAAATTGTATCACAAATTCAACAAGTGGAGTTTGTAAACGAGATTGAATGTCTTCGTAGAGATAAACAGATAAGCCCGTCTTTACAAAGGCTTACTCCTTTCTTACATGACTTCAAAGTCGGTGATGTTACAATTCCGATCCTTAGAGTGGAAGATCGCCTCTCAAAACCACCAATAAATTTCAATACAAAATTGCCAGCTTTACTACCAAATAGAGTTGAATCGTTCTATTCTGAACTTGTTCAATTTACCGGGTTTTTAAACTGAATAAGTGAACTTATTCTCTGATTTTTGTTCTTTTTGCTCTTTTAATTCTATCGATAGCTTTTGTTCAACTTCTACCTTTTTGATTATTTTGTTAGTTGCATGTTCTCGCCATTTCATACATAGCCCCAAATGATCTTAATTAATCACATTGCTCGTAAGCACCAGCAGCGGTGAACAAGAATACATTAAAAAAAGGAACAAATGAACAACACGATTTGTTCGTTCATTAGAAAAAGAACAGAAGAACAGAATCCTCGAAAAGAACAAAAATGTCCAACTCTACTACCAAAGGAACATAGATTCACTACACTTTTTGTAGAATACCTTCACCCAAAGAATTTGCACGCGGGCTCACAGGTTTTATTGAGTTTTATGCGCGAAAGGGTGTGGGTAGCAAATGCTAGAGAAACTATAAGAAAGCCAGTGCGAAACTGTGTACATTGTTTTCACTACAAACCGAGACTGATGAATCAAATAATGGCAGATCTTCCTGCAGATCGCTTAAAAGTACAAACACCCTTCCTCATAAGTGGGGTAAATTTTTGTGGTCCCTTTGCAACAACTCATCGCCTTCGGGGAAAATCGCCGTACAAAACTTATATAGCCATGTTTACCTGCTTTGCATCAAAGGCAATTCATACTGAACTCGTATCCGATTTATCCACTTATAACTTTCTGCTTTGTTTGAAACGCTTTATATGTAGGCGAGGCATTCCCCAACGAATTTCATCGGAGCTCAGGCCAAATTGAAGAAGTTACAACAACAATTTTTCAACAAGGCAGCTATCGATGATATCACTAGTTACAGTAACACCAATGGTTTCGAATTTTGTTTTATGCCACCACGCGCCCCACATTTTGGGGGCCTATGGGAGGCAGCAGTAAAATCGATGAAAACGATCCTTATCAAAAATATCACAAAGGCTCACATAACATACGAAGAACTGCAAACCGTCCTAATAGAAGTCGAAGCGATTCTTAATTCTCGTCCGTTAACTCCACTTTCAAGCGATCCTAATGATATTGAGCCATTAACACCAGGCTATCTGCTGATTGGATAACCTTTACTATCAATTACGGAAAAATGCAGTGAGGCCAATAACATGTCTTCCTTGACACAGTGGCAGCGGGTAAGGTATATAAAGCAACGATTTTGTGAAGTATGGTCGAGGGACTATATTCCCAGCCTACAACAACGATCGAAATGGTTAAAACCGGAAGCCAGCATAGAAATCGCGCAAATGGTCATTATCCATGAGGACAAATCGCCTCCATAGCAGTGGTTACTTGGCAGAATTGTGAACACAGTTCCAGGTTCAGATGGCAAGGTTCGAGTTGTGGACATCAAAACCAAAAAGGGTACTATACGTCTGCAATACGCAAAATAGCCCCATTACCAATTTCGGATTGAAACGCAAGCATTTCAATGGGAGGAGTATGTTTGGTCAGATGCAGTCCACTGTGTTAACGCAACATATTCACATTTCAATTAACATATATCAAAAATAGTGCAGTCATTTACTTAAGCTTAGTTACCTAAAATTTAACTCACGCTTGTTGGTATGAGTATGTAGGTATGCATGGATGTACATATGCATATCAGAAAACTTCTCACCATTTAAAAAAGCTTATACAAAACTTGTTATGAACCTTTTTTTTTTACAAATCATGCCATATTATGGGATCATTAAGTTCTCTTGTGCATTATTTTTCGTTAAAAGTGAGTTTAAGTAAATAACATGATTGACATTAATTTAAGTCCAATAAATGATATCACATGACAAACATCGTCATCAGTGTTTTCGTTCGTTCTTCATAGTTTCACCGCAATGAATGGCAACAATCCACGAAACGTCCTTGATCGTTCCGATGAGGATCAGGCTTATCTCTCCTTGCTTAGGCAAAGGAGTGCAATTATCCTTTGAAATATACGTAGCATGCTGGAACGAATTGGCGAAGAGGATGGGGAAATTGATACCACCGTCCTAGAGTGCGGTTACAGATTGTTGAATCGTATTTCCAACAGATCTCCGAGATACAAAACAACATTGAAACCCTGGTGCCTACCGACATTTCAAAAGCAGAAATCGAGGAGACATCTGCCTCTAATAAACTCCAAAAATCGCGTTAATGACTTGAACGCTAGTGTTTTTAATGCGACATCATTTGGATTTAATCCTCATCAGAACCGTCTTCCCAAACTACAATTCCCACAATTCGACGGAAAGTATGCGGAATACAAACGTTTTAGCCGCACATTTCTCAACATGGTCCATGATGACCCACAAATTCCAAAACTTGATAAATTTAACTATCTACTGAACTGTCTTTCAAGACCTGCCTTAAGTGTCATTGAGCCATTCCAAGTAACAGAAGAAAATTATCCAAAGGCACTGCAGCGCCCAAAGGAGCGGTATGACAACAATGTGCTGATCTTCCGAGATTGTATCGCGTCACTTTTTAGCATCTCAGTTATGAAACCTGACGACGCCGTAAGCTTGCGAAACGTCATCGATACCGTAGCAGCAATTCGAGGGTCTCTTCTATCTCTAGGATCAGAAAAAGACATAATCAATTCAATTCTTATTTATGTCGTTTTATCCAAAATAGATTCAGATTCGAACCCCGCTTATAATCAAAAACAAGGATTTGAAACCTTACCATCATGGGAAGATTCCTGCAAATGGCTGAGTCGCCATTGCCAATATTTGGAAACTTGTTCCAAAAAGGAAAACATAAAGGTAGTTTCTCGAGAAACCAAGTCAAATGGTAAGCGAACTGCCAATTCTTTTGTAAGCGCTAACTCCAGCTGTTTGCACTGTAAAAATTTAGACCATACAATTAACAATTCCCCTTCATTTCTGGCATTGCCAACCAAGCAACGGTTTGAATTTGTGAAGCAAGCCGGAGCTTGTATTAATTGTTTGCGACTAGGACACTTACTGTCCAAATGTCCATTACACTCTCGCTGCCGTGTATGTCAAAAATTACATCACTATTTTTTACATTTTTCCTCGGTTTCAGCAACAAGTCCGGATTCCACGCAACCAACACGCTCAGTAACAGCAAATCAACCGTCATCCACATTGACTTCAACCAATTCGTCAGACAGTTCTCAAGTCAACTCAGCAGTTTCATTGATAACACGGTCACATAAAACTGCCGTACTACCTACAGCTTTAGTTTACATCCAAGACAAATTTGGTCAAATGCAGTCTGCTCGCGCGCTCTTGGATTCATGCTCGGAATTGAACTTCATAACGGAAGACTGCTAAACGTTTTCAACTCAAACGGATCATATCATCTCTGGAAGTGTCAGGTATTTCCGATATTCAGAGTAGCATAAAATTTACAGTGCAAACGAAAATCAAATCTCGGATTGAAGAAGTTAGCTGGTCATCCATCTTTACCGTAACGAAACCCATTTCCGTACCACAACCATACGAACTAATTGACATCTCCCAGTGGCGCTTACCCCCAGTAATAAAACTTGCAGACCCATTATTCCACAAGCCGCAACGCATCGATCTGTTACTAAACACAGAAATATTTTTCGAGTGTCTTCAAGATGGAACAATCTCTCTTTGGAAGGGGTTACCACTGTTGCATAATAGTAACCTAGGTTGGATTCTTGGAGGAAATTTTGAACGGGATTCAAACGCTCGTCCTTTCGTGTGCAATGTTGCATTAAACTCGAAACCACTTGACATCGACCCGTTTCTACTCCGATTCTGGGAGATAGAAGAATTTGTTCATCCGTCGTCTAAATTGTCAGATGAACAGAGTCAATGCGAGCAGCATTTCCGTCAAACCGCAATGTTCAAACTAATGGACGTATACAGGTGAGGTTGCCATTTAAATACTCGCCAGAGATATTAGGAAACTCTTTAGACAACACAACGTTCTCTCTCGAACGTCGCTTGTTGCGCGACAAAGACTTAAAGAGTTTGTGCTCTGAATTTATAACTTACTGATCTGAATTTAAAGCATTCACATTACATCATCCCACATCACTGTGTTCTCAGGCTACAAAGCACCACTACCAAGCTCCGTGTAGTTTTCGATGCTTCATCGAGTACCAAACTATTCATTGAACGATATACTTATGGTTGGACCTACCACTCAACCTGAGCTCATAATCACACTTTTATCATTTCGTTTACATACGTATGTTTTAATTGCTGACGTGTCAAAAATGTACGCACAATTTTTAGTTGCTGAAGAAGATAGGCGCTATCAACTTATCCTTTGGAGGATGAGTCTCATGAACCATTGCAATTTTTTCAGCTCAATACTGTTACGTATGGCTTAAACGCTGCGCCATTCCTTGCTATTCGCAGTTTACGGCATATCGCAGATCTCAATGAGAAGACCCATCCAAGAGCAGGATCCGCTATTCGAGACAACTTTTATGTAGATGTTTTACTGACTGGGGCAGAAAGCATGGACGATTTAATTTCACTCAGATTCTCAGATTATTACCAAACGCACCGTCCTATCAGTTATAGCAAAAATGTTTGACATACTTGGTCTACTAGCTTCAATTATAATTCGGTGTAAGGTATTGTTGCAAGAGATTTGGATCCGAAAACTGCAGTGGGATGAAATCCTTCCACAAGATTTGCAAAATACTTATCTCCAAATCAAATCTGATCTAAATTTGATAAAAAACATAGAAATTTTCCGTCACGTTTTCCTATCAACAAGTTGTTCTATTGAATTTGACGGGTTTGCAGATGCTTCGACTCGAGCATATGGATGTTGCATTTACGCCCTTTCCAAAGCAGAGGGTAGATATAAAACAATATTGCTGATTGCGAAATCCAAGGTAGTCCCCATCAAAGCACGATCGATTCCACGGCTGGAATTATGTGCAGCTCTTTTACTTAGTCGCACTTGGCAAAAAACTCAGAAAACTGTAAAACAGCCTGCATCTAGAATATATTTTTGGACAGATACTGAGATGGTGCTTCAAACCCACTCATCGACTTTGAATTGCTTTGTAGCAAATAGAGTCTCATAGCTACAAGAAAATTGTAAAGAAATCATTTGAAAACATGTTCCGAACAAGGAAAACCCAGCTGACATCGTATCGCGTGGGTCGAGCGCTGCCGACCTCATGGAAACGATCTGGTTCACGGGACCCACGTTTTTATCCAAGGAGTCTACAGAATGGCCTGTGCAGAGTCCAACAGCTACCATCGCCAATCAAGATCTGAAACGTCGGAAGTTGGTATCCTTCAAGAGTAATGTTAGTGCTATATATGGCGAAATCAATAATTGATTGCAGCTCATCATACATTGGCTTACTTCGTATAACGTCATATGGTTTTCGCGTTTTCAACAAAGTTGCTGCTGATCCACACCTTCGCGCTGGAATGGTTCTACACATACCACATACAGAATTAGATCAGACTTTCTGGAAAATTGTATCACAAATTCAACAAGTGGAGTTTGTAAACGAGATTGAATGTCTTCGTAGAGATAAACAGATAAGCCCGTCTTTACAAAGGCTTACTCCTTTCTTACATGACTTCAAAGTCGGTGATGTTACAATTCCGATCCTTAGAGTGGAAGATCGCCTCTCAAAACCACCAATAAATTTCAATACAAAATTGCCAGCTTTACTACCAAATAGAGTTGAATCGTTCTATTCTGAACTTGTTCAATTTACCGGGTTTTTAAACTGAATAAGTGAACTTATTCTCTGATTTTTGTTCTTTTTGCTCTTTTAATTCTATCGATAGTTTTTGTTCAACTTCTACCTTTTTCATTATTTTGTTAGTTGCATGTTCTCGCCATTTCATACATAGCCCCATATGATCTTAATTAATCACATTGCTCGTAAGCACCAGCAGCGGTGAACAAGAATACATTGAAAAAAGGAACAAATGAACAACACGCAATGCAACACGAGCAGCAGTGAGCAAGCTTACCTACAACAAGAAACGAACTAGTGAACAAACAGAACGATTTGTTCGTTCATTAGAAAAAGAACAGAAGAACAGAATCCTCGAAAAGAACAAAAATGTCCAACTCTACTACCAAAGGAACATAGATTCACTACACTTTTTGTAGAATACCTTCACCCAAAGAATTTGCACGCGGGCTCACAGGTTTTATTGAGTTTTATGCGCGAAAGGGTGTGGGTAGTAAATGCTAGAGAAACTATAAGAAAGACAGTGCGACTCTGTGTACATTGTTTTCACTACAAACCGAGACTGATGAATCAAATAATGGCAGATCTTCCTGCAGATCGCTTAAAAGTACAAACACCCTTCCTCATAAGTGGGGTAAATTTTTGTGGTCCCTTTGCAACAACTCATCGCCTTCGGGGAAAATCGCCGTACAAAACTTATATAGCCATGTTTACCTGCTTTGCATCAAAGGCAATTCATGCTGAACTCGTATCCGATTTATCCACTTATAACTTTCTGCTTTGTTTGAAACGCTTTATATGTAGGCGAGGCATTCCCCAACGAATTTCATCGGAGCTCAGGCCAAATTGAAGAAGTTGGAACAACAATTTTTCAACAAGGCAGCTATCGATAATATCACTAGTTACAGTAACACCAATGGTTTCGAATTTTGTTTTATGCCACCACGCGCCCCACATTTTGGGGGCCTATGGGAGGCAGCAGTAAAATCGATGAAAACGATCCTTATCAAAAATATCACAAAGGCTCACATAACATACGAAGAACTGCAAACCGTCCTAATAGAAGTCGAAGCGATTCTTAATTCTCGTCCGTTAACTCCACTTTCAAGCGATCCTAATGATATTGAGCCATTAACACCAGGCCATCTGCTGATTGGATAACCTTTACTATCAATTACGGAAAAATGCAGTGAGGCCGATGCAGTCCACTGTGTTAACGCAACATATTTACATTTAAGTTAACATGTATCAAAAATAGTGCAGTAATTTACTTAAGCTTAGTTACCTAAAATTTAACTCACGCTTGTTGGTATGAGTATGTAGGTATGCATGGATGTACATATGCATATCAGAAAACTTCTCACCATTTAAAAAAGCTTATACAAAACTTGTTATGAACCTTTTTTTTTCTACAAATCATGTCATATTACGGGATCATGAAGTTCTCTTGTGTATTATTTTTCGCACAAAGTAAGTTTAAATAAATAACATGATTGACATTAATTTTAGTCCAATAAATGATATCACACGATAAACATCGTCATCAGTGTTTTTATTTGGCTAGAACAGAGTGTTTTAACAAAGAATGTGTATTATTCCCATGTGAGACCATGTTTCGATATTGATTAAAACGTTGATCAGGTGTGGCCCTAGAAGGTATTTGTACAATATGGGTATTAAATGAAAGACTTCAATAGGTGTTCTAACAAGGAATGGTTAAATGGGGACCAGGTGTGGCCATAGAAGGTGTTTGTATAATATAGGTATCAAATGAAAGGTCTCAATGAGTGTTCTAACACGGAATGGTTTAATGTGGACCAGGTGTGGCCCTTGAAGCTTTTACCCATGTGAAATAAAAGATGTTAATGAGTTCTTCAAGATTAAGTGGTTATTAGTCCCATGAAAGGCACTGTTTGCTATTTTTCTTTTTTGTGTGGGGATGAAAAAACGCCGAATACACCGAAGCTGATACCGTCATGTGTCCGTGGACTAAAAAACTTCCCAAAAATTTTGGAACCGTCACCCATCCCGAGACCACTTTCGTATTGCTTCAGGGTGACGTTCCATATTTCTCATTCCATAAAAGCTATTTATTGTACCTGCATCCAGGCCCCGATTTTTTGCTCTGAGTGCATTTTCTACAAAGTTTGTGATTTGTATTCCCACTTCCGCGCAACTCAAAATTTTTTCTATGACGTTATCGGCAGTAATTTGCTCGCCCCTTCGTTCGAGCACTTGTCGCAAAGCTGCTGTTCGCTATAAAGGTGTTAGGTTCTTTATCTTAAGTGCTCGGAGCAATATAGTAGAGTGGACAGGGTAGTGGCCACCAGTAGCTTCTTTTTGCGTTATATAGGTCCTCCAATGTTTGCCATCAGCCTACATAGTACCGATACCTGCTTCCATGCCATTTTTGTCCCATACTGAATTTCTGCCCAGTATGTTAGTCGGGAATCTAATCTTACTCCTAAATCATTAACTACTTTCTTTTATTATTTATTGTATCTTTTATGTTATAGTTCCGAAAAGTTCGGAACCAACTTCTAACGGCATGTACTTTTTTGGTAAGGGAACCAGCTCAGTTTTTTCTGCCGCCAGTTGGAGGCAACGCAGGTCAATCCACTCCTTTGGGCGTATGATTACCTGATTGAGCTTCCTGCGTGCTTATTCTGTATTTCTGTAGCTGACGTTCCATAGGTCAGGACCAAGAATTGAACCTTGTGCTGGTCCGCATGTGACGTTGATGTACCGCGGGCCCTTTGAACTTGTGTACGTAAGGCTGCGGTCTCTTAAATATCTTCTGATTGCTTGCTGTAGGTGACATGGGATTTAAAACCGTTGCTCTAAGGCAGTGGGCGTGTCTGTCTTTCTCACGCCGTTGAAAGCGTTTTTTACATCTTACAGGTTGCGAGGAGCACAACTCGCCTAGATTTGTTATTACCTTGTTTGGCTGCCTGCACACTAGTAAGGACGTCCTCAGTTGCGCCTAAAGTGCTCTTTCCAGGCCTGAAACCGTGTTTCCTGGGAGGTAGTCCGGCTTGTTCTATGGCGGCTACAATAGGTGGCTTCAGTAGCCTCTCACAAAGTTTCCCCTCTGTATCGAGCATGCATATTGGCCGGTATGCAGATGGCGAGTTTGGCTCTTCTTTGTACTTGCCTATTATTTATATTTCCAGGAATAATCCGTTCCTAGGGCATGTATTATACATATCCAGTAGGGCTTCAGGTCGCATTTTTGCTATTTCTTTGATGGCATCTGCTGGCGTGCCGTCCGGCCCTGGGGCCTTATTGTCCTTCAACCTGCGTTCTTCTCCGGTAAATGCTGGAGGTTCTTCGGGCATGTTGATCCGATATCCCCTAACTTTCCTTTGTTCAGCGATTTGTTCTGACCACCGGTAAACGGACATTTTTGCGCCGCTTTTTTGATGATGTTGCCATGGCTTTGTTCCAGGTCTGTTTAACGCCGAGCATGGGAGCTCTGACACACTCTCTGATGTTCGTAGGTGTGTGAGTTCTTAGCAGGTATGTATCGATTTCAGCAATTAGCTTTTCACTGTTTAGTTTCGATGCGTTCCATCTTCGGGTGCTTTTGCTTGTGCCCGCCCTAGGCGCTTCTTGGGGACCTACTTCAAAGGATATATATTGGTGGCCACTGCCAGTGAAATCGTCAAGGACTTTTCACTTTTGTATGATCCCGGATATGCTTTCAGATGTCATCTGACATCTGGTATTGTTTCTTCGTAGTCCGGTATCCTAAAAGTTGTTGATGTTCCGGAGTTAATGACTATTAGTCCCAGGCTGGCCGCGATGTCCAGAACTCGTCGTCCTCTTGGGTTCGTCGTTGACATTCCTCACTCGATGTCTCTTGGGTTAAAGTCGCCTCCAATGATTACCGATCCACGTATTTCTCAGGCTGCATCGTCGATATCATTTAACTTGTTTTGAAACCTTCTTATGCTGTCGCTAGGTCTCAGGTAGCAGCTTATTAATTCGGCATGTTGGAGTTTGGCCCAGACGTATTTCGCGTCGCTTCCTGTTCTTGTAGTGATGACTTTACTTCCAGGCGGGAACCAAAGTGCCGTAGTTCAGGTGGAGTCCTCTAGCCAGCAGCCTGCATTCTTTTGCTTATATTGCTCGCTTATTACTGCAACATCTATGTTCCTTTCCTTTGTCAGTTGCGTTAGGAGGGCGTCTTTTGCGGGTGCTTCGGTAGTTTTCTGGATAATCCTCTTTTCCCCGTTTACTACTTGCCATTTACCGCTTTCGTTCCTCGGTGTTTCAGTTTCTGCGGGGCTACTCCCACGTCGTTTGGACCGGGTTACCGCCGGTGTGACCGTGTCTTCTGCTGTTCCGAAAGTGCTTCGTTTCCGAGTTTTCGAGTGGTGAATGTAGTATGTCTTGTAATTCATTCATTTCTACATACATATATATATGCCATTGCACTCAGTACAAATTCAGCAAATTGTTTGCACTAACAAGTTATATTTATACTCGTATATAAATGTTCGTGAACTTTCTCTCTTCGCTCTCCTTTGACACAATAATTTTACCGCTAATTCTAAGAACTCATTTTTAAATTCGAGTTTGAAGTTAACTGGATTTTATTCATGATCAATAAAATGAGTCTTAGAGTAACCATCCGAAAATAAACAAGCACATTTTTTGTATTCTAAAACCTGAATTTATTGGCGTTTTATTGTGAAAAGTTAAGTGGCGACGAGGATGGGATACGTATATTAAACTATCGTATCCACTGATCAAACTTTTGCGTGCAAAGCAAATTTAGTATTTTTTAAATATAAACCGCAAAACTATATGAAAAGGTGTTAAAACGTGCCTCGAAAAAAAAAAACAAAAATTTTATTACATAACAGTAAATTATGAATTTGGCATATATATAGCCTTTAAAGAATTCCTGATTGTCATTTGAGTTGAAAAAGAAATAAAAAAATGTAAATGTTAAAAAAATTACTATACCATCCAAAAACTTAAAATTGACATTGATATGATATTTTATTAAAAATATAAAAAGCAAAACCAACCACGTACATATGTCCTAACGGAATATAAGTGACTTTCATTTGACCTTCAAAAAGTTTGCATTTATATTAAAATAACAACAAAGCAATGCACTTTTGTCTAAAGCTACCAAGAAATATTTGAGAAAAAGCAATTGTAATAACATCGATTTGAACTTGAAAAAAAAATAGAGAACCAAAAAAAAAATTGCATACCAACAAGAATAAATAAAACGCTTTACTGCACCTAAAGACAGTAAATAGTAACAACAAAATCATCACCTGAGACTTCCACAGAGAGATATCTGCCAACAATAACATTTATTCGTGTATATACATAAGTTCAAACAAAGCGAAAGCACAATATTTAAAAAAAACAAAAAAAAGAGTTCACCCATTGAGTGCTTAAGCAGCAAACAAAAGGCAACCAACTCGTAATAGCAAGCAAGCAGCATAACAAAACAAAAACAATGGCGCTGACACTTGCCGAATGCTTACGGGAAGCGAGGAGCTTACCACCGTTTACCGGAAGCAGTGAGTACTCACTAAATAATTATTTAAGAGACATCACAACTGCTCTCCAGCTAACTCCAAATGAACACAAAGTTACGCTACAAGAAGTTCTAAGCAACCGCTTGCAGGGAAATGCGTTAAGAGCTGTAGAGACATTAGTGAACCCTACCTTTAATGATATTATAAATTAACTCAAAGAAGAATTTGGTATTAAGAGAACGTATTTTAATTTAAGAACAGATGCTCTTAATGTCCAAGCGAGCAACATTGAAGAGTTACATTGTAAATTACGAATGATATTAAGCCAAATAAACACAAAATACTCTTTAGATCCCAACGATATGTATACTCCCTTAAATAATGAGCAACTAATTTTTGATGTTTATGTTAACTATTTACCAATACATGTAAAATCTCTTTTACTGCAAAATAATATAAATTCTATAAACAAAGCTTATACATTTTATTTGGAAAATAATATATTAAAAGATATACAATTAGTTAGCAATAGACATGCAAATAGTTTTTCTAATAAAAACTTCTCTCTATCTCTATGGCGCGAATACAACAGGTATATCATCATAAACCTCCTAAGCTTCTCTTCCAAATTGTGGTGTGCCGATTTGAATTTTCCCTACAAATTGCTGGGACCTACAGTTTTTTGCCGACTCCGAACGGCATCTACAAAGGAGACGAATTTTTGCGGAGAAGCCTGTCATGGCAGAAATACACTCGGAGAGTTTGCCAAACCACTGCCGAGGGGCGACCCCGTTTTGAAAAACTTTTTTTAAAATCACTTTTGATGTTACCTGTACCAGGGCTCGAACCATGGACCTTCGGTGTGGTAGGCCGGCAACACTACCTTCACACCAAGGCGGCCGCCGTAATAATATGGCCATAATAATATGGCCAACAATTTTCGTAATAGGTTTAATTATTCAAATGGTAGTCACCTCCAACAGCAGCAAAATTCTAGCAACTTGCCTAATTTTCGTAGTCAGAATAGCAAGGCAACAGAAACGGTTTTGGCAATTCCAACCGAAATTTTGGTAGTTTTCATACTCAGAATAGTAGTGGTACTTTTAATAGTAACAACAGAAACTCAGCAAATTTTCAAAACCAAAATTTTAACCCTTCCGTGAATAATAGATACCTCCAAAGTCAAAATTATAACAATGGAAATATCAATAATTTACAACAAAATCAACAGCTGCCTTATAATAACAATTTCAGTAATAATTTAGAACCAATGGAAATATATGCTATTAATTTTACAGAAAATTTTCCTGTTCAGCCTCAAAATTATCGCTACCCATAATAACACTTACTATAAATAATACAAAAACAAGGTGCTTAATTAATAGTGGAGTTGCTACAAGTCTCGGGGACTACAATTTCTTTTCGAAGATAGGAATTACAAAGCAATTAAAAACCCCTATTTTATTAAATACCCTGGTAGGTGCTAACATTATAAACGAAGAAGTTATCGTTTACCTACCTAGTGAATTTAAAATAAAAAATAGTACTATGTCAGTTAAGTTAGTTAATTTTATTGATAAAAAGTTTGATTGCATAATAGGTGTAAACATATTTAGCCCCTTGGGAGTAATAATAGACTTTAAAAATAATACCCCTTTAATTAACGACACAAAAAATAAACTTTATTGAAAATGGTTTTAATATTTCCTATGAAGAAATTTACTATTTAGAAAAATTTTAATTAGAAAAATTTAAAGATTTAATACCTACAAGTTTAAATAAGGAAGAGAATAAATTGCTAGAAAATTTTTCCATAAAAATAAAAAGACATTTTATATTATTGGTCAAAACTTAACAACAACTACCTGCGTAAAGCATAAAATAATAACTAACTCTAATCAAGTAATATACTGTAGAAATTACAGGCATCCACAAATATTAGAAAATGAAATAGAAAAACAAATAAACGAAATGATAAAAGAAAACTTAATACGCCCTAGTAAGTCACTATATAATTCCCCATTGTGGATAGTAGAGAAAAAGTCAAATAATCCGAATGAAAATAAATGGCGCTTAGTGATAGATTTTAGGAGGTTAAATGAAATAACTATAGATGATAAATTTCCCATGCCCAACATAGAGTCACTATTCGATGAGTTAGGTAAGGCCCAATGTTTTTCGTCATTGGATTTAGCAAAAGCTTTTCATCAAGTTTTAATGGATGAAAGGGATGTTGAGAAAAAAGCATTTTCAACGCCTATGGGTCATTATGAGTTCATTCGAATGCCCTTTGGTCTCAAAAACGCTCCCGCTACATTCCAGAGAATGCTTAATTATGTTTTATCGGACTATATTAATAAAATATATATTATTTATATGGACGATATACTAGTCTTTTCAACCTCTTTAACCGAGTATTTAGAAAGCTTACAGAAAATTTTTAATAAGCTAAATGAATACAACCTCAAGGTACAAGGTGGCGCAAAAGTAAGCTTCCGATGTTCGGCATATCGGTTGTGGCACGTGCAGTGTGTGCAGAACTGACTTTAGGGGCCAATCGCAAAATTTATAGCATTTTCTGATAGGAGGATTACTTTTGCAAATTGAAAAATGTAAGTTTCTATCCAAGGAAACAAACTTCCTTGGCCATATTATAACAAATAAAGGAATTAAACCGAACCCTGAAAAGATTAGTGTAATTGCGAATTTAGAGCTACCAAGGACAGTAAAATATATAAAATCTTTTCTGGGCCTAACCGGATATTATCGGAAATTCATTAGGAATTATTCGTTGGTGCAAGTCCTATTATTAAATATTAAAAAAAAAATTGTAAAATCGATATTAGTGAGTATATAGAGTTCTTCGAGTATATAGAGTCCTTCGAAAAGCTGAAAAAAATTTTAATAAATCCGCCATTACTCCGGTACCCCGATTTTAATAAAAAGTTCACATTAACCACCGATGCAAGTAACGTAGCCATCGGTGCAGTTTTGAGTCAGGAGGGGAAACCTGTAAGTTACGCCAGTAGGACTTTGAATGGGCGCGAAAAGCATTACTCCACGTTAGAGAAGGAGTTATTAGCCATTGTGTGGTCAATAAAGTATTATAAGCTGTATCTTTATGGCCGAAAATTTCTAGTCCAAACGGATCACCAGCCCTTAAAATGGCTTTATTCGCTTAGGGAACCAAATTCGCGAATTATTAGGTGGAACATTTTATTGGACGAATTCTACTTGGATATTGAGTATCTCAAAGGAAAGGAAAACGAGGTTGCCGACTTTCTGAGAAGGGTTCAGCTGACTCAACCATTTTCAGCTGAAGTTCATAATATGGAGGAAAATTTAAACTCTAGTTTCTTTGTAATAGATAAAATTGTAAATAAATATAGAACGCAAATAAGACTAGTTATAAATAAACGTAAGGAAACAGAAACACTTTTTAAAAAATATAAAATAATATAAACCTCTGAAAATGATCTAAATAATGCACACTACTTAAACGATTTATTCAGCGACAATTGAAAAATGGAAAAGTTGGAATACACTCAGAATTAGACGATAATAAATACAATATAATAAAAGCTAAATTAACTGAATTATTTTCTAATAATAACAAACTTAATTTTATAAAATGTACCAAAATTGCGAGCGGTGTTGAATCCGAGGAATCTTTGTTTAATATCATTGATGATATTCACACAAAAGGTAACGATAGAGGAGTTCAAGAGAACTTTGAAGAATTAAAAGATAACTATTTTAACCCTAAGCTAATAAATTTAATAAACAGATATTGTAATAGCTGTAGAATATGTTGCGAAAATAAATATGACAGAAAGCCTATACGTAAACAATTTCAACATACGATAACACCAGAAAAACCTAATGAAATAATACATATAGATATTTTACAAATACAAAAACCTCTTTTTTAACAAGTATAGATAAATTTACGGCATAAGTTAAATATGGTAACAATAAAAACTAAAATTGAAGAAAGGATCGCATTCTTACGAAAACCCGATAAACTTATTATGGACAATGAATTTCATAATGCGCTTATAAAACTTTTCTGCTGAGAAAATAATATAGAGACACACTTTACTACACCTAATTCCCATACCGGCAATTCAGATATAGAAATAATGCATTCCACACTTTTAGAACACATAAGAATTCTAAAAAATTCCGAAAATATTAATGACCATGTAGAATTGGTACTTAAGGCAGTTAAATTCTATAATAACACAATTCATAGCACAACCAAATTAAAGCCAATCGATTTCATAAATAAAATAGACATAGATTTAAGAGAGGCTAAGGAAAGATCTGAAAGAAATAAAAAGAAGGCAATTGATAAGGAAAATTTAAAAAGAGAAAATATAACACTTAATTTGCGCGACTCGAATTTTTATATTAAAAACCCAATAGCAGATAGACAAAAGACGGCAAAAAGATTCACCAAGTACCACACACAGCACAGTTTAAAAGGCCATTAGAATCAATAACATCAATCTGATATAAAACGAATTGGAAATAACAGAAAACTATTTCTTAATGTTTTTGTTTACTAAAAAAAAAAAAAAAAACAATACAATAGTACGTAGCTTCTATAAAAAATACAAATTTGTATTCAATATTTCACTAAGACATACCTACATACTAAGGTACATATATATTTATATATTGACATAAAAATTCGACGGGACTCGAATTCAATATGGGGAGGCGAGTTATATGTATATATAAATGTTAGTGAACTTTCTCTCCTCGCTCTCCTTTGACACAATAATTATACCGCTTATTCTAAGAATTCATTTCTAAATTCGAATTTGAATTTTATTCATGATTAGTCTTAGAGTAACCATCCGAGAATAAACAAGCACATTTTTTGTATTCTAAAACCTGAATTTATTGGCGTTTTATTGTGAAAAGTTAAGTAACATGTTCTTATGTGTGTGTGTGCACATAAGTATTCTTATGACACATACCTATGCACATATGAATGCAACTTTGTAGCATACATATGTAAATACGTAGGCAAGTATGTTGTACTATAGAAAATAAGAAATGTTTATGATAACAATTTGTATAAACAGAGTAACAGTTCAATAAAAGAAATCAATATTTCAACGTTCTTAGAACAGCACAGTAAATAAATTGTTTGTATTCATTTAAACTCACTTCATGGCGATCCTGCCAGTTTTCTAATCAGCAGACTGCTATTTTTACACGTCGCAGACTGCCGAGATCCTGGTATTGATCATCTAGAAGGAGATGATGAAGAGAACACTCTTTTAAATATACCACTCTACCACATTGGTATCATGGTTTTACCTCGAGTTTACCACTCGACTATTTGACACATGGTCTTCGAATGGTTAAGGATACAGAACCAGTCATAACACCATTGGAACATGAACATATGAAGAAGCAGCACATAATATATGTAAGGATATACTAATTTAGCTTCCTTTGGCGACATAACGCCGCTCACCAAGTAGCAGAAATGTTCGAATTACTGTTAAGGGTAAATTTAAGAATCTGTTTTTGAGAAATAAAAACAGTTGAGGCTATTTCTCTGGTTATGCAAGAGCCAACCCACGAGGAGTTCGAATCCTTTTTTGGAAGGCGGCAACATTTTTTCATTGAAAGAAAGCAAGTCGGCGAAGCTCAAGACCCTCCAAGTGCCACTGAAGATGTTCCTCAAACCTCTACAGTTTTGAAGCAAAGTTACCGATAACTATTGAAGAGTACCGGCGACGGAACAGGCTAAACAGGCAAGAGGAAATTAAAATTCCTGTCCCAATAAAGAGGAAAAAGCAAATACGGGGCGGAAGAAAATTCTAGAAGAAAGGAGAAATAGCCAAAACTTATCGTTTGCTTAATTTTGTAACTTCTTACGAAGAAAAAATGGAATTAAAAGAGAAAATTAAAATACTTAGAAATAAGAAATAAGGAAAATAAATAAAATAAGCGAAAATTGTGAAATTATAAAAAGACACATTTGAAATTATCTTTATAATGACCCAAAGTAGAAAACCTAAATGTTACAATAAGAATCCTATTGTTTGGAGAAATTCAGAAAATGAATTAAAATTTCTAACGAATTTTTGGAAATCCTTAGGGAAACCTCGGAAACCAACTGTGAAAGATGTACGTCAATACCACTAACAGATACAATGGATATAGTCAACAAAACACTACTGGACAAAACTGAAGATAAGGTAAAAACTGCGCAAATTACCAACGCGCTAAGAACAACGCTGCGGCAAAACTATTTTCGGTTCAACAACAAAATATATAGACAGACAAACGGACTAGGAATGGGTAACCCAACATCGGCCATTCTCATGGAAACATTCATGCAAAACTTGGAAGGAAAATATATACAGGAGTCAAAAACCAATTTAGGCGTGGCATTCTACGCTAGATACGTGGATGACATCATCTGCATCCTAAATGACGATAACGAAGAGCAAATACTAGAGTTCCTCAACAGCAACATAGCAACATAGAATTCACAATGGAAGTAGAAAAAGATGGAATAATGAACTACCTGGACCTAACTATAGGGATTGACAAAATAACAAATAGGTTCAACTACGGCATTTATAGAAAACCGACTGCCACGGACACCATTATACACTCTACATCAAACCATCCGCAACAGCACAAAAATGCAGCATTGAGGCACTTAGTGGATAGGCTTCAGAGAACGCCGCTCACACAGGAAGCATACTGGAGAGAGCTTAATACAATATATAACATAGCGGCAAATAATGGATACAAGAAAGCACTTGTGGATAAACTCAGAAGTAGCCATGGAACACAAAAAAGAGTAAACGTAGAGGAAAATCCAATGGTTTGGACGGCAAAGACATACACTGGAAAAGCGACGTACAAATTAGCAAAGTTCTTTAAAAGATACAACATCAACACAGCATTCAGAACATCCAACAACGTCGGACAAAAACTAAGAACCGACACTAATTCTGATGACCCATTCAACAGACACGGAGTGTATAGGCTTACTTGTGAATGTCAATACAGCTACATAGGACAAACAGGAAGGAAAATAAGCACAAGATTCCGAGAGCATATCAGGGACTACAACAAAAAAACACGAAAACCCTCCATAATACCAGAATCTAATTTCGCGAACCACATGTTTGAGAACAACTGCACCCCAGCTAACATAAAAACAACGGCTCGAATACTTCACGTACAAGGAAAAGGCCGGCGGCTCAATGTTCTTGAGAACATGGAGATATACAAGTTAAAAACATTTGACGGCAGGATCATAAACGAACAAACCAACACTATCTCTGACGAAATATTTGAACCCTTAAAACTAGTTTACAAAAAACAGCACAAGCCAGCAGGTACAGCAACCAAACACGTAACAATGAACAAGCAAAAACGAAATATGAACCAAACTGCAAAAATCACCGATTTCTACCTACATCAACCTACCGCTTAGCTAACAAGCGGTATGTCTACATACCTACAAAAACAAGCCTTGGGACAGATAACAATTCGGACGTATCAATACCGCGCACACACACACGCATATTAACGTTACCTACCACGAAAACATAGATTGACATTACCTGCCACAGCACCCACGGACTATAAAAACAACGCAGAGGATAGACACAGACCAGAACGAAGCTAGGCATTGAAAATGGCAGAACGCCGAAACCGGTTTGTCACAAAACCAAACTTGACAAGGGATGACGGAAAATCGTTCCAACAAAAATCTACTTAACCCCACAACTTTGGTCTTAGAAACTAAGTTAATGATGGTAAAAGTATTTCCAAATAGATATAAATAAATAAAATTAAAAAAAAAAATTAAAAATTTTTAATAATCTTTTATTTGTTTTCAAAGGAAACAGGAAGGTAAATAAAAGAAAATTTCAGTTTCTCAAAATGCCATGTTGGAAAACCATACTGAACGGCATTATGATATGATAGGTATTGCAGGATACGAAGTAGGAAAAGAAAATTCAGAAAATAGAGTATCAGAAAATAGATTAGCAAAGTTCGAAACTACAATCGAATTAGAAAAGAAAAATGTACGTAATATTCCAGATAGCTGGCTGATTGCTTTCATCTGGGTGTTCATATTGTTGATTGTTGCGATAATAATGATACTAAAAATTACATAGGGAACAAATAGGTATAATATAGAAGTAACAGTACCAACTATGATTGAAAAAGATTTAGAACTTGACTTCAATATTCTTTTATCAGAGTCCTCTTCCAATCAGATAGATGATCAAAAACTAGTTAAAATGCCTCAATCAACGGTAGAATTCATTAAGTACTGCCTGAGTTTGATGGTAAACCCGAGAGTTTGCATAGTTTTCTGGATGCTCTTGATATCCTTGAACAAATCAAAGATAGTCACGAAGCAATAGCAATATCAATGATAAAAGTTGAAGGGATCAGCGAGATACCTTATAAGCAAGGAAAACTCAATAGAAGAAATAAAAACAAAATTGGAATTATCCATAAAAGGTAAATCAGTAGAAGTTTTGACAGCAAAACTCCTGAACGTACAACAACGAAGTAAAAGTGCAAATCAGTATACTACAGAAATAGATGGGTTACCCACAGATTTAGCAACTAAATATGCAACATAATCAGCTGTTAAAGCTATGTGCAAAAACTGTTCAAACGAAAAAAGGAAGATGATTATGCAAGCAGGAACGTTCACATCCATGAACGAAGCAATATAAAAATTCACAAATTCACAGTTGTACTGAGGTCATGATTAACCCCAATTCGGTACTGCACATAGGCCAACAGAGTCAATACCGCGGTAGTTTCCGTAGAAGTTACCGAAATAACAGCTACGGAGGCTATCAAGGTAGAAGATTTAGACCACAGCCCCGATATAATAACAATTTTAGACATAATAATGCCTATGGGAGGAGACAAACTAACAATCCCCAAAACAGGAATAGAAATTTTAATTAAACGCGAAATAACACTCGCAATGTACTTAATTGCACCCAGCAGGAAAACTAGCAAGCTGTGTGTGTACTTAATCTACATCTAAATAGTTACATATCTACCAAAACATCTCTAACTAACTCAACTTTAACTCTCTTAATAGATACAGAAACATATATATCTATTATTAGAAAGAATCAAATCGATAGCAATATCACAATTAATACTTCACAGATAACTGATTTGTAGGGCATTGGTCAAGCAAAAACAAGCACACTAGGTACGGTAACAAGGATCCCAATACCATGCTATGAAATTCTAGGATTAGATTTTATAAAGAAATATAATTGCATTTTAGATTACGGTAAAACTGAAGACAGATTAATTTTGAGACCTTATGACTTTCCAGAAAACATAATAATCCATATGACAAATAAACCAAATGTTAATGCAATCACAATTCCCACCAGATCCGAAGTAATTCGGCAGATTAACGTAAAAACGAAGGTTTAGAATCTTTTTATTCCTCATCAAAAATTGGCTGAAAGTATTTTCATTGCTAATAACATAACAAATAAAGATCAAACTTTTGTTAGAATCAAAAACACTAATAACTTTTATAAACAAAAACTACATATGAAAGATGACAATGCAGTCCATATAAAAAATTACAGATTACGAGTACCACAAGCACATAAAGGTGAAATTAGTAAACAAGTCAATAAATTAATCAATCTGGTAGTACCCAAAAAATCACTACCCGGTAACACAGAAAAAAGATGGAGATTAGTGATTGATTAAAGAGCTGTAAACAAAAAATTAGCTGCAGATAAATTTCCGTTTCCAGGAATTGATGACATTTTGGATCAATTAGGAAGAGCAAAATATTTTTCATGTTTGGACCTTATGTCAGGTTTTCATCACACAGAATTGGATATGGACTCTAGAGATATAACATCATTTACAGCAGACGATGGTACATACCGTTTTAAAAGATTACCATTTGGCTTGAAAGTAGCCCCTAATTCATTTCAAAGAATGATGACTTCAGCATTCGCAGGCCTTAAACCTTCACAAGTATTTTTATATATGGATGATTTAGTAGTATTAGGTTGTTCCGAAAATCACATGAAAAATTTTCGAGACGTATTCTCAACTTGTAGAAAATATAATATAAACTGCATCCCGATAAATGCTTATTTTTTAGTTAGGAAGTAACCTATCTAGGACATGAGTGCACAAGTAGAGGAATTTTGACAGATCCAAGTAAATTTGAAATCGTTCAAAATTACCCAACGCCTAAAACAGCAGCCAAACGATTTGTTACATTTTGTAATTATTACCTAAGATTTGTACCAAATTTCGCAGAACATTCAAGAATTTTAACAAGACTTTGTAAAAAGAATGTTTCCTTCGATTGGACAGAAGAATGTCAAAAAGCGTTTGTCTATTTGAGGGAGGCATTAATTAGTCCAAATATTTTACAATATCCAGATTTCAATAAAGAATTTTATATAACAACGGATGCCAGTGGCTATGCCTTTGGCGCAGTTCTTAGTCAAGAATATGAAAGCAAACAATTACAAATTGCCTACGCGTGAAGATCGTTTACAAAAGGCGAAATCAATAAAGCAACAATTGCAAAAGGATTGACAGCAATTCATTGGGCCATAACTTATTTTAGACCACACGTTTATGCCAAAAAGTTTCTAATTAAAACCGACCATCGCCCTTTAACATAACTTTTTTCAATGAAACACCCTTCATCAAAATTAACGAGAGTTAGATTGGATTTGGAAGAATATGAATTTGAAGTAGTACATAGCTGGAAAAGAAAATTACGTAGCAGACGCACTATCACGAATTGATATTAAAAACCTTAAAAAAATGACAGTGGCAATCGACCAGTAATAATACAAAGAAAGAAGAAAATCAAAATCACAAGGAGAACCCTAAAATATATAAAGCGCTTAATAAATGTGATGTTAGAAGACATGTCGAGATCGTTTTCAATCCTCCGAAATTATATTTCAAAAAAGGAAAGAAAATTTGCAGCACAATAGATGAATGTTGAGGCGAAGACTGTTTACCAGGCTTATGAAAGAAGCCGACAATTTAGGACTTGTAAAAATACAGTTGTCCTTAGGAGACAAATTGCTTAAAGATAATTTTATTCGAGTAGATAAATTTAAAGAAATAGGTACCAAAGTTCTCAAAAATTTAACTATTGCATTAACTCCGGAGGTTATGCATGTGACAAACATAGGAAAGATTAAAAAATTCTTCATAAATATCACGACAACTCTGTTTTTGGTGGCCACCCAGGAATAAATCGTACGTCAAACAAAATAAGACAAAGGTATTACTGGAAAAATATGAAAAATGATATAAGAAAGTATATCAAAAATTGCATCCACTGCAATAAAAATAAAATTAATAAACACCTGAAAGAACGAATGACTATAACGGAGACGCCAAAGGCTTTCGATATAGTACAAATCGACAAAATCGGACCATTACCAAAATCGATACATGGAAGTGAATATGCAGTTACTATTGTATGCGATCTAACTAAATATTTGGTTGCAGGGCCCATTCAGAGCAAACATGTAGTAGAAGTTGCTAAGGCTGTATTTGAGCATTTCATTCTTATTTATGGTAGTATGAAAACAATCATAACGGATATGGGAACGGAATACAAAAATATTTTATTTGAGGAATTGTCCAGGCTTCTCAAAATTGAGCATAAAACCTCAACACCTTACCACCATCAAACTTTAGCCCCTGTTGAGCGCAGTCATAGAACATTCAATGAATATGTTCGTTCCTACATATAAATTGAAAAAGACGATTGGGATGAATTGTTTTCTTTAAATCGTCATCTAACCGCCTGGGCGATTTTGACGGTCCAACATAGCTCGCCAGTCGTTTCTTCGCCAATTTGAAACACCGCGGGATCGCAAATCGGTTTCCACTTGGTCCTTCCATCGAAGTGGTGGTCTCCCTCTTCCTCTGACTCCACCGGCGGGTGCCGATAAGAATACCTTCTGGGCTGGAGCATCTTCGCTCATTCGCACTACGGTACTCGCCGTCGCCAACGCGTAGAGGTCCACAAATCTTTCGAAGAAACTTTCTCTCGAATACTTCCACAACCGCCTCATCAGATGTTGTTAGTGTCCACGCTTCTGCACCATATAGCAGGACGGGTGCGATGAGTGACTTGTAGAGTGTTATTTTCGTTCGTCGAGAGAGGACTTTACTTTTCAATTGCCTACTCAGTCCGAAGTAGCATTTGTTTGCAAGAGTAATTCTTCGTAGGATTTCTAGGCTAACATTATTGTTGGTGTTAATGCTGGTTCCCAGGTAATCGAAGTCCTTTACTATTTCGAAATTATTGCTGCCAACAGTGGCGTGGTTGCCAAGGCGCGAATGCGCTGACTCTTTGCATGATGACAGAAGGTACTTCGTTTTGCCCTCTTTCACTACCAAGCCCATTTTCTCCGCTTCTTTTTATAATTTGGAGTAAGCAGAAGTTACGGCGCGGTTGTTAAGGCCAATGATATCAATATCGTCAGCATATGCCAACAGTTGCACGCTTTTATAAAATATTGTTCCACCGCGGTTAAGTTCTGCAGCTTGTATTATTTTCCTCAGCATTAAATTAAAGAAATCGCACGAAAGGGGGTCACCCTGTCTGAAACCTCGTTTAGTTTCGAACGGTTTGGAGAGGTCCTTCCAAATTCTGATCGAGCTGATTTTGCATAGCCGTCAAGGTCATTTTGCATAGCCGTATAAGTTTTGCGGGGAAACCAAATTCAGACATAGCGGCATATAGGCAGCTCCTTTTCGTGCTATCGAAAGCGGCTTTAAAATCAACAAAGAGATGATGTGTGTCGATTCTTTTTTCACGCTATTCGCACCTCAATATAGTCAGGTTGTGGAACGTCAAATCCATCATCTTCGATTGTGGGCTCGGGTTCGGCATCTTCTCTGGTTTCTTGCTCAGTTTCTCCATTTAAAAGGGCAGAGAAGTGATCCCTCCATATTCTGAGTGCATTCTGAACCAGGTCGCCGTTCTTATTCTTACAGGAGTTTGCCCGGGTTTAAAACCTTCTGTCCTTCGCCGAATTTTTTGATAGAATTTTCGGGCATTATTCCCGTTGGCCAGTATCTCAAGCTCCTTTATATCACGCTTTTCTGTCTCTTTTTTCGCCCGAAAAAGCCGCCTCGCTTCCCTCTTCAAGTCCCGGTATTGTTCACACACACTCTTTGCATTCGATCTCAGCGTTGCCTTGTAGGCTTCGTCCTTTCTTTTCGTTGTAGCGCGGCACTCTTCATCATCATACCAGTGGTTTCTTCGCGTTCGCCGGAATCCTATTACTCCTTCGGCTGCAGTACGGAGTGCTCCTGAGATATGATCCCATGCAAGATGGAGTGCAATAAGCAGGAAATATCGTCCAGGTTCGATATTTTCTAAAAAAAAAAGGAAATAAAGCCCTTGGCATTATTCTTTTCCAATTAGATATTTACTTATAAACTGAACCCCTTTCTGTTTTTCTGAAAAAATTCGCAGTTTGTCCCTTACCATGTGTTGTGCAACTGCCAGTTGGGGATAAGGCGAAGATGTCATGTGGCATGGTGGCAGGGCTCTGTAGTTCGTCGGGTGGGGTGAGTTTTTGCGCATCAGCATCACTCACCGTTAAATTACACAAAAAAGGTGCATGCCCGGGTGATATTTGATATACGAGTATAAAAGAAATAAACAAAGGAGGGCTGTCCGTCCGTTAAGGTCCGTTGTTCCTAACCTGTCCCTTCCGTCAAAGTCGCCTCACATCGAACGCCTACTTAGCCGGAAATCTCGCTGTTACCTCAGCACATGCAAGCCAGCAAAAATGTGAAACAACTGTGATCTACTAGTGCTTCAGTTTAAGTTTTTAAAATCTGTATTAATATATTGACACTGTACCAGCTTATTCAACACAAAAAGTTATTAACAATAACAATCTTAATTCCGGATCAATAATTAAATTAAAAGAATTTAACTTCAGACTCTTAAAACCGGAAAGTTCCAACTTCAAACTATCATGTGTATATTTTTACAACTATGGAAATTAAAAAATAATTGGATTAGCACATAAACCGACGTACACTAATAATATATTTTTCAAAAACATGAAAAGCAAAGTGGAAATGATGGACAAAAATAATATTATATATAAAATACCATGTGCAGGAGACGTAGATAACGAATGCAACAAAGAATATGTTGGAACAACGAAAAATAAGCTTAAAACTAGAATAGCTGGACACCGATCGGATATAAAATGTCAAAAATCTAATATCACATATAAAACAGCACTTGCGGCCCACTGTGCGGAGAGCGGACATAAACCTGACTTTGACGCTGTGAGCATACTACAGCAAGAACGACATTACAACAAACGTTTTACTTTAGAGATGGTCCACATAATAGACACGAACGAGAATAAGAGACTGAATTATAAGCAAGATTCGGAAGCCATTGCACACCTTTACCGACATCTGCTTGACTCGCGAAAATCAGTTCACAACAGCATGCCGAACTGACCAGTTCCAAGTAATGTATGTATGTTTATAGGAATTATCTTTGTTTACATGTACATATGTATACTTTTATACCTATCTGTGTAAACTAGTGTTAAATAAATATTACATTTTTGTTGTAGTCCCTGATGATGATTTCCGTTGGAAATCGAAATATATTGGAGGTGAAAAACTAAAACAGCGTGTTTTTAATGCAACTGACCTAGAGCCAGCTTCAACAACAAATGATTATATATAGTCAAAAAGGTCGCAAAAAAGTCTAAAATTTGTTAAAAAAAATATATATATAAATCCAATGTGAAACAAATAAATCCAACTCAATTAGTAAATAAGAACACAATACATGGAACTAAGTAAAAGAAAGCTAACCGAATAGTAATTGAAGCGGCAACCTTCTATGTCATGTCACCCCTCCTTCCTTGAGGAAGAAGAAGTTGTGTAATGAGAGGCATCATATCGGTAGAACAACTATCGAGTTGGACGTCAATACCTTTGTTAGGGCTGCCAGGTCCCCCTGGGGCAAAACCGGGACACTTTGAAAATTCAAGAAATAACACCCCCCCAAAAAAAATTTACATATTTTTATTTACACAACCAAATATAAAACCGTAAAGAAATGATGTACCTTCCAGGTACTCTAAAAAAGCTAATCACAACTACAAATCAAAATAAATACTTTTAAAGTGGTTCATATAAATAAGTAGGTACATATGTATCTATGTATGTATGTTTAAATACTAGGTTTCGTGAATGGAACATTTTTTACATAAGTATAAAAGGATAAAATTAAACAGACATATATTTTTCGTTGCGCAGAACTTGTTCCAAAACTTCTGGCTTATTTTTAATATAATTGTAAAATTCTGTGCAAGTCAGTCTTAAGTTGAATTTGCATTGAATAATACTCTCTAAGGTACTGATATTCAACGAATTTCTTTCCTTTGTCCATTGAAATGAAATAAGAGAAAAAATTCGTTCCGCATTAGCATTATGACCAGGTATCGGATATAAATATTGAACTATTTTAAGTAAATTTTTTTTTCTCTCCTTTTCTTTAGTTTTGTTAAAAAAATAAAGCCATTTTTTATTTAGATTTTTACATTTAAAATCATCAGTTTGACTTTCTATAAATTGCTTTAAATATATTACCTCTTCAAAGCAGTCATCAGAAATTGCTATATTTTTTTTACTTAAATACATTACAGTCATTTGGACTTCTTGCCAAGTTGGTTCATTCTCCAAAGTCATCCAACTAAAAACGCTATATTCATTGAAATGGACACTCCACTCTTCCAAGTAACTATTTGCTACATCAAAAAACCGATTTACATCATCTTCAAAATCTAAAACTCCCCCTGCGTATATATCGCCTCTCTTCTTTAACCGCTCTAAGATAATGGTTGCTTGGTTTCCTATAAATTTATTTTCATGTCTGATCTTTAAACTTTCTTTAGTTTCATTTAGTAGTTTTTGCACTTCGATAATTGATATAGCCGATTTTTCAAGTTTCTTAATTTGTTTTTCTACCTACATCAACCTACCGCTTAGCTAACAAGCGGTATGTCTACATACCTACAAAAACAACCCTTGGGACAGATAACAATTCGGACGTATCAATACCGCGCACACACACACGCATATTAACGTTACCTACCACGAAAACATAGATTGACATTACCTGCCACAGCACCCACGGACTATAAAAACAACGCAGCGGATAGACACAGACCAGAACGAAGCTAGGCATTGAAAATGGCAGAACGCCGAAACCGGTTTGTCACAAAACCAAACTTGACAAGGGATGACGGAAAATCGTTCCAACAAAAATCTACTTAACCCCACAACTTTGGTCTTAGAAACTAAGTTAATGATGGTAAAAGTATTTCCAAATGTTGTTTTTATTTTAAAACATGACAATTTTGACCTGAAGCCGGCAGAACCAACCCTGATTTATGACATAAAGGTCGCCAAAATAACTATTGTATTTCCAAATAGATATAAATAAATAAAATAAAAAAAAAAAATTAAAAATTTTTACTAATCTTTTATTTGTTTTCAAAGGAAACAGGAAGGTAAATAAAAGAAATTTTCAGTTTCTCAAAATGCCATGTTGGAAAACCATACTGAGCGGCATTATGATATGATAGGTATTGCAGGATACGAAGTAGGAAAAGAAAATTCAGAAAATAGAGTATCAGAAAATAGATTAGCAAAGTTCGAAACTACAATCGAATTAGAAAAGAAAAATGTACCTAATATTCCAGATAGCTGGCTGATTGCTTTCATCTGGGTGTTCATATTGTTGATTGTTGCGATAATAATGATACTAAAAATTACATAGGGAACAAATAGGTATAATATAGAAGTAACAGTACCAACTATGATTGAAAAAGATTTAGAACTTGACTTCAATATTCTTTTATCAGAGTCCTCTTCCAATCAGATAGAAGATCAAAAACTAGTTAAAATGCCTCAATCAACGGTAGAATTCATTAAGTACTGCCTGAGTTTGATGGTAAACCCGAGAGTTTGCATAGTTTTCTGGATGCTCTTGATATCCTTGAACAAATCAAAGATAGTCACGAAGCAATAGCAATATCAATGATAAAAGTTGAAGGGATCAGCGAGATACCTTATAAGCAAGGAAAACTCAATAGAAGAAATAAAAACAAAATTGGAATTATCCATAAAAGGTAAATCAGTAGAAGTTTTGACAGCAAAACTCCTGAACGTACAACAACGAAGTAAAAGTGCAAATCAGTATACTACAGAAATAGATGGGTTACCCACAGATTTAGCAACTAAATATGCAACATAATCAGCTGTTAAAGCTATGTGCAAAAACTTCTTCTTTAAATGATCATCTAACCGCCTGGGCGATTTTGACCGTCCAACATAGCTCGCCAGTCGTTTCTTCGTTGCGCCAACTGGCGCCAATTGGAAACACCGCGGGATCGCAAATCGGTCTCCACTTGGTCCTTCCATCGGAGTGGTGGTCTCCCTCTTCCTCTGCTTCCACCGGCGGGTGCCGATAAGAATACCTTCTGGGCTGGAGCATATTCGCTCATTCGCACTACGTGGCCTAGCCAGCGAAGCCGCTGTGTTTTAATTCGCTGAACTTTGTCGGCGTCTGCGTAAAGTTCATACAACTCATCATTAAATCTTCTTCGGTACTCGCCGTCGCCAACGCGTAGAGGTCCACAAATCTTTCGAAGAACCTTTCTCTCGAATACTCCCAGAGCCGCCTCATCAGATGTTGTTAGTGTCCACGCTTCTGCACCATATAGCAGGACGGGTGCGATGAGTGACTTGTAGAGTGTTATTTTCGTTCGTCGAGAGAGGACTTTACTTTTCAATTGCCTACTCAGTCCGAAGTAGCATTTGTTTGCAAGAGTGATTCTTCGTCGGATTTCTAGGCTAATATTATTGTTGGTATTAATGCTGGTTCCCAGGTAAACGAAGTCCTTTACTATTTCGGAATTATTGCTGCCAACAGTGGCTTGGTTGCCAAGGCGCGAATGCGCTGACTCTTTGCATGATGACAGAAGGTACTTCGTTTTGCCCTCGTTCACCACCAATCCCATTTTCTCCGCTTCTTTTTCTAATTTGGAGTAAGCAGAAGTTACGGCGCGGTTGTTAAGGCCAATGATCTCAATATCGTCAGCATATGCCAACAGTTGGACGCTTTTATAAAATATTGTTCCAGCGCGGTTAAGTTCTGCAGCTTGTATTATTTTCTCCAGCATTAAATTAAAGAAATCGCACGATAGGGGGTCACCCTGTCTGAAACCTCGTTTAGTTTCGAACGGCTCGGAGAGGTACTTCCCAATTCTGACCGAGCTGGCGGTGTTGCTCAAGGTCATTTTGCATAGCCGTATAAGTTTTGCGGGGAAACCAAATTCAGACATAGCGGCATATAGGCAGCTCCTTTTCGTACTATCGAAAGCGGCTTTAAAATCAACAAAGAGATGATGCGTGTCGATTCTTTTTTCACGGGTTTTTTCCAAGATTTAGCGTATTGTAAAAATCTGGTCGATGGTAGGTAGAAGTTTTAGGTAGAAGATTTAGACCACAGCCCCGATATAATAACAATTTTAGACATAATAATGCCTATGGGAGGAGACAAACTAACAATCCCCAAAACAGGAATAGAAATTTTAATTAAACGCGAAATAACACTCGCAATGTACTTAATTGCACCCAGCAGGAAAACCAGCAAACTGTGTGTGTACTTAATCTACATCTAAATAGTTACATATCTACCAAAACATCTCTAACTAACTCAACTTTAACTCTCTTAATAGATACAGAAACATATATATCTATTATTAGAAAGAATCAAATCGATAGTAATATCACAATTAATACTTCACAGATAACTGATTTGTAGGGCATTGGTCAAGCAAAAACAAGCACACTAGGTACGGTAACAAGGATCTCCCAATACCATGCTATGAAATTCTAGGATTAGATTTTATAAAGAAATATAATTGCATTTTAGATTACGGTAAAACTGAAGACAGATTAATTTTGAGACCTTATGACTTTCCAGAAAACATAATAATCCATATGACAAATAAACCAAATGTTAATGCAATCACAATTCCCACCAGATCCGAAGTAATTCGGCAGATTAACGTAAAAACGAAGGTTTAGAATCTTTTTATTCCTCATCAAAAATTGGCTGAAAGTATTTTCATTGCTAATAACATAACAAATAAAGATCAAACTTTTGTTAGAATCAAAAACACTAATAACTTTTATAAACAAAAACTACATATGAAAGATGACAATGCAGTCCATATAAAAAATTACAGATTACGAGTACCACAAGCACATAAAGGTGAAATTAGTAAACAAGTCAATAAATTAATCAATCTGTTAGTACCCAAAAAATCACTACCCGGTAACACAGAAAAAAGATGGAGATTAGTGATTGATTAAAGAGCTGTAAACAAAAAATTAGCTGCAGATAAATTTCCGTTTCCAGGAATTGATGACATTTTGGATCAATTAGGAAGAGCAAAATATTTTTCATGTTTGGACCTTATGTCAGGTTTTCATCACACAGAATTGGATATGGACTCTAGAGATATAACATCATTTACAGCAGACGATGGTACATACCGTTTTAAAAGATTACCATTTGGCTTGAAAGTAGCCCCTAATTCATTTCAAAGAATGATGACTTCAGCATTCGCAGGCCTTAAACCTTCACAAGTATTTTTATATATGGATGATTTAGTAGTATTAGGTTGTTCCGAAAATCACATGAAAAATTTTCGAGACGTATTCTCAACTTGTAGAAAATATAATATAAACTGCATCCCGATAAATGCTTATTTTTTAGTTAGGAAGTAACCTATCTAGGACATGAGTGCACAAGTAGAGGAATTTTGACAGATCCAAGTAAATTTGAAATCGTTCAAAATTACCCAACGCCTAAAACAGCAGCCAAACGATTTGTTACATTTTGTAATTATTACCGAAGATTTGTACCAAATTTCGCAAAACATTCAAGAATTTTAACTAGACTTTGTAAAAAGAATGTTTCCTTCGATTGGACAGAAGAATGTCAAAAAGCGTTTGTCTATTTGAGGGAGGCATTAATTAGTCCAAATATTTTACAATATCCAGATTTCAATAAAGAATTTTGTATAACAAAGGATGCCAGTGGCTATGCCTGTGGCGCAGTTCTTAGTCAAGAATATGAAAGCAAACAATTACAAATTGCCTACGCGTGAAGATCGTTTACAAAAGGCGAAATCAATAAAGCAACAATTGCAAAAGGATTGAATGCAATTCATTGGGCCATAACTTATTTTAGACCACACGTTTATGCCAAAAAGTTTCTAATTAAAACCGACCATCGCCCTTTAACATAACTTTTTTCAATGAAAAACCCTTCATTAAAATTAACGAGAGTTAGATTGGATTTGGAAGAATATGAATTTGAAGTAGTACATAGCTGGAAAAGAAAATTACGTAGCAGACGCACTATCACGAATTGATATTAAAAACCTTAAAAAAATGACAGTGGCAATCGAACAGTAATAATACAAAGAAAGAAGAAAATCAAAATCACAAGAAGAACCCTAAAATATATAAAGCGCTTAATAAATGTGATGTTAGAAGACATGTCGAGATCGTTTTCAATCCTCCGAAATTATATTTCAAAAAAGGAAAGAAAATTTGCAGCACAATAGATGAATGTTGAGGCGAAGATTGTTTACCAGGCTTATGAAAGAAGCCGACAATTTAGGACTTGTAAAAATACAGTTGTCCTTAGGAGACAAATTGCTTAAAGATAATTTTATTCGAGTAGATAAATTTAAAGAAATAGGTACCAAAGTTCTCAAAAATTTAACTATTGCATTAACTCCGGGGGTTATGCATGTGACAAACATAGGAAAGATTAAAAAAATTCTTCATAAATACCACGACAACTCTGTTTTTGGTAACAAAATAAGACAAAGGTTTACTGGAAAAATATGAAAAATGAT
Organism: Merzomyia westermanni; assembly: GCA_949987695.1. Lineage (NCBI taxonomy): Eukaryota > Metazoa > Arthropoda > Insecta > Diptera > Tephritidae > Merzomyia > Merzomyia westermanni. Next base: position 75,157,106 of record OX465292.1, read on the forward strand.
ATAAGAAAGTATATCAAAAATTGCATCCACTGCAATAAAAATAAAATTAATATACACCTGAAAAAACGAATGACTATAACGGAGACGCCACCAAAGGCTTTCGATATAGTACAAATCGACAAAATCGGACCATTACCAAAATCGATACATGGAAGTGAATATGCAGTTACTATTGTATGCGATCTAACTAAATATTTGGTTGCAGGGCCCATTCAGAACAAACATGTAGTAGAAGTTGCTAAGGCTGTATTTGAGCATTTCATTCTTATTTATGGTAGTACGAAAACAATCATAACGGATATGGGAACCGAATACAAAAATATTTTATTTGAGGAATTGTCCAGGCTTCTTTGAGCATAAAACCTCAACACCTTACCACCATCAAACTTTAGCCACTGTTGAGCGCAGTCATAGAACATTCAATGAATATGTTCGTTCCTACATATAAATTGACAAAGACGATTGGGATGAATTGTTTTCTTTAAATGGTCATCTAACCGCCTGGGCGATTTTGACGGTCCAACATAGCTCGCCAGTCGTTTCTTCGGCAATTTGAAACACCGCGGGATCGCAAATCGGTTTCCACTTGGTCCTTCCATCGAAGTGGTGGTCTCCCTCTTCCTATGACTCCACCGGCGGGTGCCGATAAGAATACCTTCTGGGCTGGAGCATCTTCGCTCATTCGCACTACGGTACTCGCCGTCGCCAACGCGTAGAGGTCCACAAATCTTTCGAAGAAACTTTCTCTCGAATACTTCCACAACCGCCTCATCAGATGTTGTTAGTGTCCACGCTTCTGCACCATATAGCAGGACGGGTGCGATGAGTGACTTGTAGAGTGTTATTTTCGTTCGTCGAGAGAGGACTTTACTTTTCAATTGCCTACTCAGTCCGAAGTAGCATTTGTTTGCAAGAGTAATTCTTCGTCGGATTTCTAGGCTAACATTATTGTTGGTGTTAATGCTGGTTCCCAGGTAATCGAAGTCCTTTACTATTTCGAAATTATTGCTGCCAACAGTGGCGTGGTTGCCAAGGCGCGAATGCGCTGACTCTTTGCATGATGACAGAAGGTACTTCGTTTTGCCCTCTTTCACTACCAAACCCATTTTCTCCGCTTCTTTTTATAATTTGGAGTAAGCAGAAGTTACGGCGCGGTTGTTAAGGCCAATGATATCAATATCGTCAGCATATGCCAACAGTTGCACGCTTTTATAAAATATTGTTCCACCGCGGTTAAGTTCTGCAGCTTGTATTATTTTCCTCAGCATTAAATTAAAGAAATCGCACGAAAGGGGGTCACCCTGTCTGAAACCTCGTTTAGTTTCGAACGGTTTGGAGAGGTCCTTCCAAATTCTGATCGAGCTGATTTTGCATAGCCGTCAAGGTCATTTTGCTTAGCCGTATAAGTTTTGCGGGGAAACCAAATTCAGACATAGCGGCATATAGGCAGCTCTTTTTCGTGCTATCGAAAGCGGCTTTAAAATCAACAAAGAGATTATGTGTGTCGATTCTTTTTTCACGCTATTCGCACCTCAATATAGTCGGGTTGTGGAACGTCAATTCCATCATCTTCGATTGTGGGCTCGGGTTCGGCATCTTCTCTGGTTTCTTGCTCAGTTTCTCCATTTAAAAGGGCAGAGAAGTGATCCCTCCATATTCTGAGTGCATTCTGAACCAGGTCGCCGTTCTTATTCTTACAGGAGTTTGCCCGGGTTTAAAACCTTCTGTCCTTCGCCGAATTTTTTGATAGAATTTTCGGGCATTATTCCCGTTGGCCAGTATCTCAAGCTCCTTTATATCACGATTTTCTGTCTCTTTTTTCGCCCGAAAAAGCCGCCTCGCTTCCCTCTTCAAGTCCCGGTATTGTTCACACACACTCCTCTTTGCATTCGATCTCAGCGTTGCCTTGTAGGCTTCGTCCTTTCTTTTCGTTGTAGCGCGGCACTCTTCATCATCATACCAGTGGTTTCTTCGCGTTCGCCGGAATCCTATTACTCCTTCGGCTGCAGTACGGAGTGCTCCTGAGATATGATCCCATGCAAGATGGAGTGCAATAATAAAGCAGGAAATATCGCCCAGGTTCGATATTTTCTAAAAAAAAGGAAATAAAGCCCTTGGCATTATTCTTTTCCAATTAGATATTTACTTATAAACTGAACCCCTTTCTGTTTTTCTGAAAAAATTCGCAGTTTGTCCCTTACCATGTGTTGTGCAACTGCCAGTTGGGGATAAGGCGAAGATGTCATGTGGCATGGTGGCAGGGCTCTGTAGTTCGTCGGGTGGGGTGAGTTTTTGCGCATCAGCATCACTCACCGTTAAATTACACAAAAAAAGGTGCATGCCTGGGTGATATTTGATATACGAGTATTAAAGAAATAAACAAAGGAGGGCTGTCCGTCCGTTAAGGTCCGTTGTTCCTAACCTGTCCCTTCCGTCAAAGTCGCCTCACATCGAACGCCTACTTAGCCGGAAATCTCGCTGTTACCTCAGCACATGCAAGCCAGCAAAAATGTGAAACAACTGTGATCTACTAGTGCTTCAGTTTAAGTTTTTAAAATCTGTATTAATATATTGACACTGTACCAGCTTATTCAACACAAAAAGTTATTAACAATAACAATCTTAATTCCGGATCAATAATTAAATTAAAAGAATTTAACTTCAGACTCTTAAAACCGGAAAGTTCCAACTTAAAACTATCATGTGTATATTTTTACAACTATGGAAATTAAAAAATAATTGGATTAGCACATAAACCGACGTACACTAATAATATATTTTTCAAAAACATGAAAAGCAAAGTGGAAATGATGGACAAAAATAATATTATATATAAAATACCATGTGCAGGAGACGTAGATAACGAATGCAACAAAGAATATGTTGGAACAACGAAAAATAAGCTTCAAACTAGAATAGCTGGACACCGATCGGATATAAAATGTCAAAAATCTAATATCACATATAAAACAGCACTTGCGGCCCACTGTGCGGAGAGCGGACATAAACCTGACTTTGACGCTGTGAGCATACTACAGCAAGAACGACATTACAACAAACGTTTTACTTTAGAGATGCTCCACATAATAGACACGAACGAGAATAAGAGACAGAATTATAAGCAAGATTCGGAAGCCATTGCACACCTTTACCGACATCTGCTTGACTCGCGAAAATCAGTTCACAACAGCATGCCGAACTGACCAGTTGCTGTGCATACAACAGCTGAAGTAATGTATGTATGTTTATAGGAATTATCTTTGTTTACATGTACATATGTATACTTTTATACCTATCTGTGTAAACTAGTGTTAAATAAATATTACATTTTTGTTGTAGTCCCTGATGATGATTTCCGTTGGAAATCAAAATATATTGGAGGTAAAAAACTAAAACAGCGTGTTTTTAATGCAACTGACCTAGAGCCAGCTTCAACAACAAATGATTATATATAGTCAAAAAGTAAATAAATCCAACTCAATTAGTAAATAAGAACACAATACATGGAACTAAGTAAAAGAAAGCTAACCGAATAGTAATTGAAGCGGCAACCTTCTATGTCATGTCACCCCTCCTTCCTTGAGGAAGAAGAAGTTGTGTAATGAGAGGCATCATATCGGTAGAACAACTATCGAGTTAGACGTCAATACCTTTGTTAGGGCTGCCAGGTCCCCCTGGGGCAAAACCGGGACACTTTGAAAATTCAAGAAATAACACCCCCCCCAAAAAAAATTTACATATTTTTATTTACACAACCAAAAATAAAACCGTAAAGAAATGATATACCTTCCAGGTACTCTAAAAAAGCTAATCACAACTACAAATCAAAATAAATACTTTTAAAGTGGTTCATATAAATAAGTAGGTACAGATGTATCTATGTATGTATGTTTAAATACTAGGTTTCGTGAATGGAACATTTTTTACATAAGTATAAAAGGATAAAATTAAACAGACATATATTTTTCGTTGCGCAGAACTTGTTCCAAAACTTCTGGCTTATTTTTAATATAATTGTAAAATTCTGTGCAAGTCAGTCTTAAGTTGAATTTGCATTGAATAATACTCTCTAAGGTACTGATATTCAACGAATTTCTTTCCTTTGAAATAAGAGAAAAAATTCGTTCCGCATTAGCATTATGACCAGGTATCGGATATAAATATTGAACTATTTTAAGTAAATTTTTTTTCTCTCCTTTTCATAAGTTTTGTTAAAAAAATAAAGCCATTTGTCATTTAGATTTTTACATTTAAAATCATCAGTTTGACTTTCTATAAATTGCTTTAAATATATTACCTCTTCAAAGCAGTCATCAGAAATTGTTATATTTTTTTTACTTAAATACATTACAGTCATTTGGACTTCTTGCCAAGTTGGTTCATTCTCCAAAGTCATCCAACTAAAAACGCTATATTCATTGAAATGGACACTCCACTCTTCCAAGTAACTATTTGCTACATCAAAAAACCTATTTACATCATCTTCAAAATCTAAAATTCCCCCTGCGTATATATCGCCTCTCTTCTTTAACTGCTCTAAGATAATGGTTGCTTGGTTTCCTATAAATTTATTTTCATGTCTGACCTTTAAACTTTCTTTAGTTTCATTTAGTAGTTTTTGCACTTCGATAATTGATATAGCCGATTTTTCAAGTTTCTTAATTTGTTTTTCAAATAAAAACGATTGGCAATGAATAAATGACATGTACACTTCGGATAAAGCATTCTTGAAAAAGTCCGTAATAACTTTAGGATCATTCTTTTCATTCGAAAAAAAGTTTTTTAGCGGATTCCACATTTGCAAAATTCTTTCTATTGCATCAGCACCAAAAGCTACCAGGTTTTGTAATGGTATTTTGTGATGACTTAATGTGTCTACACAAAATGACGTTACAGAATCTACAGTTTCATTAGGTAAATTTGTGAGTTTTAATAATTTTACTTGTAAACCTTCTTTTTCCGTGAAAAAGTGAACAAGCAATGGAAACATTTTTTGGGCTTTGTGGTTGCTTTCGTCCGTTGAAATTCCATAAAAAGGCACATTTTTGATAAAAATATCTACAAAGTTTGCTACTGAATGCGGAGCCAAAACATTTTTGATTAAAGCTGTTGCTTTGGTCCTGCAAACTGATTGCTTTGCTGCTATTTCCGAATCAGGATACATGAGCGCATTTAGTTTTGTAGTGCAATCTATTGAGCTGAAGGACTGATGGTGATTAATAATCTTAAATGCATTTGTAAGCTCAGCGGCGGAGATCAGCTGCCTCTTTGCTGTATTTGGTTTTACAAAAAAAGAAGAAATTTCTTTTGAAGTAGACGCCGCGCACAACCTTGATTTGTGCTTGGAACTGCCGATATGATCAAGAATATCTGAGCGACCACCGTGACCAATGGCAATAAAACAATCGCAAACTGTGCACAACGATTCATGTTCACTTCTCCCACGTTTCATAAAAGACCATTCCTCTGTGTATGAGAGAAGGAATTTACATTTCCTTTTTGGCATTTTCTAAAAGTGGTTTAATGTATTATAAACATATCTATTTTATAAATTTTGTGAGAAAACTTACAATGAAATCAGAAACACTCAACTCGAAGAACCTAATACTTAGCGCAAATCAAAAACAGCTGTAGCTAATTAGGAAGAACACTTTACATCGATAATCGATATATGTATACTATGCAATGTGCAACTATCTAGCGATGCTAGAGTTTTACAATTGAAGTCGGTAGTTGGTACTTTTATTCAGACTAGTTGGAGCGGCGCATTATAAGCAAACCAAATAGTTGGTAGATTTCATGGCTCCTTACAATCGATTAGATTTAAAAACCGGGACATTTTAGGGTTGGACCGGGACACCGGGACAAATGGCCTAAAACCGGGACATGTCCCGGAAAACCGGGACGTCTGGCAGCCCTAACCTTTGTGCATTTTAGTCGCCTCTTACTACCGGTATGCCTACCTCAGTTATATTCTAAACCCCAAACCCGCAGGTGTTTCGGACCAGCACTGTACTCCAATATCTTCTTAGGCCCTCCAGACTTCCAAAATAGTTTGCACTTTGTGTATTATATACTTGTATACGAACATATGTTTCGATTTAACTTATAACTTAGCGTTCACCGTTGAATCCTGTGAGAGAGGCGCCTGTGTCGAAGATAGGGCGTTGCTGCAAAAACTTTAAACGTACATTTATACATACATGTGTACATATATATTTCACCAAAGGCGGATTCTATATTGGAAGGTGTTCTCCCACTTACTTTGCAGGTGGAAGAGGTGACAATAAGTATACTCGAAGTTATTTGAACGGGAGGTTTCGGTCCGAGTCGAATCAAATATTGTGCCCTCAATCAATTGATTTCGTGGCTGAAAAAAGTTATACAAGGGAATCATATAAACTAGCTAGTTATATTTTGCAGTGCAAATACGAAAAGCTGAAACAAATTTAAAATTTAGTAAACTCAGGCACCATAAGTAAAGGGTGTTTTTTAGGGGTATAGAACTTCGAATTGAAATAAAACACAAGAAAATCGTTTTAAGGTCCATCAATTTGGCTTTATTGGAAGGATAATTTTATGCCATTAATGTTTAAATATGATTTCAGGCATGTGGCCGCCGCGGCTGGCTCGAATAAAGCCAATTCTACAGGTCCAATTTTCAACCACTTTTTCGAGCATATGGGGCCGTATGTCGGCAATAACGCCACGAATGTTGGCTTCCAATTCCCCTAACGTTTCTGGTTTGTTGGTGTAGACGAGCGACTTCACATATCCCCAAAGAAAATAATCCAATGGTGTCAAATCACACGACCTTGGTGGCCAATTGACAGGTCCATTCCGCGAAATTATGCGCTCATCGAATGTTTCCTTCAATAAATCGATTGTGACGTGCGCTGTGTGGCATGTAGCGCCGTCTTGTTGGAACCACAACTCATCCACATTCATGCCATCCAATTCGGGAACAAAATAGTCGGTTATCATGGCTCTATACCGGTCTCCATTAACGGTAGCTGCCTCTCCAGCATTATTGCGGAAGAAGTATGGCCCAATGACTCCACCAGCCCATAGAGCACACCAAACAGTCAGTTTTTGTGGATGTAATGGCGTTTCAAGGGTCTCATGTGGATTCTCTTCACTCCAAATGCGGCAATTTTGCTTGTTGACGTAGCCATTCAACCAAAAATGAGCCTCATCACTGAACAAAATTTTGCGATGAAAATCAGCATCGAAATCAATCTCATTTTCGGCCCATACACCAAAATCACGACCCATTGCATGGTCTCGCGGCTTTAATTCTTGCACAAGCTGGATCTTGTAAGGTCGCAAGCCAAGATCTTTGCGCAAAATCTTCCATAAAGTTGATGGACAAAGCTCCAATTGCTGTGCACGGTGGCGAATCGATTCATTCGGGTCCTCTTCAACACTTTGCTCTACAGCGGCAATTGTTTCTTCGGTGCGCACTGTTCGACGTCTCTGCGGATGCGTATTATCACATAGAGTAAACGTAGTGCGAAAACGATCCATGGTTAACCGAATTAATTGCTCTGATGGACGATTATGTCGACCATAAAATGGACGGAGCTCACGGTAAACTTCGCGAACTGAACCATTATTTTCGAAATAAATTTGCACGATTTGCAAGCGTTGTTCTTTTGTCAACCTGTTCATGATGAAATGGCAAACCAAACTGAACATAAATGACATTAGAGTTGCCAGATTTGACCACAAAATGCCAGTTTTATCTCTATTCGCAAAACAAACCTGTAAAAAAAACACCCTGTACATTCTAAATATAAATTAAATTGGCTCATGAATAGCAGTTCCCCCAAGATAGCAAGTATACTCGTATATTTAAGTAACAAACAAATAATCTCTAAATATATATCGTTAGTTCAATCAGTGCAAGGTAGATAAAGCTTTTTAAAAGTTTCATAGATCCTTTGTTTTTGTACTAACACCCCAAAATTTTGAGTAAGGGTGTATTTTAGTATATTCTACCAAATTCTATGAAAATCGCAATTTCGAAAAATTATATATATATATTAAATCAGGCCACAGTGTATCCTGGAAATTTTTCGATTCTAGCTATTTTTGTCAATGTAGTAGACATACAAAAAATTAGCCATAGCGGAAAACTTCAACGTAAATGTTTCATTGTGGAAGTTGAACTTGCAATTCCGAGAAATTGGTTAATTCTTTGCCACAGGATTTGATAAAAGCAAATAAATTGCAACGAACTTTGTATTTATATTTGAGATACAGGCAAAAATTTAATGTTCAAAAGTTAATTTAAATTATAATTATTGATAATCTCAGTCCATACACTAGAAGTGAACACATTCGGTAGAAAATTTTCTCTGCTTGGTTATTACTCACACGAAATTTTTGGAAACAAGCGGCCTTCGTAAAGCAAGTGCTAAAGGTTTTCTTTTTTAATTTACGGGTGTGTAAGTTTACCGTGCGCGGAAGTGCCTCACTAGCTCTTCGAGAAGTGATGATATTGGGAGAAAGCACGAATTCCAACTGTATACCAAAGTTGGAAGCAGTGTATGATCAATGGCGTCAACTTCAAAAGCATGCCGGAAGATCTTCGGAGGTTCATAAGAAAAAAGAAACCAATGCTTTGAGTATAATTAATATAGAAAAATGCAAGCAATTTTTAATCAGTCAGCGAGTAAAAGGAAGGTCAGGATTCGACACCTGCGGGTTAGGGGTTTATAATATGCCCGAGGTAGGCATACCGGTCGTAAGAGGCGACTAATATGCACCAAGGTAATGACGGAGCGTACCGGATTCATATCCCAGTGGTTAATTTTAACCAGAAATTTTTTTTTTTATTTTAGTTATTTTTTTTTATTTTGTTATTATTCTTGGCCTTCTTTTCTCTTCTATGTTGTTGTTGTTCTAACGATAGTTAGCCCGCCTAAAAATCACCTCCTTTACCTAACATTGTCATCGAGCTCTTCTAACGGGAGTCCCAGAAACCTCGCGGCTTCAACAGGGTTGGACATTTGGCATGTCAGGGTTCAGTCTGGATAGGTAAGAGTTTAACCTGTTACAGTATCCATAACGAAGTTTGGTCGGTATGGCCCTTGTCTCTCTAGGCAGTTCGCGTTCCTCTTCGCCAACAGGTGGAGCTTGTGCCTCCAAATGGCTTGTACCGAGTACTGCCAGCTAGTGACTTGAGGATTTTGTTGCGGCTTTGTACTGTGGGGGCAATCGCGGCTACATGAGCACCGTAGTTTAACATGTTATCAGACGTCACCCCTCAGATTTTGGGATGTGTGACAGTCGGAAGCTTAATGCCGTCGATGTAGACATCTAATTCCATGTTTACCTGCAATGTCCACGTCGTAAATAAGGTGGCCGAGGACTTGGTCGGTGATAATGTCAGATCTCGTCCAGTGAAGAAACCGATGACTGCCGACCACTCAGATAATTGGCGGTCCAACGCTTTAGACAGGGGAGAAGAGTTGAGTCTTCCAGGTCGTTAATTAGAATGACTGTCTCCAAGGTTTTCACTACTGACGAGAGGAGCGATATCGGTCAATAAGGCTCCTCCACCACATTTGCCTGTCTCCATTTTTCTGGAATGACAAAGGTGGTCATGGACAGATTGGAGACAGTTGTGAGGTACCTTACTCCCTTATCGCCAAGGTGTTTTAAAATCAACATGGATATACCATCGGGGCGGATCGATTTGCAGCCTTTACACCCCCGTATGGCCTCCCGAGCCTCTGTGGTGGTGATGGCAATGGGCACTTGACAAGTTTTACGTTTGTTTGCTTCCCTGGTGGCTCGTCTAATTTCCTTGTCAACCGAAGGATACAATACAAATTGCCGGCAGAAAGCCCTCGCGCATCTCTTCGGTTTCGACTGTACCGTACCACCGAAGGCGATGGATATTTTGTCGTTAGATTTAGTCGGATTTGACAGTGGACCATAATTTGCCAACATCAGCGGAAAGGTTGCAGGACCTTAGGTGCTCCTCCCATTTGGGGCGTTTGTGTTGATCAATCAGTCGTCTGATTTCCGCATTGAGATATTTCATTTGGGGATCCTTAGGGTCTAAGCAAGAGTTAACATCGGTCGCCATTCAACGCAGTTTATGAGATCGGCGCTTACGATGGTAAGGTCTGGCGAGCTTGAACAATTCGCTTCTCGTGGGGGCATCCCCGGTTACGGTGCAGAACGACGAATCATCTATTTGTTCAGCCAGCTCCTGTCCCCTACCATCTACCTGTAAGCCTGAGTGCCAAAGGTCATGGTGTGCGTTGAAGTCTCCGAAGATTACACGATTATCGCCTATGAGTAATGTATAACGAGGCATATAAAGGATGATTATTTCGAGATCCACATCGGCTGGCCGGACGACCATACCTTGACGTTGTAAGGTGTTATCCCTCGGGTCGACATCAGGCATAAATAGACGGTATTTATTTGTTTATTTATTTATTTATGTCTAAAGTACAGCAGACACTTAGGATTACAAATTATATTAAACTTACATTAATTGTTACATAAAAAATAAGTTTTTAATTTAAATTGAGTTACCAGTTTAGAACTCGTTAAATCCAAATCTAGAAAATTTGAGAAATAGTTAAATTCAGATAGAGTTCTATTCAAAGGAGCATTAGCTCCATACACAGTTCTATTTAAAGCAATACGAAACATTTCAAAACTACGAAAGTTTCTGCAGGAAACATTAAAATTTATATGCTGTAGAAGAGAATGGCAATCAATCTTGCCAGAGACAAGATCAACAATAAAAGAAATTGACAAAAGCGTTCTCCTATTTGATAGTTATAATAAACTTATTAATCGGCACCGTGAAACTTAGGACGGAATCGGATCAGAAAAGTTAAGATATCGCAGGGCAAAACGAATAAAGCACTTTTGGACTCTCCAAACGATTAATATGAACTACATGGTATGGCCTCCATATATAAGCTGCATATTCAAGTTTGGAGCGTACAAATGCAGAATACAAAATCTTATAAGTATACGGATCTGAGAAATTAGAAGAGTGGCGTTTGATAAAAGCAAGTGTTCCAAAGGAACCAGCAATAATGTAATTTAAATGCGTATTAAAGTTTAACTTAGCATCAAACTACACCCCGGGATCTTTACTTTCGTTAACCTCAGTTAGGCACGATTCCCCTAAGAAATAGCAAGTCGACAAAGGTTCAATCATTTTCGAGTAAGTGACTTTATGGCACTTGGTATTATTAAGAGAAAGCCTGTTCAAACTGCAAAAGTTAAAGAATTTATTAAGATCACTTTGAAGCAACAACGTGTCATAAGACTGTTTTATTTCTGAGTATACTTTGAGGTCGTCTGCATAAAGGTGAAATTTATACGATGTAAAACAGCAAGAAATATCGTTAATGAATTCTCTTTATGGCGTGATATACAACAGGTATATCATCATAAACATCCTAAGAGATTTTTGCACCAAGCTTCTCTTCCAATTTGTGGTGTGCCGATTTGAATTTTCCCTACAAATTGGTGGGACCTACAGTTTTTTGCCGACTCCGAACGGCATCTACAAAGGAGACGAATTTTTGCTGAGAAGCCTGTCATGGCAGAAATACACTCGGAGAGTTTGCCAAACCACTGCCGAGGGGCGACCCCGTTTTTGAAAAACTTTTTTCAAATCACTTTTGATGTTACCTGTACCAGGGCTCGAACCATGGACCTTCGGTGTGGTAGGCCGGCAACACTACCTCCACACCACGTTAATGAATAATATGAACAAAAAAGGTCCCAGAAGGCTACCTTGTGGTACACCTGAGGTAGCAAAAAAAGGCTTCGAGATCTCACCGTCTATAGCAACTACACCATTCCTATTGTGCAAGTGCGACGTAATCCATTCAAGGATACTGAAATGAAACCCCATGCAGCCAAGTTTTTCGATGAGGATTTTTGTCGAACGCCTTTGAAAAATCCGTGTAAATGTTATCAATTTGAAGACCATTACGAAAGCATGAATAACAATCTTCAGTAAAGACTGCAAGATTGGAGACCGTCGATCTTGCAGAAACAAATCCATGTGGATTGGGACAAATAAGATGCTTCACGTTAAAATACAGGTTATCTTTTATGATGCATTCGAACAACTTAGCAATAGACGAAAGCTTAGATATTGGCCTGTAGTTCGTTATATCACTTTTATCTGATTTTTGTTGGAACGATTTTCCGTCATCCCTTGTCAAGTTTGGTTTTGTGACAAACCGGTTTCGGCGTTCTGCCATTTTCAATGCCTAGCTTCGTTCTGGTCTGTGTCTATCCGCTGCGTTGTTTTTATAGTCCGTGGGTGCTGTGGCAGGTAAACTAGTTTTAAGGGTTCAAATATTTCGTCAGCCGTTGTTTCCTGGGCTCGAATACTTCACGTACAAGGAAAAGGCCGGCGGCTTAATGTACTTGAGAACATGGAGATATGCAAGTTAAAAACATTTGACGGCAGGATCATAAACGAACAAACCAACACTATCTCTGACGAAATATTTGAACCCAGGAAACAACGGCTCGAATACTTCACGTACAAGGAAAAGGCCGGCGGCTTAATGTACTTAAGAACATGGAGATATACAAGTTAAAAACATTTGACGGCAGAATCATATACGAACAAACCAACACTATCTCTGACGAAATATTTGAACCCTTAAAACTAGTTTAAAAAAAACAGCACAAGCCAGCAGGTACAGCAACCAAACACGTAACAATGAACAAGCAAAAACGAAATATGAACCAAACTGCAAAAATCACCGATTTCAACCTACCTCAACCTACCGCTTAGCTAACAAGCGGTATGTCTACATACCTACAAAAACAACCCTTGGGACAGATAACAATTCGGACGTATCAATACCGCGCACACACACCCGCATATTAACGTTACCACCACGACCACATAGATTGACATTACCTGCCACAGCACCCACGGACTACAAAAACAACGCAGCGGATAGACACAGACCAGAAGGAAACTAGGCATTGAAAAAGGGCAGAACGCCGAAACCGGTTTGTCACAAAACCAAACTTGACAAGGGATGACGGAAAATCGTTCCAACAAAAATCAGCTTACTACCCTGTCGGAAGATCAACACAACAAAATAAATCACTTTTATCTCTTAAAACAGGAGTGATAGTGGTGCTTTTCCAAACATCAATGAAAACTCCTGAAGCTAAAGACAAATTGAACAATTTGGTAAGAGGTTTCACAAGCGCTGAGCAATTTTTTCATAGTTTCATGGATAGTCCAACCACGTCTGTCTGAGACGAGTCTTTAACATCCTTTAGCCCTTCCATAATATCAATTTCCGACAAAACCAGTGGTAATGCCAATAAGATTAAGATGTACAGCAGAAGATTAAGACGTTAGCAGTCAAATCCCTATCAGATTCAAAGTTTGACGAGAAAAAATTCGCAAAAAGATTAGGAGCCTCGGCAAGAGTTTTTGGAATGCTGGAAACATTTTTTCAAAATTTTTTAGGGTTATTTTTAATATTTCATTCAAAGTTTTTTATGTAGCTAACATATAATGAGTTATTCAACTCATTAAACTTTTTCCTATAGAAAACGTACAGCTCATAAAAGTTAGACCTTGGGGTAGTTTTGTACTTCTTGAAAAACTTATTTTTAAAATTTTTTAGATGTTTAAGCTCCGCGGAATACCAGGGAAGCTTATACACTTTTTTCTTAAACGTAGGAACAAATTTATTACACAAAGCATAAATCGAACTTTTAAAAGTGCTAAAACAAGTTTCAACTTCATTACTTTCAAAGGATAAGTCCCAATCAATTAAACTAAGCTCATTATTTAGACCTATAAAATCGCAACGATCAAAATTAAATAAGAGAGATGGAGAAGAGATATTAAAAAATTCATAGAAGTCAACTTCCAGTAACATCGGCATACGATGCAAGTTAGCTGGCGATATAAAAGTTCCAGCTTCTGACAGCACAAAGTTCAAGTCACTACTTATGAAAATCAAATCAAGAATGCGATTTAAATTGTTTCGTAGGCTATTAATTTGGTTTAAACCCACGCTTAAAAAGTTATCTATAACGCATGCTTCATTACAACTAGAAATGTTAACAGGAGTCATATAAGTACAGTTATCAAGATAATTCCAATTTACATTGCTCAAATTAATATCACCAAGAATACATAACTGATCAATACCTATGTCTCGCTGAAGAGCAAGAACATTATCAACATGCGATTTATAAAGGCATTCATCACTAAGCGGAGGGATGTATGATACGCATACGAGGTGTGTTCAAAAAGTATCGCGAATTTTGAATTTTCGCTGGTTACGTATATTCGAATTTCGAATTTTTTGTGGCGTTATGTTGGTACTCATGTCTCTCACTTATGCCGACAAACTCGGCCATTTTGAATGTTCAGTTAATTGTTGACAGCTGCTTTTCTTGCACGTGTTTTGGATCGTCTTCGATTTTTACGCGAAATTCGTACCAAAATTGCTCAATTGTGACCAAAAACAGCATCGCATGAACATTGCTAATGAGATGTTAAACTCTGTCCGCGACGACCCAAATTTGCTCCAGAGGGTCATAACTGGTGACGAATCGTGGGTTTATGGTTATGACGTGGAAACCAAAGCTCAATCATCTCAGTGGAAGCTGCTGCACGAACCAAGACCGAAAAAAGCGCGCCAAGTTCGGTCGAATGTGAAAGTTTTGCTGACAGTTTTCTTCGATTGCAGGGGCGTGGTGCATCATGAGTTCTTGCCACAGGGAAGAACGGTCAATAAGGAATATTACCTGCAAGTTATGCGCAATTTGCGCGAAGCAATCCGCCAGAAACGTCCTGATTTGTGGAAGACCAAAAATTGGCTTTTGCACCACGATAACGCCCCTGCTCACGCATCGTTGCTTGTGCGCGACTTTTTGGCCAAAAACAACACACTAATGATGCGCAGCCACCGTATTCCCCAGATCTGGCCCCCTGTGACTTTTTCTTGTTCCCTAAACTGAAGAGGCCCATGAAAGGACGACGTTACGCTTCTCTTGACAAGAGAAAGACGGCATCGAAGGAGGAGCTGAACAAGATACAAAAAAATTATTTTTTGAAGTGCTTCGAAGATTGGAAAAACCGTTGGCACAAGTGTATAATATTTCATGGGGATTACTTTGAAGGGGATAAAATAGATATTCATGAATAAATAAATAATTTTTGAAAAAACACAAAATTCGCGATACTTTTTGAACACAACTCGTATATAAAGATTACCAAAGGAACCACATAATAGAACACACAGTTGGTCTAGAAGCGAGTCATTAATCATGCAACTCATATAACGAAGCACTCAAGCTACGTCGAGCTGCCATCAGGACACCGCCTCCTCTGCTACAACCAGTTTTAATGGGACCTCTGTCCTTGCGGAACACATCAAAACAGCATAAATCAAAATACTCTACATCAAAGAAATTGGAATTCAGCCATGTTTCTGTTAAGACAAACACATCATAGTCCAATTCAGAGCTTAGCCTTGTTTTACTTCTAATACCAGAAGTGCTTTGATAATAAATTTTAAAATTTTTTTTATGTTTATTATCGGTTCGAACAATCACGTCCGAAGTGATTGACTTTCTGTTTTTCGAAAAAAACGGAATGGACGAATAGAAAATTTGGCTGGCCAAACCTCAGGCTTCGGCAGTTTGTCATATCCGATTCGATCACCTCTAATTTAAAATTTACAAATCTGAGAGACTCCGGAATCTGCTCTTTTTAGTCAATCTGATGCAGCTAAGGTGTTCCTTATCTATTGGTGCATGCTTAACTACGTAATAATATTCTCTGTCTGGACCGAAGGTTTAAACGACGCTAAATGAAGATATTTTAAACGCGAAGCTACCAGCAGTTCGGTCCTCTCACCAATGCCTACCAAAGGGGTTTCATGTTGACGTTGGTTCTTCGTCTTCTGCTTGCTTTTGTTGGCGGCCTTTTTGTTGTTAACTTTTGGCACACTCACTGCTTGAGTTGGCATAAAGTAGCTGTGAGCTACTGTGTTAGGTGTTGGTGCCGGTGAGCGTAAGTGGCGGCGGGAGGTGCACACTACTTGCTGGGCAGTGTTGGTGCTGTTAGTCGTGGAGACTATATCTGGAACATGTGGTGGTGTAACACTGGATCGACGTTGGTCACGGGGCGCACTTGAAGGTGAACAGCAAGGTGCCACAAAAGTTTTGAAGAAATTAGGAGGCCTGTTATGCCGGAGCAGCTTGTTTTGTGCAGCCATCTTTTACTTTCGAAACATTGGACGGAGTGTGAACCTTTGCCGTAAATCTTCTTCCAGCAAACGCAGCTGATCCATTATCTTGGTCCCGGGTTAGGTCCAACACCCGCCCGGAGCAAGAGAGTATTGAGCAGTCCTGCTGCTAGGAGCTACTCGGAGAATGACAATACTACTTGGAAAGGTGACAAGTTAGACAGGGTTACATCGAAATAACAGCCCTTGGCCAGGTAAAAAATCCCGCCTTTTTATTTACTTCTTCAACATTCCTAACGAGGCCCTGTGTGAGCTCAACTACATTTTTCACGCCTCCTTGGTTTCCCTTGCTTTCTTTGTTTTGTGTTTAGGCTTTATTACAATCTTGTTTTAGTTTGACTTGATCGCTTGCGAAAATGTCATTTTCGTATTTTCATTCTCTTTTGCTACTTGTGACCTACTAAGATATTCATTGCTCTTCTGAAATTAGGTAGATAAATCCTTTATAATACCGTTTTTCATTTCATTCATTTTAACTTCTATATTATGCTCCAGAAAGGAGTTAAATCCGTTAGAATGCTACTTTTCAACTGAGAGCACGTATTGATAAACATCTGTTCAACTATTTGTTTCAGATCACAAGCTTTCATTTTCGGTTGCTCTCTTTTGTTGATTAAGTGTTTAATTTTATCGAGTATTTGCGTCCTACAAAGTGCAATATTTACAGAACCATTTCAAATTTAAATTATCTGTTACTATCTTAATTTCATTTATTTTGATATTACTACATTTGATACAGAACCCGCAACCACACTCACCACAGCATGCTATCATTTCATCTACTATTACTACAGGTTATAACTTCGCACTACATTCTTTACATTCTGTCGGCATTATGAATAAACAAACATATAAACAACAATAAAGATTAATAATAATGAATTCCTTTACTTAAAATTACATACAAAGAAGATTATATGAAACTAAACGTGATGAGTACTATTACCGAGAAATTTGGCAATTGTCTTCCTCCCCTTGTATATCACCAGCTTTTTTTCTTCTGTCACTCACCAATGCAAAACACTGGCGATGCTAACAGGCGCAAATGTTAGGCGCCATGTTACCGGCAGAAGAACAAAAGTAAACAACCCACAAAAAGAAAAAGAATAGCTGGGGTACTGCAGCAATAAATCAGTCAACCTGCAGCCGTTTGTTTGTTTACCTATCACCAAGTCATCGGCGTATGCGACTACCCTCGCTCTATTTTCCCGAAAGGTTTCCAAGATTTCATTAACCACCAGTATCCATGGAAGGGTTGACAGCACCCATCCTTGCGGGGTGCTTATGACAGTAATTTTACCTATCGAGCCTGTGCCCAAAGTTGCGTTGACGATCCTACCCCTAAGCATAGAATAAGTCCATGCAGCTATAGAGACACGGGTCCGCTCTACTGAAAGTGCCCGACAGATCGCTTCCAGTTTAATATTATTGAAGGCACCTTCTATGTCGAGAAAGCCTGCTGGAGTGTACTCCTTGTAATTCAGAGATTTCTTAACCACACTAACGACCTCTTGATTTTCCTTTTCGGTATGCATGCTGAGCTATGGGATACCAAACTGGCGATTTGAAAGGATCGAATTCTTAAATAGCCCATAATACCTTAGCTTTATCTACGATGATTGTGGCGTCGTCATCCGGTGCATAAAACCGACGTGTTGCCATTGTGGCATTCGTCACATCAATGGATCCTGGGAAGTGTGCCTCCATCAAGGCTTCTAAGGTTTCCTGGCTGAAGACGGTCCATGACCCTTTTATACTACCTGGAGCTTGATAAGATTCAGATAGTATTTTGCAAAGTCTACACGTTTTACTTCTTGTCTCTAGATTCCCACAGTATTGCTCCCATGATTTACTTTTAGCAGCTCTGATGCTACCTTTTTATTTGTTAAAGCTGCATCTGTAAATGTTCCAGTCTGCCCCAAGTCGGCTCCGTTTAGCCTTGTTTAACAGCGCTCTCCTCGTTGGCCTAAGTTGCACGAGCTCTGCATTCCACCACAAAGGCCTGGGTTTGGCTCGAGACCAATTTACGGGGCAACAGCATTCGAACGACCTGGTCAGTATATCCGTTAAGTGATATACTGTCTTATCAATATGGTCCATCCCTGACTGACATCTACCTTTTTGTTGTTTTTGTTGTAACGACAAAAACACTCCCCGAAGGTTTTGTGGAGTGCTGTCGAACTAACAGTCCTTGGCCGGATATGAACCCGGTACGCTCCGGTACTGCCTTGCGGTACTGCCCGAATGTCGTGGTGGCGATTTGGTTTGACCAGTGGAACCTTCTAGGTCATGTCTCCCCGGAAGGAGAGATGGGTAATGAGAGGTGAGAGGCATCATATCCGTAGTTGAACCATCGAGCTGTACGTCATTACCTTGGTGCATATAAGTCGCCTCTTACGACCGGTATGCCTACTTCGGGCATATTCTAAAGCCCTAAACGGTCGTCAGACTTTCAGTCCAAAGTCGATGGTGAAGGGTATCCTACTGTGATCCGAAAAGGAGCAGGTGTCTGACTCCCTCCAGTTACCGGCTCTGGTTAGAGAAGAATCCGTGGCCAAGGTAATGCCAATGACTTCCTTGATTTGTTACATGCAATTATACTAGTGGTTATCATACAGTTAAAAATAAACTGACCTCTTGTGTTCTTTCATTGCTGTGAAATAGGTGGTGATGCCCATTTTTGTTACAGCCAACTATCAGATCCATTTCGTGTGACTCAGCAAAGGTGATGGGCCGTGGGAATGGTGAAATTTAATCATCATAAGTGAAGTACAGGGTGGCTGATGAATTTTGCTACATTAAGAAACTCAAATAATTTTTTTTCAGTGTATGGAATTCATTTTTCTTTTATTCATGTTAAAGCTCATTAAATTTTATTAAATATAGCTTAATTAGTTTTAAAAATAATGGAATTTAAATGCCCCCCCTGCTCGTCGATGCATGTGCGGCATCTTACCAAAAAGTTGTTCATTACTGCTTGGAGAGTTGAGACAGGAATAGCCGCAATTGTTTCTCGAATGGATTGCCTTAGTTCATTCAAATTTGTTGGTTTTTCTTTGAAGACTTCCTGTTTGCAATAACCCCACAAGAAAGTCAGGTGCAGTAAGGTCAGGCGACCTGGGTGGCCAACGGAATGTGGAGTTTCTGGATATCAGCTTATTGGGAAATTTCCGTCGCAATTCTGTCATAACAGGTTGGACTGTATGAGGAGCTGCACCATCTTGCTGAAACCACACAGAGTTGAAAGAAATTCTCATTCGGCGTAATTCTGGATAGAAAAACTCTCTCAACATGCTCAAGTAACGGTCTCCAGTAACCGTAACGGTATGACCGTTTTCTTCGAAGAAGTAGGGCCCGACAATGCAGCGTGATGAAACTGCACACCACACTTTGACACGAAGTGGATGCAATTCCGTCTCATGGAGTATCTGTGGGTTGGAAGCACTCCATATTCGACAATTTTGTTTGTTTATGTTGCCGTTTAAATCGAAATGGGCCTCGTCAGACATGAAAAGACAGTTCAACATGGTTCCATCCTCTTCCACCATTTGAAGCATCTTCTGGCAAAATTCCAAGCGAATCGGCAAGTCTGCAGCGTTCAGTTTGTTGGCCATTTGAATTTTATATGGGAATAAGTCCAAATCTTTGTGCATAATTGACTGTAATGACTGTCTGCTTACACCCATTTGAGCAGATAAGCTTCTTGTCGAAACACGTGGATTGTTTTGTATGGCAGCAGCTACAGCAGCGATTGTTTCCTCCGTTCGAACTGAAGGGTTTCGATGGTAAGGTCTTCTGTTGACTGTCCCATGCTCGGCAAAATTGTTTACAAGTCTTATTATGGTCCATCTGCTCGGAGGATTGCCGCCAAACGTGCGCCTATACTCTCTTTGAACAGAAACTACGGACTCCAGTGCGTGATAGCGGCGGACAATCCAAATTCTTGTTTCAGTGTCCCAGTTATCCATTTTTGTTAAATGTAAAAGTCAATCTGCAAAATAAAAAAAAAAATTTACCAGATTCATTAAATAGAAAAAAAGTTATTTAATTTTTTTTTTGGTAGCGGCTTACATTAGCCACCCTGTGCTCGCTAACCACGGGTATGAGGTCTCCGTTGCTGTTATGCGTAAAAGCAAATAGATTAGTACCATTTTTCGTTGCAAGTTATACTCTAATTTACCTTCTGATTATGCCTTAAGCAGACGGTAGCCGTCTAGCTCTAACCCACTGACCCAATTTCTAACGAGCCAGGGTTCTTGGTTAAGGACTCTGTCCAGGCCATTTTCCGTGAGGAAATTCGAGTGAGGATGAAGCAGGTTTTTTTCCTCGGGGCATTAGACATGAGTCCAGATACAAATACGTTGAGGGTGCCCAGGCCGAACTGAACGACCCCTTTACTTTGAATGACGAAGTTTAAATATGCTTGGGCTATTGCCAGACGCTACCTAGTCTGGGTTTGGAAGGTGTTATTGAAATCACCTTCTATTCCTTGGTATTTAGCTCTTTATTCTGCTTCGCGATTAGCCTCAGTATGATCCCGTCGACATTGCTAGAGGCATCATCCATATTAAAACAATCGGACGTATCGGTAGTCTAGAGCGAGGAATAACCAGCTAAGCCTCCGGCCATGGATCGTCGATGTCGCGGATCGCTCGCGTTAAGAAATTTAGCGATTTATTCTTATCACAACCCACGACCTGGACGCCCCTTGGCCAGCCAGCTCCGCCGAAGGATATTTCTTCGTTTTCGCCTTCGAGCATTAAATCCTTCAACGTTGCCTCCACAAGTAACCATTTCTCCGGTGTTATCTTCCCTTCAGGGTCGTTTTTTCGATGATAGGCACTTGCAGATCACGGAGGTGGGAAGGGAATCGAACATTGCTTGTCATTTAGGCTTTTTCGACTCCTTCGCTGGTCTTTCATTAGACCTTATCCGCTTCCGGTCTTAGGCGCTCGTTGTCTCATGTTTTAACGCCTGCGGTTTTCGCAGCTTTGGTTGCCTTAAACCTTGCCACGACCCTCTTTTATTTATTAATTGTTCTTTTTCCCCGCCTTGAACCTTGCTACGACCCCCTTTTGTTCTTGATATGTTCTTTCCCCCGCTAGTGAGAGTACCCTTTCCTTGTCGGCGTCCGTGCACTCCGTTGATTTTGAAGGCTGAGTAGTATGCTTTCAGCGTCAGAGCTCAAGCATTGGCGTCGCTGAGCAGTGTTAAAAATTCATCGGCTGTCGCATTGGCAATGGTCATACCCCTTAACTGAGAGTCAATGTCGCTCTTTCCACCAGACCTCGGTATCGCGGTGCTTACCTTAAGAGGGCGTGCTCGGTCACAGTCACCAAATTCCCAGTAGCGTTTTGTAGACTGTGTAGCGATGTAAGCCCTCGTACCTGGCATTATCGGTCAAAATGTGGTTCCCATAAAACTGTGGAAGTCGCATAAAATATGGGTATCAAACAAAAGGGGGAGAACACAGGCTTCATTTGTGGTTGCCAGTAAACCTTAAAATTTACATGCAATATAGGTGTCAAACGAATGGGTAAGACCACAGGTCTCATTTGGATTTAGCCATATTTCTATATACTTGTCGTTAAACGAGTTATCGGCCATCTTTTACATTCGTATTTAATTTGATGTATACTTACTGTTGTTGGGGATTCTTGGCTCCTGCGGTTGTTGACTGGCGCCGCTCCTCGTATCCTTTGATAAAAAGTACTATTTCTTCGTATTGTTGGTTGGGGGTGTAAGTAGCTGCTACGCGCTCCCTTTTCCTTTCACAAGACAATAAAATAAGAATGACTTCAACACCTTGTTGCTATTATGACCGTTTTGCTGGTACGATTTTGAGTTTTAGCGCACTGATTGCACCAATTGATTTCGACACTTCTATTAAGGGGTTTACTAAATATGCGTTTGCATTTCATGTGGATTAATATAATTCACTTTATTGTGTAAGAATCGTGATGCCTCTGTTATTTCCCGATAAGAATAAAAGATACTTTTCCGCGTGTGTCTCATTTATTTCTTTTTTCAGGAAGTCCCTTTTTTTTCTCTTTCTTTTCTTTTCTTTTTCTTTAAAATTGCCATATGAATCTAAAGTTGCCATATGAATAACCAGTGTACAAGGTTGCCATGCAACTAAATAAACTTAGCTTTAGACGTACACAAATATCTTACAATTGCAAAAAAAAGAGTTTTATATAATTTTTTTACACTTGCACAGTTGCCGGTGGAAAAAAGGAATATAATAAGACCGGTGCAAACCAATAACAATAATAATAAAAAAAATTATGAACGCCCAACGGATCGCTGCGGTGGTGACTGTGGCGAATTGGTATGGGGTGTTTTACGCGACAGACGTTGCCACACGTCCAAAATCGCTACAAAACGGGTACTTAATTACTAAGGTGAATTCATGAGTTCAGATGATTAAATATAATATGATACATCCGCTGTAATGAAAATTATGTACAATTCATAAAAAATATGTGTATAGTGAGTATTACGTGATATACAATTCATGAAAATGTGTGTATAATGAGTATAACTTTTAGTGTGGGAGTGAGGGCACAATAGACCACCTGGTCGCAGTGCTATTCTCAAGAATATCTATCTAGTGTGGGAGTGTCAACGTTTGACGTAAATCTTCTTCCAGCAAACGCAGCAGATCCATTCTCTTGGTCCCGGATTAGGTTCATCACCCGCCCGGAGCAGGAGAGTATTGAGCAGCCCTGCTGCAAGAGCTGCTCTGAGGATGACAATATTAGGGGGAAAGGAGACAAGTTAGACAGGGTTACATCGAAATAACAGCCCTTGTAAAAAAACCCGAGTCATTCCGGTACGATAGAACCGGCTGTTGTGGAAATGCTCTTCCTTTAATGAAAAATCACTTATTTTGTTTTTATGAACGCTGCATATTTTTGATAAAGGCAGTTGCCTATTGATAGCATTCATCGTGTTTAGGCACGATAACCGAATAATAACAATCAGCAAAGCACTTACATACACACACACCCACATAAGCAGAAGCTCACATACATATCAGTAAAGCAGTTCAACAAGATTTCTTCTGGACAGCCACTACCGAACACAAAGATGGTTACCCATCTTATATCGTCCATTTAATGGAAATTAAAAAAAAATTCATTGCGGAGTATCTCAATAACTTATAGCTGAATTTTTGCACCTAAATATTTGTTTTTTTAATCGCTCTAATATACGTACATACATATAATATATATCTACTCTAGGGCACTTGTTTTTTAACTGAAGTTTTTTTGGCGCACCTATGGGAAACGCCTAAAAAAATTTATTTTCTATGGGAAATGTTTACACTCCCTAAATTTCAATATTCAGCCCAAAGATGTTTACACATCAAAAATAGTAAGTTTGATTGAATTTCAGATAACTAATGGTTTTTCTAGCCCAACCAGCCGCGCTGGTGATGTCAAGTTCAAGCAGTAGTGAGGATATATAGTTATCCGATTGTAGGGATTTTCCTCTAGTCCCAAGACTGTAACACCACCAGCGAATCATAAAGCGGGTGAGTTGCTATACCGTTTTAATATGTATGTTTTTGATTTCACAGCATTACTTCTTTTCTGTTTGGCAGCCGAAAATCTCATGCTTATAGCTTCGAGCTCATACAATAGTGAGAATTTTGGTTTATATTATTTGGATGAGGCTCTGAGAGTGTCAAAAAAAATTATTACCACCAGCAAAAAAAAGAGAAGCCGCCAAAAAGTCGAAACGCTTAGTCATGATGCTGAAGATTTCACAGTCAATAGCAATTATATTCATGCTTTTCGAGAGAAACTTCGGGAACAAAAATCTTGTGAAATTAAAAGCATTTTTAACCCTTAGATTACTGGTGACTTTAATTGTCGCTATCGATATGTTGTGGACCACAAGGTGATGTCATTGAATAAACCAAATGTATCGCAGTCGTTATTTAATTCTAAAACATAGTCAGGGATTGTTCCAGAAGGGCGATTTTATTGGGCAGCATGGATTAAAATAGTTTCGAATAAGTTCCTAGTTCTTGCAGTGTCCTGATGTTTCTTTAGCATTGCATGTGAAATACCCTTTACTTAAATGCGAATCACAAACCGGAGATTTACATTTCATGCAGCGGAAACGTGTCTTTCTGTTTATTTTATGCTCCTTATAGCAAATACGACAAACAGGCCAGTTAGAGGCAGATGTGGCAAATATAGGCAAATTATTTAGGTCCATAAAGCTAGCAGAGCAAAGTCAGCAGAACAAAAAACTAACTTATGGAAAATTAGGTGCTCAAAAGGTGCTAATTAAGTGCCCTAATCCAAAAAAAAGTGCTCTTCTATTTTTTCCAAAACATGATGTTCTGCTAGCTTTAGGCTAAACCTATATGTATGTTCTTCTAGCTTTAGGCTAAACCTAGTTTTGGTTTAGGCTAAAGCTAACAGAACATAAATTTTTTTTTAAAAAAAAGGGGAGCAATTTTTTTGGGGTAGGGTTTTTCTGGAGCACCTTATTGAGCACTAAATTTCTGCATAACAACTTTTGATGTATCGTCTCTTTTGACTGTTTACGTATACTGCTCTGCTAGGTTTAGCCTAAAGCTAGCAGAACATACATTTTTTTTTTAAAAAAGAGGAGTTATTTTTTTGGGGTAAGGTTTTTCTGGAGCACTTTATTGAGCACTAAATTTCTGCATAACAACTTTCGATGTATCGTCTCTTTTGACTGTTTACGTATACTGCTCTGCTAGGTTTAGCCTAAAGCTAGCATAACATCAATTTTTTTAAAGAAAAGGGGAGCTGTTTTTTTGGGGTAGCGTTTTTCTGGAGCCATTTATTGAGCATAACAACTTTTGATGTATCGTCTCTTTTGACTGTTTACGTATACTGCTCTGCTAGGTTTAGCCTAAAGCTAGCAGAACATAACTTTTTTTTTTTTAAAAAGGGGAGCTATTTTTTTGGGGTAGGGTTTTTCTGGAGCACTTTATTGAGCACTAAATTTCTGCATAACAACTTTTGAAGTATCGTCTCTTTTGACTGTTTACGTATAGTGCTCTGCTAGGTTTAGCCTAAAGCTAGCAGAACATCATTTTTTGGAAAAAATAGAAGAGCCCTTTTTTTTGGATTAGGGCACTTAATTAGCACCTTTTGAGCACCTAATTTTCCATAAGTTAGTTTTTTGTTCTGCTGACTTTGCTCTGCTAGCTTTATGGACCTAAATTATTTTGTATTGGAACTGAAGAAGAAGGAGGCTGAAGAGAAATTGTATATTAGAATACTAATAAACTGTAAATAAAGCTGCTCGTAACTCCAAGTGTAATTCAATCAAAAAATCACGTCGTTTATCAGTTCTTTTTTTTGGGAATAATTCATCAAATTTGATGAAAGAAGTGAGCGTTGAAACGTCCAACACGTTGTCGAAGAACTTAAGTGGTATGCTTTGTTTGGCTTTTGCAAGAGTAAAATGGTGTCATTTGATCCATTGTATCCACTTCCGCTTTAATCTCATTGTAATCTAATAGTTGCAGAGGCTTTCTGGCCTCCCCATCAACGTCGGAAGTATAATGTTCGGTTGAAATAAGAGTCAAAGACTTGTTTTTCTTTGGCACGTACGAGCATAAAGAAAAGTCACTATCGTAAAAACAGAAGATGCTGCTGTTCAGTGGGCGAATAGAAGACGCCAGCAATTTTGGTGGAATTTTTTTTTCTCACGAACAGCTCCAACGAAAGACAAATTTTTGGACATAAGCTAACTGGCTAATTCTAGCGATCAAAAAAGTTCTCGGCATACATAGTTCGTCCAGTGCGGAAATATTTTTTAACTAGGCCCATCACAACTCGTTGGCCTTGATTTACTTCCCTAGGTGCATCCCTTAGCTTACCAGTATAAATTTGGCCCTTCAATGGATTATTGGATGTTGAGTCAAGCCTAACTTATACCTAATTACATTTTATTTATTATAAATATAAAAATTTATAAAGGCTGCCAATTTGTAGGGCTCAGTGTTCTGAGGCTTCCAGATCATACAAACACAATGATAGTACCGTGATGCTTACCAGTATGAGTTTCGGCAGTTTTTTGTGCGCTGCATCGTACTGTGTATAGTTCGTATTCACTGTGTAAGGTGTTCTGAAAGTCAGACAATAAAGCCTTTAAATCGGAAGAGTTCTACAATAGTTATACAATTTCCGTTTGAATTCATTCATATTGCAAGTTTTAACATTTCTTGGGAGCTCATTATAACATTTTAAGCCTTTGTAATATAAGTTACATTTATCTCCTTCAGTTCTGTATGCAGGTAGAGTGAAATCATTTTTGTTTCTAGTGTTTACAGAATGCACAATTCTTACATATCTAATGTTATTCTTTAAATAGTCTGGCAAGTTGCCTTCTATTATATTTTTAATAAATTTCATTGTGTAGTAAAATAACTGTTGGTTAACACTTAGCCAATTAAGAAGGGAGAGTATATCTCTAATAGGTGTGTCATAACGCTTATTAAGGATAAACCTCATGGCTCGGTTCTGTTGTTTTTGTAGCTGTAGATTTGACTGTCTCACATTATAAAATATATCGTTCGGCAATAGATAAAGTGAGGTTCGACTATGGATCGGTATACCGTGGCTTTATATCCTTTCTTTATATATTTACATGTTCTTTGTGTAAAATACAGCTTTTTAGCAATTTTTCCTTAATTTTTTTTTTGCGTTAGACTGGGTCGATTTACTAACCGATATCGCGCCATCGATTTTTCGATAGGTTTTGGGCTGAGGAAAAAAAATGTCCACTACGCATAATTATTAATTTTCGAGCCTGCGAAATTTCATTATTTTGATTTTTTTCGACTTTGATTTTTAAGGTTTTTTTCATGACCTACTAAAAAAATTTTCGTTTGATTTCAAAATTTTGATGTATACCCTGTCCGACCCAAAAATGTCCGCTAATTTTAAGTGGGACAGGAAATATGAGACAAGTTCGTTTTCATCGAAAACATTTTTGCATGTATGCTGAAAAAACTCTTTAAAAAAATTGACCCTTTCGTCATCGGTTAACTTTCGTCCATACAAATCGACCCACCCTAATATGCGTACTTTATTTTTAGCCTGACCATGCTTTTTGAATGCCGGGCATTCCTTGCTGAAAGGGTAATGATTAACATCGACATCAATAACTTTCTTTTGAATCAATTCGCTACAGTTTAGGCATTTAACAACGTTTGAGGTACATTCTTTACTATCGTGCGACCCAGCGCATTTGCCACAATCTACTTTATTTGTGCACTCGCTGGCTTTGTGATTGTATCGCGAACATTTGCTCGTAGACTATACAAGTATCCCACTCAATAAATACTCTCTTTACTTTCATACGTTACAGCATCTGTTTCACCTAACGCAATATAACATTCCGATATACGGTTAGCGTTGTCATACCACATTAGGCCTTTAAACTCCTTCCCAATGCACATATCGTTCTGTTTAGTTAGACATTCTACTAACCCTCGTTACTTATTTTTTCGGTTAGTCCAACAATCTTCACGATCCTTTTCATTTCACTTTTGCCCTTTGTTTTCTCTGTGTCGTATTCGGTTCCGATAGTCTCCCTAACTCTTTATTGCACTTGTTCACAAGCGTCTTCCTTTTTGCATTCTACTATAATTTCACCCCTATTTATCTCCTTAATATTCCTGACAAGGCCGTCAGTAGGTTCAACTATCTTTTTCAATGCTTCCTTGGTTTCTTTTGCCTTTTTGCTCTTGTTTTTAGGTTTGATAACTATCGTACTCTCAGTCGGTGCATCCACTTCAACATAAGACATCTTTGACTTTACTAGCTCATTTACAACTTTCAGACAAGTCGTTACTTTTTTTTCTGTTCACTACACAAATCTTGTATGGTCTCGCTTTTCATTGCGTTTAATTTTACTTCAATATTGTGCTCCAAGAGCGAATTGAAGTCTGCTAAAATCCTACTTTTTAAATGAGAACATTTATTAATAAATATTTGCTCAAATATTTTCTTAACGTCTACGGTTGTCATCATCTTTTCCTCACATTTCGTTACTAAATGTTTTATCTCAATAAACTTGGTATTAATATCCGATAGTACACACTGATTACAGAACCATTTTAAGTTTATGTTATCCGCAAGTAACTTAAGTTCATTTCTTTTAATGTTGCTACATTTCAAACAGAAGTTATAACCACACCCACCCGAACAGGCTACTATCTCATCTACTTGGTTTACTTTTTCAGTACACTCTCTGCACCCAATGGCATTAGGGAGGGAGATTTTACAATACTATATAAGAAATGCACGTTCGCTATTGTAAAATATTCGAAAAATAACTAAAACTATACTAATGTATTTTTTTAGTATCCAAACGTAATGGCAGCACTGCAATTTTACTAGTCTTGCTTTGATCTTCCCCTCTTCTGTGTTCTACACTTTCTTAATTCTGTCACTCACCTATGACATGCAATAGTGACGCTGGCAGAGCGCAAAAATATCACGCGGCTTCACAGATAGAAAATACAAAACAAACAACAACAAACAAGTAAGGAAGTCTAAGTTCGGGTGGAACCGAACATTATCAGCCCAATTCTAAATGAAAATTCCGCACGGATTTTTCCCCTCTCCTATTCCTCGTATTCTGAATAAAAAATCCTTGAGAATTTTTTCACTCCTCCCTTTCCTCTTATTCTGAATAATGTTCGAAAAAGGGAAAACCAGTTAAGGGAGAAAAGTAGCTATTACGAATTTGAGGAAAAGGGAGATTTCGCTGTCATTTTTAAGGAATTTTTTCACCAGCTAAACTGAAAGGAGCGCGGGATAAAATTTTATGTTTTTTGTATTTTTAGGAAAACTGTTAACTTGTGTAAGTTAACTTGTGTTAAATTAGAAAACGATATATTTTAGATCGAAAAGTACAAATGTACAACATATATGGCTGTTTTTAAACTTGATGCAAGGCCATCATGAAATTGAATTTTTGAGTTGCTGAGTGTGCGATGTAAGGAGTTCCGCGCTTGTTTACTCTATAATACTTTTTAAATCTGCAAACAGCATAAAGCAAATTAAATATACAAACAAAAATTGTAGATAACGGTTGCGGCAACTCAAACGTATATGTACCATCTCATAATCCTGTATTTATTTTCCTGTGGCTCTTATTCGCTTAATTTTTTTCACAAACGTATGAAAAGCAACACTAAACGTTTTAAATTTTTTTTCTTTTTTTAAAACGAATTATTCACAATATTTACATTTTTAAATGTCGTTAGCCAGTTAAGAAATCTGTGTATACCATGCCAATTGCCAAAACAGCTGATTTCGAAAATTCGAAATTCCTCTTCCCCAATTATTCTTCTCCTTAGGAGAAGATAATTGGAGGAATTTTTCCGAGGGAACAAACAAATCCGAGAGAAAATTATTCCGTGAGAATATTTAGAATTGGGCTGTATATACCTAGAAGTGATCTATTATGGCATCCCAATACTTTTAGTTCGTATTTGCGTTCAAATAGATAGACGGCCAGACAGATAGAGGTATCGAGAGACGGGCATGGCTACATCGACTCAGCTCATCCTCCTGATCATTTCAGTATACCTACAAACATTTCATATCCATGAAAGGTATGAATATCAAAAAAGATGTACAACTTCGCTTTTGCAGTGGGGTATTAACTACTTGCCCGGATATTGTACTTTTCATCCTTAACGTTTTGATATACATGAATAAATATATATCTCGGTTCGTGTGTGCGTAACAAAAATAGATATAAAAAAGGGTGTCTTTTAAGGCGCCAAAGTACACAACCGATCTTTAAGAAATTTTCACAATATATACTTGGGTTCACTGGGTACAGCATAGACAGTATATAGTTTTGGAAAAGTAGGCGGAGCTACGCCCGAAGGCTATATAAAGTTTCAATTCGACATAACTCCGAACTTTTTTGGTCTAAATTAATGAAATTTGGATATATTTTGTGTTTTGTTTTGCCCTTGAACTTGCACGATAGGTTCAGGAGTTCGCTGGCCACGACACAGTCTGTATATAGAGTTTATTTGGTTCAAGTTAATGACATTTTATATATAGATGTGTTCTATGTATCAAAATGTCAAAACAACGTCTACCGGGTTTGCTAGTATATTATAAAATGGGAAAAGCAAACAACGAGACTAGTTTGCGTTGAAATAAACAGACGGCAGACAGACAGACGGACGGAGAGGCGGGCATGGCTAAATCGACTCCGCTCATCATACTCATCATTTTAGGGAACTTTTCTCTTCTTGTTCTCATACTTACATACATTTAATGTTTATGAAAGGAAAATCAAAAATGATATATACAAGGTGGCGCAAAAGTAATCCTCCTATCAGAAAATGCTATAAATTTCGCGATTGGGCCCTAAAGTCAGTTCTGTTTTGACATTTGTGTAGTAAACACATGCGCAATCCACGTTAATAAACAATGTTACGCTACACTGCTCCAGAACGCGGAATATTGCTGACTATTTATTTGACCAATAATCGGTCGGTGAAAAACGGCTACTGCGCAAAAGTAATCCTCCTATCAGAAAATGCTATACATTTTGCGATTGGCCCCTGAAGTCAGTTCTGTTTTGACATTTGTGTAGTAAACACATGCGAAATACACGTTAATAAACAATGTTACGCTACACTGCTCCAGAACGCGGAATATTGCTGACTATTTATTTGACCAATAATCGGTCGGGGCCAAACGGTTACTGTGAATGGTGAGCGCTACAGAGCAATGATCAACGAGTTCTTTTTGCCGCAGCTTGATGAATTGGGATTGGAAAACATGTGGTTCCAACAAGACGGTGCAACAGCACACACTGCACGTGCCACAACCGATATGTTGAACATCGGAAGCTTACTTTTGCGCCACCTTGTATAAATACGTGTGCTGAATTTCGTTTCGATATCTTGAACGGCTTTTGATTTATGATTATTATTATTTCTAAATTTAACTTAATCATTTTAAAAGATTAAAACTTGAAACTTGGTGAGATATTTTCTTATGGATAGTAAAGCAGTCAGCAAGATCGGAGCTATATATGTATAGTATACGAGGTGTGTTCAAAAAGTATCGCGAATTTTGTGTTTTTTCAAAAATTATTTATTTACTCATGAATATCTATTTTGTCCCCATCAAAGTAATCCCCATGAGATATTATACACTTGTGCCAACGATTTTTCCAATCTTCGAAGCACTTAAAAAAATCA
The DNA here is from genome assembly GCA_949987695.1 of Merzomyia westermanni. Lineage (NCBI taxonomy): Eukaryota > Metazoa > Arthropoda > Insecta > Diptera > Tephritidae > Merzomyia > Merzomyia westermanni. The sequence goes on from OX465292.1 coordinate 75,188,648, forward strand.
TTTTTTGTATCTTGTTCAGCTCCTCCGATGCCGTCTTTATCTCGTCAAGAGAAGCGTAACGTCGTCCTTTCATGGGCCTCTTCAGTTTAGGGAAGAAGAAAAAGTCACAGGGGGCCAGATCTGGGGAATACGGTGGCTGCGGCATCATTAGTGTGTTGTTTTTGGCCAAAAAGTCGCGCACAAGCAACGATGCGTGAGCAGGGGCGTTATCGTGGTGCAAAAGCCAATTTTTGTTCTTATTTGCACATCTTCTCGGCCTTCTGAGAACATTTTGTACCACCGATAAACGTTGCTTCGGTCCAAGGTAGCTTCTCCGTATGCAACAGTCAACATTCGGAATGCATCCGCGCACTTAATTTCGTTTTTCACACAAAATTTGATACAGGTTCTTTGATCCATTTTTTTGAATAGGTAAAAATCGAAGACGATCTAAAACACGTGCACACAAAGCAGCTGTCAACAATTAACTGAACATTCAAAATGGCCGAGCTTGTCGGCAGAAGTGAGAGACATGAGCACCAACATAACGCCACAAAAAATTCGAAATTCGAATATACGTAACCAGCGAAAATTCAAAATTCGCGATACGTTTTGAACACACCTCGTATTTGCGATCAATGTAGCTTCGAGTATCGGAATTATTATTGCTGGCTAGGGGGTTTGTGAAGCTTTTTAGAAAATAATTTTGTGCGTTTCTCGGTGTAGATGCTTTTGTATCTACCCTCTCTGCGATTTCGTACTGGGTAGCGAAGAAGTCTTTCACTTGTTGCCATGTAAGGCATTTTTTTCTGCAAGTAAGGGATTGTTCCCTAAAAAGAAGCGATGTTTCTGTTAATGCAGATACGCATATGTGTACCAGAATGGGGTTTCAGTTATAGGTGGGGATATTCTGGGTGGATAGGACTGATAGACAGTTGCTTACCGTAGATTGTAGCTTAATAAATTCTTTACTTGTTTCTCTTTGAATTTTTGGCAAACTCATTAAAATTGCTACTTGTTTATCTACCAGTGCTCGCGTGTTTTCATACCTCTCTTTAAAAGCTAACCAGATTAAATTAGTGCATCCTCCCTGGCGTTTCGTTTCGTGCCTGAGATGGTAAAAATTTTGCGCTTGTGATAACCTCGGATAGTTTATATACACGGCAGTGAACATGTCCAAAATGACGGTCGTTGTTCATGGCCCTCGTGAAACACCTCCGTATCACACACCGGAATTTTAGGAAAATTCCTGAGTTGATTTCTTTTGCTTGGGGATCTTCTACTTGAGGGGGTGGAGCAGGAGCTTTAGTTGACCTTAACATGTTAAGTTAATAGGAGATCATAGCTTTAGTTTCCAGGCGGTTTTTAAAATCTGTCGAGCTTTTCTAGTAAAGGTGGTTTATTTATAAAGAAATACATATGTTTGAGCTTAAAATACAACAGAATATAATAAAGCCGGTTTAGGTACGTATTAATTTATTTGTTTATGCCTATATGCTTCCTAGATTCGTGAGGGTTATCAAGTCCAACAATGTTGAAAATAAAAATTAATGTGTGTATTTTATAGGCGTCCAAAGTACTCAACCGATCTTCATGTAATTTTTGTAGTAGATTCTAGAATTTACTGATTACAGCATATACAATGAATGTGTGTCTTTTAGGAGTGCGTTTGAAAAAATTGTCATTATGTCTATGGCATTCCTTGCTACTTTTATTGTTGCTTTAATTGCTCTGAATCCTTCAATTGGCCTGAGCTCTGGACAGTTAATCGTATTTGCTTCTCAAGGCACCAAAAGCATATTCTTTTCTGAATACAATTCCAAAGCCAATTTGCTATAACAAGAGGCTAGAGCAGGCCAAAAGAAGTGGAAACCTCATGTCGTCTTTGGATAGTCTTTAATCTCTTTTCTAAGCATTCTTTAACTATATTTGGGAGTTTATGTTTTCCGTAGTTACGTAGCCCTGCTCCTTTCTCCACAGTTGCAACTTGCTTGCCTAACCAGGAATTTACGAGGAAATTTTGACTGCTTTTTTGACTTAAACTTTTCGTCCACATTCTCGTACGAGTCTGCAGTGTAAAACTCCCGGGCCTGGAAGCTGCGAAAATTCTGCTAAAGCATAAATGCCTCCCGTTTTCAAAGAAATACATTTTTAGTTTTTCTGAATGATTTTTTGCTTTCGCGTTCTCCACAGTGTTTTTGTTTGGAACTTTATGAACCTTGAATGTTTTAAGACCAGGTTACTCTTTTGATTTACGGACAATTAACTCGGAAAATCCCACCTTCTGAGCTAATTTTCTGCCTGAAATATTAGGTCCCTGAGGCCCCTTTTTCCTCCCGAACCTGCCTTACGAGTAAAAACTAATTTATCCTGAAAGTTTTTTAACACTTTCGAAACAGTTTTCAGGCTTAATTTAAATTCTCGAGCAATTATTTTGAAATTCCACTGAGGGGTGTCTTGAAAATAGTTTTTCGTACTTCCAATTCACTTGACATTTTTAAATTAATTAAAGCGTACTTTCAAACAGTATCTGCCATTTATTTCAAAGCATACTGCAAAAGAAATGTCCAAATCGAATAATTAAGAAAAAACTTGTTGGACAAAATAAAGGTTATAAGTCTCAAGTGATCTTTATGAAATTTTTACAGTATTTCCCTGGGTTCAGTGGTTACATCTTAGGCTATATTATTTGGCAGATCGCCTTTCACACCTGCTCTCCGAGAGCACAATTAGACCTAGTGAAATGCATGAGCAGTGGGATCATATCTCAGGAGCACTCCGTACAGCACTCAAAGAAGTAATTGGACTCCGGGGAACGCGAATAGGAAACTGGTATGATGATGAAGAGTGCCGCGCTGCAACGAAAAGAAAAGACGAAGCCTACAAGGCAACGCTGAAATCGAATGCAACGAGAAGTGTGTGTGAACACTACCGCGAGTTGAAGAGGGAAGCGAGGCAGCTTTTCCGGGCGAAAAAAGAGGGGCAGAAAAGCGTAAAATCAAGGAGCTTGAGATGCTGCGAATAACGCTAGAAAATTCTATCGAAAAATTCGGCGAATGACGGAAGAATTAGAACGGCGACCTGGTGGCCGATGTTCACAGAGCACTCAGAATATGGAGGGATCACTTCTCTGCCCCTTTAAACGGAGAAACTGGGCAAGAAACCAGAGAAGATTCCGCACCCGAGCCCACAATCGAAGATGATGGAATTGACGTTCCATAATCCGATTATAATGAGGTGCGAATAGCAATATCCCGATTGAAAAACAATAAAGCAGCTGGCGCTGATAGTTTGCCTGCTGAGCTATTGAAACATGGAGGCGAGGAGCTGGTAAGGCGCATGCACCAGCTTCTATGCAGAATATGGTGGGATGAATGCATGCCTGAAGATTGGAATCTAAGCGTCTTATCCCAGTCCACAAGAAGGGCGATCCTGAAAACTGCGCCAACTATCGCGGACTCAGCCTTTTGAATATCGCATATAAGGTCATTTCAAGCGTATTGTGCTAAAGAGTGATGCCTGATGCCAACAGACTGACTGAACTTTATCAGTGCGGCCTCAGACCTGGCAAATCTATCATCGACCAGATTTTTACTGTACGCCAAATCTTGGAAAAAACCCTTTAGAGAAAAGAATCAACGCATCATCCCTTTGTTGATTTTTAAGCCGCTTTCTATAGCTCGAAAAGGAGGTGCCTCTATGCCGATATATCTGAATTTGGTTTCCCCCCAAAACTTATACGGCTGTGCAAAATGACCTTGAGTGATACCAAGAGCTCGGTCGGAATTGGGAAGGAGCTCTCCGAGCCGCTCGAAACTAAACGAGGTTTGAGACAGGGTGGCCCCATGTTGGCGTATGCTGGCGATATTGATATCATTGGCCTTAAAAACCTCGATGTAACCTCTGTTTACTCCAAATTAGATAAAGAGGCGGAACAAATTGGTTCGGTGGTGGACGAGGGCAAAACGAAGTACATGTTGTCATCAAACAAAGCGTCCGCGCATTTGCGTCGTTTCAACCACGCCACTGTTGGTAGCAATAATTTCGAAATAGTAAAGGACTTCGTTTACCTGCGAACCAGCATTAACATCAACAATAATGTAACCTAGAAATCTGACGAAGAATTACTCTTGCAACAAATGCTGGGGACCGATTCTCAGAAAGAAGAAACGACTGGCTATAATAGACGGTCAAAATCGTTAAGACGGTTAAGCCCTATTTGAAGAAGAAGAAGAGTTGAAAAAATTTGTAGCAATTTGTAGAAGCTATGAAATTACGTTTTGTCTGAAGTGCGTGAAGTGCAGTTTTTGGCGGAGATTATGTCGCTTTAAGAATGTTCTTCATAAATTGGTTTCGGCTACTATATTTTGCTTTGAATCGAGTATCTAAAAAGACTAGTTTATGTATATAGGCTTAATATTTAAACGCATAATCCACTAACCGTTAATTTAATATACACATAAAAATTTGCTTTGTCATTAGTATAAATTGAGAAAACTATAAATCAGACGCATAATATCGCATTGTGCTAATAACGCCCTAATTTTAGTGTGGTAACAACATTCGTTTTACCGGAAAATAAATAGCTCGGAAACTGTTACAACTTTTAGTATTCTGGTTTAAGTTGCAGTTCAATTTTGTAACCATCAAACTAAGTGGATACGTCGCGTAATCGCGAAAAATTCCAAGTGTTTTGTAAATATTTTTGTGGACATAAAATACACATACTAGTTCACAAGAATTAATAAATAATATAAGCACTTTTTTACACGAAGTTTGGTTCGCGTTTACATTTTATTTTCTATGGTGCATTGTTTGTTTTTGACAGCGTTGCCATGTACGCTAGAATCGCGGTTACATGAACTGCATTGCCAACGGTAACGATTTTCGTTAAAACAAAATCTTCCAGGTACAAAATAACCGGTTACGCACTGAATCGACCCGGAAAAGGAAAGTAGTAGTTAATTGCCGAGGGGGGTAGGGGTACATTCTCCCAATTTATTGTGAGGAATTCGATGATTCCTTGATTATTATTCCTGGGTTCGATCAGTATGAAGTCAAATAAGCACAAGCGCAGATATTGTAACTAATAGCTAGTTTTATTTACTAATAAGATACAATACAATACAAATTTAAGAGTTTGGTAACTTTGCAGTAGTTCACTTACCAACACTTGAAAATAAACTGATCCACCTGCCTTGCTTGGTCACTGCCTTATATAGTCCGACAGGGTGCTTGCCTACGTACCGAGAACTTTCTTGGCTCTTCGTGTTCCCGAAGGTTCGGTGTTATTTATTGGCATCTCCTCTTTGCATCGTATTCGCAAACACTCGCGTGATCTCTTTTCCTCTTGCTTGGTACATGCTTGCATGCATAAGCGTAGCCATCGTTATCACTGTTGTGTTTAACTAGTGGTGGGAGTGTTATTGAGTTAGGGATGGTACATGCTTGAGAATAATCGCCACACTGCCCTCCACCTAAGTCTGATCGCCCCGATCAGACACATTGCCGGAACCAAACGCAGCTAGCCTTTCTAAATGGACCACCTTCATCTTATTATGGCCTTCCCATAGCTTGCATGCGATATACAACATCGTTGATTCGTTTTATGACTTTGTATGGGCCTTCCCAGTTACAGTATTGGGGGACAAACCTTTCCTATGCTGTGGGTTGTATATCAGCACTAAATCTCCTTCTATAAAACCTTCCGAGTTTATTGCTTTGTCGTAACTTGCCTTCACCGTATCGCTCATGAACTTAGCCCGTTGTCTCACAAGGTCGTGAATTTCTTTCATTTCTTCTTCAAATACGCTAGTGGATTTCCGTTCATTTACTCCTGCATCAGCGTTTATCCCAAACTTCAAGTCAGCTGGCAATCGAAGATCATTCCCGCAAATTACATTTGCAGGAGTCTGACCAGTTGTTTCATGTACTGCAGAGCGAAATGCCATTAGGAATAAGGAAATGTGTGTATCTCAATCCTTCTGGAACTTATCCATTACTTTCCTCAGGTGCTCTTCAAAGGTTATATCGTTCCACCATGCCATCTGACTAAGGCTGCAGTGCAGTTGTTCCAGTTTTCCGAATGCCCAATGTCTTGCACATTTCTTGGAACACAGCTGATTCGAAATTTCTGCCTTGGTCAGAATGTATCTCCATCGAATGTAGCTACCCAATTGTTAGTAAACACTTCTGCTATGGTTTCTGCCTCTTGATTTGGAATAGGGTACACTTCTGGCCATTTGCTGAAATAGTCCATAACTACCAGTACATATTTGTTTCCGAGTTTGCTAGTAGGAAATGGACCAGCTACATCCATGGCTATCCTCTCAAATGGCGCACCTGAGTTATACTGTTTCATTTGGCCATGGCCCCTTGATTTCGGTCCTTTAGCTTTGATGCATACTTCACAGTTGTCAAGCCACTCCGCGACAGATTGTCGGCAACCAACCCAATAGAATCTTTGCTTGACTTTCTCCATGGTTTTGGTAACTCCAATATGACCTCCGCTTGGACCGTTATGTAATTCATTGAGTACATCAAGGATTTTCTTCCTTGGGACGACTATCAGCTTTCGAACGCATTGACCATCCTCACTCTCCCATATTCGATGCAAACAACCGGATTCTAATTGCAAACTATTCCACTGTGCCCAATATGACTTCGCAACATGACTTCCTGCTGACATCTCCTCTCTTGATGGCGGCTCGTTTCGTTCGATACCTTGCATCACACTTGTAAGATCTGCATTTTCGTGCTGACGCCACCATATCCATGTTCCATTTGTCCGTAGATGTTATATTCATGAGCCGCACATGTATAAGATCTTCCTTGGCCTCAGCTTTCGAACAATGCTTGCATTCCAAGTTACATGGTCGCCCCGACATTCCACATGCATTTCCGTGTGTGCTACCTTTGCGATGCTCTATGGAAAACTCATAACTTTGCAGTCGCTCTATCCTCCATGCCAATTGACCTTCCGGATTACGGAACTCTTAGAGCCATTTCAACGCTGCTTGGTCTGTTCTGCCGTGGAGTGGCTGCCCATAGAGATACTTGTGGAAATACTTAACGCACTCTACCAATGCCAGCAGTTCTCTCCGGGTTACACAATAGTTCCTTTCAGGCTTTCCAATTGTTCGACTATAGTATGCAACTACCTTCTCCTGTCCATCAACAATCTGGGACAAAACACCTCCTATAGCATAACCACTCGCATCTGTATCCGGAATAAACTTTGAACCTGGAATTGGATATGCTAACATCGGGGCAGTGCACAGTTGTTCCTTCAATGTTTGAAAAGCCACCTCCTGTTCCTTCTTCCATTCAAAACTCATAATCTTCCTGGTAAGGTCATGGAGACTACTAGCTACGCTGGCAAAATCCGGTACAAATCGGCGATAACACGTGCACAGCCCAAGGAAGCTCCGTAACTCATGCAAATTTCTCGGTCTTGGCCAATCCTTTACGGCTTCGATCTTTTCCTTAGCAGTGCATATTCCCTCCTTAGTTACCTTGTGACCCAAATAACTTACTTTCTTTTTAAGCAAGGAACACTTTTTGGGACTTAGTTTCAGACTAGTACCAGCTATTCTTTGGAAAACTTCCTCCAAGTTCTTTAGGTGTGCCTCAAAGATTTTTTCCAGCATGATGACGTCGTCGAGGTACACCAAACAAATTCACTATGGAAACTGAGAAAAATGGAGAACTGAACTACCTGGACGTAACAATAAGAATTGACAAACTCACAAACAAGTTTATCTACGACATCTATAGAAACCCAACAACCACGGACACCATAATTCATTCTACATCAAACCATCCGCAACAACACCAGAATGCAGCATTAAGACACCTAGTAGACAGACTCCAAAGAACGCCACTCACTCAGGAATCGTACAAGAAAGAGCTCAATGCCATACTCAGCATAGCTACGAGCAACGGATACAAAAAAGCCCTAGTGGATGAACTCCGAAGGAACCATGGGGCGCAGAAAAGAGAAAACGCAGAGGGGAAATCCAAAATTCGGACGACGATGACATACACTGGAAACACGACGTACAAGTTGGCAAACTTTTTCAAGAAACACAACATCAACACAGCGTTCAGAACTTCGAACAACGTAGGACAAAAACTAAGAACCAACACTAACGCATAGGAGCCGTTTAGCGAATATGGGGTATACAAGCTTACCTGCGAATGCCAGCACAGCTACATAGGACAAACAGGACGAAAAATAAGTACACGATTTCGGGAGCACATCAGGGACGACAACAAGAAAGCACGGAAACCCACCATCACACCAGAATCGAACTTTGCTAATCACCTGTTCGAAAACAAATGCACCCCGGCACACATCAAAAACACAGCTAGAACACTTCACGTACAAAGAAAAGGTCGACGCTTAAATGTGCTTGAAAACATGGAAATATACAAACTAAAGACTTTTGACGGGAAAATAATAAACGAACAAACAAGCACCACTTCTGATGCAATTGTACGTTCCTGAAGCGTTTTCCAGGAGAAGCGATGAATACCAGAATTCGATGCAATGGGCTGAGTAAGGACGCAGTTGGTTGATGGTCAGCATCTGAATTTTTATTTGACAATTCATCTCTTATATACTAGTTCTAATTCAAACATTGAAAGGAATTCAAAAGGGCATATTAGTTACTTAATGCTAATACAAGAATGATTGTATTAATGTCAATTCAATAGCACACCCCAACCGGCATACCATGTAGGTTTGTGTGGTTGTTCGCTTCACCAACGAACAGCATAAAGAAAGCTTAAAAATTGTACATAAAATGTATGACCTAATTTACTAATAGGTTGAATGACTCCTTGGCCTTGAATATTGGGAGTTAAGAAAAGCAAGAATTTCAAAACTATTAGGCAATCAATTAAGCGCACAATGTACATGATTGTGTGGTTGTTCGCTGCACTAATCAGCATACCAAAAAATGCATACAAATTTGAATATAAGCAAAGGCAAATAAAGAATTATGTGGAGCAAGTGCAGTAGGAAAACTGGTAGCATTTGCAATGAGTTGAATGACAAAAATTTAATGACCTTGAATAATGCATTAACTAAATCAAGTAAATAGGCAAATAAATGTAAGTAGGTTTGGGCAGGTGTTCCCAATCGTGATCCAACAGCAATATTTGAGCCGCTAATACTAATTTACAAAAAAACAAAACAACGCAGCAGGTACAATAACCAAACGAATAACAAAAAACGTGCGAACACAGAAAAAAAACCAAAACACGAAAATCACCGACTTCTACCTAAGTAACGAGCTACAAAAACAACCTTCAATATAATTAGTTAATTTTGAGTGGTAAGTGACTTGATACACAGTAGAAATTAAAACGCAAACACCTTTTAAGTCACTTAATATTTTTACAATTTATTATTACAAATAAATTTTATAGACCATTCGAACACACGAGTAACATTACCTGACCTAACATCCACAAACTAATTAACGAGCGTTAAAAACAACCGTTATTACAGGTACCCGTTCGGGAGCATTCGTAACACATGTACCTAACACCCGAACCATATACACGCATGTTAACAGTACCTGGCACAGCATCCAGACTATAAATACATAGCAACGGATAGACACAGATCAGAACGAAAACATACACTGAAGATGGCGGATCGCCGAAACCGGTTTGTAACAAAACAAAAATTGACAAGGGATGACGAAAAATCGTTCCAATATACATCTACACCAAACATGTTTGCCAGTGCAATCAGAATGTATCTCCATCGGTGCACCAAACCTAGCTACCCAATTGTTAGTAAACACTTCTGCTATGGCTTCTGCCTCTTGATTTGGAATAGGGTACACTTCTGGCCATTTGCTGAAATAGTCCATAACTACCAGTACATATTTGTTTCCGAGTTTGCTAGTAGGAAATGGACCAGCTACATCCATGGCTATCCTCTCAAATGGCGCACCTGAGTTATACTGTTTCATTTGGCCATGGCTCCTTGATTTCGGTCCTTTAGCTTTGATGCATACTTCGCAGTTGGCAATCCACTCCGGGACCGATTGACGGCAACCAACCCAATAGAATCTTTGCTTGACTTTGGTTTTGGTGACTCCAAGATGACCTCCGCTTGGACCGTTATGTAATTCATTGAGTACATCAAGGATTTTCTTCCTTGGGACGACTATCAGCTTTCGAACGCATTGACCATCCTCACTCTCCCATATTCGATGCAAACAACCGGATTCTTATTGCAAACTATTCCACTGTGCCCAATATGACTTGGCAACACGACTTCCTGCTGACATCTCCTCTCTTGATGGCGGCTCGTTTCGTTCGATACCTTGCATCACACGTGTAAGATCTGGATCTTCGTGCTGACGCCACCATATCCATGTTCCATTTGTCCGTAGATGTTATATTCATGAGCCGCACATGTATAATATCTTCCTTGGCCTCAGCTTTCGAACAATGCTTGCATTCCAAGTTACATGGTCGCCCCGACATTCCACATGCATTTCCGTGTGTGCTACCTTTGCGATGCTCTATGGAAAACTCATAACTTTGCAGTCGCTCTATTCTCCATGCCAATTGACCTTCCGGATTACGGAACTCTTAGAGCCATTTCAACGCTGCTTGGTCTGTTCTGCCGTGGAGTGGCTGCCCATAGAGATACTTGTGGAAATACTTAACGCACTCTACCAATGCCAGGAGTTCTCTCCGGGTTACACAATAGTTCCTTTCAGGCTTTCCAATTGTTCGACTATAGTATGCAACTACCTTCTCCTGTCCATCAACGATCTGGGACAAAACACCTCCTATAGCATAACCACTCTCATCTGTATCCAGAATAAACTTTGAACCTGGAATTGGATATGCTAACATCGGGCAGTGCATAGCTGTTCCTTAAACGTTTGAAAAGCCACCTCCTGCTCCGTCTTCCATTCAAATGTCATATACTTCCTGGTAAGGTCATGGAGACTACTAGCTACGCTGGCAAAATTCGGTACAAATCGGCGATATTACGTGCACAGCCCAACAGCCGTAACTCATGCAAATTTCTCGGTCTTGGCCAATCCTTTATGGCTTCGATCTTTTCCTTAGCAGTGCAGATTCCCTCCATAGTTACCTTGTGACCCAAATAACTTACTTCCTTTTTAAACAAGGAACACTTCTTGGGACTTAGTTTCAGACTAGTACCAGCTATTCTTTGGAAAACTTCCTCCAAGTTCTTTAGGTGTTCCTCAAAGCTTTTTCCCAGCACGATGATGTCGTCGAGGTACACCCAACATGTTTGCTAGTGCAATCCTTTTAATATCTGATCCATGAGTCTCTCAAAAGTAGCTGGAGCATTGCATAGCCAGAAGGGCATTACCGTAAATTGCCAAAGCCCTTCTCCAACGCTGAAGGCCGTCTTCTCCTTATCTTCATCCTTTACCTCCACTTGCCAGTAGCCGCTTTTCAAGTCCAGTGTGGAAAACCATTTCGTGCCAGATATTGAGTCCAAAGTATCGTCGATTCTTGGCAATGGATAACTGTCCTTCTTCGTTACGTCGTTCAATTTCCGGAATCCGCAAATAACCTCATTTTTCCATCCTTATCTTTCACTAGTACTACCGGTGAGCTCCATGGACTAGCTGATGGTTCGCTCACGCCGCTGTCACTCATTTCCTGTATAATTTCTCTTACTACTTGGCGTTTGGCCAATGGAATACTACGAGGAGCTTGGCGGATTGGCCTTGCATCACCAGTATCAATTTGATGCTTCACAACTTTGGTCCGACCTGGTTTAGAACCATCCTTGTCAAATATGCTCGAGTACTTTGATAGAAGTTCCTCTGCCTTTTTCTGATAATCTTTTTCGAGGCCTGCCGTCCACTACGTGATATCATCTGAAAGATTAATCTCGATGGTAGAATAATTTTCCTGAAGCTGTTCACAATTGATAACTACCTCGACCTCTTGGCATTGTCCCAATATTGCTCCTTTGGAAAGTTTAATCGGCGATTTGAACTCATTAAGTACTCTTACCGGTACACGTCCATCTTGTTTTGTCATGACAAGGCGTTTTCCTACTAATATGTTCCCGCTTGATTTGTTTGCTGCCTCGACAACCCACAATTTGTTTGTCCCATAATCTCCATCAATCTTTGCCCATATGATTGCTTCCGACTTCGGTGGAATTTGTTGGCTCTGCTCCACAAGCACTCGCTTACTAACGTATTTGTTTTCGTAACCAAAATTTAATGGCACATCCATGTTCTGGTAATCCACATATATGTAATACTTCTATATTGCTGGAAAGCACATAGTACATTCCCCAATATCAGAGTACAGAAATATAGAAAATAGAATGAGAGATCATATATTCGAATGTACCTAAAATTACAGCTTCACTTTGAAAAATACATGAGCGTATCAAATCGTCATTAAAAAAAAAAATTTATGAACAAAAAAATATTGAAAAATTGAAATAAATCTTTTTACAAAGAAGTAATTGCTTAGATACGATTTTGCGGCGCCTTACATTAAGATATTAGCAGTTTAGGAGGTACTTTGTAACGCAAAACGGATTTCGAAGATTCCATGCAAGTGGCCGGTTTCTTCATATAGGCTTCAGCGGCTCGTGTAATAATTATTTATTTTTGCATCATAAATATTCACATATACTACTACAAGCTCAAAATATGATATACTCGTACGTTGTCCTCTTTTTATTCCGAATTCTAAACGCATTGCCGGAATATTGAGCCCGCAATATAGAAATATTACATTGATGGTGATTCATAATCCTGTTTTGCATGGCCATCTTGATGCCTTGCTCGCTTAAGAAGTCCACACCAACTACGTCAACAATATCTGCTACTATAAAACTGTGTAGAACGGTCACGTTCCCAATTGCGATTTCACATGTTACTTCTCCTAGGGCATGGGTGTCTTCACCAGTGGCCGTACGTACCTTTGCTCCATGCAATGGTCTCACCTCCTTGTTGACTAATACAGATGGAATTATGGAATGCGATGCGCCTGTATCCACATATGCAACAATAGTAACATTACTAGCTTTCCTTCCGATCTGTGAGACAGAGATTATGGGGCAATTAGTTGCGGGAGCCAGTCCACGCCCCTTTCGGCTGGCTCGATTTACTTTAACGACTGATTTGGTTGGGAGGTTTGTTCATCTCCTTCAGCTTTGCGTTTTCGTCCACCTGAATTGCTGGGGTTACTGGAGACAGTGCCGCAATAACGTGCTATGTGACCTGGTTTTCCGCACTTAAAGCATTTAACCATTACTTTTTTTTTTGTCTACCCAAGCCGGAGTTTCCACTTGTACGCGATGAGACTTGTATGTAGGTTTACTCAAAAGCGAAGCTGTTTTCTGAGCTGTTTTCAGAGCATGCGATACCGTTTCAGAGAATGTCTGTTTGGGGTATGCATATGTGGCCCGCTTCGTCTCCACATCGCGTATTCCATTTATAAAACTTTGAATTTTTACCCTCTCATTGTACTCCACGGGTGCGTCTGCATTTTCTAGATGGGCCAACTTCTCGATGTCCGATGCAAATTTCTGCAAAGTCTCATTCGGCTTCTGGGATCGATTCTGCAGCTCTATTTGGTGTATCTGCTTTCGATGTTCGCTACCATAGCGTCTCTCAACCGCACCCATCAATGCATAACTGTTCCTTTCGGACTCGGGAATAGTCTGCAAGATTTCTTCTGCCACGAATAGTGCTGCAACTTTATCTTTAGTGCACCAATTATTCACCGCAGCCGTTTTCTCAAATTGCAGCCTAAATACCTGGAATGGAACAGAACCATCAAAGGAAGGTGATTTTACCTTGGGAGTATTCGCTAAAGCAGATGTACGATTTAGTTTCAATTCCTGGATACGACCTCCCAGTGCATCTACCTCAGCATCGATTTTCGCATCTTGGACTTCTAGTTTAGATGACACCCTAGCCCTGATGTAATACGTGTGTCCTGTTCTTGAAGTTTAGATCCCATGTGTACCTTCTGTTCTTCCAACGGAGAAGTCATGTGTGCCTTCTGTTCTTCCAGCTGTGTTGAAATGCTTGACGAGATCTGATTCAATACAGCCAACAACGCGTTTGTATCCACACTTGCCACTGGCTTCGGAGGCTCCTTTTTCTCCTCCATTTTCGTCGATGCCTCCTCCACAAGATGGAAAACATAATCATCAACGTTGGTTCCTTCCGCTTCCATTGCCTCCCGTAGTCGTGATTTTAGCTCGTATTTATTGCCTGTGGTGTTTAGTCCGCGTTGTTCCAACTCAGTTTTAAGTTGTTGAATCTTTAATTCATTCTACTTAGCCATGTCCTTGCTATACTTGCAACCACTGGTATTTATTTAACAATATCGCTTCTGACACCAATTGTGAGGAATTCGATGATTCCTTTATTATTAATCCTGGGTTCGATCACTTCTTCTTCTTTAAATGGTCATCTAGCCGCCTGGGCGATTTTGACCGTCCAACATAGCTCGCCAGTCGTTTCTTCGTTGCGCCAACTGGCGGGATCGCAAATCGGTCTCCACTTGGTCCTTCCATCGGAGTGGTGGTCTCCCTCTTCCTCTGCTTCCACCGGCGGGTGCCGATAAGAATACCTTCTGGGCTGGAGCATATTCGCTCATTCGCACTACGTGGCCTAGCCAGCGAAGCCGCTGTATTTTAATTCGCTGAACTATGTCGGCGTCTGCGTAAAGTTCATACAGCTCATCATTAAATCTCCTTCGGTACTCGCCGTCGCCAACGCGTAGAGGTCCACAAATCTTTCGAAGAACCTTTCTCTCGAATACTCCCAGAGCGGCCTCATCAGATGTTGTTAGTGTCCACGCTTCTGCACCATATAGCAGGACGGGCGCGATGAGTAATTCTTCGTCGGATTTCTAGGCTAACATTATTTTTGGTGTTAATGCTGGTTCCCAGGTAAGCGAAGTCCATTACTATTTCGAAATTATTGCTGCCAACAGTGGCTTGGTTGCCAAGGCGCGAATGCGCTGACACTTTGCATGATGACAGAAGCTACTCCGTTTTGCCCTCGTTCACCACCAATCCCATTATCTCCGCTTCTTTTTCTAATTTGGAGTAAGCAGAAGTTACGGCGCGCTTGTTAAGGCCAATGATATCAATATCGTCAGCATATGCCAACAGTTAGACGCTTTTATAAAATATTGTTCCAGCGCGGTTAAGTTCTGCAGCTTGTATTATTTTCTCCAGCATTAAATTAAAGAAATCGCACGATAGGGGGTCACCCTGTCTGAAACCTCGTTTAGTTTCGAACGGCTCGGAGAGGTACTTCCCAATTCTGACCGAGCTGCCGGTGTTGCTCAAGGTCATTTTGCATAGCCGTATAAGTTTTGCGGGAAAACCAAATTCAGACATAGCGGTATATAGGCAGCTCCTGTTCGTGCTAGCGAAAGCGGCTTTAAAATCAACTAAGAGATGATGTATGTCGATTATTTTTTCACGGGGTTTTTCCAGGATTTGGCGTATTGTAAAAATCTGGTCGATGGTACATTTACCAGGTCTGAAGCCACACTGATAAGGTCCAATCAGTCTGTTCACATCAGGCTTCAGTCTTTCGCACAATACGCTTGATAGGACCTTATATGCGATATTCAAAAGGCTGATTCCGCGATAGTTGGTGCAGTTTGCAGGATCGCCCTTCTTGTGGATTGGGCAGAGAACACTTAGATTCCAATCTTCCGGCATGCATTCATCCGACGATATTCTGCATAGAAGCTGATGCATGCGCCTTACCAGCTCTTCGCCTCCGTGTTTGAATAGCTCAGCAGGCAAACCATCAGCGCCAGCTGCCTTCTATCATCTATCATATTCGATTGTGGGCTCGGGTTCGGCATCTTCTCTGGTTTCTTGCTCAGTTTCTCCATTTAAAAGGGCAGAGAAGTGATCCCTCCATATTCTGAGTGCTCTCTGAACATCGGCCACCAGGTTGCCGTTCTCATTCTTACAGGAGTTTGCCCCGGGTTTAAAACCTTCTGTCATTCGCCGAATTTTTTGATAGAATTTTCGGGCATTATTCCCGTTGGCCAGCATCTCAAGCTCCTTAATTTCACACTTTTCTGCCTCTCTTTTCTTCGCCCGGAAAAGCCGCCTCGCTTCCCTCTTCAACTCGCGGTAGTGTTCACACACACTCCTCGATCTCAGCGTTGCTTTGTAGGCATCGCCCTTTCTTTTCGTTCGGTACGGAGTGCTCCTGAGATATGATCCCACTGCTCATGCATTCCACTAGGTTGAATTGTGCTCTCGGAGAGCAGGTGTGAGAGGCGATCTACGAAATAATTGGCGGTCTGTTGCGATTGCAGCTTTTCGACGTCCAGCTTTCTTTGCGTTTTTTGTTGCACCTGTTTTGTCGTACAGAGGCGGGTACGAATCTTGGTTGCTACTAGGGTTCGATCACTATAAAGTCAAATAAACACAAGCACAGATATTGTAACTAATATCTAGTTTTATTTACTAGTAAGAAGCTCAATACAAATTTAAGAGTTAGGTAGGTGCAATGCGAAGAGCCGGCATATGAAAGAAGAAGAATACATATTCAACATTGACGTTAGGTGGTGTCGTGAAAATTCACATATTTGGTGCAATATTGACACCGTGGCTAGAAATACCCCTTTTTTTTGCGTTAACCTTTAACGCGCCTATCGGATTTATTGTGTTTCTTCACGAAGGCCAACCAGAAATGTGTGCCAAGTTAAGCTTCAGCGATGTAATGATGTCTAGAACACAAAATGTAACTTATACTTTGGTATAACTCAATAAAATTTATCATGACTAAAAAAAATAAAAATATTTAAAATAAAAGTCCCAAAGAAAAGGTATTTGAAGACTCAAAAAATTACGGATGAGTCCACAAACTATTTATCAGGTATAATGTAAATGAAATTTCTGTGATTTATATGAATACAGAAAAAGGAATTCTCACTTTGGAAGCCTAATATAAATATTTTATTTATTAAATAATAATAAATTATTAATAAAGCTAATTTTTAAATTTGCTATGTCTATTACATGTGAATTGTATAAAAGGTAAAACGAAATTTTAAGCAGAGATCACTGCTTCAAGATAACGGTTTATTGAGAAGTCGCAATATGATGAGTTAGTTATAAGGCAAGATTTATTTAAAAACAAGTAAGGAAGTCTAAGTTCGGGTGGAACCGAACATTATATACCTAGTAGTGATTTATTATGGCATCCCAATTTACGCAGGTCTATTTTAATACTTTCTGTTCGTATTTGCGTTCAAATAGACAGACGGACAGACAGATAGACGTATCGAGAGACGGATATGGCTACATCGACTCAGCTCATCCTCCTGATCACTTCAGTATACTTTTTGATGGGGCTATATCTTTTTCTTCTCATACGTACAAGCATTTCACGTTCATGAAGGTATGAAAATCAAAAAAGATATACAACTTCGCTTCTGCAGTGGGCTATTAACTACTTGCCTCGATATTTTACTTTTCATCCTGAACGTTTTGATATAAATTAATAAATATATATCTCGATAGGTTCAATTCGTCATAACTCCAACCTTTTATGGTCTAAATTAATGAAATTGGGATATATGTGTTACTCAGTCAATATCTACATAATTTTTCAAAAGTGGGCGGTGCCACGCCCACATATTTTGTGTTTTGTTTTGCTCTTGAACTTTCACGATAGGTTCAGGAGTTCGCTGGGCACTACACAGGCTGTATATAGCTTTTGGAAAAGCCCCTAGGTTATATAAAGCTGCAGTTCGGTATAGTTAAGAGTTTATTTGGTTCAAATTAATGACATTTTATATATAGATGTGTTCTATGTGTCAAAACGTTAAAACAACGTCTACCGGGTTTGCTGGTATATTATAAAATGGCGAAAGCAAACAACGCATTTCAGCATTCTTTTGTAAAACTGAGATACTAGTTTGCGTTCAAATAGGCAGACGGACAGACAGACAGACGGACGGAGAGACGGGCAGGGCAAAATTACTCCGCTCATCGTGCTGAACATTTTAGTGAACTTTTCTCTTTTTGTTCTCATACTTACATACATTTAATGTTTATGAAAGGTATGAAAATCAAAAAAAATATTGCAGTGGGTTATTAATTACGTGCCCGAATATTTTGTGTGTGTGTTTCCCGACTTGGATAATTTGCAGAAGTATAATACATACTACTGAGAAGCAGCTCACCAATTTTCATTAAAATTACAAGATTGGATTATAAGCGATTGCCTTTGAAAATAGCAGAAATTTTTTGCTGAAAAGTTAGCGGCGCCACGCCTACTTCTTCAAAATTGACAACTTTTTTTTGCGGCCGAGTTTTTCTTAAAAAGCTTATTATGTATGGAAAAACCTGATTGATATAACTTGCTTAGTTGTAGAAATATCGATTTTAAATTTTACAAAAAAATTTTTCAGAACTATGTTAAAAAACTGGGCGTGGATATTACCCGATTTCGCTAATTTTTACAGCAAACAGTTACCTTTATATATAGAACATTATCACCAAATTTCGTTTCGAAAAATAAATTTTTGGCGGAGTTATGGCATAAAAAGTTTTGTGGAATAGTCCACTATAAAGGGGCGGGACCACGCCCATTTTCGAAAACTTTAAGTTTTTGGATTTCTTTGTTTACGGAAACTTTAAAAGTGAAACATAAATGATCTAAAGCTATTTTAAGCAAAGTTATTGCTTATTTAATATATCTACGATCCTCTTTAAAATCTTTCTTATAAAAGTGGGCGTTAATCGATCCCTCCCATACTTGGAAACCTGCGTGCTGAATTTCGTTTCGATATCTTGAACGGTTTTGGATTTATGATTAATATTATTCCTAAATTTTACTTAACCAAAAGTGGGCGGTGCCACACCTATTTTCAAAAATTTCTTGAAAATGTATTTTATGCCTCAATCTCAATGTATTCACCAAATTTTATCCTTATAGGTGTATTATGTACTGAGTAATCACTTTTTTTGTGTTTTCGAAAATATTCTATATATAAAAAGTGGGTGTATCTATCATACGATTTCGCCCATTTTAAATAGCACTCAGTGATGAGTGCCAAGGAACCCGCATACCAAATTTCATTAAGATATCTCAAAATTTACTCAAGTTATCGTGTTCACAGACGGACGGACGGACGGACATGGCTTAATTTCTCTTTTCGTCCTGAACATTTTGATACACATAAGTCAATATCTATCTCGATCCGTTTATGCCGTTTCGTACTGCCGTTAGGCGACTAAAGTTAATATACCTTGTGTGAGTAGCACTGCTAGGTATAAAAAAAATACTTGTTACGAAAAGCTGCGGACTAGCCCTTATATACGAAGAGGTCCGTCAGCCAATGCAACTTTGCTTTGATAGCAAAGCAAAAGAGCTTGCCGAACCATGCCTAATTGGAAATGGCTGGTACAGTTAAGTTTGCGTTGTTCGACTTCCAGCCTTTTCCATCACAAAGGGCGGACCGAACAGGATTAAAAGGCAGGGGATCACGGCGATAAAAATAAAAGAATATCTTTTCTATACAATAAAATCTCGGCATCTAAACTTAATTACGACGCCAGCATCACCACATTAACGTATCTACAAGAGCACAAGCCACTGCAGAGATCACACAGTTGCAGGTAGCAGCAAAGTCCAGTGACGACGGGGGCATTCTATCCATGATTATAGCCGTCGCAAGTGAGGGCATGATCAGTGGTACAGCAGAACTTCAATAACGGCACGGCCACTTCATTATGCAATACATTAGGAGTAAGTTTGTGCGTACTCAACCAAACGGGGTTGAGTGTCAATTCGTTTGATCAGTGGCATTAGAAATTTTGAGGAAAGGCTGTAGGCGGTTATGTATGCGCCAGGCGCACGGCAAAAAACCTGCAGGCCACAATCCACATGTTAGTTGCTCCTCACAATAGGCACGCATAAGCGTACTCTCAGACGTGTATGCCCGAAGAGAAGGTGGAACGCAGGCGATATCTGATTTTTTTTTCAGTGAGCCAGCCGCATAAAAAGCTGAAGAGTACGTCTATCAGATCCTTAGTGTTTAGGCGAGATGCCTAAAGTCTTAAAAAATGGGCCACCCTAATGTAACTTTAGCGCCCTTCCAATCACTCACACCAACCCACCCACCTGTGTGGGCATGCATGCATATTCGTGTTTTGTCAGCACACATATACATGCATGGGGGTGTGCATGTGTGGGTTCACCTCCCCTTAAAACCGGAGGATGATTTTCAGGTTCAACGGTTGTCCTCGATTGAAAAACCGTCTACTTTTCCAGAGACAGTCGACACGACCACATCACGGCCAGCCCAGGATTCTTCGCCCGCATCAATAATTAAGGTAAAATAATTGTTCAAAATTATATTTTTTACAAATATACGGCCACATTTTTTATAACGAGAATTCTCGTTTCTTTTTTATTTTCTATTTTCGAGCACAAATTCGACCGCCGTGCTTTTGAGCCACCGCCGCTCCAAGTTAGCACCACGCTCGAATTTACATGGTCCATCTCCCCGTCAAGAGACACCAGCATACAGTCCACAACAACAACAATTGGAGTATTAATCAAGAATCTAATTTGTATTACCAGAAGCTGCCACACAATAAAGGAGAAAATACTCAATATTGGTCACACTCTGCCGCAATCACAAATTACACACAACTCTGCCACACACTCTGCGCAATTACAAAAAGCGAACAACTCTGCCATACACTCTGCCACATACCACAACAAACAACATCAACTTTATACAACAAATTCGGCCGATCACCACATCAAAGCACGTAAGTTGTATATTTCTTGCCACTTAGTTTTTTTTTTTGTGTGTTGCATACAATTGTATAAAAGTGCCGCCCGCGAGTGTAATCAAACGTAAGTGCGTTTAGTGAATAT
Organism: Merzomyia westermanni; assembly: GCA_949987695.1. Classification (NCBI taxonomy): domain Eukaryota; kingdom Metazoa; phylum Arthropoda; class Insecta; order Diptera; family Tephritidae; genus Merzomyia; species Merzomyia westermanni. Next base: position 75,209,557 of record OX465292.1, read on the forward strand.
TTAATAATAGTGATTTTTTTGTTTCGGTTAAGTGCTTTAGTTTTCTTTAAATTTTAAATTAAATTAAACGCTTAAAAATCCTTGTGACTATCCGGATTATCCCCCCACCAGTGGTAAGGTTTTTTGGACACAGCGCAAGGCAAGAGGTAACATAACCTCATTTTCACAATTAGTTCACTTAGCCTTTCGATCTTCAGTTTTTGGTTTTTCCACATGTTTTTTTTTCCGTAATTACAGAGCAAAATTTTAATCGAAGGCTAGTTATTATTTTCTGATAAAATTCACTATTTGTATAGCACTTTTCTTTGTTTTCACATTTCTTCATTTAATATTCACTTTCGCTCGTTTGATACACCGCGCACTTTATCTGTGTTTGTTGTGTATTTCTTTATTGCGGCAACACATACACACATTTATATATACATATTCCCCTTATACGTGTGGGTGGCGAGTAAGTCACAAAGATTCTGTTTACATTTTTGCGTTTGTAGCAAACAAATATTATTATTATTATTATTCGTCAGACAAATCGGCCAAGTCTGCAATATAATTCAAAAATTAACAATAAATAAAAATAATTGAATTAAATTATACATTAATTGAGTTTACTACAATTTTATTGAGGTTGGTTTGTTTTTCCTGGGTAAAATACTGCCTTTACCTTTTCTATTCAGCATTTTTCTTGTACGGTTGAGCATTTCATCGTACCTTCAGCTTTCTTTTTTCGGTTTTGTTTTGATTCTACAGATCCTCTAAGTCCAAAATATGGAAAGTTTCATTAGGCTGGCTGATTCGATTTTTGAATTCGAATCAGACTACAATGAATTAGAGGATTCAGTCCACAGCAAGTACACTCTTGGGCTTCAACAAGAGGACTTGAAGGCAATGTGGAGAAAAACCAGAACGGCTTATGACGACTTACTTAATTCAGATAAGTTAGAGGCCACTGGTATAGTTTCTGTCAAACAGAAGTATAAGAGATCATATGCAGTATATTTACGCTGCATGTCAGATATGGCTACACGCCAAGCGACATACAACAAAACAGAAAATAAATCTGAAGAAAAGCCCGAATTTGAACATAGTATCCGCCTGCCTCCATGTGATACTGAAGTTTTCAAGGGCGATTATCTGTCATGGCCAACATTTCGTGACATGTTCACGGCTATATACATCTTAAATAAACGCCTAACACCAGTGGAGAAATTGTTCCATCTGAACAATAAGACACAAGGTGAGGCAAAAGATATCGTGAAAAAATGTCCACTCACGAATGAGGGATTTGATACGGCCTGGAGAAATTTATGCGAGAGATACGAAAACAAACGTATCCTAGTAAACTCGCAACTCCAAATTTTATTCAACTTGAAAAAGGTAGAGAGTGAATGTGGTAGCGCGATTAAAACACTTCAGCGCGAAATAAATAATTGCCTTTCGTCCCTGCGAAGTCATAAAATTGACACGTCGAACTGGGACGCAATTATAACGTATTTGTGTTCGACGAAATTGCCGGAAAGTACGCTTGGTCTATGGGAGCAAAGCATAGACCACAAAGTGGAAATATCCAAGTGGGAGGATATGGACAAATTTTTGTCCAACCGCTTCCAGACACTCGAAACAGTGTCTGGGTTCATAGGGAGTTCTTCGAAAGTGCAAAAGCCGCAAAGTACGCGGATTGCCAACGAAACCCCTGCAAAAAGACTTGGTACATACCAAGCAAACGTGACTAAACTACTGTGCACAAAGTGCAAATCGAATACCCACAGATTGCGAAACTGTCCCCGTTTTCTCAAATTAACTCCGGTGGAGAGAATTAACTTTGTCAAATCCACCAAGGGCTGTTTGAATTGCCTATCCCCAGGACATACTGTGGCGAAGTGCACCAGTTCTTATGACTGCAACAAGTGCCACTCTCGACATAATACGCTCCTGCATGCGGAGTCTCTCCAGACGCAGGCAACCACCAGCCCTAATCAGTATCATGCTGATAATGCTGCCTCAACTTCAAAACAGGCACAAGAGAGACGGGAAGCGGAAAAATCTGTTTCGGCCATAAACCGAAATGTTAAATCCTGCCATGTTCATTCAAGTGCAGGTGTGCTGCTAGGGACAGCTCGAGTAACCATTCATCATAATGGTACAGACTTCCCAGCAAGAGCACTGATTGATTCTGGTTCAGAATGCTCGTTTATGACAGAACGACTCAAACGCAGAATCAATTTACCGGCAAAAAGGATGCATGCTCAAGTTTCGGGCATCACTAATGCCGTGTCCGCTCAAGTCAAGGAGGCCTCCAATATTGAACTCCGTTCACCAGTGGACCCTTGCTTCAGCTTAACAACATCAGTTCTAATTCTAGCCAAACTAACTGGGAATCTGCCATCCTGCCATATCGATGCTACGACTATGCAGGCTTTCCCAGACTTAGTCTTGGCAGATAAGCGATTCTACATCAACGAGGAAGTTGATATTATACTTGGCGGAGACGTATATCCGCAAATTATATTGAGTGGGCTGAAAAAGAATGTACTTAGTACACTTCTCGCCCAAGAAACGGTGTTCGGTTGGATATTAACCGGGCGCATAGAAGCACCGAATCCAACCAGAAATATAGTGTCCTTCTACAGCGAAGTTGCTTTGGACAAACAGCTTACAGCATTCTGGGAGTTGGAAAATCTGCCCAGAAACAAAAGCCAAAACGCAGATGACAAGTACTGCGAATATTTATATAGGGAAACTACAAGTCGTAGAGAGGATGGGAGATATGTCGTCTCTCTTCCATTCAGACAGGACTACCCAGATCAGATAAACATAGGAGGGTCTCTTAGGCGGGCGTGTTCACAATTTTTTAGAAACGAAACGCGTTTAGCAAAGAACCCAGAATTAGGCAAAGAATATATAAGGGTCCTGTCTGAATACGAGACATTAGGGCATATGCGAAAAGTTACTGCCATTGTACCAGCCGATTCGGCGGACAATTACTTTTTGCCCCATCACGCCGTAGTAAAGGCGGAGAGTACCACCACTAAGGTACGCGTCGTATTCAATGCGTCGAGCCCAACGGCAAATGGCACAAGTTTGAACGACATTCTCCTGCCAGGCCCAGTACTACAATCAGATCTTCCAGTACTTATACTGCGATGGAGACTGTATCGGTACGTTTTCAATAGTGACATCGAAAAGATGTATAGGCAAATTTGGATGAGCGATGATCACGTCAAATTCCAACGGATTATTTATCGAACATCGCCTCAGGAACCAATAAACCTTTACGAGCTGAAAACGGTCACTTTCGGGGTTAATTGTGCGCCTTATCTGGCAATTAGAACCCTTTTACAACTAGCAGATGAAGTAGAGAGTTCTCACCCTACAGCATCTAGCATATTAAGGGAAGGCATGTACGTAGATGACGTACTAGCGGGGGGACACACACTCGCATCGGCCATTAACGCGAGGAATGAGATTCGACAAGTCTTACTCTCCGCGGGCTTCCCACTACGAAAATGGACTTCGAATACTGAGGAAATTCTCAACGACATCCCAATATCGGATCGGCTGACCGAGGACTTTCTGGCATTCGAAGATACCAGCACCGTTAAGGCATTGGGCATAAGATGGAATGCCCATTCAGACCTGTTTTACTTTAAAGCAGGGTCACTAGAAGAAAGTGAAAAGTTGACAAAGCGAGCGATTCTATCCGCCATCGCCAGACTCTTCGACCCTTTAGGATGGCTTGCACCAATGGTCATTTTGGCAAAAATTTTGATGCAGAACATCTGGTTAGAGGGCACCGATTGGGATGAACCAGTTTCGTCCAATACATTGGAACGATGGCAAAACTTCAGACATCAATACCACGAAATCGACAACATAAAGATACCACGATGGGTAAACTTTTCACCAGAAGATGATGTCGAAATACATGGATTCTGCGATGCTTCGGAAAAGGCATACGCTGCAGCTGTCTACATGCGAGTCAAAAGGAATGATGATATCTTCGTCAATCTACTTCTGGCAAAAACCAGAGTAGCACCAGTGAAGACCATCTCACTTCCGCGTTTGGAACTTTGCGGAGCAGTACTGTTAGCGGAGATGTTGGAATCAATATTCCGAAACATCAAACTTGGGCCAGTGAAACAGTATCTATGGACGGATTCCACCATCGTTTTGGCATGGATAAGGAAACCACCCTGTTCCTGGTCAACATTCGTCGCACACAGGATTACAAAAATCATCGACCTAGTCGGCAGCAAGGACTGGCTTCATGTCAACTCGGAAACGAATCCAGCAGACTTAGGAAGCAGAGGACTACCGGCATCGGATTTGGTCAACAATTCTTTGTGGTGGCAGGGACCTTCTTGGCTACAAGAAGACAATTCCCAATGGCCAGTACAAGAAAAGGAGTATAATACATCCGTGGAGGAAAAGAGAGCGCAGGCCTACGCAATATCAACGCAAAAAGAGATCGAGATTCTTGACCGGTTTTCGAATTTACCGAGGGCTTTGAGGGTACTATCATATGTTATGAGATTCTTTCGAAGAACTCATCCCAAGACAAAAGCTTCCTTTCAAGAAAAATCGTGCCTAATCTCATCCGATGAGATCAAGACCACGACGCAACTCTTGATTAAACTCTATCAGAAGCAACATTATAATGCGGAATATGTAAACTTGAAGAAGGGACAGGTAATCGATAGGAAAAGCGAGATATTGCCACTCAACCCATTCATCGACAAAGATGATATTATTAGGGCGGGTGGTCGTCTTGGAGCGTCTCAAGACCTCGCTTATAACGAGCGCCACCCAATCATACTGCCATACAATTGTAGGTTGACGCGTCTGACTGTACAAATGATACATCAAATCTCTCTCCATGGGGAAAACCAACTGATGCTCCGTCTCATCCGCGCCCAATATTGGATTCCGAATGTCAAGAACATGATTAGGGCCACCATCCACAACTGTAAGGTCTGCACCATTTATAGAAAAAGAGCGCAAACCCAACTTATGGGTACCCTTCCTTGCGAACGCACTACGTTCACCCGCGCGTTTACCAATACCGGGGTGGACTTTGCCGGGTCTTTCGACATTAAGAGTTACCGCGGTAGAGGATGTCGATTATCAAAGGGCTATGTTTGCCTCTTTGTTTGTTTCACGACTAAAGCGATCCATCTGGAAGCGACCAGCGATCTTAGCACCCCATCCTTTCTAGCAGCGTTTTCACGTTTTATCGCTAGACGAGGATGTCCGAGAAACATTTACTCCGACAATGGTACCAACTTTGTCGGCGCTTCACGATCTTTGAGATCTGAATTTAAAGCCTTTATCTCGGAAGCCCGAGACAAGGCTATCTCCAAATATAGCCATCAAGCCATGACATGGCATTTCATTCCGGCCGGGGCTCCACATATGGGGGGACTCTGGGAGGCGGGAGTGAAGAGCTTCAAAAGCCACTTCAAGAAGTTAGCCTCGCCTCATAAATTCACGCATGAGGAATTCCATACGCTATTGTGCCGGATTGAGGCATGCCTCAACTCGCGGCCACTTAGTCCAGCCTCAAATGAGCCCGCGGACCTGGAACCCTTGACCCCCGGGCACTTCCTGACTGGAAGTCATCTCCTGGCTCCGCCAGAACCCGAGGTGAATGAGAGCCCTGCCTCCATCATTAATAGGTGGCAGAAGCTCAAGGCTCTTCATCAAACCTTCTGCAGGCGATGGAAGGTGGAATACTTATCCGAACTTCAAAAACGAGTGAAGTGGAAGCATCCGAAACAAAATATTAATGTGGGGGATCTCGTTGTCATCAAAGAAGACAACTTGTCTCCCAATGAATGGAGGCTCGGCCGAGTTACCCACGTACACCCCGGCGAAGATAACCGAGTGCGTGTAGTGGACCTCATGACCGAGAAGGGGCAGATCAGAAGACCGTTGGTCAAACTGATTCTGCTCCCTATGGAGGGAATGGCTGGCGAGAGGCCGAGGGCCCCATCTTAACCATCCCCTTCCATCACCTCCCTGCCGTTTTAACCGCCCCTATCCCAAAATTTTCCACCCTTCACTCGCTACCCTTAACGAGGACACAAGAAAGCCTACCGCAGAAGGGCGATCCATTCTGCCACAGAAAACGCGATTGCACTCGATATCGAGGCCAAAGAAAACCTAACGCAGAAAGGCGGACCAATCTGCCACTGAAAATCTATCCATCTGCCACGACAAATTGGTAGCAGATGGTCCCACCCTCGTATACATATACATATACATATATGTTAATTTTTTCAAATGTGCATATGAACAAAATATATTTTTGTTAACACCCAACAAGCAAAGTTAACTCAAAATGAATCTTTAAAACGCTTTCAAAATTAAGTATGAATTTTACAAAATATAGATTTTTTCGTGTATAAAGCGTTTGAAATTAAACGTTGTGTACTTGAAACGACACGTTGACAAAAGCTTATTAATTTAAACCGATAAGACATATTTTAAAGAAAGCTTTCTAATAGTTTTCTCAAACTTTATTCAAACCAGATTTTGTATATTATTTAGCTATTGCAATAACATAAATAACTAAGTTCTAGTCATACATTGAATTTTTTTGGGAAGTGGTTAAGATGCAGCCACGATCAATGTTTTTTTCGCAGTCATTCTCATATAAAGTCTTGTTTAGAAAGAATGAAAATAATTTAAGTTGAACAAAAGAAACAATTTGAATTGAATTGAATTATTATTAACTAAAATATTTGGAACAGTTTGTTCTTGAAGTTTATAGAGCGTTTACTTAAAGTTTTCAAAGAGATTAAACTAAAAGCCTACATATCGCTTATTGTAGCAAAATTAATTTAAAAAAACATTTACAGAAATGTTTGTTGGGTGCACTTATTTCTATTATTTCTATGTCATAATGTAACTGACTTACCCCCTTTCCACGGTGCGCATCGCCTATAGCGCTAATCCCATATGGCCCAGTGGCGCGCCAAGCCACCCTCTGTACTGCACGTTGCTCACGTACCTGAAAGTAGGACAAACTTTATTATATACATTCCAAGGGGAAAGATATCTATATATGCAACATCAAAACATCAGAACAAAAGCGCTAGGTAAAGGAGATGGCGAACGTGAAGTGAATTTTAGTAATTGTAACCTTGAGGAGACAACTACTAAAACACGTCCGAAATTATCGGGAAAGGTATCAAAAGACGCGTTTTGACCCCGGTAACAATAATCCGGAAGCGGACTTTCACGTTTTTGCCTCAGTGAAGAGATATTTCAAATCAAAGTTGGAAATCTTCTGATTTCATGTGGTTGTTGTAATCACAGACCAGGGTGTACCCCTTTATAACACAAACCAACAAATGATGATGCCATGCCGAATCAGCTACAAGAACCACTAAAGGCAAATGAGACTACACCTTCTGCAAAGCCATGTGGAAGGAGATAATGCAGTAACCAAAAAAGCGCAAGAAACCCAAAATTATTCCTTTCCTGGAACAATTAATAATTGGTTTTTATTCCGCCGTCCGGAATAATAAAAAGTATGGTAATCAAAGAAACAATTATTCTAAAAAGAATGCATTCTTTATCAATATAATAAATACACTGTCAAATGAGTTCACATCTCATCAACAATACTCAGTTATAGAAAAACTTGATTTGCTACATTTTCCTCATCATCAGACAAGTGTCATGTTCGGTTAACTTCCCTGGATGAAAACGCGCCTTACACACACGTAAGCCCGAACCTATACCTGCTAGATATCGAACTAACTAATATTTACTGCACCCAATCAAACCTAGTGGACCAAGACGGAAATACCACGGTTAGTGTTGATGACTTTGTCCTTACTGAGAAGAGAAACTGCAAAAGGAGTACCTTTAAAATCACCCAAATCGCAACTTTTATCTTTCAATTATGGAGAAAAGTTATTGAAATATAGGGTAGTTACTCACTGCTGAAATGCACAGGAGCTATAAAAATTTTTGATTTTGAGTTTGATTTATAAAAGGTGAGTTTGTGAAACACGAATGTTTTTGTCTTATTTGAATTAGTTCGGTCGGCTCCCTTGTAACTCTATTTTCGGTTTTTAAAAAAAATATATCCTTTTTCAACTTACTCAGGGCAGTATACTATATCATATATGGTGATGTACCGCTTGCACCTCTACCGTTGATGCTGGTTTTGCTTTTGATGCGGTTTTTCTTCCTGTTGTGCCCTAGCCGCTATCAGTTTAAACTCATCAGGCTTATGATCGACATAGGCGACTTGTCGCTCTTGCGACGTTTCAGGTAACTTGTTTAACTTTTCTAAGCGTTGCTGTACAATTTCCCAATGGCGGAGAATGTAATCCTCTTTTGGTGCCAAATGGTGCGCATAACGTAGACATGCATTTGCACGCGCCAAGCGTTTACGTTCAACAAACACCACACACAAATTATGTAAACCCTGTATATTGTGCGGCTCATATCGTACTATACTACGATAGCATTGCTCAGCTACATCTAAATCTTTGATGTGATTTATATAAATATCACCGAGCAGTATTAAACCTTTAATATTTTCGGGATGATGACGTATTAGCTGATTCAGGTACGGCACTGCGTCCAACGGCCGATTCGAATCGGCTAGCAGTAACGCTAAATTGAATAGCGCACTTTTCCCTTGTTCTCAAAATACTACACCCAAATGGTAATAGATATCAGCATTCTCACTATCGTATAGCAATGCCTTTTCGTATACTTCTTGTGCTTGTGATGTGCGATTCAGGTAACTTGTGATTCAACTTCATTAAAATGTCCCCACGATTGATATATGCTGGTACATAATCGGCGCGCATGCTAATCGCTTGGCGATACAATAAATCCGCCTCTTCGAGACGAGTACGATTGCGCGCAATCAATTGTGCTAGATTTATGAAAACATTCAAATGATTGGGTGCGATACGTGCTTTGAATTTTGTCCGAATCAACTATCAATATATTGGAAATAACCTAGAAACCACGATCATTTTTGCGACCAACGCGCAAAACAGGGCACAATTCAAGGGCTGTTACTATTGATCACCTGCAAAAAGTAAAAGAAATAAAACAATTAATATTTGCATACTAACTATATGGACATATATGTTCACACATTTTTTGGTTCCTAAGTAATTTGCGCTGCTACCGAATCGATACACAATTTCGGGCAGCGCTAATAAATACTTACCTTCCCCAACATATTTATATGCGCCGGCCAGGCGATCTTCCACAGCCGCATCTCCATTTGTCCATGTGCACCTGGAAATAAAAGAAAAAATTAGATTTCATACAATTTTTCAATAAAATGCAATTTTTACTTACCTTGCAGAGCTGCTGACCCACGCGTGCCGGAAACAAGAAAATTATGAATTGTTCCAATTCAATGAATTTTCTTTGTTTCTTTTTCACGACTTTGCAAGGCGTGAGTACGCACATATATGTATGTGTGCAAATACAAACCATCACGCCATGCGAGCTCTCATTTACTCGCAAAAAATTTGCTAGCATATGTATATATGTATATATGCATAATTTTACCATCACGTTAGTGATGCGATATTTTAGTCACCGGGTACCGAAATCCCGATCTGCCAAAATCGGTACCATTCACTGCGGGATCAATAGGGTAACGAAATCTACGTTCGTACCTGATCGGCGAAGATCCCGCTTCTAGTAAAATAGGAAATAACCTATAAATAATAAATTTTCACACAAAAATTTGGAAAATTTTTTCGAACTACGAAAATTTTTTTTGTTTGGTTTTTGTTATTCATTTTTTCTCGGGGTTTTGTTTTTGTTTTGTTGTTTTCGGAGGGGGCAGGACTGTTTTGCCCACAAAACAACAAAAAATAAACCCTAACAGTCACCACATTCTCACTCTCTACCCAGTTCGGTGCCGAAACCAAGTACCGAAAAAAGCGAAAATGTCGCTGTGTGCACGGCACTGACGCCACTTATGACGGCGACCATGCAAGTAAGAATAAATCTCTGCATGAGGGCCAGTGGCGAATCGAAATACAAGGCGATCAACGTAATTAACTTGTCGCTGCCGTGCCGTGCGGGAAAAAAATAACCAATTCCCATGTACGGGTAATATGCATTGTAATTATAAAATTTCACCGTAGATTAGAATAATGCCACATTATATGGCATTTATAAACTCCGAACGAGGTCGCTCGCCACCCACGCATACGGGCGTCCATACAAATATTCAAGGGGATTTTTTTTTTGTTTCTTTTCTCTGCGTCGGAGACCGCTTGGACGTCAGAGTACAACGAAATCGCCGAGCCGAGATCGGAACCACGGCCGTTCCGACCGGCGCAGGGAGTATCGGACCCACTGCCGTTCCGACCCCTGCTATCCCACGAGCGGCGCAACTGCGAACGCTACATCGCGCGCCCACTGAAATAGCAGCAAACGTCGACTGGCCACTCTGCCGCGCCAGCGACAATCGCCGCACACCTACGGACGAGCGTAGACTTGCCTCCCAGCCGCGCCAGCTACGCATCAACGCGCACTTCGACGGTAGACTGGCACTTCAGCCGCGCCAGCTACCACAGACTTCCAGCTTTTCTCGTTACAGAAAAAAAAAATAATATATATAATTTCCTGGCAAGAAATATACAGCGTTCTTATTTTCTAAAGTTTCTTCCTCCTATCTTTTAGCTCTAGGTGCGATACGATGGAGCCGCCAAACTTCAAACGGCATTTCGGAGACATACGACTGGGACAGCGCCAGCCGGCACTCACTAGGATAGTTTAAGTCCTAAGCTTAAGAGGATGCGTGGTGGGAAATCCTGTGGCGGGGTAAGATGTTGCGGATCGCAAGGGGGCCGGCATGTTTAGGCGAGATGCCTAAAGTCTTAAAAAATGGGCCACCCTAATGTAACTTTAGCGCCCTTCCAATCACTCACACCAACCCACCCACCTGTGTGGGCATGCATGCATATTCGTGTTTTGTCAGCACACATATACATGCATGGGGGTGTGCATGTGTGGGTTCACCTCCCCTTAAAACCGGAGGATGATTTTCAGGTTCAACGGTTGTCCTCGATTGAAAAACCGTCTACTTTTCCAGAGACAGTCGACACGACCACATCACGGCCAGCCCAGGATTCTTCGCCCGCATCAATAATTAAGGTAAAATAATTGTTCAAAATTATATTTTTTACAAATATACGGCCACATTTTTTATAACGAGAATTCTCGTTTCTTTTTTATTTTCTATTTTCGAGCACAAATTCGACCGCCGTGCTTTTGAGCCACCGCCGCTCCAAGTTAGCACCACGCTCGAATTTACACTTAGTAAGTAGCACGATTGGTGCAGCTGTTGCTCGGGCTGTTGAGCGGGGCAAGTGTGTATGTAGAAAGCAGTCTAATCCATTCGTTGATGGATGGTCGTGGCGCGCACGGCTGCATATGTATACCCGAGAAGAGAATATTAAGTGGTGTGTCGGAGAAACTTATGTGCCATAAGTCAGTGCCTGTACGCATACGTGAGTAGTCTCAAGGTTATATTGACAGATGGAACTCAGCTGACATATAACACCGACAGGCTTATGCGTTTCTCGTCTACACACGTAGTACAAACATATATACAAGTATTTTAAAGAGAACCAATATACATGAATACTCAGGTGTAAATCCTTGTTGTGAGTACTTAGCATAGGCAGAGATAGAATTTAGAAATTCGTGAGTTTGGTGAGCGCTAACTTAGCGCAGTGTCCATTAGCCGATTAACAGGGCGCCTTAGGGAGACTGCTAATAGGATAGCTTATGTTAGATTATCATTGGAAGGGAACAGAACCCGAAAATAACCATTCTTTTCATATGCTAAGTGCAGAATTAAAAGTTGAGGGTGCCATAGGGTACTCAGGAGCGCGTGTAGATTGCGCAGGCAGACCAGCTCAAATATGTATATTAGACTGGGCTGATTTATTAACCGATATCGCGCCATCCATTTTTCGATAGGTTTTGGGCTCAGAAAAAAAGTTCCACTACGCATACCCAAAAAAATAATTTTCGAGCCTGCGAAATTAAATTTTTTTAACTTTTTCGACTTTGATTTTTCAGGTTTTGTTTTATGACCTACTAAAAAAACATTTCGTTTGATTTTAAAATTTTCATGTATACCCTGTCTGACCCAAAAATGTCCGCTAAAAATGTTCGCTAAAAATGTTGGCATTAACAGTTTTAAAAAAAAAAAATAAATTTATTTTTTCTGCTTTGGGGAGTGTTTTGGTCAAAAAATTTACCCTTTCGCCATTTTTTTAAGGGGTTTTTCAGCATACATGCAAAAATGTTTTCGATGAAAACGAATTTATCTCATATTTCCTGTCCCAGTTAAAATTATGCGCTAAAAAACTTTGGCGATAACAGTTCTTTGAAAATATCTAATATCCCGGCGGTCGCCGTGGTGTGAAGGTAGTGTTGCCGGCCTACCACACCGAAGGTCCATGGTTCGAGCCCTGGTACAGGTAACATCAAAAGTAATTTGAAAAAAGTTTTTCAAAACGGGGTCGCCCCTCGGCAGTGGTTTGGCAAACTCTCCGAGTGTATTTCTGCCATGACAGGCTTCTCAGCAAAAATTCGTCTCCTTTGTAGATGCCGTTCGGAGTCGGCAAAAAATTGTAGGTCCCACCAATTTGTAGGGAAAATTGAAATCGGCACACCACAAATTGGAAGAGAAGCTTGGCGCAAAAATCTCTTAGGAGGTTTATGATGATATACCTGTTGTATATCGCGCCATAGAGAGAGAGAATTAACAAACAAACATAAAAATTCGAGCTTTGCTGCAACAAAAATCACCATCACTATAATTGTTACAGGTACAGTGCGAGTGCATAACAAATAACACGGAAGTGTTGATATGCAAAAAAGCGCTTCTGTATCTAAAACTGGTCTGTGAACGCGCCTAAAAATATTCCACTTTCCTTGAGTTGACATATAAAATATATGTACCAAAGAATGTATAAAAGGAATAAGCAAATGGCACATTAGAGGAAAAATGCATCGTGACGCTACAGGGCATCATAGCTTAGTTGTTAGAGTACTCTAACAGCGGCTTTGGTGCAGACACTTGGGTTCGTATCCCAGTGTCCGAGAAGGGGTCTGATGAGAAGTTGGGCACTTCGAAACATGTCATCCCATACCATCGCTGTGCATAACGTAATTTTTTCCTCTAATATCAATTAACAAACAAACATAAAAATTCGAGCTTTGCTCCAACAACAATCACCATAACTATAATTGTTACAGGTACAGTGCGGGTGCATAACAAATAACGCGGAAGTGTTGATATGCAAAAAAGCCCTTCTGTATCTAAAACTGTTCTATGAACGCGCCTAAACATATTCCACTTTCCTTGAGTTGACATATACATATAACAATATATGTACCAAAGAATGTATAAAAGGAATAAGCAAAATAGCACATTAGAGGAAAAATGCATCGTGACGCTACAGGGCATCATAGCTTAGTTGTTAGAGTACTCTAACAGCGGCTTTGGTGCAGACACTTGGGTTCGTATCCCAGTGTCCGAGAAGGAGTCTGATGAGAAGTTGGGCACTCCGAAACATGTCATCCCATACCATCGCTGTGCATATCGTTGTAATTTTTCCTCTAATATCAATTAACAAACAAACATAAAATATTCGAGCTTTGCTCCAACAACAATCACCATAATTATAATTGTTACAGGTACAGTGCGAGTGCATAACACAAAAAGCGCTTCTGTATCTAAAACTGGTCTGTGAACGCGCCTAAAAATATTCCACTTTCCTTGAGTTGACATATAAAAATATATGTACCAAAGAATGTATAAAAGGAATAAGCAAAATGGCACATTAGAGGAAAAATGCATCGTGACGCTACAGGGCATCATAGCTTAGTTGTTAGAGTACTCTAATAGCGGCTTTGGTGCAGACACTTGGGTTCGTATCTCAGTGTCCGAGAAGGGGTCTGATGAGAAGTTGGGCACTTCGAAACATGTCATCCCATACCATCGCTTTGATAACGTTGTAATTTTTTCCTCTAATATCAATTAACAAACAAAATAAAAATTCGAGCTTTGCTGCAACAACAATCACCATAAAAAATTTTTTTTTTCGGGTTTTGGACCAAAACAAGTCCCAAAACCCGAAAATAAAATTTTTTGCAAAAAACCGTTTTCGCCAACGTTTTTAGCGCTTCCGGTCAAGGACTGTTAATTCGACAACACTCCCAAAACCTTCCGGAACTGGTTTTGTCGTTACCACAACAACAACAACAACCAGGTACCTGAAATAGGGGTCAGCCAAAGATGATCACGGTCGACCACGGTAGGGTAGGATAATGATAGCGGAAAGGCCAGTCTCGGTTTCACGGAGACAAACCGCGCTGACAGTGGCTACAATGTGGTGTGTTTGGTAATGAATTCTGTCTGAATATCTATTGAAAGCATAACTGTTTTTATATTTTTCCTATAGTTTTGGATTCTGTTTGGTACTCAATGAGGGTATCAGAAAACGCGTTTCGACATCCACTTTTGACACTTTTCGTTTCTATCGAAAGCTATTTTCAAAACCATGTGTAACTAGCGATTTAAGAAAATTTTCAGTAAGAGATTATTTTCCTACTCATTTCGCCTTAAAGACTCATAACGTATCCAATGAAGAGTCGCGTTTTTGGTTTGTTTTCTGGATATTAGGAATAGACATGGTTCACATTCCTCAAAAAAAATAATAAAAATTTGTGTCTAGTTTTTCCCCATTGAGAAATAAAGGTAAAACGGCGGAAAACAGCCAAAATGGCAACACTGTTCCCAACTTTATAAAAAAATGCCACTAAGAAATTATTTGCTTCTGACTTAAACAAACACACGGCCATTGATAAAACGCTGCACAGACATAAGCAGTTTTACTTCATGAAAACTTTAAGCTTACTGACAAAGCACCAACATATTACATTACAACGATTAAACCAAGAGATGTATCGAGCAACAAATAAACTAAAGAGCAATTGAATGAGAAATATTTTAAAGAGTTAATGGAAGGTGAGAGTAATGTCGAAATAGAACAACAACAACTCTAAATAAAATATAAGAGTATTCGAGCGAAATGCTATGAAATATTAACAAATAACAACATTGAAAAAGGTACCGAAGTTCGGGCTTCTGTAGACAACAAGAGTTTTTCTCCTTTCCATTACATAGCGGATGGAGAAGATTTTTTACAAACCAAAAAAATAAACAACAACAACAGGAAACTCGAACAAAATTATCTTTATTAATGTAAAGCCACGTAACGACAAACCATCGAAGAGCAATAACCAGTTCAATGGTAGATAGAGAGGAGCAAACGAAACGGGAAAATACAAGAATAAGAATTTTAACATCGGACAAAGGGAATAAACCAGCGGCAATGGAAATCAACGTATACAACGCGAAACTGTAAGATATGTTAGTGGACCAAGTGGCGGCCGCCGTTTTGTGGCCGAAGGTGCCAGCTTCAAGTCATGGGACCAGTAACATCAAAAAGTGTTTTCAAAAATTTCTTTATTTTGAAACATATTGGCCTACAGTTTAATAAATTGGAAGTGCTGAAGTGAAATAAATCCGCCAATAGCCTTCAATCCACTTCAGTCGATAAATGTTGTACCAACACATCACATTGTACTTTAACTAAACGTTTTTTTGTATGGTCTAAAAAACTATGTAACGGTATTTCTGCGCCTTTCTCAGGAATGATAACACAGACCGACAAAATGAGACCGATTTTTTTGACCATAAACCAGACCATACTTTCCTAAAGGTTTTCGATGCGCTGAATTCAAATCTGGACGCAGAATTGTTCTATGACGTCAGGATTTTGAGATATCCTAACCTAAATGTGCGAAAAACACCGTTTTTGCCTATTTTTGAGGTTATATATAAACGACAGATTTTTTTTTTAAAAAAGCACACATAGCATCTTAAAGAAGAAGTCTTTCTCTTACGAATGGCGGTGAGTTTGCTCAAATATCTTTTTTTTCGGTAAGATAGAGCAATTTAAAGTAGACTTATCGTAAGAGGTATGTGTTCTACTGCATCATACCTACGTTAATTCAGTGGTTTTTCAGCTATAGGAAAATTAGCAAATTTATAATTAAGTAAATTCTTCTCTAAAATATATCTCATTAATCTCTTAACACAGGCATTATAGCAGAACTTAAAAAATGTTCATCTTTTAAAAGTTAAAATAATTGTAGTTTATATGCCATTACACCTACTGACCGGTTTATGGTTTTTTAACCCACAACAGTTTATTAAATAAATTTTTTTTATCGTCTCCTGAATCGATATTTTTAGGTCACTGTATAGCGGGTTTTTATTAGGGATGGGACTATTAAAAAAAAGAATCCTTGTATCTGACGGGTATTGGTAATTCGATTAATTTATCCGTATATTTTAATAGTATTTTCCGAATAGTATTATTCGAATAGTTGTATTGAACTATTGGAGGGAATACAAATAATTACCTGCTATTCACCATGCATATTTATTACAACTGTATATATGTATGTACATTAATAGATATATTTTGGTTATATGAATATAAATTATGCACTCTATCAAATTTTAAAGTGAAGGATGTCCGAAGCGAAATCCATTGTCTTCATAGCTTGTTGCTATAAGCACCCTCCAAAAAATCATGTGATTATTCTCTAAAGAGAGCTATCCGCTATCCTTCAGTTTACATTTGGCTAAAATTCAATATACATAATTAGCATACTTATAGGATTTAAAAGGCCCCGTTTGATTAGAAAGTGGATTAGTCCTTTCGTACCCGTTCGGGTATACACGGAGCGCAAAAGTTCATAAATTCAATTAATTTGGACATTGATTTCAATGAAATATTCATTAATATCGTGCCAACGTACAAATCGTACAAATTCATAATAATTTAATTAATTAAACGTAAAATTTATGAACGCAATTTATGATTATGAAAAATTAACGAACGGGTTCATGAAATGTAATGAACTAGTTCATAAAATTCAATAAAAAAATTTTCAAAAAAAAATTTAAAATTTTGTGAAAATTAAATGAAAACAAAACAAAAAATTGTAAGCCGAAAAGTTTTATTTTTAAATCGAAAAGTTTCAATTTCAACCCGAAAAGTTTTATTTTTAAACCGAAAAGTTTTAATATCAAAATAAAAATAAAAAATTGTGTGAGTTGTCAGGACTCGAGCTGAGGCGCTCTGAATCACAGCTGACTGCTCTACCGCTGAGCTATGCCGCACACAGTTTTTGTGCTCAAAATTCAATGACTATAAAAATCTTTAAAAAAAAACTAAAAAACAAAACAAAAAATATAGGGTAATTTTTTTAGCCGTGTATTTAGTTACGAAGAAATTAAATTGAAAATCGTTTTATTCGTAACATATATTTACTTAAGGGTTTTTAATACTTTTAATTTAAACTATAGCGAAAGCTATAACAGAAACCGTATAAATTAAAGTGAAAAAATTTTGTGCAAAATTCAGGAAAACTAATTAATTTACAAATAAAACTATTTTCAATTTTGTACGAGTTTCGCTTGGACCTTTGTACAAGAAAAACTAAAAAAATAAATAAAAGAAGTCATTCAAATATAAGTATTTTATAACATTGTACTTGAATTATAATATCTAATTTGTACTTAAATTGGTGAAGCTAAACATGGCTCAAAGGGAGACCTAAAATTAATTGGATTTACTCTCCAAGCTCTTCTATCAAACTATTGATCTTGGGGGTTAATTTACCTCGTGTATTTGTAGATTTATAAAAATAAGTTTCAATGAATGTCCTAAAAGTATTACTCGCTTTTGGATATTCGACATTAAATAGGTGGAATGATTTCAAACATAAATTAACGCATCGATGTAAATTTTTAAATAATATTTTATTATCATCCAAGTATAAGAAAAATTGATCAAAATTTGTGAAATTTTTGTAGCCCAGCGCTAAAATTAAAGGCTGAATGCTCTCACCGCGTTGCTTCAAAAAATGAATGTGATCATCAAGTTGTTGAAGAGTTTGTCCAATGAAAACAAACGACTCTTGCGAATCTTTAATAGTAGACCTGCATACATCTTTTTTTCCAGCGTTAGTTTTTCTAACAACTTTGCCTGTGGGATAAAGATGTCCGTGAAGACACCACAATGTTTTGAAAACAAATTGCGTTTGGTCTAAGAAATGAAAAATTTTGGGCTATGTATATGTGTTTTCTAAATCCTCCACCGAAATTGAATTAATAAAACATTTTGTTGAACTGTCTCCAGGCTTTTGGAGAATTTTAAATAAACTTAACAATTCTTGTTGACAGCTCAGAAAATTGTTTGTATTTGGAAATATTACCGTGAAATCAAGATCGATCTGAAAAAAAAAACATTTTAAGTAATTTGTTAGTAGATGCCAAAACAAAACCCATGATTTAAGATTCGTTTACCAGGCCATATTCATCAGGTCTCTTATATTCTGGCCACTCGCGAAATATTTGTTGCATGTTTACAAATTTTGTTGATTGATTTGACGCGAGCTTTCCATGCGTTTTCGAACTCCTCCGCAGTCATATTATCAAATTTTACACGCTGAACCATTTCTTCTGCACCAATTTCCGGAACTTAAAAAGAAATAAGAATTATGTAAGCTTGAAAATAAGGTAATATACTACAACATCTACCATTTTCTTCGACCTCTGGAGATTCCACGCGACGTTGTTTAGCTTCCGAACTGTGGCTTTTCTTAAGGATTTTTTTCATGTTGCAAAATTTGATGTACAATTTTCCTCTCTTTTCGTTTCGATAGAAACTTAATTTTTCATTCGGGGAAATTTCCAGAATTTCAGCTTCTAAGTAGTGGCTGGCTTGAAGTGACATATGGATGTCCTGGTTGATGAAATATCTTACAATTATGTCGATTAGTATGTTCGTCAAGTTTATTGTGAGCCGCTTAAAGTGATTTGATGTTTGAAGATTTAGAGTCCGAATCTAAAATTGCAGCAAGCGTTGCTAATGTTACTTCCCTAGATTCTTTAGAAGTTGAATTGTTAGACAGATTGTTGAGTTTTTTGTTAGATTGGCAAGGAATAGTTGAAGGCAATCCTGGTGAAGAGCGGAAATCGAGAGGTTTTGCCAATTTGATTCCGCCAATTTTCAAAATGAAATTCGAAGAAGGGTCGCCTATCTTAAACTTTTTCATTAATTCCTTCAAGTGGTCTCGTTTCAAGATTTTCAGAACTTCAACTGTTACATTTTCATCTGCAAAGAATTTTTGAAATAAATAAATGATCGTACTATAGCAAAAATTATAATATGTAACCAACCTTTTAAATAATCATACATGATTTCAACTTTCCATGATTCAAGTAAAATTTTTAAATCGTCAGTTGAATTAGAGAGTTCGCCTTGCTGTGCTAGAAGGGTCAAGGAATTGTTGCTTTCAGACAAGTCGAAAACTAGCTCCATCTCTTTTTCCATTGATGTAAATAAAACTGCATATTTTTGAACTATGAAATTGTGTTATTTAATTCGGACGAAGTAAAATCCTCTTGCTGATTTTATTAGAGTAGCTGGTGGCTCAATCAGTTCTGAAGCTAGAAAAGTAAAATATTCACCAAGAAGACTTGGATCGATTTCAAAAGCCATGTATTGCTGCTGTATAAGAGGTCTCTTATTTGCTGGCAAAACAAACTGATCTGATTATTATGCATTATTAGAGTCTTTATTACATATACGCTGTCGTCATTTGAGCGTATTCCCACGTAAAAATCTTTTTTGTACTTAATATTTCTAACGATATCGGATTCATATAATTTAAGACTATCAATGCGAATTCGGGTTTTTAAACTTATAATATTTTTAAGGCTGCTCCAGAAACGTCGGGTTGCAGACTAAAAAAAAAGTAATTTTCCAGAAAAAAGTTGAGAAGAAAATCAGCAAAATAAAATTGATACTTTTTATTTGCCTGTGTTTAGCTTCGAAATGAAAACTCCAAAATTTCCTAAACGGTCCGCAAGATTTGATAACTGTTATATAGTGAGTAAAAATACGAAATTTGGGTTTTAACGTTTGGTCAAAAAGTTGCATGAAAAGTTTATCATGCGATTCGATTTTGCTTTTCAAAAAACAAATATAAGAATCACTTACTTCGAAGGTTAAAATGTTGTCGACAATTTCTATCAGCAATAATACAAACTGCCAAGCTTCATCCTCGCGTAGCACCAATTCGCCAATCTTCTTTAAATGGTCATGTAACCGCCTGGGCGAAAAGGTGTTTTGATCGTGTTTCCTCGCCCCGTCCATCGCATCTCTTGTATGGCGGTGATGTCAGCTTTTGCTTTCCTCAGGACCTCAACCAGCCGGGCAGCGGCACCTTCCCCATTAAGGGACCGGACATTCCAGGTACATGCCCTTATCTCATAATCCTTATTTCGTTTGCGGGTGTTGTCATCTAAAAAAGGGGTTCTCATATCCGAGGCTTTGTTGTTGAATTTCATTGGAACGTTGTTTTATGTGGTGGGTCCCAAACCCAACGCACAACCCGTTTCACGGGAGGTTGAATTCTATTACACGTTTGTATAGCGAGCCGCTTGATCCAAGACAGACGCCCGCTTGCAGCCGCACCACCTGGTGATCAGACGCTGCTGTTTGAACCCCCCAGCAAGCCCTTAAACCGATTATGTCGGAGTGGCCTTACCAGGATGTCGCCTTCTGACGTTTAGCTCACCACCAAACGGGTGTTCGGTGGTTACCCAGAGGATACTTGGGCGCAAAGCCCGGAAGTAGTGAGCTGCTTGAACCGCATGCAAAAGAATCGCTCTGTCCATTCCCAGGTGAATGGCGATCAGAAACTTTCCCCACTTGCGTGGACTTCTGCACACAACCCCACCCTCGCCAATCATTATAGGGGAATTCAAAACAAATGTCAGCATTTCTGCTGCAGAAAATTTTAAACGCATTCTTTTTAAATGGCTACCAGATATCGCTGGTGGTATGTTTTTACAATATTGTTCTCCATATTCGAAGGTTTTCAATCTTCTGTTTAATGCATCTAAACTGAAAAACTTAGTTTTTTCTGTAAAATAAATAATTGAACAGCATAAGTCGTAGTGGCAGATGCCTTCCATTATGTCATGTATAACATCAACTGCCAAGTTGTCAACTACATGAAAAGAAGGAATTCTATTGAAAACATATAGCTCTGCAACTCGATTATCTTTATTACTTGCATTTACGGCATAATTAGCTTCATTTCTTAGAAGATCGGAGCGTTCGGAACACAATTCCTTAGTTAACTGCCTATCTGCCATACAAAAAATCCAATTTAACGATTTATTAAAACCTAAAATACTATTAAGCCCCAAATTATCGCCAAGAATTAATGCTGGTATCAAATGGACATTGTAAGATAGGCCATTTGATTGGCTTACCTGAACCCATTTATGGGCTAGCATGAAAAAGAATAGTAAAACTGACAAACAGAATGCTTCCCAAAATGCGAACCTAACGCATTGTTAATTTTTATGTCTGCATACAAAAAGTATGGTTGTTTATGTTCATGTGTATTAGGGAACTATCACTGGAATGGACTGTATAAATTAAACGAAGTCCACGATTCAAATGTCGATTGAAGACTGTTGGCCGAAGCTAGATTTATTCAATTCATTGTCACTTATTTACATAGTTACATTTCTACAAGGTTGTATTTAAGATATCCTACTTAACTAGAACTAAAATATAAATGAATACAAGTAATGGATTTTGGATACAAACTGGTGGATTATTTAAATGATTTCAAGTAATTACATTCAGTGGGTAATTCGTTTATCTATAGACAAAGGATACAAACATACCGCCAGGAATAGCGGGTATAACCTAACAATAGGACGTTTAAATATTCCCCTTGATGTTTTGACCGAGACTACCCCTACAAGTTCATCTTTACCTGGATATGTTTCTACAACTCTACCTATACTCCATTTGCTTGGTAGCAATGTATCAGCCTTTAGAAGTAAAATGTCACCGCATTCAATATTTTTGAGTTTTTGACTCCACTTTGGGCGTTATCTCAGCTGACTTATATACTCTAATGACCATTTATTCCAAAATTGTTGAACTAATTTTTGTAGATATTGCCAACGGCTTAGTCACCTTGCATTGAGTGTAATCAGTGTCTGGCACGGTGGCCATTGATCTAAGAATTAAAAAATGCCCTGGTGTGAGGGGATCTGTATCGCCTTCAAATTTTATGCAAAGTGGCCGTGAATTTAAACAACACTCTATTTGGCATAAGACCGTATATGTTTCTTCAAATGTTGTATTAGCATGACCTAAAACTCTCATCAAATGATGCTTTGTGCTCTTAACACCTGCCTCCCACATTCCTCCGAAGTGAGGACCAGTGGGGCGAATGAAATGCCATTGAATTTGCTGTTCTGCCATATCCTTAACAATTTTTTCTTGATTATGCCTTTCTTGTAAGAAATGCCAAAGTTCCTTCAATTGCTGAATGCAGCCTATAAAATTTGTACCAATTTCGGAGTATAGATTCAATGGTTTTCCTCTTTTAGCCACAAATCTCCGAAGGGTTGCCAAAAATGATGCAGTTGATAACTCTGACACCAACTCCAAATGTATTGCCTTTGTCACTAAACAGACAAACACTGCTATCCAGCATTTGTAAGTTTTGCTTCACCTACCCTTCCATGACGTAACGTGTATTGGTCCTGCAAAATCTATACCTGTATTTACTAAAGCTAATGTTGGTTCTACTCGATATTGTGGTAAGTTACTCATCTGCTGGCAAATGGTTTATTTCTGAAGGGCATACAAGTCGTCATATGCATTGTTTGTGATTTAAATTGGTTGAACTTATGTTCAATTTTATTTCACCTTTGCAACGACTATGTTGTTGTTGTTGTTGTAGCGACTACTTAACCTGCCTAGGATGTCACCCCTCATCCAACACTGTCACCAGGCTCTTCTAAAGGAAGTCCAAGAAACCTCGCGGCTTCAACAGGAGTGGACCAGAGTGAAATTGGTGTGAGGAGAGTGGGTTCAGTTGAGCAGATGAACAGATGGTTAGTATCGTGGGGAGACACGCCGCATGCCGGGCAGACACTTGTCATGTCAGGGTTCAGTCTGGATAGGTAAGAGTTTAGTCTGTTACAGTATCCAGAACGAAGTTGAGCCAGCGTGACTCTTGTCTCCCTGTGCAGTTCGCGTTCCTCGTCGGCAACAGGTGAGGCTTGTGCCTGTAGGACTGCATTCATTGGACGAGACCTGACAAAGGAGTTTACCGACTCCGTGTGGATGAGGTTGAGGGCCCGCCGGTGCACCTTTGGATCAAACGGCGAGAAAATGTGATGCCGGATCTCGTCAGTGCTTACGGAGGTGACTCCTTATTCTCCTGGGAGGTGGATTTTCGTTGAGCAGCCTCCTGTTCGGGTGCTGCGGTTTATGGCAGTTTAACAGGAATTGCCTGGTCAACATCTCGCAATGCTCGTTGACATCGAGCATTTTTGCCTCATTATGAAGATGGTGCTCAGGAGACATAAGGAGGCACCCCGTGGCAGTTCTGAGTGCGGTGTTTTGGCAAGCCTGCAACCTCCTCCAATGTGTGTCTGCTAACCCCGGCGACCATATTGGCGTCGCGGAGCTCAGAACCGGCTGGCCGATTGCCTTGTACGTTGCCAGTAACGTTTCTTTGTCTTTCCCCCAAGTACTGCCAGCTAGTGACTTGAGGATTTTGTTACGGCTTTTTACTTTGGTGGCAATCGCGGCTACATGAGCACCGTATTTGAACATGTTATCAAACGTGACCCCTAAGGTTTTGGGGTGTGACAGTTGGAAGCTTAATGCCGTCGAAGTAGACGTCTAATTCCATGTTTGCCTGCGCTGTCCGCGTCGTAAATAAGGTGGCCGAGGATTTGGTCTGAAGAAACTGGAAAGGGTTGCCAGGTAGGAATTAATTCTCGAGCAGAGCTTATGAACGGAGGGTCCAGTCGCCGGGATCGTGCAGTTATCGGCGTAGGAGACGATCGATACGCCTTCTGGTGGGTACGGGAGCCTCGATATGTAGTAATTAAACAGAAGCGGGGATAGGACACCACCCTGTGGCACCCCCTGCTTAATTATACGTGGTTTTGATCTTTCGCCGCTAAGTTCAACCAATGACTGCGGACCACTCAGATAGTTGGCGGTCCAACGCTTTAGACAGGGGGGAAGGTTTGAATCCTCCAGGTCGTTAATGAGTTGTGCATGATTAACAGTCTCGAAAGCTTTCGACAGATCAAGCGCAACTAGCACGGTCCTGTCATTTGGACGAGATTGGTTGAGACATACACCTATCTGTGTGGTGATGGCGTTTAGCGCGGTGGTAGTGCTATGCATTTTGCGGAATCCATGCTGATGTTCGGCTAGCCGCAGGTTAGCGGTATAATAAGGGAGCAAGACCGTCTCCAGGGTCTTCACTACTGGCGAGAGGAGTGATATCGGTCGGTACGACTCCCCCTCGTTGGCCGGCTTGCCGGGCTTTAGTAGTGGCACCACCTTTGCCTGTTTCCATCTTTCTGGAATGACAAATGTGGTCATGGACAGATTGAAGATGGTTGCTGGGTACCTTACTCCCTCTTCACCGAGATGTTTTAGCATCAGCATGGATATACCGTACGGGCCAATAGATTTGGAATTTTTGGACCCCCGTATGGCCTCCCGAGCCTCTGTGGTGGTGATGGCAATGGGCGCTTGGCTGTTTTTGCGTTTGTGCGCTTCCCTGATGGCACGCCTGATTTCCCTGTCAACCGGAGGATGCAGTACAAATTGCCGGCAGGCGCTCGCGCATCTCTTTGGTTTCGACTGTACCTTATCACCAAAGGTGATGGATATTTTGTCGTTCGGTTTGGTCGGACTAGACAAGGATTTAACAGTGGACCATAATTTGCCAACACCAGTAGAGAGGTTACAGGACCTTAGGTGCTCCTCCCATTTGGCGCGTTTGTGTTGATCAACTAGCCGTCTGATTTCCGCATTGAGATCTTGGATTTGGGGATCCGTAGGGTTAAAGCGTCGCACGTGGTCACGCTCATTAGCCAGGGCCGCTTCCTCTGCGGGGAAATACGGACGTATCTCCTTAATTCTACCTGACGGAATATATTGATTGGAGGCTCTCGTACATCAGACGGGGTGGGAAGAGCAGCGAAGGTGCTCTCAGTGAAATTAAGAAAACCAACCCAGTCAGCTTTACTGAAGTTAGTGAAGGTGCGCTTCTCAGAAGTAACGAAGTCATTGGGGCGATCGATTGAGGGGACTATCGGCAAATGGTCCGATGCAAGAGTAAGCATTGGTCGCCATTCAAGGCAGTTTATGAGACCTGTGCTGACAATTGTGAGGTCTGGCGAACTGGAACAATTTACCGCAACTCTCGTGGGGGCGTCCCCGTTCACAGTGCAAAACGTCGAATTGTCTATTTGTTCAGCCAATTCCTGTCCCCTACCATCAACCTGTAGGCTTGAGTGCCACAGATCGTGGTGTGCGTTGAAGTCTCCGAGGATTACACGATTATCGCCTCTGAGTAACGCACTGATGTCAGGGTGGTAATCTCTCGAACAGCAGGTGGCAGGAGGTATATAAATGTTAATGATTTCAAGGTCGACGTCGCCTGTCCAGACAACCATTCCTTTACGTTCCAGGAGGTTGTCCCTCGGGTCGACGTCAGGCGCAAATAGACGATATTGCAAAGATTGGTGAGTGATGAAGGCGAGTTCGCCCCCAAGTCCTCTCTCTCGGTCACGCCGGTGGATGTTGTAGCCGTCCCAAGTCCGAAGATTTGATCGGGCATTTAACTTCGGGGCCACAAAAGTTTTGTAGAAACTAGGAGGCCTGTCTGTGGAGGGATTTAGCCCGGAGCACCTAGTTTTGTGCAGCCATCTTTTACAAGAATTTCATTGGGTGGAGTGTGAACGCTCTTCTTCCAGCAGACGCAGCAGATCCATTCTCTTGGACCCGGGTTGGATTCGACCCCAGCGCGGAGCAGGAGAGTTTTGAGCAGCCCTGCTGCAAGGAGCTGCTCGGAGGATGACAGTATTAGGAGAAAAGGTGACAGGTTAGACAGGGTAGTGTCGAAATAACAGCCCTTGGTCGGATATAGAAATCCGAGTCATTTCGGTACGATAGAACCGGCTGTTGTGGGAATGTTGCAACGACTATTACCCCCTCTGCCTATACCATGAATCGTTGTATTACTAAAGCTTCTTTTTAACCCCAATCGCTGCATGCACGCTTCTCGTACGAGTGACACCTGTGCCCCTGAATCAATTAACACTCGACAACTTTGATACTGGTTATTGATATCTAATACCTTAAAAATTGCAGTAGGAAGCAGTGTAATATATTCATTTTGTACATTCGATACATTTATTGATACTGACTCTATTAGTCTTTGCGGATAATGGGTTTCGTTCGACTTACTTTGTGCTAAATGTAATAGTGAATTGTGTTTTTTGTTGCAAATCTTGCACAAAGATGATGTGCAATTGAAAGCTCGATGGTTGTCTCTAAGACAATTAAATCATAAACCGACGTCACACACTATCTGAATGCGATCTTCTACTGATTTTTCTTTAAATTGGTCGTATTGGTATTCTAAATTCTTTGTACATACCGGACATTGTTTTACTTGTGAGACGTATATTTTCGATATCTGTGGTTGGCGATTGACATTGCTTGACGAAGTTAAGGATTTAACTGAACCTTTATTTAAACTATTTGATTGTATATTTTCTAATTCCGTGACGCGTTGCTCTAAAAATGTCATCAAATGTGTAAATTTACTTTCTTTTTCTGCGCTCCTGCTCCTATACCAAAACATTGCTGTTTCGGAATCCAATTTTTTCTCAAATAAATATATCAACAGCGTATCCCACTGATCCACTGCTTCATGTAAAGCTCTTAACTCATTCAGGGTCTCGTTAGAATCATTGTACAGTCTCCTAATCTAACTCAATATTTGTGCTTTTATTGATTGCTGATCAAGTAACAAACCTACATACGCTTTCTTCACTTTACCGCCCTCATTATATTTTTTATGTAGCAATTCCCATGCAACTGTGTAATTCTCATTTGTTGGCTTAAAATGTCTAACTATTGATAATGCTTCACCTTTCAGCTTTGTCAACAAATACTCAAACTTTTCTATATTCGCTAAACTCGATTTGGTATGAACCATTACATCAACCAAGTCACGAAAGAATAGTAAAACTGACAAACAGAATGCTTCCCAGAATGCGAGCCTAACGCATTGTTAATTTCTATGCGTCTGCATACAAAAAGCATGGTTGTTTATGTTCATGTGTATTAGTGAACTATCACTGGAATGGACTGTAGAAATTAAACGAAGTGCACGATTCAAATGTCGGTTGAAGACTGTTGGCCCAAGCCAGATTTATTCAATTCATTGTCACTTATTTACATAGTTGCATTTCTACAAGGGTGTATTTAAGTGTAGGATATCTTAACAAGAACTAAAATATAAATGAATTCAAGTAATGGATTTTGGATACAAACTGGTGGATTATTTAAATGATTTCAAGTAATTACATTCAGTGGGTAATTCGTTTATCTATAGGACAAAGGATGCAAACAATGGTATCAATAATTTACCAGGATACAATGTACATTTTTTTTTGCCAAAAATCACCTTGAACAATGTTTGTAAACTTATCAGATCTTTTAAGTGCTTCGATGTTGCTGACAATTTTCAGCAGGATATCATCCTTTTCTAAAAAACATTTGAAAGCCTGAAAAAGTGGAATAGTTGTCATTTTTGACACTTTTTGACCCGCTGCTAATTTTCCGTTTTTTTTAAAACAAAATCTTGCTCTCTATTAACAACAACTTCTCTAAGGTTGTTTGCAAGGCCTTTTGATACTGGAGTTTTAGTTAACACATATTCCGACTTAATTGTTTCAGAAAGCCTTGAAAGGGAGTTTATGAAGCTTAAAAAATCAAGTCTTAGATCGAAATTGTGTTCAAGTTTATGCTGAATAAAACTTTTCAATAAAACCAAAACTGGGCGCATTATCAAATGTTCAACCTTACTCGCAATATCCATGGCATCTTTTCTGGAAAAATTACTGTGCCCATGTAGAAAAGTCATAAACTTTAGATAATAATCTTGCATTTTTTTCAACTCTTCTTCAAGATTTAACTCCTCCATAAAGTGGATTCTATCCGCTGTCAAATTATTTACAACTGCGGACCCTCCCCCTTCAACCGCAGTGCATATATCGACAGAATGTGTACTAACACTGGCAGCAATGGAACCTGCCAAAACATCGACATTAAACTCTAACAAGTTGCTATTTACACCAGGTTCAGACGTTCAAGACAAACTGGAATGCTTGCGCTTCAAATGCGTTTTATAAATACTGGTAATACCAAACAATTGTTGGCAAATTTGGCACCGTAGTCTGTCGCTGCACAACAAGTGAATTTTATTCAAATGTTGAACAAACCCGTCAACACTTTGAAATTCTAGCTTGCACAAATCGCAGATCAATTTGTTTTTTGTTATTTGATTAATTCACTTTCGCAAAAATTTACGTTGACTTTTAATTCTTATTCACCTTACAGCTGATGATGCGAAATTCAGTGGTGTCAACTCTTGAAAAGTATCCCACTCGTGTAATTCTGCAGCGTAAATACGCCGGGATTGCCAATTTTACTCCGCTTCTTGACACAAAAGTTGTATGAATAAATTCATTGACTTTATAAAATGATTCATAAACTCAATGAATACCTTCATAGAAATATGTGAAAAGCATTCATAAACATTGTTCATGAAGCATAAAAGCGAGAAAACTTTGAAGTTTTCTTCTGAGGCCGCTTCATGAATTTTCATTCATTATATTTATGAACATTTTCATAAATTTCTATGAAAGTGTTCATTTAATTTATGAAAAATTTATTAAAATCAATGAATTTATTCATAAAACAAAAGACAGAGGGCTTATGAACGCCGTTCATGAAAAATGTATAAATAAAATTTCTATCCGTGTAAATGGGTACAATTGGTCTATCCATAGGACATGCTCAAACAAATGTGAACAGTTCAACCCATACAAAGTGATCCGAACTGGCATTAGTTGAATCCTCCTTCGCGACACATCCCGGATGTATCCTAGACTAATCGGATTTTTTGCAGGGCATGCATTTACGTTTAGTGTGTATGTATTTTTGCATGTTCAAATGTCTGCATGGGCAGTAGTAATATTTGTTTAACTATTGAAATACCTATTATTCGAAAAAAATTCTAGAACAACAGCAAATCTATAACAAGCGCTTCACTTTGAAAATGTTACACATTATTAACGTATCGACAAAAAAAAATAATAGTAAAACAATCGACAAACATTCCTGCAAAAAATGCAACTAGTCTCTGATGAATCCGGGCTTAGTCGCAAAGGAGCACGCGCTCAATGCTTCTTTTGATCTCTTTGTATGGGTTTAGCTGATCGAAGTATATTTGGTTCATAGGACAGAACTAAAGCTCGTTTTTGTAACGCAGTGTTATACATAAAAAAAAATTCTGGCGTGTACATGAAAATCGCCGATACACGTGTATTTTTATTTTTTCTCCTCTTTCCGAAAAAGTGTATTTGGTTCATAGGACAGAGTGTGTGTAACGCTGTTTTATGCCTTAACGGGTAGTGTCGGACAGATCCCCTTTATTCAACTCCTATAAGTAGGCTGCAGAAATTATAATCGACTTATCCCAACTATACCTATAACGAAATAGTTGGGAACTATTGCAGCCCTCTATAGACGATATATAGGTACTGTCGCAGAATCACTCTCTTTAGAGATCAGTCGCACGATTTTTTATGGCATACGACTAAACTTTAAGAGTGGCACGGACAACTGCAGATATTTACTTTCAGAGAGACAGTACCATACGCCTCGTCGCACAGGGCAGACGTCAAACATGCCCTGATACGAAACTAGCTCCCGCTCTCTTATTTTACTATTAAGAATTTGCTCCACTACCTAATCGAGCAAAATCTAACATAAGATACATAAATAATAAGAACCAAGAAATCAAGAAACGGAATAAAACCATTTGCAGAAATCATTGTTTTTATTTTTGTAGCTTTTGTGAGTGTGAAAAAATAGTGATATATAAGTGTTCGAGCATTACGTTCTCATGGTATAAGCCCTCGCATCCCTTTGCACTTTCGTTGTTCATAGTTACGCCACTGTACAATACTTTTGACTGGTCTACCTTCTCTTTAAGCATTGCAGTTTGTCGCTCAAATATACATTATTGTCTTCACCAATGCACAGCTAATCATCAGCTAATAGAAAAGTGCGTGCATAAAAAACAAAATTTTAGGACCGTCGCTGCGCGCAATATACTCTCATTTCTGTCATTCTTCTCAACCTCGCAACAACAAGCATCAGTCAACTACCTTTATTGGGGCATCGCTCTTCCCCGTTTTGTTATGCACTGACTTTCTTATTATAAGCATTCGATTTTGTTTTATCTCTGTACAATCCATTTGAATAGCTCCACTAGTACGGATCAAAAAAGAACCAAATCAACCTTAGTTTTTATCATAAATATTTGCTTTTAATAGCCAGTGAAAACTATCAGTTGGCTAGCCCAACAAGTTTTAATTAAAAAGACAGGAAGAACAAATCAAGAATTGTTTAAAATGCGGACCGGAAAGAAGTGTATCGTGACAGTGTTTTTTATAAATTCCCAAGTAATCAGAAGGACAAATCTAGGTAATTACATTAAACTATAGCCGAATCTTTCTAAAATTGTTTAGCCAAATTAAGTAATTATATCAAAATAAAATATGTTAATTTGTTGATATTTCTCCAGACCTTAAAGAATTTTGCGAAAATAAATATATTTTGAACTTATATATTCTGTGAATCCGAATCAGATTATTTAAGGAATTTGATTGCCTTTTCTGATTGACACAGGTGACACATTCGATATACGTAAAAGTAGTACGATTAAGAAAAAATATGTAAAATAAAAATAGTACAATTTGAGAAAATAGATATAGAAGAAAAACCTGTCGATTTTTTTTTTTATAAAATAGCGTGGTTCACAAGTGTTGAGATGCTTCAGGTACCAACAAAACGCCTTTTCCTTCGGTCATGGAGTTCATTTTCAAATGTTAATTATTATATCATAGTTATACAAAAATGTTGTGTTTATAACTACAATTTTTCTAGCTGTAGCATTTTAATTTATTATCATATATTATTTTATTGCATTAAATGAAGAATGATAACTATAATTATTTTCATCGGAAATAACACTGGTCATTTTCCTTCAAATTACCAAGAAAGTTTTGTGTGACCGCGACAAAATATTTCCACACAAGTCTTTCTTTTTTAGTGATGGAAGCTTTAAAATCCGTAGAAGTTTAAATTAGTTGACGTATCTGAGGACCATTTAAAATGCCTCCTTAATTTTTCCAGTACTCAATCCATAACATTTTGTAGAAAGGAATATGAAACATTGACCATTTTGGTCAAGAACTTTACCAAATTCTATCATGAGTCCTAATTTTATGTGCAAAGGTGGAAGAATAATTTTTTCTAACTGAGGGTTGATTTGTGACATTTCTGCTAGGCCTATTTTTTGGGTCCAATGGCTATTTCGACTATCTCAGAAACAAATAAAACAAGGTTATTTTGCATAGCCACTCTGCTGGCCCAACAAAAAATTTACTAACATCAAGTCTACACAAATCAGCCAATCATGTTCAAAATATTTAATTTTTTGTAAAAGACTTAAAATCACTTTATTTTCTTCTTTCATAGATGTAGAGAGTGGGTAAGTGGCATAGAAGCATATTTATTGCCATTGCTTAGAAGGGCTGCTTTGAGGTATTGGAACTGTAGCAGTGTCTGAATGAAGGATAGATCTAGTAGCTGAAGAAAAATTAGGGTATTTCCAGTTGCTGCGATTTGTCATACAAAAATAACACTCGTCATAATGATTTTTTGTCCTTGCCAAATCATAGGTACAATATCTCAATTTACTAGCCATAATAGATTTATACAAATACTATCATAAAAGTTATTATAAGACTTACTGATTTTTAATAAACCTTTTTTCTGTTTATCGATTTTTCATAAAACTTTTTCGTAGCATACACAACTAAGCAATTGTAGTATGCATATTTCATAGTGAAAATTGATTAAAGTAACGCCTTCACGGATATAAGAAAGTTATGTGCAGTTGAAATACAGAAATAACAGGAGATTGTTTCGAAATAATTTTACATATACACTGGTTAACAAATTATTCAAAAAAATCGTTATTAAAAATGAAAAAATTAAAAAAAAAAATTTATTTTCGACATTATTTTTACAGTTTCTCTGACATTTATCAAGGTACATTTACAGAAAGCGTCAAAAGGGATTTTCACCCCTAACTTGTAAACCAGAGCAGTCATCTAAAGTCTTACTAGCGGGAGTATTTTACACACTATCTTACTATCGACTACAGTTACAAACAGGGCTGCACCAAATCAAAAAAATTTTCGCTTTATGACCGATGAAAACTATCACTTTCAATTGTGTCTGACGAAAACTATCACTTTTAATTAATGTCTGATGAAAAGTAGCATTTACGCCTTTTTACTGAGGAAAAAAAGCACTTTTGTCTTGTAAATGACGGAAGCTAGAAATCAAACTGACTTTGTTATTTTTTACAAGGTGTAAGATTGTTATTTATAATTGTATTAGAAAAGAAGGTAGATAGATTGTTAGCATTTGAGGTAAATGGAATCTTCCGTTCGTAAATAACATGTTCCAAAATAACGAATTCAAAGTTAGCAAGCCGGATTTGATGTCCTTGTGGAGGTGGGTAATACTTTATATTGACTTTTCCTTTCGCTTCACATTTAACTCTGTTGAACAATTTGTCTGCTACCTGTTTACGATTTAAAGCTATACAAAAATAGTCTTTATTTATTCTGGTAAAGTTAGTTCATCGGTGTGTAATGAGCTTACAGTGTGGTTAATGAATAAACCAACTTATGGGCGGTTTTATCAACTCGACCTAGCTTAGTTAAGCCTTGTTTTTAACCTATTCAGTTTCACCACATAAGTAAGCTAAGTCACAAATTAGCCAACCTGCCCGCTCTCTTATTCTCACTAAGTCAGTGTTGCTGTCGTTCAAAGCCTAAATTTCAGTAATGTTTCTGATTTGTTTTGTGCAACGTCCCAGTTGGAAAATTTGGCATTCGTGAATTTAACGGCGTAGGTAAACGGAGCATGTTACCGCTCGTTTTGAAGCATGCAACCTTTGCGAAGATATCGTTCGAAGTGTTGGTTTGCGTCAATCACAAAACGAAAGTGCTAGTTTTCGTCAGCAACAAGTCGAAAGGGTTAGTTTTCGTACGAAATTTTCGTATGTCACATCGATTTTATATTTATTCAAAAAATTTTAATCTACATTTTTAACCTTTTCGCAGAATTTGTAGCATTTTTTGTAGTATGCAGGCTTGTTGGCTACTTAATTCTGTTTTTCCTTAATACAAGTTTATGAACGCAAATTTTTTTATATGAAAGAAAACACTATAGCTCGTCGGAAAAAAAATTTCCTTATTGTAGTAGAATGTACAAAGCTGCATACTCCGAAAAATTCTAAAAATACTAATTAATTAATTAATTTCTTTAAATTTTGCTTAAAATTTTTATGTCCGCCACTGTACATACATACATACGAGTATTACAGCATATTTAATATTCAGTTTCATTGTACTTATATTAGGACTTGTTTTTATTAGGTCAAATAAAACCCAGCCTTAAGCATATGAAAAAATTTATTTCATAAATTTTATTGGAAGACCTTATCTTAAAATTAACTAACATAATATTCAAATTTCTCTGTCAATCCTTTCATCCACAGATATGAAACCTTGAATTTATCGAAATATACATCTTCCTCACCAACTTTTAGCCGCGCGGGAAGTCCACTAAATAATGACTTACATGAAAGTGGAGTTAAATTTTGGCATTTGGTGAAGCATCATGACAGCGACATACAAAAGGAAGGCGAGCGTGTTAATAAGTTAGTGTCGGAGATATACCTAACTCGGTTGTTGGCAACGAAAGGCACTTTACAAAAGTTTGTTGACGATCTATTTGAGACAATTTTTAGTACAGCACATCGAGGTTCAGCATTGCCCTTAGCTATCAAATATATGTTTGATTTTTTGGACGACCAAGCACTTTTACATGGAATAACCGATCACGAGGTTGTACATACATGGAAAAGTAATAGCTTGCCTCTAAGGTAATATATTAATGTGTCGGTTATGTCATTCATGTACAATTTATTCTGAACAATTTTTAATAGATATATTTTTAGATATTATATAGTACCTGGTGTGTATTTAGATATACCATGATTTCCTAACCTTTTTAGTTCACAACATTTTTTTAAAAAGTTGAAGTTTTGTCGCATTTGCCCGTGGTGCTTCTCCCATTTGGCGCATTCGTGTTAGTCTACCAGCTGCCTGAATTCCCGATTTGGGGCGCTGCAGGGTCGAATATCGGTCTTTCTCTGGCTTTCGATATTCTGCCTCCCATAATGTAGCAATCCAACAAATCAAATGAATGATAAATGAGTAATGATAATAATGCATTGAGCTACTACACAGCGACCTTAAGATATATTGTGTCCTCGTACGCTCATAGCACTCCGTCTAACCCGATCGCCTCTGCACTCAAATATCGGAAATCCGAGGCGTTCCGCAGTTTCTTCCTCACTATGAGAACGAAATGGGCTGCTTGATGAAATGTCCACTTTGTGAGGGAGAGTGAGAATACCTGTTGTGATTCTATGTTGATACAGATGCGGGTTATCGAGGTGAGCACTTATATCGAGACGAAAATCTCCCGGAGAGCTGGTGATATAAGGTGTATATATATATCGATTCCTTGAAATTCTTAGGTGTTGTTCCGGGGCAGATCTCTAGTTGAAATATATGATATTCCATGAATTGTTGGTTGATGAAATGGTTGTCATAGCCCTCACATCTTTGGCGATCTACGACGTGCAGCTGCAAACTACGACGTGCAGCTGCAAACGAGAGTCTGCATCCAGGGGTTTCGCTATGTAAACACGTAATGTAACTCAAACCCCTTTAAAATGTGATGACAAAATTGCGAAGTGATTGCATGCATTTGCAATGCGCGCTCACTTGATGGAGAAGCTGGATCATCTCGTCTATTACAAGATATCCGATAGCCGGAATAGGGAAATACGACCATTACACCTTACTACGTCTACTGGTACGCATTAAATAAATATTGTGGCGATTA
This sequence comes from Merzomyia westermanni, assembly GCA_949987695.1. Taxonomy (NCBI): domain Eukaryota; kingdom Metazoa; phylum Arthropoda; class Insecta; order Diptera; family Tephritidae; genus Merzomyia; species Merzomyia westermanni. Next base: position 75,244,929 of record OX465292.1, read on the forward strand.
TTCTCAAGCATGTACCATCCCTAACTCAATAACACTCCCACCACTAGTTAACACACAACTGAGATAACGATGGCTACGCTTATGCATGCAAGCGTGTAACTAGGAAGAGGAAGAGAGATAGCGCGAGTGTTTGCGAATACGATGCAAAGAGGAGATTCCAATAAATAACACCGACCCTTCCAGAACACGAAAAGCGAATAACCAAGAAAGTTCTCGGTGCGTAGGCAAGTACCCTGTTGGACTATATAAGACGGTGACCAAGCATTGCAGGTTGAACAGTTTATTTTCAAGCGTTCAATAGTGAACTACTGTAAAGTTACCAAGCTCTTATAATTGTTTTGCGTTTATTACTAGTAAATAAAACTAGCTATTACTTACATTATCTGTGCGTGTGTTTATTCGACTTTATAGTGATCGAACCCAGGATTGATAATCAAGGAATCATCGAATTCGTCACAATTGGTGTCAGAAGCGGTATTGTTGAATAAATACCAGTGAATTTAAGGATAACAAGGACATGGCGAAGCTGAATGAATTAAAGATTCAGCAACTCAAAAATGAGTTGGAACAACGGGGACTAAACACTACAGGCAATAAATCAGAGTTACAGTCACGATTGCGAGAGGCTATGGAAGCAGAAGGAATCAACGTTGATGATCATGTTTTTCATCTTGTCGAGGAGGCACCGACAAAAATGGAAGAAAGAAAGGAGTCTTCGAGTCCAATAGCAACCGTCGACACAAACATGATATTGGCTGTATTAACTCAGATGTCGACTAAAATGGAAGAACAAGAGACTCGTTTTTTGGAAATGTCGACGGAAATTTTTACCCAGGTTTCATCACAAATCGCTGCTCAACTAGAAGAACAAAGGACTTATATGTCATCGCGGCTGGAAACACAAGATGCAAAAATAACAGAAGTGCAAGAGATATTCAGAGAACGGCAGGACAAAATTGAGGCCGAAGTGGATGCTTTGAAGGGCCGTATCCAGGAGTTGCAACTAAATCGCACAACTGCTTTAGCGAATACTCCCAAGGTAAAATCACCTTCCTTTGATGGTTCTGTTCCATTCCAGGTATTTAAGCTGCAATTTGAGAAGACGGCTGCGGTGAATAATTGGTGCACTGAAGATAAAGTTGCAGCACTATTCGTGGCATTGAAGGGACCTGCAGCAGAAATCTTACAGACTATTCCCGAGTCCGAAAGGAACAGTTATGATGCATTGATGGGTGCAGTTGAGAGACGCTATGGTAGCGAACATCGGAAGCAGATATACCAAATAGAGCTACAGAATCGCTTCCAGAAACCTAATGAGACTTTACAGGAATTTGCATCGGATATCGAGAGGTTGGCCCATCTAGCAAATGCGGACGCACCTGTAGAATATACGGAGAGGGTGAAAATCCAGTGTTTCATAAATGGAATACGCGATGTGGAGACGAAGCGGGCCACATATGCAAACCCCAAAAGAACATTCGCTGAAACGGTATCGCATGCTCTGACGCAGGAAACAGCCTCGCTTTTGAGTAAACCTACATACAAGGCTCATCGCGTAGAAGTGGACACTCCGGCTTGGGTAGACAAAATTTTGGAAGCGTTGAACGGAGTACAGAAAAAAAGTGATGGTGCCATTAAATGCTTTAAGTGCGGAAAACCAGGTCACATAGCACGTTATTGCGGCACTGGCTCCAGTAATCCTGGCAATTTAAGTGGAAGTAAACGCAAAGCTGGAGAGGATGAGCAAGATGAATGCCCTATAATCTCTGTGTCACAACTCGAACGGAAAGCGAGTAATGTTACTGTTGAAGGCTACGTGGACGGGAAAGAGCGCTTGCTGACTGTGGATACGGGTGCATCACATTCCATCATTCGGAGTGACTTGGTCAGCGGGAAGTTGAGACTATTGCGGAAAGCTAAATTGTGGACAGTAACTGGTGAAAGCAAGCAAGTCCTGGGAGAGGTGACATGTAAGATTGTGATTGGGAATGTAGCTACTTATCACAACTTCTTGGTAGCGAATATTGTCGACGAAGTCATCATTGGCGTTGACTTCTTGGCTGAGAGAGACATTCACATCAACGTAAGGAACAGGGTTATGACTTACAACGGCCAAGAAGTTCCTCTGGTCTTTGGACACAATAGTGGCTATACCACCAAGGGAGTGATCTTGAAGATGAAGCAACAGAAGCCTCGTAAAGCACCGGTAGCTCCTCGACCAAAGGCTTTCATGGACAGGTGCCTCCTGAAGAAGATTCGGCAAGGCCAGGAGGAAGATCCAGATTTGGCACGTGTGTTGAAAGGAATAAAGGAAAACCAACAGCCAAGAAGAGGAGAGATGATTAGAGAGAGTCGCATCGCAAAAGCATACTGGACACAATGGAGTAATTTGAAGCTAATATCTGGGTGTTTGCATCGGATATGGGAAAGTGAAGATGGCCGGAATCATCGAGCACTTATTGTTGTTCCCAAGGCAAGAATTCCAGATGTTATCAAAGCGTCGCATAGTTGCCCAGATGGAAGGCACATGGGAATAAAGAAAACGCTGCAAGAGGTAAAGCGGCGGTTCTATTGGATCGGTTGCAAACAAACTGTGAGGAAATGGATTACTAAGTGTGCAGGGTGTGCTGAGGATAAAAGACGAACATCGGGTGGTCATGTTCCGAGGAAGCAACGCAACTTAGTGGATAATGTGAAACAGTGCAATGGGCATGAGAGAACGGAACGGAATCCTGAAGAAACGAGCTGCAGGAATGTTTGCCGGGTACCACTGGGAACGAAAGTGAAGGCACAAATCCATTCGGGATTAAGAACGGACAAAATGGTTGGAATATGTGACACTGCAATACATTGTGGGAATCTCTGCAGGAGAGGATTGATGTCGGAGTTTCAATCCCTGGAGGAAATGAGGTTTGGTAAAGCAGTGCCAACCATTGAGCGTCTAGCAGCGTTTGGTTTGGGAAATGTGTCTGATCGGGACGATCAGACTTAGGTGGAGGGCAGTGTGGCGATTATTCTCAAGCATGTACCATCCCTAACTCAATAACACTCCCACCACTAGTTAACACACAACTGAGATAACGATGGCTACGCTTATGCATGCAAGCGTGTAACTAGGAAGAGGAAGAGAGATAGCGCGAGTGTTTGCGAATACGATGCAAAGAGGAGATTCCAATAAATAACACCGACCCTTCCAGAACACGAAAAGCGAATAACCAAGAAAGTTCTCGGTGCGTAGGCAAGTACCCTGTTGGACTATATAAGGCGGTGACCAAGCATTGCAGGTTGAACAGTTTATTTTCAAGCGTTCAATAGTGAACTCCTGTAAAGTTACCAAGCTCTTAAAATTGTTTTGAGTTTATTACTAGTAAATAAGACTAGCTATTACTTACATTATCTGTGCGTGTGTTTATTCGACTTTATAGTGATCGAACCCAGGATTGATAATCAAGGAATCATCGAATTCGTCACAATATTCTTCAATACATCGTTTATGTGCGTCCACTAGCAGACGGAAGTGAATGGCGATGCAGAAAAAGATGAAGATATGCCTGTTTGTTAAAAATGTCGTTTAGTAAGAATAAAAAATTACCGCCCTTATCCCTTTGAAACTAAACAACGTTTAACACAGAAAGTTACTTCTTTAATTTAATTGTGATGAAAATAACAGCCTGTAGAACTCCTTAACAGCACTGGAACAATTATGTTTGCGAATGCTGAAGACATTGGCTAAGTCGGCCAAGTTAGAAAAGCAAGCGAAGAAGTTGCGTTTTGTGGTGAATGAGGGTAAAAGGAAGTACATGCTGTCATCAGACACTTTCGTCTTAGCAACCACACCCCTGTTGGCAGCCATAATTTAAAAACAGCGAAGGGCCTCATTCAGCTGGGAACTATTACACTGCGTTACAAAAAAGAGCTTTAATTCTGTCTTATGAACCAAATATACTTTTTCGGAAAGGGGAGAAAAAATAAAAATGCATGTAAATTGTAAATACATATGTATAATTATACTTAAAAAACAAATTCTGACGTGTATTTTTGTTTTTTCTTTTCGCCAATGTCTTCAGCATATGTATAATTACACATAAAAAAAAATTCTGACGTGTACATGAAAATCGCCGATACATATTTATATATATATTTTTATTTTTTCTCCCTTTCCGAAAAAGTATATTTGGTTCATAGGACATAATGTGTGTAACGCGGTGTTATTAACACCAATCCTGATGTCAACCTAGAAATCCACAATTTCGACTAATTACTTTAGAGTAGCGCTCTAAGTCAGTTATCGTACACGTAATACTGTACGGTGGCGAAGAATGGACGCTGACAACATCTGATGAGGTGACCATAATCGGCTAAGATTCCCTCCACAGTATGGATCCAAGAAATATATTAAGCAGGATTGCCCTCGAAAACTTGAAGCTCCTTTACACAGTCAGGAAGACTGCCAATGTCCTTCAGGTCCTGCTCCGAAAGTGGTCCTTTCACCACTGCAGGTACCCCTTTAACCAATCCTCTTCTTCAATCCTGGCCAGATTTTGGTCCAGGACTGCGCTAGTACCCTCGATGCCACTAAGTCGGTTTTCCAGCCTTCTAATTTCCTGAAGCAAAGCGTTAACCCCCCTACTCCATTCATTTACTTTAGTGGTAGGGGCTTCCATTTCTATTTGGCTTGTCGGAATGGGTTCCAGGGCGCGGGACACACAATTAATTAATTTTTAATTTTTCTTTGGCACGGTATGAAAGTTTGGTGGCACGATATGGCTCTTCAAAAATTTTGCCATTTTTATTATTGCTTCTCTGGGTTTTCTTTCTGGCAATTTTATTTTTATCCAGTTTCATAAATTTTTTTATTTTTTGGCAGTTAAATTGAAAAGAATGTCGGGTCCTTACAGTTTCCAGTATTCCTGAAAAACAAGAAAGGAAGCCGTATTAGATTGGTAAAACTTTTACCGTGTTCTGATGTAAACGGCGACATGCATCTAGTTGGCGTTTCACTGCGCATTAGTCATTAAATAGTTATTTCTGGCCAGGGGAGGGCTGTGCCATCCTGTTTAGTCGTCGACAATCAGATTGAAGACAACCTACTAAGGCACAACTTGCTCCACAACGTAGTTTTAGACTTATCGCAATCTCCAGCGTGTTTTATGGAAACATCTGAAATACCGCAGTTGAACGTTTCCAGTGTGTTCTCATGTTTACCTTGGAAACGCTTCAAAGGAAGTATAGCCAACCCAGTGTGTTCTTATGTGTATCCCAGGGAAGCTACAGGAATTAGAGGTGAGCGTTTCCAGTGTGTTCTTATGTGTACCCTGGGAAAGCTGCAAAACAAGTATAGTCAGCCCCAGTGTGTTCTGATGTGTATCCCAGGGAAGCTACAGGAATTAAAGGTGAGCGTTTCCAGTGTGTTCTTATGTGTACCCTGGGAACGCTGCAAAACAAGTATAGCCAGCCCCAGTGTGTTCTGATGTGTACCCTGGGGATGCTACAGAAGTTAAGGATAAGTTACCATGTCCTTATGGGAATGGCAATGTTCACCGAAGTGCAAAACTGTTATGGTAATTGCGCGGTCATAAAACTCGTTAGCCGTAGTTTGGCCTGCGGTATGGTGCAATCCGTCCTAGGAGCATAGGCACACGGGCCCACCCAGCCAATGTGATCTTACTGGGACATTCTGCGTTGCCGTTGCGGAGCGTTAGAAAAATTACTTTCACTAAACTTTTCACTTTTTATTTAAATTTTTTCACTTGCGCACCTGAGGGTGTTCCGGGTCACGGGATTGCTTCTTTTGGGTTTATTCCTGTCTCAGCGGCTCGGGGCTTATAGGATTGGACGTAGTAAGTTATTTTTCTCTTTCGCTGTTTCACTTAGCACTTATGTCTGTTTCATTATACTTTACCTCTCTTTGGGAGAGGAGCTTTTATATCCTGGAGGGTCCCGAAGGGAATCGCAGAATTAAGCTTATGTTATAAACCGGAGGGTCCTCCCAAAGGTGGTAAATCGCGGTTTCTGAAACGGTTGTTATGGGCTGTACAAGCCTTAATTCACACTTAAACTGTTATAAAAATTTTGCTTTATAAACCGGAGGGTCCCCCCGAAGGTGGTTTGAACAATATTTTTTTATTGGCCCTTATGGCATTATTTTAAACAGTACTTTGGTTTTTGCTACCACTCACACTAACACTTTGCAGTTGCCTTCACTTTTTCACTTGGTAAGCACCCCTCATTTAAGAGGTCCTTTTTCCAGGAACCCACCTCTCAGTGGGTCCCTGCTCGGTCGTCAGTTAAGGAGTCCACGGGTGTGGACCCTAAAAAATTAAAGCTGGGGGCCCTGGGTAAATGCTGTGAAAAAGAAAACAAATTGATTGTAGTGGAATTTGTATATTAAAGTCTGTTAAAGCTACGACTTAGCTTTTAAACAATTGAATTTAACTTATTAGTTGCTGATGCTGCGCTTCCCATGATTTGTATTTTGGCTTATGTAATCAAACCATATAGCTTGCGTACAGCCAAACCGTTTTGCATACGTTGGAAATCAATTTACCTGCATTGGCTATGCGCTTGTTGTGGGAAGTGCGGTGTCAGCATATTTACTTGGCGCGTGCATTAGCTACTGTGTTTACTGTGTTAACTTACGCATAACTATATATTATACGAGTATACATATATTGCGGCTGATAGTTTTAAAAATTATAGGACTTTTCGAAACAAACATGTAATCTGAGATAAGCCATGTAAAATAAGAATAAAAAAAATATAATATGTAAAACATATATAAATAAAAGAAAAAAAATTTAGAGAACATACAAGAAAGAAAAAAATAAGAAAGATTTAAATATGTAAAAATGTTAGCCGAAGTAAATATTTAAAAAATTAAAATTAAGGACGGCAGTGGTGAAAACTATGTACATATGTATGTTGGACAAAAAAAAATTAATAATTTCTGGAGAAACCCCTATTTGCGCCAACCAATGAATGCTTGTGGTTTTACTTACATTGCAGTAGGCCGCTCCACCGATGCTTGCGCAAACAAGGTTGCTCTCCAAAAACTTTAAACAATTTTTTTTATAGTGATCGAACTTAGAAGGAAGAATCAAAGACTCATCGAATTCGTCAAAATGGGTTTCAGAAGAGGTATTCTTAATCATTAAATGCTTCAAGTGCGGAAAAGCAGCTCACATAGCACGTTATTGCGGCATTATCTCCAGATATCCCAACCATTTTGGCGAACCAAATCCCAGCAATTCAGGTAGATGGAAACGCAAAGCTGAAGGAGATGAGCAAATCTCCTAACCAAGTCAATCATTAAACTAAATCGCGCCTGCCGAAAGCAGAATGAACTAGCTCCTGCAATTAAATGCCCCATAATCTTTCTCTCACAAATCGGAAGGAAAGCTGGTGTTCTCACTGTTGCAGGATATATGGACGGAAAGAGTATTTAGTGACTGCTTATATGGGCGCATCTCATTCCATCATTCGATCTCATTAAGTAAACAAGAAGGTGAGCCCGTTACATGAATCAAAGTTGCGTACGGCCACTGGTGAGGACGGTCAAGTCCTGCGAGAAGTAACATGTGTAATGCCGATTGGGAACGAGTCCATTGTACACATTTTTATAGTGGTAGATATTGCTGATGAAATCCTAACGCAGGTATAAAAATCGGCACGCATTCTGTTTACTTAAATAAAGTGAATAGTATTTTTAAATATAGTTCACAGTTTAATATTTATTCAGATACACTCGAAGCCAATTCTAATATGTATCTACAAAACACGAAACTATTTGCGGTGTTTAAATCTACAAAGTCAAGACGGCTATTATGAGTGAAACAAGCATTAAAGAAAAGGAAGGCCGGGAAGAAAAAATTGGTTTACAATACATTATGATAGAAAGAAAATGGAAGGACGTCTATGGTATCAAGATTTCTAAGTAAGCATGAAAAGTGGCTAGCTGACAAAACTTTTTTGGACGAAGAAACGCCTAGCACGTCTACCAATCCAACCAGAGGGAGACCAACAAAACCCATAGGAGAGTGTTCTACCTACACAAGGAAAGGGAAGCTGTTTGATACCACAAAAGCTATGGCCACGACTCATCTTTCAGAAGAACTGGCTATTAAATATAAAAAAGACGAAGTAAACGTGAAGTCTCATATAACAGAAGCAGTTGCGGTAGCAAGTCCAGTGCGACTGATGAGGATCAAAAACAGCATTCCCACACCACCAAATGCGCTACCTAGGAAATACACTCCCGAAGAAGCTTTGGTGCTGTTTATAGATTTCGGTTTAACGAAGAAAAAATATATTATATTGCGTAAGTCATTATTGCAACGTAATGCTGATATTTTACCTGGATGCAAAAAAATTACTCAAGCCAAGAAAGAAGCAGTTCCTCTAAGTCCCAAAATAACCGAAGTATCAGCTGAAATTGAGGTACAAACCCTAATGGATCATACGTCTACACGACTCCCTCAAAGTATTACTGAAGAAAAGTTGAAATCACTGCCAAAGGAGCTAGCATTGATAACTAAGTGGGGCTGTGATTGATCATCAAGACAAAGCGTATATAAACAAAGAATAAATGTAGACGATGATACAATTACAGATAGTAATATGCTTATGGCTCTTATTGTTCCACTACGACTAAAAGATGAAGCTTCAGAGTATTGGAAAAATCCACGTCCGTCATCAACTATATTGTGTCGCCCGATATTATTTAAATACGAGAAGGAGTCTTCGGAACTCATGAAAGCTACAGTGAGTGATATAAAAAATCAAATTGCCAAATTAGAACCAACAATAATTGAAATTGAAGAGGGGAATGTCATTACAATAAAGCATGATTTTCTTCTAACAATGGTCGATGGAAAAGTTTTGAACATAATAACAAATACGACATCTACAATGAAATGTCCAATTTGTAAGAAGATCCAAAAGGACTTTGAAAATCTTGATGATTCAATAACTGACGAACTAAATTATGAGTATGGAATGTCTCCTTTGCATGCTAGGATAAGATGTATGGAATTTTTTTTGAAGCTGGCTTATACACTACCACAACAAGGAGAAGTTTTCGACGACAATACAACATGTAAGGTGAAACAAAACAGGAGAAAAAAAATAATTCAGGATGCATTCTATAAAGAGATTGGCCTTAGAGTTGCTTCATCAAAACTATCCTGAGAAGAAACTTACACCAACAGTACATAAAATTTTAGCACATGGAAAAGAATTAATAGAGTACCAGTGCCTACCATTAGGAGAATTGTCTGAAGAAGCTCAATAATCTAAGAACAAGGACTACAAAAGATATAGATGTATGAACACCTGCAAAGTATCACTAGTTAGACAAACGAAGACCAAAACCTTCGGTGAGTGTTTTTGTCGTTACTACAACAACAACAACAAGACCTTTTCAACATGTTAGCTATCTCTTCTGATCCAGTCATATCATCTACGAGGTATGTAAGAACACAAAAAGATCTAACAGATGCGTATATCTCAGAAATGGTTGCTTTGTTAGATATATGTTCCAGTGACGATGACTATGTTAACATAAAATAAGTTTCTCACTTCTTATCACAACAATGAGAAAGAGATTTACTAATAAATTTTGTTACTTTATTGAAAAATAAGATATCTATGTACAAGCGCGGCCGCCGTGGTGTGAAGGTAGTGTTGCCGGCCTACCACACCGAAGGTCCATGGTTCGAGCCCTGGTACAGGTAACATCAAAAGTGATTTGAAAAAAGTTTTTCAAAACGGGGTCGCCCCTCGGCAGTGGTTTGGCAAACTCTCTGAGTGTATTTCTGCCATGACAGGCTTCTCAGCAAAAATTCGTCTCCTTTGTAGATGCCGTTCGGAGTCGGCAAAAAACTGTAGGTCCTACCAATTTGTAGGGAAAATTCAAATCGGCACACCACAAATTGGAAGAGAAGCTTGGCGCAAAAATCTCTTAGGAGGTTTATGATGATATACCTGTTGTATATCGCGCCATAGAGAGAGATGTACAAGCTAATTTTTTATTTCAAATAAAAGAATTAATTAATTTAGTAATTTATAAATACACACTTTTCGTTATTGCATTTCTCTAAAGTTTATCAAATTTATTTTAAAGCTTAGGCATTTCGCTTTCAAACGAGTATTAAATTTTTATAGAAATCAATACGTCTATCGAGTTTGGCACAAATTGGTAAAGCGGTTACTAAGATCAAACTTTTTAGCATAAATGGGTAGTGCCACTCCCCTTTTTCAAAATTCGTTGGCTGTTTAATCTTTAGCTCAAATAAAACTTCATTGAACCACTTTCAATAACTTTTAGTTATTAATAAAATACATATTTGGCTTGTAAATTAAAAAAAACATGTAAAATTTTACGATGAATTTTGAAGCACCTTGTTATTGTGGCACCAAAAACGGACATTTGAGTTTTATAAGTGTATTGCCATTTAAAATAACCAATACGTCTATCGATTTTAGTAGTTATTGATTACGTGACTACTTCGATACAAGTTTTTGTCATAAGTGGGCAGTGCCACGCTATCTTATCAAAATCATTAGTTTATCTTATTTAATGCTTAAATACGTCATTATAAGACAAATCTCATTTTATTTTTTTTAGTTTTTACTAAAAACATTTTATTTTTGCATTTTTCTAAAAATGTTCGACTTTGACGAATTTTTTAGAAGCACCCTGTTTCTGTGACATTCTGAGCTTTCACACAATAAAACTTCAAATAATTAGCTTTCATTTGCATTTTAAATTTTTAAAATATCTTCATTGGTTCAAAAGTTATGATTCTTGCAAAGAAAAAACTCAAAAAGCGCCACTGTGCGACGTTTAACCTCTCCACGTGACAACCGCTGAATTTCTTCCTCTAGAACGCGGCTAGCTCCCCGGAAGTTCGTTCCACCGCGTCGCGCCATAAATTGCTTTAGGATCAAGAGGAAGGAGTCAGTGGATAGCGAAGATGAGAGTTCGATGTGGACTGCACGGATCGTCAAACACGTAAAGAGTACTCCCCATCGTTTTTAATGACGTCTTCCAACTGCTACTTCGAAGGGCCCAAAAAAGTCGATGCCTGTGTTCGTGAAGGGTCTTGAAAATATGACCGACCTCTCCTTCGGCAGCTCGGCCATCTCTGGAGGTCTCGGAACAGCGCGACGATTTCTACACCACTGACACGATTTTGTGGTTGACTTGACCATCGCTCTTAGAGCTGGTACAAAATAACGCTGTCTCATTTCGTTGACTACTATTTCATTGTAGTGATGGTGGAATTGTCTATGATAATATCGACGATGAGCTGCGTTATGCGACTGTGGCGTGGTAAAATTATGGGTCGTTTTACTTCAAATGCAACCTTTTTGGCCTTATCAATTCTACCGTGTACTCTAAGTAGACCTAAATCATCCAGATATGGCGAACATTTACAGAGTGTGCTCTCTTTCAGAACTGGTTTGCCGGATTTCATACACTTTATCTCGATCCCATATGCGACATTTTGACAGAAACGTCGTCAGCTGATGGGACCCAACGCCACTCGTCAACCTTTGAATCCTCTAATATTTCACCCACGCGTACTGCAACAAACTGTTAAAACTTCCTATCGTCTGAACTTATCGAGAAAAGCACATTCTTAGAGTCCGACCAGAGTACGCGGCGGTTTACAGCCACCGAAAGCTCATTCGCAATAAATCGACAGAGACGAAGTCCTAAAATTGCGGGCATTAGCTCCAGTCTCGGGATCGATACCGGTTTAAGGGGAGCCAGCCTCGTTTTAGAAGCCACTAGCCTGCAGGAGACGTGTGAACCCTGCTTCGCTCGCAAGTATACAACGGCGGCGAAAGCGTCAATGCTGGCATCCACGAAAACGTGCATTTGCAGATCCTCCGAGCAACTGACCAATGACCACAAATTTCTTGAATGTTACGCAAATTACTAACCCAACGAAACCACTTATTTACTTCTTCATGATGGACTGGTTCATCCCACTGTACTGCGGAGCGCCATACTTCCTGCATGAGGATTTTTGCGTAGATCATAAAAAAACCAAGTAAGCCCAAGGGTGTGAGGTGAGTTTCATCGAAGGCTGGGGTAATGCTCAGCCTATCTAGAGTCGAGTAGAGGTCCCACTTCCTTTACTAATAAGAACACGGCGATTTGATGGTGTTATATCAGTCGGCACACACACTCACAGGGGTATCTAGTCGCGTACGATGAATAGGATGTGTCAGTAGCAACGTATAACGTGGCTGTTAGGGTGGATCGGTGCGAATCACCGATGACAGGTTGGTTGATCGGTATGAATCACCGAGGACGGTTGGTGAAAGCCGGTGGATCGGTATTAATTACAGATGACGGGTGGTGGATGCCGGTGGATCGGTGCAAATCACCAACGACGGGTTGGTGGATCGGTGCCAGGTTACCGATGACCGGTGGGTTGCTGACGGTGGATCGGTGCAAGTCACCAACGACGGGTTGGTGGATGCCGGTGGATCGGTGCCAGGTTTCAGATGACCGGTTGGTTGATGCCGGTGGATCGGTGCCAGGTTACCGATGATTGATGCTCGGTTGGTGTAGGACGATGGCCCGGTGAATACCCACCGGTAAATATATTTAGTGGACTCACCACTAGTCATGGGAACGAAGGTGCAACCGTTACCGAAACCACACTTTTGATAACTACTGAATAATCTTCTTATACATAAGGTGGTATGAACTAATTGCGAATTACAGTTGCGCATAATCATTTGATCGCGCATGAACGAAATCATGTTAGGCGCGGACTTGCTTTGTGCTTTATGCTTTGCCTACCTTTTCAGTCGCAATGGGCGCGTGTGTAGTAGTAAGGAAGAGTGTAGGTATGAAGTATTGTAATGCTACTTAAAGCGGCATTACAGGGGTCAAACACCGTCAATAGCACCCGCAGGATCTGTCGTTTTGAAGGAGTAATGCTTTCATCTATGGCTTTTTTGGAAAGTTTTTGAAAAATGAGAAGGTGTCGTTATGGGAACCACCACATGCCGAGTACCTTTTCGTGTCTCACGTCTGCTTGGTCAAAATGTTTCACACCCTGTGTTCATTGCAAACAAAACTTCTCTGGAGTTGGATATCCAGTTGCGCATCTCGACTTCCCCTTCGGCGTGGATATCTCTTACCTTAGTTGCTAACCGTATCATCTCCTCCACCGAAGTCGTGCTTTGTAGCTAGTCGTCTACGTAGGTGTCCTCCAAAATCGCTCTTACTGCCACCAGATATTCCTTTTGGAACCGCAAGGCATTTTCATCTTTAACATAATTCGCTAACGACGGGGAGCAGCTTGCACCATACGTTTCAGGATCTCTGGTTGCATTACCATCACGCCACAAGAATTTTTGTGCGACTTGGTCTCCCGCACATATAGTATTTGGTGGAACATTTCCCTGATGTCACCACAAAGAGCAATTGGTTTCTCACGAAATCTAATTAGAACGCCAATCAGTAATTTACAGAGATCTGGTTCCTTTAGCAATACGGAATTGAGTGCTACGTTATTGACCGCAGCTGCGGCATCCCAAACTAAACGTATTTTATTCTTGTTTATGTTAGTGACCGTAAACATTGGAATATACCACGATTTTCCGCTGGCCTGATTTTCCTCATGGATCGTTTTCCTTACGTAGCGCTTACGTTCATAATCTTTAATTGTATCGACAGGATCTCGCGATATTTTGCCTTTTAGACAGCGAAGGCGACGGTGGGTCAAGCCCGATGAGAATTCTTGTTCGCACCGCTTCGTACGGCGATATTGGCAGATTTCTAAGATGTTGGCGCGCATTTATAGTAGACATTTCAAGAGTTTGGACAGGCAAATTCAAGTTTTATACCGTGCGTACCTTTTGTAAGAGCAACCTTTGGGCCGAAATGCACCTGGAGTTATCTTCGCTCTGCAAGATGTCACCGGTCCACTGCAGGCAGAGCTCTTGGGTGGGTCCTTCAATGCCGAGTTCATCTATTACGTAATTTTCAACAAGTTAACACGAAATGCGAATGTATCAATGGACCGCACAGTGGGCTAATTGATGGCCATTTTGGAGTTTAATTCAAAAATTTTATTTCGCAAGGCATAAATTCTTTTAGTACCGAATAAAAGTAAATAAAATTCTGCAACACTATGTAAATATATATTTGTCCAGAAACGTACCGATTTATTGCAATGTGCTCTCAAACTTGACACTTTTTCCTTTTTGTGCGCGCAGTGCTAAAAACGTGAAATAAACTTTGCATTTTTCAAAGTGTTTATAGATTTTGTTTTTAAATAAATCAAAAAGATCAATGGAACCTACTTGTTCAGGTATCTGAGCAATAAAAAGTGATCTTGTAATTTTATTTTTACGTTTTTAAGTATTTTAATAATTTTTTTTTCATAAAGCGTAAAAAAACGTGTTTTTTGGCTATATACGTATACATATAGTTGTGATGCAAGTAGGATCGAACAAAATTGATTTCATTTAAAAATTCTTTGACAATCATAGTTTCATTCTATAAAAAAAAAAGCTGCGCTTTTGCTGCGCACTTTTACAGAATATCGATTTATATGATATAACCTCACATAGGTTGAAATATATAGAAATTCTCGAGAGGGAATAAAATATTACAAGTGCAAATTATAAACAAAACAAAATAGAAGTCAACATTGTTGTTGTTTTCAGTGGTTGCTCGATTACTGCTTATTCCCTTACATATGGCATAACTATGAGGAATTTACATAAGTATATTTTTAAAAGTGAGCTAAATCCTGTTTTGTTTCAATGACGAAATGTAATAATTTACATATACATTTGTACGCAGATTTAAAAAACTTTATCTAAGTTTAACAATCTTATTTATAATAGGTTAAAATTTTGTTATTCAGCTATCAAATAATGTATAGGGTGTAGAAACCATAAAGATTGACATTGCATATTTTTGTGTTAATTGTGATTCTTGTTATTGTTTATTGTGTTACCTACTATTTTTTTTAGTAAATTAAAGCTGGACCCGATTCGATTTTCTCCCGATATAATCGATATTTTTTTGAGAAAAGAATAATCGATGCATAAAAACAACCTTGGTGGGTCCAATGCCGACTATGTGATCCAGAATATTTCGGAGCAGACCATCTTCATTGCATAGATCGGCTCTCCAAAATATCGAGTCGAGTCCAGCACTTATAGGAAATGTCATGCGTACTGAATAGAAATAATAACAGTGATAGGCCTATATATGTTTATTTTTTTAAAGGAACGAGTTCAAATACTATTTGGGTTACACGTCAAAGCCTCTATAATATAATGAAAAACTCTGGCTGCGATCAATTTACAGATAAATTTAACTTTTTATGTGAAAAAGTTAAAGAGCGCGTGAGGCCATCAGATGAAAATGTAATTGAGTTCAATGATAAGCTAAGACATGTCATCTCTGAGTTCAAAATTCGTTGGAACAGGTCCTTTAGACACGAAGATCGTTTTTTGAAAGTAAACAAAAGTTGGCTTGAATCCTCAATAGGTTTTTTGCATTCAAGGCAAAGTAAACGTGGTCGGAAAGAAGTCTCATTTGATGAATCGTGTGAGAAAACGAAGCAAAGGAAAGTCCGAGTTTTAACAGACGGAACGCCCTTGTCTGTATTAGCGTATGCTACTCAAATGAGCTTAAGATCTACAGGAAAGATTGATGCATCTAAAGTTGTCAAGGAAATAATTAGCTCACCTTCGAGAGCAAGAAAATATCGCCAATTTGCTGCGAAAACAACCACACATTTAACACAAATGTCTAAAGAAGAAGCGCTATCAATTTTAGTTGAAGCTAAGTTATCTCGACAACAATACAATATTATAAGTAAATCTTGTCCAGAAAGATATCCTTGCTATACTTATGTGCAGTGTGCAAAACAAAAATGTTATCCTAACAATGAGTGTATTCAAATAAGCGAAACTTCAGCACAAGTGTACAGAGTTTGATTTTGGTAAGCCAAAAAATGATTGAAACATTAAACGAAGAGGAAATGCCGCGACTTTGTCTGTGCTCTAAATGGGGGTTCGATGGAAGCTCTGGCCATGCATCCTATAATCAAAGGTGCCTCGAGCCAGATGCATGCGATTCAAATGGGGGTTCGATGGAAGCTCTGGCCATGCATCTTATAAGCAAAGGTGCCTCGAGCCAGCTGCATGCGATTCATAGTTTTTATTACCTGTCTTGTTCCACTAAGGCTAACTTGTGGAAGCAAAATTATCTGGCAAAATCCTAGACCTGGATCTACTAGATTTTGTGGACCATTAAAAATAGAATTTATTGAAGAGTCATCAGATGTTTCTCAAAATGAAAACTATAGAATTCATAGGGAAATACAAGGTCTTTTTCATTCGGTTGTGTTTCATAATGATAAATATTTAAAAATGAAGCACGATTTGAATTTGACTATGGTTGATGGAAAAGTATGCAACGCCTTAACCGAAACAACAGCCACGCAAAAATGTTACTGATGTGGCGCAACCTCTAAAGAATTCAATGAAATCGACAATATGATAAAACGGGCTGTAAAAACAGAAAACCTACAATTTGGTCTTTCCATACTTCACGGTTGGATTCGGTTTTTTGAATGCTTGCTGCATGTTTCTTATAAACGTCCAATAAAAAAATGGCAAGCACGTTCGGATAATGAAAAACTGTTAGTTTCTCAAAGCAAAGCACGCATTCAAAAGGAGTTTAAAGAGAAAATGGGATTAATCGTTGACCAACCAAAGCCCGGTTTCGGGTCCTCCAATGATGGCAATACTGCTAGGCGTTTCTTCCAAAATAGTGAAATGTCAGCAATTATAACAAAACTTGACCTGGGGCTAATAAAAATGATGCATACAATTATTGCAGTTGTTTCTAGTGGTCGTCAAATTAAGGTGGACCAGTTTCGCGATTACGCTCAAGGCAAGGTATTTTGTTAAGTGTTACCCCTGGTACCAAATGCCTCCCACACTCCACAAATATTTTATTCATGGACCAGAGATAATATCCCACGCTTTGTTACCTATCGGTCAATTGTCAGAAGAACCCCTCGAAGCAAGAAACAAAGATTTTAAAAACTATAGAGAACATTTTTCTCGAAAGAAACAAATGAAGATCTATTCAAAAGACTTTTGATCTCTTCCGATCCATTTATATCAAGTATGCGAAAACTACCTAAAAAAAAATTAAGAAATTGCCGATAGAGGCACAAAATTTGATAATTATGGACAACTACAGCAAAGAAGATGGCGACAATAGTTCCGAAAGTGACTCAGACGAAGATGATGACGATCTTTAATAAAAATTAAGATAATTAGTATTTATTATATATTACTTTCTAGACTTAACAATAACTTATATGTGTTAAGGAAAAAAATATATACAATGTCGAAACATTACAACTGAGTAAAGTAATTTCCTATGTTCTCTTCCGGAAGATGACGATGAAGAAGGAATTATTGTCAAAAAATATAAAGATTATTAAGATAATAATACAAATTATGTTTAATTTGTAATTTATGATGATCAGAACTTTAACAAATTATTAGTTAACATATAAAAATTACTTTTTTCGATCTGTAGTAATGATATTAAAAACTCGATAAAAAAAAATTTCACTAAACTATTTGCGGATTTTTCTTTTTTTTACTTCATTTGGTACTAAGCATATAATTACATCAATATATTTTGAATTAAATGCTCGTATGAATTGATCTCCATTTTCAGGCTCGATTACCCCACTGTGGACCGTTCATTGTGGTAGAGCGTTATCGGAACGTATCGAAATAAGGTGTGAGCATTTTTTGCATAAAACATCACGGTGAATCATCAACCTTTCGCCAAGTTGGTGACTACCTTTCACCTCCGCTTGACCGGCCCCATTACCAAAGGGGAGTAACCTTGCTTGCACACGTTGCCAAATTAAAGAGCCATTCGTCGAACAAGGTTAAGTCTAATTTGAGCTCACATGGCAATTTCGTTAAGAGTTCGTTTATTAACATGGGATCGTTTAAATAATCGCTCAGTCCAATCGCTTGCACGGTTGCTCGGTAGTTCTGTACTGAGGGCGCAAAATTTATCAGAGTGTACATCTTTTCCTTTTTTATCATTGGATTCTGGTGTAGCTTTCGTTGCACGGTATGATGTATAACGTCAGGCCGCCCATAGAGCATTCTCAATGTTTCGATGGCAAGGGAAACCGTATTTGGCATAATTAGTTTTCCGCGTACAGCTTCTAGTGCCGGACCCTTGAGACACTTTTGTAGCCGTATAAGGTTCTCTTGCTCAGTGAAACCGCATCTTTCCGTAGACTGTTCGAAATTCGTGATGAACACAGGCCACTCTTTAGGGTTACCAGAAAACGTCGGTAGGTCCTTGGACATAACTTGGCGAGTATATATCCGCCACCATGGAGTGAGACCGATGATTTCGTTAGTTCTAAATTCCTGTGCAACCCTGCCGTTGAAACGATGCATAGACCCATACCCGGAAGAAAGCCGTCAACCCTACCTTCCCAAGAAAATTGCGATTTCATATACCCCGGGTAGACACCAAAACCCGCTGAACCCATAGCAAATGTAGTGGTATTCGAGCCTGCGCTATATGGTGATGATACGAAGGCTGCCGATGCATTTAACGTATTATTAGAAATGTAACCGCATTATTTTAGAAATGTAACCGCAGTTACCAGTAAAACAATATTTTCAGCGACACTTATGATTGTGTGGTTAGTGTTAAAATCTGCAAGTTATTTACAATCAAACTCACTGATTTATAAAACATGCTAAATTGACTTACACCTATGTTTACCTGTGCAAATCTTAGGCACGTGATTGCAGCGATAATAAACGATACAAATAAATGCAAATTTATTAATAATTAATAGGATACAATTTACTTCAGCTCCGTTCCAAAGGCTCGGTAAAAAAGAAAACGGAGTTGATGTCAACAAAGGAGCAATAAGTGACAATGCAATGACAGTTGGTGATCGAGATTTGTTTCATGAGCAGAGCTCAATGCGCTGTCGTCGAAATTTGACTGCGTTGATTTACGTTCAATGCGGGCGACGTAACACATTCCAAGTAGGGATGATTGAGGGACATGATTACAGTTGAAGACGGTATTTAAATCTACACCGAGGGATCTAAGAAAGATTCAGGGGGGGGGGGGGCGGGATTTCCTTGAAATCCTTAAACATACCTGCATCATTTAGACTCCCCTTGCATTGCAGTGTGTTTCAAGCAGAAGTTCTTGCGATCTTGCAAACCTGCACATCACTCAATGACAGGAACAAAACTGGTAAAGTAACGATCTTTTCAGACAACCAGAGAGCGCTAAAGGCAATAGCAGCGCCACATACTGGTTCGAATGTGGCGCAGGTATGCAAGGAAATTTTGGCTGCATTAAGCGACTTTGAATTATCCATTACCTGGGTTCCGGATCATAGACGAATTGCGAGTAATGAGAGAGTCGATGAGCTGGCACGCATGAGCTCATCAGAAGGAAATGAAGAACAACCAGGGTGCAACACCCCCCCGGTGCAAGAGACCTGCTGTAAGCAGCTGCTGGGAGGATAGTAATTTTAAGATGCTTTGTGTCGGGTGTGCCGATTTGCATTTTCCCTAGAAATTGGTGGGACCTACAGTTTTTTGCCGACTTCGAACGGCATCTTACATAGTAGATACATTTTTGCTCAGAAGCCTTCCATGGCAGAAATACACTCGGAGAGTTTGCCAAACCACTGCCGCAGCGGCAAACAACGATGAACTTTTTTTTAGTATATTTTTAAATATTGTAAATAAAGTAAGTTATAAATTCAATGGCTATCAAATAAATATCATCTTACCTCTAGCTTTTTCGTTAATTTACCATTGAAACATGATGCGTTTACTTATATATTGACAAAAAAAGGAATGCTTAATAAAAAGAATTTACAAGAATATAAATGAAAAACTCTTAAAGCTTCAAAGTAGTCTTACAACTTTCAAAATTGCACTTTATAAAATTCTTCATGAAAAATTATATTTCATTTCAAAAAGCTTTCATTTTAATTGAAAAAAGGTTTATTTAAATTGAAAATGATTTCACCTCATTTGAAAAAGTTTCATTTTATTTGAAAAAGGTTTCACTTCTTTTGAAAAAGGTTTCATTTGACCTGGAAATACTATATAAAAATTAATCGTGGTTTGTTCGTCACCCGAAAACTAGCAAACGACTGAACAAAATTGAATACTTCTTTATGGAGGTTTGTTTGTAATTAGTACGCAAGTTAAAAAAAAAACCGAAAATATTACGGTGGCTTGGTACCTATAACACAAGCTTGATTTTGTACCCCACGTTTATACTTTGAAATCTCAGAAATTGGTTACAACTCACATGATAAAAATTTCAAAACTAAAACTCACAAATACCATATCTTTGTTTAAGAAAAAATTTGCTGCTAATTTTTGGCGACATAAATATAAACGTAATCTTGACAATTTTTTTATCATCTCTTTATTTTATAGTTTTTAGTGCTACCTACAAAAAGGCAATTGCAATTGTGATTTTTACTTAGTAATTCCTAAGTGAAAATGCCTCAGTTTCTTTATTCAGATCTAGCTACCCGCTGCGTTGCTCGGACGTGCTACGTATGTATCTGTATGCGGCTCGGATTACTCTTATTTAGGTGCATTTGTGTGACATATAGTTTGGTGAAATAATATCGCTGTTCGATGTTCTTGATATTGGTAGAGCCGGAGATTCGACAAAGGGGATGAGTGTAGTAGTTGATCGTTGTTCCTGCTAATTATCACAGGTGGTGAAGGCGGTGAATGTGCATAATTGATGGCAGCAGTAAGTGCAAGAATAGCAGTAAATGTGTTAACTTTTTGTCCAAATATATTTTTTTCTGGGCGGGTGCCTAGGTGTGGCAGTAGTGTTGCCGGGCTACCACACTGATGGTCCCAAGTTCGAGTCCTGGGACAGGTAATATAAAAACAACATAAAAATTCGAGCTTTGCTCCAACAACAATCACCATAATTATAATTGTTACAGGTACAGTGCGGGTGCATAACAAATAACACGGAAGTGTTGATATGCAAAAAAGCCCTTCTGTATCTAAAACTGTTCTATGAACGCGCCTAAAAATATTCCACTTTCCTTGAGTTGACATATAAAAATATATATGTACCAAAGAATGTATAAAAGGAATTAGCAAATGGCACATTAGAGGAAAAATGCATCGTGACGCTACAGGGCATCATAGCTTAGTTGTTAGAGTACTCTAACAGCGGCTTTGGTGCAGACACTTGGGTTCGTATCCCAGTGTCCGAGAAGGGGTCTGATGAGAAGTTGGGCACTTCGAAACATGTCATCCCATACCATCGCTGTGCATATCGTTGTAATTTTTCCTCTAATATCAATTAACAAACAAATATAAAAAGTGGTTTGACAAATTTTTTTCAAAACGGGGTCGCCCCTCCGCAGTGATTTGGCAAACTCTACAAATGTATTTCCGCCATAGAACGCTTCTCAGCAAAAATTCATCTCCTTTGTAGATGCAGTTCGGAGTCCCGCCAATTGGTGGGAAAAAATTCAAAATCCACCACAAATTGGAAGAGAAGCTTGACGCAAAAATCCCTTAACTGGTTTATGATGATATACCTGTTGTATACCGCGCCATATATTTATTTATTTTATATAATTTTCTAATTGTGGCCTTTACATTATAAAGTACTAACACGGCTCAATGCTACGTAGGCCTGGCTCTCGGGGAACAAAATTCAAAATTTCAACCCAATTTTCGAAATAGCTCGATCCATGCGTCACTTAGCGAAATTTTTTCAATCAAATACTCCATTAACACCGGGCTCTGAAGCATGCCTCAAGTTTCAAGTCTCTAGCTTACCAAGAAGTTACTCAAAAATTGATCGCGGGATTCCCCCGTTTTTCGATCAACAGGATACCTAGCGGAATTTTAATTTATGAAAACTATATTGTAATAGTGTCGTGAAATATGTGCGTTTAAAGTCCATAGATCACAAGAAAGCTTGTTAAAAATAGATCGCAAAATTCTCATTTGCAAGGAAATTTTCGAAATAGGTAGATCAATGCTATTTTTGCACCAAATATTGCATTGTCACCTTGTTTTAAAGCATGTGTTGAGTTTCAAGTCTCTAGCTTTCCGGGAAGTTACTCAAAAATCGATGTCAAGATTCGCCCCATTAAGCAGCTACTTTCAGTTATCACGATAAGCTCACCACCTAGCGGAATTTTGATTATTAAAAATTATATTGTGATAACGTCCCAATTTCAAACGAATTCTCAAACTATGTAGATCCGTGCTCCACCTACCGATTTTTTTTTTTATTAAATATTGCGTTGTCACCGGGTTCCGAACCATGTGGCAAGTTTTGAGTGACTAGCTCACTGAGGAGTTACTCAGAAACTGATCGCAAAGATTCCCCCCGTTCTGCAGCGATTTTCAGTTGTCTTGATAAGCACGCCATCTATCGGAATTTGTATAAGGTATTGCATGTAATTTCATTGTTGATCTATGTGTAAAGCTTCAATGCTCTAGCTTACTCAAAGTCAATCGCAAAATATCAACTTTTTAATCAGTTTTCCATATATCTGGATCAGTGTGCCACCTATCGGATATTTTTTTTTCATCCTAATTGCACTGTCACGGAGTTCGGAACTATGGTACAAGTTTGAAGTGTCTAGCTCAACAGGAAGTTCTCTAAAAAGACTTTGCAAGATTCCGAAAATTCGTATGGAAATGAGCGGACAAACAAGAAAGGGACATAATATAGAGGTAGTGGAATGTTGAAAAGCTCTCAATATAAAGTGTCAACAAATTAAAAGTTTTTTATTTTTATAATTTGATTTTGATAGGAGTATTGCCGAACTTTTTGTTTAAAGGGAGGCAAACCATCATTACTGGGGACCCAGCTTGCGGAACGATGTTCCGGCGATTCAATATATGTATAAATAAGTATTCTCTTTTGTTGCTGCTAGGAAAAGAAAGAAAATTTCACCCCTTAATTTGTCGAGTTCCAATATTTCAGATTTCTGCGGGCAATTTGCCTTGAATTTTCGAGGTAAGGCAAATTGAAATTTCGGGCGTACTCAGGGTACCACAGCTCTCAAATTAGCCAATGCAATGTAGTATAAGAAAACTGACGAAATTTTACAGGGGCGCTGTAGGAATCCCATCCCACTATCGCTATGCCCTTGAAATTATAAATTTCCAGAGGTCCGCGGGTTCTGACACTTAGTTCCAAGAGGCTTCCTCCATCATTCCTTCTGCCCCCGTAAGTTTATTGGTGTAACACTAGGTGTTGTATTAAAATCCTGAGAAGAACACATACAGGGTGGCTGATGAATTTTGCTACATTAAGAAACTCAAATAATTTTTTTTTCAGTGTATGGAATTCATTTTTCTTTTATTCATGTTAAAGCTCATTAACTTTTATTAAATATAGCTTAATGAGTTTTAAAAATAATGGAATTTAAATGCCCCCCCTGCTCGTCGATGCATGTGCGGCATCTTACCAAAAAGTTGTTCATTACTGCTTGGAGAGTTGAGACAGGAATAGCCGCAATTGTTTCTCGAATGGATTGCCTTAGTTCATTCAAATTTGTTGGTTTTGCTTTGAAGACTTCCTGTTTGCAATAACCCCACAAGAAAAAGTCAGGTGCAGTAAGGTCAGGTGACCTGGGTGGCCAACGGAATGTGGAGTTTCTGGATATCAGCTTATTGGGAAATTTTCGTCGCAATTCTGTCATAACAGGTTGGGCTGTATGAGGAGCTGCACCATCTTGCTGAAACCACACAGAGTTGAAAGAAATTCTCATTCGGCGTAATTCTGGATAGAAAAACTCTCTCAACATGCTCAAGTAACGGTCTCCAGTAACCGTAACGTTTTCTTCGAAGAAGTAGGGCCCGACAATGCAGCGTCGATATTCGACAATTTTGTTTGTTTATGTTGCCGTTTAAATCGAAATGGGTCTCGTCAGACATGAAAAGACAGTTCAACATGTTTCCATCCTCTTCCACCATTTGAAGCATCTTCTGGCAAAATTCCAAGCGAATCGGCAAGTCTGCAGCGTTCAGTTTGTTGGCCATTTGAATTTTATATGGGAATAAGTCCAAATCTTTGTGCATAATTGACTGTAATGACTGTCTGCTTACACCCATTTGAGCAGATAAGCTTCTTGTCGAAACACGTGGATTGTTTTGTATGGCAGCAGTTACAGCAGCGATTGTTTCCTCCGTTCGAACTGAAGGGTTTCGATGGTAAGGTCTTCTGTTGACTGTCCCATGCTCGGCAAAATTGTTTACAAGTCTTATTATGGTACATCTGCTCGGAGGATTGCCGCCAAACGTGCGCCTATACTCTCTTTGAACCGAAACTACGGACTCCAGTGCGTGATAGCGGCGGACAATCCAAATTCTTGTTTCAGTGTCCCAGTTATCCATTTTTGTTAAATGTAAAAGTCAATCTGCAAAATAAAAAAAAAATTAACCAGATTCATTAAATAGAAAAAAAGGTATTTTATTTTGTTTTGGAAGCGGCTTTCATTAGCCACCCTGTACTTATATTCACTGATCAAGACTGCAATCGCTTCCACCTATTTGTAGCTTCTTTAATCCAGTGTTGAGAGATCTTCCAGGAATGCAAGAACCTTCTAGGGCAGATCTACGTCAAATGAGATTATCGACGATATCATGTTGCGAAAACTTTCGCTCCTACTCCACAGGGCACTAGTAAGTGCATTTCCCATGCTTTCGCGAAGAAACTAGATTCCTACTAGATTGTGCCGACGGTTGTCCTTGAATTCCCTTTTCATTTTTATATAGGAGCCGTTTGCTGACATCTACCAAAATTGGCCGGGTGTGCGATTTTCTAGAGTTGCACCATTCGAGTCCTACGTGAACACTGAGAGGCCGTGTCCTTGATAAATAAAATTTATTTAATCCATTGTGTAGCAGTACTTACCCCTGCTTTCTTTCTACACATCCATTCAGGGAAAAGGACGGGATGGAACAAACAGGGTTATACTGTAGTTCACAGTCCTTTGAATGAAATAAATCGGGTACACTCCGTTGCAAGCACCTTGTGACAGCAGCCCGACTGCCGTGGTACCGATTTCTTGGATTTTAGTCCTCTCTTACGTCCCGTAGTACGCTTCCAGTTAAACAAGGTGTTAAAACGGCTCATGGGTAAAATTTAAACAATTGATATTAAGAGCTTTGGAATTTTCCCAAGTACGCCAAAGTATGACTATTGTCATGATTATAACAATATTCACTGAGTTGAATTTGGTTAATACACAGAGTTTAATACACAGAGTAGTTTGATTATACATTATTAGTTAAGTTACTTTTCCATGCATTAAAAGCATTGAAAATAAATGGATTTGGTTTTAGTAACCCTGAAGGTAGTTTCAAATGTTTTTTTTCTTGTATTCGCAAATGCGAGTGCGAATGCGAATATTAGTTACATCACTGACCCGAATACTGAGATTCAGATTCAACAACAACCTAATATTGGTTGGTACACGAAACCAACTTCTTCTGAGGGCCTTATAAATTTCTTCTCTTCGCAACCCTTCAAGTATAAAATAAATACGGGCAAAAATTTAATACACAATTCAATTAGCCATCAAGTTCACGCCGCCAATGTAAGGAAAATAGAAAGGAAGTTTAAGAAGAATAACTATCCGAACTATTTAATTTAAAATAAAACAAAAACAAATTGTCACTTCTCTTAAAATCAACCCTGACCTAATACAACTCTCCAACGGCGCGATAGCCTGTCCATCACTGAGCAGACGTTTGAGTTAACGACAGTTGAACGAGTTAGCTAAAACACGCAAGTACACGGTATCATGGCAAAATCAACACTAAAAACTCAGCCCAAAATGCTCGAATTAAAAAAAACTAGAGTTCGCCCAGTGGTTGAAATTCAACAAATAAACTTTATTTTATTTTATTTTGTTGCTGTAGGTATGTTTTATCCGCCTTTTTTTCTCCCTTTCTATGTTGTTCCTTTCCTCTAACATATTTTTATTTTCCTTGATTTCTTTTTTTACTCTCTTGTTTTATTTTTTACTTTCCTCAAACTTCTTTTCCTTTCCCTTCCCTTCCTTTTATTTTCTTTCTTTCCCCTTCGTTTTCTTACCTTTCCTTTAATTCCCTTTCCCTTCCCTTCCTTTCATTTCCTTACCATATTTTTGTAAACCCTGTTTGTAGGTATCAGCAACGAATTTTACATATTTGCTCATATTTTACATTGCTTGTTTAATGTATCCAACAAAGCAACTTTTCGTGCTCTCAGGAGAGCAGCTGACACTGGGCATCGTAGCCAGTAATCAATACAATAACAACAACTAAAGCAAAAATGCATGACACAACAGAGTATCTATAGTGCGAATACTTATTTTTTATTGGTCCACTACCAACTCTTCGCACTCACAGTGAGAGCCGACCACACGAATAACACAAAAACATGCATGGCAAGTCTACTCACACTACTACGGCTCTTAATTTTTTTCCTACAAAGCAACTCCTCGGCCATGCTCACGATTCAGCATAGTACACAAAAAGCAAGTACACACACACAGCGTGTCTATAGTGTGAATAAGTAAATGTGTAGTGGTGTGACTTTTATGTTAAATTTTGTATATTAAAATGATTTTTTAAATTTTTTTTATTTACGGATAAAAGTACACCTCAAAATTTCTTATCTATACATATATAATTTGTATACCTTAGAATTATAGTTTAGCAGAAAACGGTTCTACATTGCATTCATCTTGTCTATTTATATATAAGATACCCAGAGAAAGCAATACTTTTGTGTTACATATATTTAAAGGCTCACACAAAACTTTGCACGACTTTACGAAAGCACACAACATTACATTAGCTTAAATATAGAATTATAATCTTCAATAGATCGCTCAATCGTTCAATACAAGTTTTTCTTTAGAATAAGTTTCTGTATGCATGAACGTAGGTAACAAAAGAACAAGCAAAGACACAAACAGTGGGGAACTCTTACTTTGGCTGTTGCCCGAAAAGCATTTAAGCTATTTACGTGAGCGTCCAGCATTGTTATTCACTGAACGGAGTGGAAAACATTTGAACGAAGTAGCTCGTTCGTTCACTGAACTGATTCGTTCAATGGAACTAGTTTGTTCACGAACTACACAACTCTAATATGTACCTGAATCTGAGCTTTTCTTTCAAACAATGACCTAAGTTGACTTAGAAATTGTTGAAGAGTTCATCTGCCCCACTTTTAGAATTTTGTCTGGCTGTTTGTCTCTTTATCTGTTTGAACTCAAGATTCTCGGAAACTAACTATAACTTACGCGTGTGCAAAACTTTGATTTATTAAAATCGCAATTATAAACAACAAAAAATATACATATTTAAAGTGAGGTATTTATTTACGCATTTAATTTTTTGAATTTATCTATCTATACAGATATCTATACTTTAATCACACTCTAGAAAAGTCGTGTCGGTACACTGAGCAAAAATTACTGTAGGTGACGTAGAGAAGGTTGTCGAGTTCATCTGAACCACCACAAGTCTAATATTCACTGTAATAAAACTTAACAAAAGTCGTATCTGTACATTGAATATTTCTTTGAATATTTCCGCCTGCCAAGCATCTCGTCGGGACTGTGAAAACGTTCACGGGTTTAGGACAGAAAGCTATCTACTTACACTGATAACAAGTAATGCAATTGCGACTCAAGGTGGCGATAGCGTAACCCAACAACACGTACTACAACTGGAGCTCTTGGAAGAACCACGAAAAGTAGAGCAGAATAGGAACAATATACTGAGCCAATGATGTTCACCTATTGGAATTAACCGCTCAACTACCGCTCCAACTTCATCACGTTTTGCACCTAAACGAGTAATTCCAAAGGATCTGCCTACCTGACTGCACGCCGCTTATAAGTAATAAGGAAAACAGCACACAAGTCACGGGGTACATAGAAGCCGAAAAAATTATGCGGCTGCAGAAGAGTCTCAAAGGTAAGGCCTATGAGACGGTGCGCTGCAAGTTACTGCTGTGCTTGAGCAAAATGTGTTTCGAACGTCCAGAATCGTTGATGGAGAAAGCCAAAGCAACTCCGCCGCTGAAGGATAAACTGAAGAGTCTTATCGACTTCGCATTATGCGTGCAAAACATCTGCTCAAGGATAGAAGCCTGCCATATTAAGGTGCATTATCCAATGTTGGTGAAGGAATTCGTTGACAAGTCCCCAAGGCAAAACAAGATAAATTGGGCAATGTCACAGCGGTACGAGTGAGCAAATAAAAGCATTGGTGATTGGATTTTAAAATAGCCGAAGCTGCGCAAGTAAGGTGGTCACACCACGTGTATCCAAACCGAGTGGCGTTGTTAACGGACATACGCAATCAACTAGTGGCGAAAGTCATAACAAAGTTGGTTGTGTTGTATGCGGGTGCAGTGATCACAAAACACGTATTAGTAAGCTCACGTTGGAGCGTAAATGGGATGTTGTAAAAGCCAGGAAATTGTGCCGGAAATGCCGTAGCATGCACCGCCGAAAGTGTTAGCATTCTAACGAAATCAAAACATAGCACCATCTGCGATAACAAATCACCTAGTAAATACTCATCTAGGCGCTGACGAAGAGACGCCATGTTTTCGAATAATACACGTGCGCATACACTCAAAGGGTAAATCTATAAAAAACTTGGACTTTGTAGACGGGGGATCATCCGTGACTTTGATGGGAAAAGCATATGTGTGTAGACTTTAGTAAGCTCACGTTGGAGCGCAAATGGGATGTTGTAAAAGCCAGCAAATTGTGCCGGAAATGCCGTAGCATGCACCGCCGAAAGTGTTAGCATGCTAACGAAATCAAAACATAGCACCATCTCCGATAACAAATCACCTGGTAAATACTCATCTAGGCGCTGACGAAGAGACGCCATGTTTTCGAATAATACACGTGCGCATACACTCAAAGGGTAAATCTATAAAAAACTTCGACTTTGTAGACGAGGGATCATCCGTGACTTTGATGGGAAAAGCATATGGGCGATCGTTTGGGCTTGGACGGCCAGCACGAACCACTGTCGATACAGATTTAAGACGCATATGGTAGTACAAAATACGAAATACATGAAGAGCACACTGTTTCGCAACTGGGCTTACCTTAGGAAATACCCATATTTGAGCGCACTTCAGAACGAGTTATATCAAAATGCCGAGCCAACTATTCTGGTAGGAGCCAATTGTTAGAATCTTGAAAGTCCTATCAAAACTCGCGAAGAACACTGTGTTGAGCCAATCGCCACTATGTGTAGCCTAGGTTGGACCTTGCAAGGAGGCACAGTTCACCACTTCAAATCACACCAATTGAATATTCATGTATGTGATTGCGAAAAGCACTACGAAAGCTAATTTTTGTTGGAACGATATTCCGTCATCCCTTGTCAAGTTTGGTTTTGTGACAAAGCGGTTTCGGCGTTCTGCCATTTTCAATGCCTATTTTCGTTCTCGAAACGAAAGCCCTGGAAGAAAACAACAATACACTGATTCAGGGTTTTGTGGTGTACTGGTCCCTTTGTTGACTGCATGGTATGCATGGAGATACCCATACCGAAATACGTACATGGTGGCGCAAAAGTAATCCTCCTATCAGAAAATGCTATACATTTTGCGATTGGCCCCTCAGGTCAGTTCGTTTTTGACATTTGTGTAGTAAACACATGCGAAATACACGTTAATAAACAACGTTACCCTACACTGCTACAGAACGCGGAATATTGCTGACTATTTATTTGACCAATAATCGGTCAATGAAAAACGGTTACTGCGCAAAAGTAATCCTCCTATCAGAAAATGCTATAAATTTTGCGATTGGCCCCTAAAGTCAGTTCTGTTTTGACATTTGTGTAGTAAACACTTGCGAAATACACGTTAATAAACAATGTTACGCTACACTGCTCCAGAACGCGGAATATTGCTGACTATTTATTTGACCAATAATCGGTCGGGGCCAAACGGTTACTGTGAATGGTGAGCGCTACAGAGCAATGATCAACGAGTTCGTTTTGCCGCAACTTGATGAATTGGGATTGGAAAACATGTGGTTCCAACAAGACGGTGCAACAGCACACACTGCACGTGCCACAACCGATATGCTGAACATCGGAAGCTTACTTTTGCGCCACCTTGTAGATCCTGAATTTTTTTTTAACAATTTGAAATTATTCAGATTATTATTTGACTGTGTGAGGTTCATTTATTAGGGTAAGCCTTTTATATGGGTGCATAAATGAGGAAGTGTATAGGCCATTCAAATCGATTAACTATTTCGATACGAGGTGTGTTCAAAAAGTATCGCGAATTTTGAATTTTCGCTGGTAACGTATATTCGAATTTCGAATTTTTTGTGGCGTTATGTTGGTACTCATGTCTCTCACTTATGCCGACAAGCTCGGCCATTTTGAATGTTCAGTTAATTGTTCACAGCTGCTTTGCTTGCACGTGTTTTGGATCGTCTTCGATTTTTACGCGAAATTCGTACCAAAATTGCTCAATTGTGACCAAAAACAGCATCGCATGAACATTGCTAATGAGATGTTAAACTCTGTCCGCGACGACCCAACTTTGCTCCAGAGGGTCATAACTGGTGACGAATCGTGGGTTTATGGTTATGACGTGGAAACCAAAGCTCAATCATCTCAATGGAATGGTCGAATGTGAAAGTTTTGCTGACAGTTTTCTTCGATTGCAGGGGCGTGGTGCATCATGAGTTCTTGCCACAGGGAAGAACGGTCAATAAGGAATATTACCTGCAAGTTATGCGCAATTTGCGCGTAGCAATCCGCCAGAAACGCCCGGATTTGTGGAAGAACAAAAATTAGCTTTTGCACCACGATAACGCCCCTGCTCACGCATCGTTGCTTGTGCGCGACTTTTTGGCCAAAAACAACACACTAATGATGCCGCAGCCACCGTATTCCGCAGATCTGGCCCCTGTGACTTTTTCTTGTTCCCTAAACTGAACGAGATAAAGACGGCATCGAAGGAGGAGCTGAACAAGATACAAAAAAAATGATTTTTTGAAGTGCTTCGAAGATTGGAAAAACCGTTGGCACAAGTGTATAATATCTCATGGGGATTACTTTGAAGGGGACAAAATAGATATTCATGAATAAATAAATAATTTTTGAAAAAACACAAAATTCGCGATACTTTTTGAACACACCTCGTATGTACGTAAAGGTCACAGAGCACATCATTAAATGTTTTTCGGTGCTCGCCGTAACCAACGCATATATATCCATAAATCTTTCAAAGGACATTTCTCTTATCCAGAGCCGCCTTATTAGATGTTTCCAGTGCCTAAGCTTTTGCACCATACATGCGGACGGGTTGGATAAGTTGCTTATTATATATTATTATTGATTGGTGCTTTTGTGTTCAGTTTACATTTATAACCAATACTAGCTTATACCCGTGGGTTTCACCCCACATTTCTATCTATATATATAAAATTCAAATTTTGAATGTATGTATCTATAGACCGACTTGAAAAATTCCAGTTGTATGGGAGGTGCCGCGCCCCCTTCTTAGTTACCACCAGTTTTCATGCAGGTGTTTGGGATTAACCTCATATAACCCCTTACCAAATTTCAGTTGTTTAGCCCAAATACTTCCAGAGATATGGACTATGAAAAATTCCATTTATACGGGAGGTGCCACGCCCCTTTTTCGTTATCCGCAGTTTTTCTGGATGTGGTAGAAATTAATGTCATTACCAAATTTCAGTAGTCTAACGTAAATACTTCCAGAAATACGGACTGTTAAAAATTCCATTTGTATGGGAGGTGCCACGCCCCCTATATATATCAAAATATTTTTTAGCCCATGACCATCCCGGTAAGGTATCCAGTTCGTGTTTCAAATTTGGTTACGATCGGTTTATACGTTTAGGACGCAAGTCGATCTATAGATACATATATCCATACATAATTTGAATTTTATATATATAGATAAGTAAATAAAGTATCGTTTTAAAGGTAGAAATTAGCTCTACATGCAAAACCGTATATTAATTGGCATAGTGCTTTTGTGTAAGCATATTTTTTTTTTAAATTAATTCTTAAAGAAACCACGATTTTTTACGCACAGAAAAAGCAATTTCTACTACAACGCTATTTTGAGAAAAGCAATTACCGACTCTCGTGAGTTAAAGTTTCATTTTGAACAACAATCAACTGCACTTTATGTGATGCCAGACCTATATTGTTTTGTAAATTAGAAAAGTCATCAGAAAGGTTTGAATTAGTACAGCTAATTATGGTAATGGTATGGGATGCGTTTCATAACTATAGCACTCGCAAAATTTAAATTTATAAACATGTGCATGAGTATACAGATTTTAGTGAGTGTTTAGTGAGGAAACAATTGAAACTGATTGATATTATATTATTATTTATTTGAAGCCGACAGTCAAATACGATTGACTGTCAAAGTTAATAAATCTTAATGAACTTAAAGGAACAGTGCGCTCCACATTGCATATTGCATATGAGTTTCAGCTCACGAACATCGTAAATTGGTTGTGTCCACAGTCTGTCTTTGGATAATAATATATGTATTTTTTTATACTTACTTGCTAAATGTTTTTGAGTTTTTTGTTCTTAACTATTTTCTCATAAGCTGGTAACTTTTTTCTCCACTTATTCCCGACGTTTCAGTGGTAATTTTAATTTTTCAAATGTACAAAACAAAAGTAGAAAAAACAAAAGATATTTAAACAACTAGACATTGCGCAACAAGAAATTAACACATATATACGCTTAAACACTAGCAGCTAAAAAAAGAAATAATAAATTAAACAAACAATAACAATAACAAATCAAACATTTGACAGTCTTTTTTTACATTAATCAGTACCATCGATACTTAATACACTTGTCCAACTGATTGTCTATGGTTGTTTTATAAACAAAGGAAATATGCAGCAGTGTATTTATTTTTCTCCCACGTTTCCCCTTGTCTATTATTCTCGCGTTTTGTATATTAGGTGTGTGTTCTTGTGAAACACAAACGACAAACGTGACAAAGCGATACCACAACTTCACATACATCCTGAAATTCACAGAAAAAAAAGTTAAAACATCAAGGAACACGCACAAATTACATCTCTGGAATACAAGTTAAAATTGCACACTCTCAAGTTTATTTTCGCGTACAAAAAGCCTGTTTGAACCCCACCAACAAAACAACATAATATAGGAAATCAAATGCAACGGAGGAGAGAATAAAAACTGCAACAAAATATACATACGAATCAAACATAAGGAGAAACAAGAATAGTACAACATTTTCACAACATATACTTACACGGTGACGTGAATTAATGTCAATGACATTAATATAATTTGACATAATTCGCTTTCACAAAGAGAATGAATTTCAGAAACGCTAAATCTCAAAAATGCTTTACCAATTTCTATAATAACAACGCAACTGATAGTTCAGGTGCATAGATAATGGACTAAGCAGGTTTTACTCCAAATTTTCATTTCATACATTATATATGTATGTATATGAAATAAAAATTTTTTAATGAGTATTGATAATTTTGAGAAAAGCGCCGCAGGCGAATCTTCAAAATAAAAAATCTCGCGATTCACAGGCCGAGATCTGAGGTATCTGTCTACCGATTTGGTATGGAGGTCGTTAAGAGCCCGCCTATGATTGCGTAGATCAAACCGCAACGTAATGTGGTTCCGGATCTCATCATAGTGCTTACGGAGATGTTTCCTTATGTCTCTCGGGGGCGGAGCTTCATCTAATAGATGGCGGTTTGGATGATTATGTTTGTGGCAGTTCAGTGAAAGCTGTGTGCTCAACAGTTCCGCATGCTTGTGAACATTGAGCATTTTAGCCTCTTGGTGGAGGTGAGACTCGGATGACATAAGCAGACATCCCGTGGCAGTTCTGATGGCGGTGTTTTAGCAGACTTGCAACTTGCTACAGTTGGTGTCAGCAAGGTTGGTCGACCATATGGGAGCAACGTACTCAATAACCGGTCGGTCAGTAGCCTTATATGTGGCTTCTTTATCTTTTCCCCAAGTACTGCCGGCCAGTGACTTGAGGATCTTGTTGCGGCTCTGTACCTTAGATGCTATTGCGGTGGCATGATTAGCGAATGTGAGGCTGTTGTCGAACGTCACACCCAAGACAGTACGTGACCGTTTAACTCTTGTCCCATCTGCGCATTCCACGCCTTAAAAAGGGTCGCCGTTGATTTAGTTGGAGACAGGGTCTGGTCTCGGTCGGTGAAGAATCTGGAAAGGTGTTGGAGGTAACAGTTAATCCTCGTACAGAGTGCGTCAATGGTGGAGCCCTTACCCGAAGCCATAATCGTGAGGTCTGGAGACTCCCTCTGGTGGGGGAGGAACCCTCGTAATATAGAAATTAAACAAAAGTTGGGATAGTACACCACCCTGCGGGACCCCTTGTTTGATTCTTGGTGATCTGAATGTCTTGTTCCTAAATTTGACTGGTGCCTGCCAACCGTTGAGGTAGTTAGCGGTCCACCTTTTTAGGCCGGCAGTTAACGGTGTTCCTTCCAGGTCTCTTAGGAGTGTGGCATTGTGGACCGTGTCAAAAGGTCAAGTGACCGAGCACCGTCTTATGGTTTGGAGCCTGTTGTTATCTGCTTCGTTATTCAGTTTAATGCGGTTGTTGTGGTATGGGACTTCCGGAAGCCATGTTCGTGTTCGGCCAACTGCAGGTTTGCATTGTAGTACGGGAGCAGAATGGTCGCCGATAACTTCGCAACCCGCGAGAGGAGAGATATCGAACGATTCGGCTTCCGTGTTTTTAGTAGAGGGACCAAAATCGCTTGTTTCCATATCTCTGGAATGACGAAGGTGGTTAGCGAGAGGTTAAAGAGGGCTGCCAAATAGCTCTGTCCCTCATAGCCTAGGTGTTTCAACATTTTCCTGGCAATACCGTCGGGTCCAATTAATCTTGAGGGCTTGGCTTTCATTATGGCTTCCTTGACCTCGGCGACGGAGACGGCAATGGGCGCTGTGTTGTGTTTGTGCGCCCGAAGGATGGCTCGTCCTCTGGCCCTATCAGCAGGTGGATGCATTATAAACTCTTGGCAGAAAGCGTACGCGCATCGCCTGGGGTTCGATTTAACCCTGTCATCAAATGTAATGGCGGTCTTGTTCACCTTAGCATACGTCTGTCGTGTTGGTTAGGACAGCAAAGGAGCGCTTTGTATAGTCCGTAAAACGGTTCCAGTCCACTTTGCTGAAGTTGATAAAGGTTTTTCGTTCTGAGGTTATGAAGTCCGTCTGCCCCTCGATTGAGAGTATAATTGGCAAGTGGTCGGATGCCAATGTCAGAACAGATATCCAGTTGACGCAGTTTACAAGTCCTGCGTTTACGATCGATATGCCTGGCGAGCTGCCACTCTGGTGGGGCCGTCTCCGTTTATTGTACAGAATGCCGAGGCATCTACTTGTTTCGCAAGTGCATGCCCTCTGATGTCTACTGGCAGATTGGAGTGCCCCATATCGTGATGTGCGTTGAAGCCATCGAGGATTAAACGGATATCACCTCTTAGCAACGCCCTTATATCGGGGTGATAGTCCCTCGGGAAAGATGTTACATGGAGAATGTAGATGTTGATGATTTGCAGATCGATATCGCCTGATCGGACCCCTATACCTTGGCATTCTAAGGTAGAGCCCCTTGGGTCGATGTCGGGACCAAATAGATTATATTATGTGTGGTGTGTTATAAACGGGAGACCACCCCCATTAGCGCTGGGACGGTCTTTCCGATGTACGTTATATCCATCACAAGTTCGGAAGTCTGATCTTGTGGTCAGTTTGGTCTCTTGAATCGCAGCGATTTTAATGTTGTTTAGCTTCATAAATTCAGTTATCTCCGCGATCTATTCAGCTAATTCGTTACAATTAAGCTGTACAAGTTGGAAGTGCGCTGGAAGGCGAGGCTGGCTCATACTAGGCGTGAGGGACGGATGCGTTTGGCTAGGTGCCAGTAGGCTGAAGCTTAAGCTGTGTCGCAGTCTAGAAGGTAATGAAGCGTGGAGACTGTGGCGCGTTGCAGCAAGGAGCTATAAACGTATCCGTCCAGAGATCTCTGTTCTGTGCACATATGAACGCGGCATAGGCCAAGACAATTATTGCATTTGACCGATGACGGTGGAGTATATAATCGTTGCCGACAAACAGTGCATATTGTGAAAGGCAGGAGGAGATGGTGGTCCTGACCAATATGCATGCTAGAGGTAGGGGGGACATTGGGGGCAAAGACAGAGGGGACTGACATTCAGCAGTGCTCGTTGACCTATTTCGGAGGGGATAGGAGTGTTGAGCGGCTCTACGAGGTGGAGATGCTGTTGAGCGTGAGCGGCAGTCGGGGGAAGGTGAGGCGGGCATTGCAGTAGTGCTGCTAGTCGTGGAGACTGGGCCACCATAGTGGTCGCTTGATGATAGTGGGGGCGGTGGGGGTGCGCTAAAACGACGTGTACCGCAGGACGCTCTAAGGCGTGTACAACATGGTGCCTTGAAGGTACTAAAGAAAGTATGGGGTCTGTGGATGGCAGGGATAAGGCCTGAGCATCCAGATTCGTGAAGCCATCTTTTACGCTTGACGCATTGAACAGAATGCGACCGTTTAATATAAAATTTCTTCCAGCAGACGCAGCAGATCCAATCTCCTGGTCAGGGGTTGGGCCCCAGCCCGTAACAACAGAAAATGGAGCAACCCCACCACAAGGGTTAGCGCCGAAGATGACAATTGGAGGGTGGGACATGACAGATTAGACAGGGTTACACTGAAATAACAGCCCTTGGCCGGTTAAAAAAAATCCGGGTCATTCCGGTACGATAGAGCCGGCTATTGTGGGAATGGCGAAATTCGCTTTTGAAATGCGAATTGGTGTCACTGACATTAATTTCATTGACATTATGACATGTCACCACTTACACATGCGCACTCACCTGATATACAAAATGTGAGAATAATAAACAAGGATACAAGTGAGACAATAAGATATATGCTGGAAAGTCTACACATTTTACGAAGCAGAGAGAAAGCAATGAACAGGAAAATCTCAGCCATGACGGCGGCTGCATTGGTAGTATATTACAAAATGGCGAAAGCAAACAACGAATTTCAGCATTCTTTTGTAAAACTGAGAGACTATCTCTATCTCTATGGCGCGATATACAACAGGTATATCATCATACACCTCCTAAGAGATTTTTGCGCCAAGCTTCTCTTCCAATTTGTGGTGTGCCGATTTGAATTTTCCCTACAAATTGGTGGGACCGAACGGCATCTACAAAGGAGACGAATTTTTGCTGAGAAGCCTGTCATGGCAGAAATACACTCGGAGAGTTTGCCAAACCACTGCCGAGGGGCGACCCCGTTTTGAAAAACTTTTTTCAAATCACTTTTGATGTTACCTGTACCAGGGATCGAACCATGGACCTTCGGTGTGGTAGGCCGGCAACACTACCTTCACACCACGGCGGCCGCCGTGACTGAGAGACTAGTTTGCGTTTAAATAGACAGACGGACAGACAGACAGACGGGCGGAGAGCTGGGCATGGCTAAAACGACTCCGCTCATCGTGCTGATCATTTTAGTGAACTTTTCTCTACTTTTTCTCATACTTACATACATTTAATGTTTATGAAAGGTATGAAAATTAAAAAAGATATATATGTATGTATGTATATAATGTTTATGAAAGGTATGAAAATTAAAAAAGATATATAACTTCGCTATTGCAGTGACCTATTAACTACGTGCCCGAATATTTTGCTTGTGTGTTTCCCGATTTGGCTAATTTTTGGCAGGAGTATCATATATATTATTTCTGTAAGGTCTGTTTGTGTTAGTTCCTAATTTTCTGCTCTCATTTGGAACCAATATTAATAAATGAGGTATCGTTTTAAAGGTGGGGGTTAGCTCTACATGCAAAACATTGTTTTAATTAGCGGAGTGCTTTTGTTTAAGCGTATTTTGTAAAAATGAATTCTTTAAAATAAACGATTGTGAATGCACAAAAAAATCAATTTGTACTGCAACGCTATTGTGACTGTGACATTCACATGCCTCGCGACATCTACATTTTAATACTAAGACTGAACAGTGCTAGAATAATTAAAGGCATTGCGAATAGCACAGCGCCCAGCCCACTGCGAGCGCGCCATCTACACTTGAACATTGCTAAAATAAGTGAATAAGACCTTTTTCAAGTGAATTCATATTAATGGTGTCAATCAACTCAAGGTTATGGCTCAATGTGAATGTAATGTAAATGGTGGAATTTCAAATAGCTGTTTGCGCATATTTGTGTAATTTTTTGTGGTCTCACAACAAGTGTAGCTGAAAATCTTTTTTATTCACCTGTGATAAAATACATAATTGGTAAGTTCTAAGATGTGCATTTTTACATGAATTACATGTGTTCACATTTTGTTCATATTGTTAGATTATAATGCCTAAGGCCACCTTAAATCCTTCAACTGAGCGAAGAAGACGTCAAGAAGCTAGAAGAAGCCGACCAAGCCAGCAACGAAATATTCATCTAACCCATGCAAGGCAAACAATGCGTAACCGTTTTAATTAGCGGAGTGCTTTTGTTTAACCGTATTTTGTAAAAATGAACTCTTTAAAATAAACGATTGTGAATGCACAAAAAAATCAATTTGTACTGCAACGCTATTGTGACTGTGACATTCACATGCCTCGCGACATCTACATTTTAATACTAAGACTGAACAGTGCTAGAATAATTAAAGGCATTGCGAATAGCACAGCGCCCAGCCCACTGCGAGCGCGCCATCTACACTTGAACATTGCTAAAATAAGTGAATAAGACCTTTTTCAAGTGAATTCATATTAATGTTGTCAATCAACTCAAGTTTATGGCTCAATGTGAATGTAATATAAATGGTGGAATTTCAAATAGCTGTTTGCGCATATTTGTGTAATTTTTTGTGGTCTCACAACAAGTGTAGCTGAAAATCTTTTTTATACACCTGTGATAAAATACATAATTGGTAAGTTCTAAGATGTGCATTTTTACATGAATTACATGTGTTCACATTTTGTTCATATTGTTAGATTATAACGCCTAAGGCCACCTTAAATCCTTCAACTGAGCGAAGAAGACGTAAAGAAGCTAGAAGAAGCCGACCAAGCCAGCAACGAAATATTCATCTAACCCATGCAAGGCAAACAATGCGTAACCGCCGGCAGGAACAAAGTGATCAAATGGTAGTCCAGCGTAGCAGTGACTTGGTACCATCATACATTTTAAAGTTAAGCAGTGACACAAATTCTAGGAGAATACAGGAAAAGCTTCCAAAAACTTATTGTTGCGCACGCCTCGGAATCATTCAAGAACCACATAGCGTTGGGCGTATGGATCAACAATGTACGAGTATATTTCGTATGGCAAAACTATTTGCAAGTGAAGTTAGCGATAGAAGTTCTTCAATTCTTTGGCACAAAGGGAAGGGGAGTTTGCCAGAAATTTCTGTATGTGAAGAACTTAAAACTATAATCGAACGCAATGACTCTGTAACAAAAAACTCTTTGGAAAACATAAGAAAATTTAACAACGCTCTAGCATTTGCATCAGTCCAAGTAAACTTTGTTAACATCCCTGGAAGAGGCCCCTTTTGTTTCAAGCTAAACGGTCAAGTATATCATAGAATTGGAGGTTTACAACCACCTGAGGGCGAAACACCCTCATATGCTGGCCTGTTTATTTTAGACAATGATGATACTTTGCAGTATCGTACAAACCGAGAGGTTAATAAGAGCTGCTGCCAATTTCTTATGAACCAACTACAAACAATGCTTATAGCCTACAATCCGTAAGCGAGTTTATTCAATTGTCTCAAAGATATGTCTAATAATATTGCTGAAATGCAAATACAATTTACTACGGAAAATGCTTTCCATCCCGGAAGATATAATGCACCCACTGTATCTGAAGTTGCGGCAGTTTGTTTGGGTCAAGATGGCGTTCCACCAGGCACATTTGACTTTACAATTTCTTATAAGTCAGATGGATCACTTAGTAAAATATCGTATCTGAATCCCCATTCCGATCTAATTTGCTATCCTCTACTCTTTCCCTGTGGAAACGCAGGATGGAGATCAGGTATCCAACATGCCGACATCCACGCAATTGTAATACGAAGCGTTACTACTCAATTGCAATATT
Source organism: Merzomyia westermanni (assembly GCA_949987695.1). NCBI lineage: Eukaryota > Metazoa > Arthropoda > Insecta > Diptera > Tephritidae > Merzomyia > Merzomyia westermanni. Next base: position 75,285,251 of record OX465292.1, read on the forward strand.
ATTGCTACCGTTTAGCAATAAGAGGTGAATTTAATATAATACAAGCTTCAGGCAAATTATTTCAGCAATACGTTGTAGACAGTTATGTCAAAGTGGAGGGCCCCAGAGTTGCATACATTAGATCACATCAAAAAGATTTACGAGTTGAAAGCTATAAAGGGTTAATGGATTTCCTTCATGCAGATGCTCAACAAAGAGGTGCAGCTACAGGACTTCCTGTTATTCTTCCGTCTTCGTTTATTGGTAGTCCGAGAAATATGCTTCAAAATTATCAAGATGCTATGAGTATAGTATCCCGATTTGGCAAACCAGACATTTTCCTTACATTTACTTGCAACCCTAAATGGATTGAAATAACATCAGAACTTAAACCGTATGAGAGGACAGAAAACAAGCCTGATTTAATCTCAAGAGTATTTCACTTAAAACTCAAATCACTTTTAGATGATTTATTAAAAAACCACGTACTAGGTGTAGTTCTTGCGTATGTTAGTGTAATCGAATTCCAAAAAAGACGCCTACCGCAAGCGCATATTCTTCTTATGCTTCGAGAAGTCGATAAGCTCCGTTCAATTGAAGATGTGGATTCCTTAATTTCTACCGAGCATCCAAATAGTGAGGAAGACCCGCAACTTTTCACAATTATAAAGCAAACTATGACGCAGGGCCCATGCGGTATTTTAAATCCAAACAGCCCCTGTATGAAAGACGGTCAGTGTAGTAAAGGGTTCCCCAAAGAATTCCGAAGTATAACAAACATAAACGTAAATGGTTACCCTCTTTACAGACGTCGTGAGAATTCTGTTACAGCAACTACTGAAAATCAGGAAATCGACAATCGCTGGATCGTACCGTATAATTCTTACCTGAGTCGAAAATATCAGGACCACATTAATGTCGAGCATTGTTCCTCAATTAAATCTGTTAAGTAATTGTACAAATACGTTTATAAGGGTCATGACTGTGCTTCACTGAAATTGAGCATTAACTCTGACGGGCAAAGGGAAGTAAATGTAAACGAAGTTAATACATTCTTAGACTGTCGCTATGTTAGTCCTCCAGAGGTAATACGGCGACTTCATGAGCGCCAACTCTTTCATCATTCACATACTATTGAGCGGCTACCTGTCCATTTACAAGAAGAACATATGTTTTACTTCCGAGCTGGTCGCGAAGCTGAAACCAATATTAGCAAGGACTCCAAGCTCATGGCGTTTTTCAAGCTTTGCAACGAAGAAGAGGACGCCCGTCAGTATTTATACCACGAAATTCCCGAACACTACGTATGGCCTAAAGACAAATGGTGCATAAGGGTAAGTAAGTGCATTGGTCCGATGTGCACCGTAAATCCAATGGATTATGAAAGGTATTTCCTTCGTCTTTTACTTCTCCATACCAAGGGACCAAAGTCATACACGGAAATACGTACGGTAAATGATGTAGTCTATGATAGCTTTCGAACAGCTGCGGAAAAATTGCATTTAGTAGGTAATAATGCTGAGCGGAAAGAATGCTTACAGGAAGCTGTAACTTACCAAATGCCAACTCAGTTGAGATGGATTTTTGCAATTATTTGCGTTTTCTGTTCACCAACCAACATTTTGGAACTTTGGCATATATTTCGTGATGCATTATCAAAGGATTACCAAAAACAACACCAGCGCGAAGAGTCCTACAATCTTGCTTTATTATATTTAGAAAACATTTCTAAAATGCATGGCAGAACGTGTCAACACTTTTGCATACCTCAACCAACTGTAGTTGACCAGCCTAACTTACTCTACAACGTTGAACAAGAACGTCAACATGGACAAGAAGCTTTTAGCAAACTGAATCAAGAGCAAACGTTAATAGTGGAAGAAGTCTTGAGTTCGGTTAGAAATGAATCTCCAAACTGCTATTTCATTGATGGACCAGGTGGTTCAGGAAAAACATTTATTTACACTACGCTATGTCACATGCTCCGAGGGGAAAATAAAGTGGTTTTACCAGTTGCATGGACAGGCATTGCTGCGAATCTGTTACCTGGGGGACGAACTTCCAATGCTCTGTTTAAGCTAACTGTGCCTATTTTAGATACTTCAGTGTCATCTATGCGGCCCAACTCAAAAGAAGCACAGCTTTTACGGGAAACAGATTTATTTATTTGGGACGAAGTATCTATGGTACCTAGGGATGCAATAACCATTGTTGATAAGCTTTTGAAAGATATAACAAATGTAAATTTGCCATTTGGAGGAAAAATATTTGTATTTGGAGGTGATTTTAGACATGTTCTTCCAGTTGTTAGACATGCCACCAGAACTTCAATTATTGAAAATTGCATTAAACGCTCACCGTTGTGGTCAAAGGTGAAAATTCGTAGACTAGTTCAAAATATGCGAGCCATTAATGACCCTGAGTTTAAAAACTGGCTACTCAAACTGGGAAATAGTGTCTTAGAAATCCAACATGAAATATCCGAAGATACTATTAAAATTCCACGACAATACTGCGCTGATTATGATAACCTAATTGCTAAGGTTTACGGCACAAATGAAATAAATGGCAGTAACATATCTAAGTTTTACTCAACGGATATTTTATGTCCAAAAATTTACAAATGCTCGATTTTTAATGAGTATATAGTATCAAAATTATTGCCCGGGGATATTAAAGTTTATTTAAGTTGCGATACAGTCGAAAAAATTAAAGTTATGATGCTCAGTGTTATCCAACTGAGTTTCTTAATTCTCTAAATCCTTCCGGCTTACCTCCACATAATCTTATGTTGAAGAAAAATACAATCGTTATGTTGATTCGTAATCTTAATGCCAAAGAAGGACTTATAAATGGTGCCAGGATGGTCGTCAGTCATTTAGGCGAGAACGCAATAACGGTTAAATTAATCGATTCGGGAAAAATAGCTATCATGCCGCGAGTTAAACTAATTCCTTCAGATCCAACTGTACCCTGCCAGATGACTAGAAAACAGTTTCCTTTAAAAGTCGCTTTCGCTATGACTATCAACAAAGCCCAAGGTCAAACATTCGATAAAGCCGGCTTAAATTTACCTAGCCCAGCATTTTCACATGGACAGTTATATATGGCCTTTTCCAGAGTCAGGCTATTCGAAGATATCACTTTTTCAGCCCAAGCGACATTCAAGAAAAAAATTGAAAATGAATTTATTTTTACGTCGAATATTGTATTTAAGGAAGTTTTGTAAAAAAATTTTAAGTTAATAAATACATGTACATATCGAACATAGCTAAAAACGTATACATATATCTATTACTTCTGATTGGTGGTTTTGTGGTCAGTGGATCATATTTATAAAAAAAAGCTATTGCTTTTTTTCAAATTTTCAGAAATTCGACATATGTAAGTTTGTATGAAGAAAACTTCAAAATTTGAGAAAAAGGTTTGAAAAATCCTGGACCTGGACTAATAAAAGGTTTCAAACCATTTTTGTTTTTTTTTGCGCAAGGCGCGCCCGGATCCACCTAGTAATATGTACTACTGAGAAGCAGCTGATCAATTTTCATTGAAATATCAAGATTGAATTATAAGCGATTTCCTTTGAAAATAGCAGAAATTTTATGCTGAAAAGTGGGCGGCGCCACGCCTACTTCTTCAAAATTGCCAAAATTTGTTTGCGCCCGAGTTTCTCTTAAAAAGCTTATTATGTGTGCAAAATCTGATTGAGTGTCAAAAAAATTCAAAATTATAAATTTTGTTGTATGTGATGTACATAATTATGCATATGGAAACTTACCCACGATGTAGTTCTGACACGAATGTTGGTTGGTTAGTGTGGCGAGTCCCTGTGAACCCAATAGTTTTTCTTTCTTGCTGCTGCATCTCATATGATCCGAAAGAAAAGAAAAAAAGCCATCTGCTTTGCCAATGCGCTATATAACATAACGTACTCCATCGTTTCTTCCCCCCTTACAATGTTACAGCTACGGCACGAGGTATTATATTCCTGACCCATTAGTACAGCAACTATTGAAAATATGTTCTATTAATTTTGAGAATATTTAAATATCGTGCTTCATTATAGGGGCATTACAAACCCCTAGGCACCACATCTATTATTAAGATTTCAAAGCCAGTGCTGAGAGACACGGCCCTGATAAGTCTCAAACGTTCAATGACCTTCTTTGCAGGCATCATGAGCCCATCCATAACAAGGAAGGCCGTCTGCTATTTCGATTCCCTGTATCGAATATGTGTCATCCATTCCATTTGAGGATAGGTAAGAACTTACTGGATCCAACTCAACGACCGTTTCATTTCCCTGTATGTTACGATGCGCTAGCAACCATATTAAAGAAACAATGTGTAGACTTGCCTGGTTCATGGTCCACCCTCTGTTGGCCCGAAATTATGGCTAGTGGCCCGAGAGTACAAACAACCGCCTGATTGTCAGACAAGATTCCCATCGCATTATTTGTCGATAAGGGAAAAGTTGCGAAGCCATTTTGGATCGGACCATAAAAACCTGAAATGTCGAATTTCTGAGCGATTTCCCCTTTTTTCCAGACATTTCTTGAAAGGAATCTTAAAGTTTGTATCGGAGACAGTTCTGTTGCAGATGCAGTCAGCTCCCGTTTCAATATAGAAGTCAGCTGTGCCTGTAAGTGCGCTCTTTCCAGAATCCCAACTCGACAGTCCGTTTCTTTGATAGAGAGATAGCCTGCACGTTGCATATCACGTTCAGAGCCTCGTTGAACATGATCCAACCCCAGGGAACTCCCTGAACTTTCCTTGGCATTTTGTTCCTGCACCTCACCTGGACAGCCTTCCACCACATCATTGCCCCGTTGGCTAGAATTGATCGAAAAACTGCTTTGTACACAAATGCTTTGACTTCTACGCTCAGTGACTACTGTTGACCTGATATTATTTTCACGCCCAACCATTCAAGTTCCTTTACGTCTAAAAAAGAGCTCTTACAGTGGCCAGATGACACCGCACTTTCGCAGATGTTATGAAGTCTTTGGGATTGCAATTCCCTACTACAGAGCCCACAGCGTAATAGTGTTTTCAATGTCTTCAAATAACACCAACCTTCCACTGACATTCTATTGGCCCTTTCACTCCCAGGATTACAATTTCTATTACGGAACCCAGTTTATAATAGAGGCTTTAATACTAAAAGCATAGAGCGCATCTTATAATGCATAACAAAAATAATAACAATTGATATAAAAAATCTTTTGAATTTTGCCAAGCATACCTAAACATATCTATTGTCACAATTATAACAATAGTCACTAAGTGGAATTTTGTTATAGTTCAAGCATATGCTGTTAGACGACTAATATATATAATAATTACTTTAACTCAATGTATACATATGTTTATGGTTGCCATTTTGTAATTTTTTGTTTGTTTAGTATACAGGCAGTGCTTTTGAGTAATCCATTTAGCGGAAAAATATTACAAATTCAATTCAGTAATTCCGTTTCAACGACGCACCTTCCCACTTTGATTCTGTTTTCTTTTTGATCTCAAATTTTGAATTATACAGCGGCCATGGATGCTTTTGAATCCCATTGTAATATTGGAGTTTTATGAACAAATAAAATGTTGATTCCGTTTTTACAAAAAATTTACATTTTATTATAAACACTTAAGTTTTTCAGGTTTGTAGGATGGACCTAAATAACCGACCGAAAATAGTGGCCATGAATACCTTTGAATCCCATTTTTATTATAGCGTTTTACAAAAAAGTAAAAGTTTGATTGCGTTTTTTGATTTCCATGAACTGGGGCGACTATGGATGCCTTTTAAACCTCATTTTTCTAATGCAGTTGTATAAAAAAAATAAAACTGTTATTGCGTTTTCTCTAAAAATTTTAAGACGCACCGATGCCCGGGTATACTTCAACTCAATTTGCTTAATGAGTAAGAGAATGAAAATATTTCTACCGTTTGGAGTGCAAATGAAATATGAGTTGGACGCACCGACGCCACTTTTTTAACTTAATGTGCTCAATGAGTGAGAGAATGAAAATGTTTCACCGTTGGAGAGTATCATTTGGCATTTTGGAATTTTTTGTTTGTTTGATATATGCAGTGTTGTCAATTTAGCAAATTTTCCTTTTAGATCTGGCTTTTTTGAAACCCATTCAAAGCGTTGAGCTTAAAAAATTAGAACCTGTAACATATAAATAATGATTTCTAAAAAATATTGCAGCAAATGCGACATTGTATAATTGGTTACCGCATTTCAATAATGGATTGTGATATACGAGTATACTCGTATATGACCTGAACTTATTATTTCATATAGTATGTGTGCATATAAGTTTACCCTAAGTCCTATATTATTCCGAAAAAAGTAAGTTTTTTAAAAAAAATCATAAAAGTATGTATATTTTGTTTAAGTAAATTTTTTTCACTCCAAGATAGAAAAATATTCCGTAAAAATTTAATAATTTCTAAAAAAGTCAAGATAGAAAATTGAACTTTATAAAAGAAAAATTAGTTGTCCGGAACCTGCCCGCGAACCTTGGAACGTACGCGTCCTACCCGAGACGCTTACCAGCTGCGCTGCTGCTATATGTACTAAGACGGTGTCCTGCGGTTTTGCAAAAGTCGATTGTCGACCAAAACAAGTCCCAAAACCCAAAAATAACATTTTTTTTTTTAAAAAGCCGTTATTGCCAACGTTTTTAGCTCATAATTTTAAGTGGGACAGGAAATATGAGAAAAATTCGTTTTCATCGAAAACATTTTTGCATGAATGCTTAAAATACCCTTAAAAAATGGGGAGAGGGGCAATTTTGGCCAAAGCACTCCCCAAAACCCAAAAAATATTTTTTTTTTTCAAAAAACTGTTATTGCCAAAGTTTTTAGCGGACATTTTTGCGTCGGACAGGGAGGGTATACATGAAAATTTTAAAACCAAATAAAAATTTTTTTAGGTCATGAAAAAACCTTAAAAATCAAAGTCGAAAAAATTAAAAGAATGAAATTTCGCAGGCTCGAAAATTATTTTTTTGGGTATGCGTAGTGGAACTTTTTTTTTCTGAGCACAAAACCTATCGAAAAATCGATGGCGCGATATCGGTTAATAAATCGACCCATTCTAATGTACATACATATTCATATACCTGTTAAGTGACAATAGTTTGTAAACAAGAACCAGTTATCGTATAAGGTTAACAGTTTTTGACAATTTGGGTAAACAAGTTACCATTATACGACAACAGCTAACTTACAGGGTGGCTGATGAAAGCCGCTACCAAAAAAAAATTAAATAACTTTTTTTCTATTTAATGAATCTGGTTAATTTTTTTTTATTTTGCAGATTGACTTTTACATTTAACAAAAATGGATAACTGGGACACTGAAACAAGAATTTGGATTGTCCGCCGCTATCACGCACTGGAGTCCGTAGTTTCGGTTCAAAGAGAGTATAGGCGCACGTTTGGCGGCAATCCTCCGAGCAGATGGACCATAATAAGACTTGTAAACAATTTTGCCGAGCATGGGACAGTCAACAGAAGACCTTACCATCGAAACCCTTCAGTTCGAACGGAGGAAACAATCGCTGCTGTAGCTGCTGCCATACAAAACAATCCACGTGTTTCGACAAGAAGCTTATCTGCTCAAATGGGTGTAAGCAGACAGTCATTACAGTCAATTATGCACAAAGATTTGGACTTATTCCCATATAAAATTCAAATGGCCAACAAACTGAACGCTGCAGACTTGCCGATTCGCTTGGAATTTTGCCAGAAGATGCTTCAAATGGTGGAAGAGGATGGAAACATGTTGAACTGTCTTTTCATGTCTGACGAGACCCATTTCGATTTAAACGGCAACATAAACAAACAAAATTGTCGAATATCGACGCTGCATTGTCGGGCCCTACTTCTTCGAAGAAAACGTTACGGTTACTGGAGACCGTTACTTGAGCATGTTGAGAGAGTTTTTCTATCCAGAATTACGCCGAATGAGAATTTCTTTCAACTCTGTGTGGTTTCAGCAAGATGGTGCAGCTCCTCATACAGCCCAACCTGTTATGACAGAATTGCGACGAAAATTTCCCAATAAGCTGATATCCAGAAACTCCACATTCCGTTGGCCACCCAGGTCGCCTGACCTTACTGCACCTGACTTTTTCTAGTGGGGTTATTGCAAACAGGAAGTCTTCAAAGCAAAACCAACAAATTTGAATGAACTAAGGCAATCCATTCGAGAAACAATTGCGGCTATTCCTGTCTCAACTCTCCAAGCAGTAATGAACAACTTTTTGGTAAGATGCCGCACATGCATCGACGAGCAGGGGGGGCATTTAAATTCCATTATTTTTAAAACTAATTAAGCTATATTTAATAAAATTTAATGAGCTTTAACATGAATAAAAGAAAAATGAATTCCATACACTGAAAAAAAAATTATTTGAGTTTCTTAATGTAGCAAAATTCATCAGCCACCCTGTAGGTAATAATTGTGTTTATTTTAAATAAAAAATGAACCCTGTGATAAAATAGTTTTATAAAAAAAATTTAACAAAAACTTGCCTTTTGATGATTTAAAACAACCAAAACCACAAAAAATATATACATAAATATATAAAAAAAGAGTATTGTTAACGCACATACATATAAATCAAACAATAATCACTCAGTGAATACAAAACAATTAAAAAGAAAATTTAAATAAAGGTAAAATATATAATCATTTTTGTATATGTTTCTATGCATATTTAATTACAAGTGCACTTTTGACTCAACCAATTTCTTAAAAAAGAAAGTAACAACAAACTATAGTGAGAGGAAATTATACAATGTACATATATGTATATATATGAGTGAGGTTTAGTGAGAGAACTATAGTTGAGTTAAAAGTGATTATTAAAAAAATAAAAACAATAATGATTTTCATAAAAACTCAAAAAGTGAAAAATTATTATTCTTGGCCTTGAGCTCGTTTCATGAATACTTGAAAATGTACAGGCCGTAAAATCAACAAAAATTTTTGGTACAAAAAAGCAATAAAAACAATTTATGAAGAAATTAAAAAGTGCCTTTGACCAAAAAAAGAAGGTTTTTAAATATGGAAGCCTTAGGAGAGCTTGAACTAAAAGTTGCCCAGTTAACTGAGGTTATCAATAAACAAGCTTTGCTTACCCAACAACAAGAAGCAGTAATGCAGCAACAACAACAAAAACCACCTTCTTGATGATTTAAGGTGCATTGATTTTAAACATAGAAAACAGGTAGATAGCTTTAAAGTAAATAGCAATAATTACAACCTGAATGAACACTACTCAAATCATAATAGTACTAAGACCAAGGTTTTAAGTAATAACCAAAAAAAAAAATACAAATACAAAATACCAATCAAAAATATTTATATGAACAACCAAATAGATACCAAAATACAAAGTGATAGAAATATTCAGCCAGCTAATAGGACAAATTATTCAGCGCAATCGCGAAATAGTTATAATACAAACAAACAGCAATTTTCTGATAACACAGTTGAGCCCATGGATGTCACTAATATTGAACAGTCAGTAAATTTTCTCGAGGAGAGTACTACCAACTGCTACCGGTGATAACAATCACCATTGATGTTTCCATCCTCTTCCACCATTTGAAGCATCTTCTGGCAAAATTCCAAGCGAATCGGCAAGTCTGCAGCGTTCAGTTTGTTGGCCATTTGAATTTTATATGGGAATAAGTCCAAATCTTTGTGCATAATTGACTGTAATGACTGTCTGCTTACACCCATTTGAGCAGATAAGCTTCTTGTCGAAACACGTGGATTGTTTTGTATGGCAGCAGCTACAGCAGCGATTGTTTCCTCCGTTCGAACTGAAGGGTTTCGATGGTAAGGTCTTCTGTTGACTGTCCCATGCTCGGCAAAATTGTTTACAAGTCTTATTATGGTCCATCTGCTCGGAGGATTGCCGCCAAACGTGCGCCTATACTCTCTTTGAATCGAAACTACGGACTCCAGTGCGTGATAGCGGCGGACAATCCAAATTCTTGTTTCAGTGTCCCAGTTATCCATTTTTGTTAAATGTAAAAGTCAATCTGCAAAATAAAAAAAAAAATTAACCAGATTCATTAAATAGAAAAAAAGGTATTTAATTTTGTTTTGGAAGCGGCTTTCATTAGCCACCCTGTACTTATATTCACTGATCAAGACTGCAATCGCTTCCACCTATTTGTAGCTTCTTTAATCCAGTGTTGAGAGATCTTCCAGGAATGCAAGAACCTTCTAGGGCAGATCTACGTCAAATGAGATTATCGACGATATCATGTTGCGAAAACTTTCGCTCCTACTCCACAGGGCACTAGTAAGTGCATTTCCCATGCTTTCGCGAAGAAACTAGATTCCTACTAGATTGTGCCGACGGTTGTCCTTGAATTCCCTTTTCATTTTTATATAGGAGCCGTTTGCTGACATCTACCAAAATTGGCCGGGTGTGCGATTTTCTAGAGTTGCACCATTCGAGTCCTACGTGAACACTGAGAGGCCGTGTCCTTGATAAATAAAATTGTGTAGCAGTACTTACCCCTGCTTTCTTTCTACACATCCATTCAGGGAAAAGGACGGGATGGAACAAACAGGGTTATACTGTAGTTCACAGTCCTTTGAATGAAATAAATCGGGTACACTCCGTTGCAAGCACCTTGTGACAGCAGCCCGACTGCCGTGGTACCGATTTCTTGGATTTTAGTCCTCTCTTACGTCCCGTAGTACGCTTCCAGTTAAACAAGGTGTTAAAACGGCTCATGGGTAAAATTTAAACAATTGATATTAAGAGCTTTGGAATTTTCCCAAGTACGCCAAAGTATGACTATTGTCATGATTATAACAATATTCACTGAGTTGAATTTGGTTAATACACAGAGTTTAATACACAGAGTAGTTTGATTATACATTATTAGTTAAGTTACTTTTCCATGCATTAAAAGCATTGAAAATAAATGGATTTGGTTTTAGTAACCCTGAAGGTAGTTTCAAATGTTTTTTTTCGTGTATTCGCAAATGCGAGTGCGAATGCGAATATTAGTTACATCACTGACCCGAATACTGAGATTCAGATTCAACAACAACCTAATATTGGTTGGTACACGAAACCAACTTCTTCTGAGGGCCTTATAAATTTCTTCTCTTCGCAACCCTTCAAGTATAAAATAAATACGGGCAAAAATTTAATACACAATTCAATTAGCCATCAAGTTCACGCCGCCAATGTAAGGAAAATAGAAAGGAAGTTTAAGAAGAATAACTATCCGAACTATTTAATTTAAAATAAAACAAAAACAAATTGTCACTTCTCTTAAAATCAACCCTGACCTAATACAACTCTCCAACGGCGCGATAGCCTGTCCATCACTGAGCAGACGTTTGAGTTAACGACAGTTGAACGAGTTAGCTAAAACACGCAAGTACACGGTATCATGGCAAAATCAACACTAAAAACTCAGCCCAAAATGCTCGAATTAAAAAAAACTAGAGTTCGCCCAGTGGTTGAAATTCAACAAATAAACTTTATTTTATTTTATTTTGTTGCTGTAGGTATGTTTTATCCGCCTTTTTTTCTCTCTTTCTATGTTGTTCCTTTCCTCTAACATATTTTTATTTTCCTTGATTTCTTTTTTACTCTCTTATTTTATTTTTTACTTTCCTCAAACTTCTTTTCCTTTCCCTTCCCTTCCTTTTATTTTCTTTCTTTCCCCTTCGTTTTCTTACCTTTCCTTTAATTCCCTTTCCCTTCCCTTCCTTTCATTTCCTTACCATATTTTTGTAAACCCTGTTTGTAGGTATCAGCAATGAATTTTACATATTTGCTCATATTTTACATTGCTTGTTTAATGTATCCAACAAAGCAACTTTTCGTGCTCTCAGGAGAGCAGCTGACACTGGGCATCGTAGCCAGTAATCAATACAATAACAACAACTAAAGCAAAAATGCATGACACAACAGAGTATCTATAGTGCGAATACTTATTTTTCATTGGTCCACTACCAACTCTTCGCACTCACAGTGAGAGCCGACCACACGAATAACACAAAAACATGCATGGCAAGTCTACTCACACTACTACGGCTCTTAATTTTTTTCCTACAAAGCAACTCCTCGGCCATGCTCACGATTCAGCATAGTACACAAAAAGCAAGTACACACACACAGCGTGTCTATAGTGTGAATAAGTAAATGTGTAGTGGTGTGACTTTTATGTTAAATTTTGTATATTAAAATGATTTTTTAAATTTTTTTTTATTTACGGATAAAAGTACACCTCAAAATTTCTTATCTATACATATATAATTTGTATACCTTAGAATTATAGTTTAGCAGAAAAAGGTTCTACATTGCATTCATCTTGTCTATTTATATATAAGATACCCAGAGAAATCAATACTTTTGTGTTACATATATTTAAAGGCTCACACAAAACTTTGCACGACTTTACGAAAGCACACAACATTACATTAGCTTAAATATAGAATTATAATCTTCAATAGATCGCTCAATCGTTCAATACAAGTTTTTCTTTAGAATAAGTTTCTGTATGCATGAACGTAGGTAACAAAAGAACAAGCAAAGACACAAACAGTGGGGAACTCTTACTTTGGCTGTTGCCCGAAAAGCATTTAAGCTATTTACGTGAGCGTCCAGCATTGTTATTCACTGAACGGAGTGGAAAACATTTGAACGAAGTAGCTCGTTCGTTCACTGAACTGATTCGTTCAATGGAACTAGTTTGTTCACGAACTACACAACTCTAATATGTACCTGAATCTGAGCTTTTCTTTCAAACAATGACCTAAGTTGACTTAGAAATTGTTGAAGAGTTCATCTGCCCCACTTTTAGAATTTTGTCTGGCTGTTTGTCTCTTTATCTGTTTGAACTCAAGATTCTCGGAAACTAACTATAACTTACGCGTGTGCAAAACTTTGATTTATTAAAATCGCAATTATAAACAACAAAAAATATACATATTTAAAGTGAGGTATTTATTTACGCATTTAATTTTTTGAATTTATCTATCTATACAGATATCTATACTTTAATCACACTCTAGAAAAGTCGTGTCGGTACACTGAGCAAAAATTACTGTAGGTGACGTAGAGAAGTTTGTCGAGTTCATCTGAACCACCACAAGTCTAATATTCACTGTAATAAAACTTAACAAAAGTCGTATCTGTACATTGAATATTTCTTTGAATATTTCCGCCTGCCAAGCATCTCGTCGGGACTGTGAAAACGTTCACGGGTTTAGGACAGAAAGCTATCTACTTACACTGATAACAAGTAATGCAATTGCGACTCAAGGTGACGATAGCGTAACCCAACAACACGTACTACAACTGGAGCTCTTGGAAGAACCACGAAAAGTAGAGCAGAAATAGGAACAATATACTGAGCCAATGATGTTCACCTATTGGAATTAACCGCTCAACTACCGCTCCAACTTCATCACGTTTTGCACCTAAACGAGTAATTCCAAAGGATCTGCCTACCTGACTGCACGCCGTTTATAAGTAATAAGGAAAACAGCACACAAGTCACGGGGTACACAGAAAAAAATTATGCGGCTGCAGAAGAGTCTCAAAGGTAAGGCCTATGAGACGGTGCGCTGCAAGTTACTGCTGTGCTTGAGCAAAATGTGTTTCGAACGTCCAGAATCGTTGATGGAGAAAGCCAAAGCAACTCCGCCGCTGAAGGATAAACTGAAGAGTCTTATCGACTTCGCATTATGCGTGCAAAACATCTGCTCAAGGATGGAAGCCTGCTATATTAAGGTGCATTATCCAATGTTGGTGAAGGAATTCGTTGACAAGTCCCCAAGGCAAAACAAGCTAAATTGGGCAATGTCACAGCGGTACGAGTGAGCATATAAAAGCATTGGTGATTGGATTTTAAAATAGCCGAAGCTGCGCAAGTAAGGTGGTCACACCACGTGTATCCAAACCGAGTGGCGTAGTTAACGGACATACGCAATCAACTAGTGGCGAAAGTCATAACAAAGTTGGTTGTGTTGTATGCGGGTGCAGTGATCACAAAACACGTATTAGTAAGCTCACGTTGGAGCGTAAATGGGATGTTGTAAAAGCCAGCAAATTGTGCCGGAAATGCCGTAGCATGCACCGCCGAAAGTGTTAGCATTCTAACGAAATCAAAACATAGCACCATCTGCGATAACAAATCACCTAGTAAATACTCATCTAGGCGCTGACGAAGAGACGCCATGTTTTCGAATAATACACGTGCGCATACACTCAAAGGGTAAATCTATAAAAAACTTGGACTTTGTAGACGGGGGATCATCCGTGACTTTGATGGGAAAAGCATATGTGTGTAGACTTTAGTAAGCTCACGTTGGAGCGCAAATGAGATGTTGTAAAAGCCAGCAAATTGTGCCGGAAATGCCGTAGCATGCACCGCCGAAAGTGTTAGCATGCTAACGAAATCAAAACATAGCACCATCTCCGATAACAAATCACCTGGTAAATACTCATCTAGGCGCATAATACACCTGGTAAATACTCATCTAGGCGCTGACGAAGAGACGCCATGTTTTCGAATAATACACGTGCGCATACACTCAAAGGGTAAATCTATAAAAAACTTCGACTTTGTAGACGAGGGATCATCCGTGACTTTGATGGGAAAAGCATATGGGCGATCGTTTGGGCTTGGACGGCCAGCACGAACCACTGTCGATACAGATTTAAGACGCATATGGTAGTACAAAATACGAAATACATGAAGAGCACACTGTTTCGCAACTGGGCTTACCTTAGGAAATACCCATATTTGAGCGCACTTCAGAACGAGTTATATCAAAATGCCGAGCCAACTATTCTGGTAGGAGCCAATTGTTAGAATCTTGAAAGTCCTATCAAAACTCGCGAAGAACACTGTGTTGAGCCAATCGCCACTATGTGTAGCCTAGGTTGGACCTTGCAAGGAGGCACAGTTCACCACTTCAAATCACACCAATTGAATATTCATGTATGTGATTGCGAAAAGCACTACGAAAGCTAATTTTTGTTGGAACGATATTCCGTCATCCCTTGTCAAGTTTGGTTTTGTGACAAAGCGGTTTCGGCGTTCTGCCATTTTCAATGCCTATTTTCGTTCTCGAAACGAAAGCCCTGGAAGAAAACAACAATACACTGATTCAGGGTTTTGTGGTGTACTGGTCCCTTTGTTGACTGCATGGTATGCATGGAGATACCCATACCGAAATACGTACATGGTGGCGCAAAAGTAATCCTCCTATCAGAAAATGCTATACATTTTGCGATTGGCCCCTCAGGTCAGTTCGTTTTTGACATTTGTGTAGTAAACACATGCGAAATACACGTTAATAAACAACGTTACCCTACACTGCTACAGAACGCGGAATATTGCTGACTATTTATTTGACCAATAATCGGTCGGTGAAAAACGGTTACTGCGCAAAAGTAATCCTCCTATCAGAAAATGCTATAAATTTTGCGATTGGCCCCTAAAGTCAGTTCTGTTTTGACATTTGTGTAGTAAACACTTGCGAAATACACGTTAATAAACAATGTTACGCTACACTGCTCCAGAACGCGGAATATTGCTGACTATTTATTTGACCAATAATCGGTCGGGGCCAAACGGTTACTGTGAATGGTGAGCGCTACAGAGCAATGATCAACGAGTTCGTTTTGCCGCAACTTGATGAATTGGGATTGGAAAACATGTGGTTCCAACAAGACGGTGCAACAGCACACACTGCACGTGCCACAACCGATATGCTGAACATCGGAAGCTTACTTTTGCGCCACCTTGTAGATCCTGAATTTTTTTTTAACAATTTGAAATTATTCAGATTATTATTTGACTGTGTGAGGTTCATTTATTAGGGTAAGCCTTTTATATGGGTGCATAAATGAGGAAGTGTATAGGCCATTCAAATCGATTAACTATTTCGATACGAGGTGTGTTCAAAAAGTATCGCGAATTTTGAATTTTCGCTGGTTACGTATATTCGAATTTCGAATTTTTTGTGGCGTTATGTTGGTACTCATGTCTCTCACTTATGCCGACAAGCTCGGCCATTTTGAATGTTCAGTTAATTGTTCACAGCTGCTTTGCTTGCACGTGTTTTGGATCGTCTTCGATTTTTACGCGAAATTCGTACCAAAATTGCTCAATTGTGACCAAAAACAGCATCGCATGAACATTGCTAATGAGATGTTAAACTCTGTCCGCGACGACCCAACTTTGCTCCAGAGGGTCATAACTGGTGACGAATCGTGGGTTTATGGTTATGACGTGGAAACCAAAGCTCAATCATCTCAATGGAATGGTCGAATGTGAAAGTTTTGCTGACAGTTTTCTTCGATTGCAGGGGCGTGGTGCATCATGAGTTCTTGCCACAGGGAAGAACGGTCAATAAGGAATATTACCTGCAAGTTATGCGCAATTTGCGCGTAGCAATCCGCCAGAAACGCCCGGATTTGTGGAAGAACAAAAATTAGCTTTTGCACCACGATAACGCCCCTGCTCACGCATCGTTGCTTGTGCGCGACTTTTTGGCCAAAAACAACACACTAATGATGCCGCAGCCACCGTATTCCGCAGATCTGGCCCCTGTGACTTTTTCTTGTTCCCTAAACTGAACGAGATAAAGACGGCATCGAAGGAGGAGCTGAACAAGATACAAAAAAAATGATTTTTTGAAGTGCTTCGAAGATTGGAAAAACCGTTGGCACAAGTGTATAATATCTCATGGGGATTACTTTGAAGGGGACAAAATAGATATTCATGAATAAATAAATAATTTTTGAAAAAACACAAAATTCGCGATACTTTTTGAACACACCTCGTATGTACGTAAAGGTCACAGAGCACATCATTAAATGTTTTTCGGTGCTCGCCGTAACCAACGCATATATATCCATAAATCTTTCAAAGGACATTTCTCTTATCCAGAGCCGCCTTATTAGATGTTTCCAGTGCCTAAGCTTTTGCACCATACATGCGGACGGGTTGGATAAGTTGCTTATTATATATTATTATTGATTGGTGCTTTTGTGTTCAGTTTACATTTATAACCAATACTAGCTTATACCCGTGGGTTTCACCCCACATTTCTATCTATATATATAAAATTCAAATTTTGAATGTATGTATCTATAGACCGACTTGAAAAATTCCAGTTGTATGGGAGGTGCCACGCCCCCTTCTTAGTTACCACCAGTTTTCATGCAGGTGTTTGGGATTAACCTCATATAACCCCTTACCAAATTTCAGTTGTTTAGCCCAAATACTTCCAGAGATATGGACTATGAAAAATTCCATTTATACGGGAGGTGCCACGCCCCTTTTTCGTTATCCGCAGTTTTTCTGGATGTGGTAGAAATTAATGTCACATAACCCCTTACCAAATTTCAGTAGTCTAACGTAAATACTTCCAGAAATACGGACTGTTAAAAATTCCATTTGTATGGGAGGTGCCACGCCCCCTATATATATCAAAATATTTTTTAGCCCATGACCATCCCGGTAAGGTATCCAGTTCGTGTTTCAAATTTGGTTACGATCGGTTTATACGTTTAGGACGCAAGTCGATCTATAGATACATATATCCATACATAATTTGAATTTTATATATATAGATAAGTAAATAAAGTATCGTTTTAAAGGTAGAAATTAGCTCTACATGCAAAACCGTATATTAATTGGCATAGTGCTTTTGTGTAAGCATATTTTTTTTTTAAATTAATTCTTAAAGAAACCACGATTTTTTACGCACAGAAAAAGCAATTTCTACTACAACGCTATTTTGAGAAAAGCAATTACCGACTCTCGTGAGTTAAAGTTTCATTTTGAACAACAATCAACTGCACTTTATGTGATGCCAGACCTATATTGTTTTGTAAATTAGAAAAGTCATCAGAAAGGTTTGAATTAGTACAGCTAATTATGGTAATGGTATGGGATGCGTTTCATAACTATAGCACTCGCAAAATTTAAATTTATAAACATGTGCATGAGTATACAGATTTTAGTGAGTGTTTAGTGAGGAAACAATTGAAACTGATTGATATTATATTATTATTTATTTGAAGCCGACAGTCAAATACGATTGACTGTCAAAGTTAATAAATCTTAATGAACTTAAAGGAACAGTGCGCTCCACATTGCATATTGCATATGAGTTTCAGCTCACGAACATCGTAAATTGGTTGTGTCCACAGTCTGTCTTTGGATAATAATATATGTATTTTTTTATACTTACTTGCTAAATGTTTTTGAGTTTTTTGTTCTTAACTATTTTCTCATAAGCTGGTAACTTTTTTCTCCACTTATTCCCGACGTTTCAGTGGTAATTTTAATTTTTCAAATGTACAAAACAAAAGTAGAAAAAACAAAAGATATTTAAACAACTAGACATTGCGCAACAAGAAATTAACACATATATACGCTTAAACACTAGCAGCTAAAAAAAGAAATAATAAATTAAACAAACAATAACAATAACAAATCAAACATTTGACAGTCTTTTTTTACATTAATCAGTACCATCGATACTTAATACACTTGTCCAACTGATTGTCTATGGTTGTTTTATAAACAAAGGAAATATGCAGCAGTGTATTTATTTGTCTCCCACGTTTCCCCTTGTCTATTATTCTCGCGTTTTGTATATTAGGTGTGTGTTCTTGTGAAACACAAACGACAAACGTGACAAAGCGATACCACAACTTCACATACATCCTGAAATTCACAGAAAAAAAGTTAAAACATCAAGGAACACGCACAAATTAC
Organism: Merzomyia westermanni; assembly: GCA_949987695.1. Lineage (NCBI taxonomy): Eukaryota > Metazoa > Arthropoda > Insecta > Diptera > Tephritidae > Merzomyia > Merzomyia westermanni. The sequence goes on from OX465292.1 coordinate 75,304,031, forward strand.
ATCACTGGAATACAAGTTAAAATTGCACACTCTCAAGTTTATTTTCGCGTACAAAAAGCCTGTTTGAACCCCACCAACAAAACAACATAATATAGGAAATCAAATGCAACGGAGGAGAGAATAAAAACTGCAACAAAATATACATACGAATCAAACATAAGGAGAAACAAGAATAGTACAACATTTTCACAACATATACTCACACGGTGACGTGAATTAATGTCAATGACATTAATATAATTTGACATAATTCGCTTTCACAAAGAGAATGAATTTCAGAAACGCTAAATCTCAAAAATGCTTTACCAATTTCTATAATAACAACGCAACTGATAGTTCAGGTGCATATATAATGGACTAAGCAGGTTTTACTCCAAATTTTCATTTTATACATTATATATGTATGTATATGAAATAAAATTTTTTTAATGAGTATTGATAATTTTGAGAAAAGCGCCGCAGGCGAATCTTCAAAATAAAAAATCTCGCGATTCACAGGCCGAGATCTGAGGTATCTGTCTACCGATTTGGTATGGAGGTCGTTAAGAGCCCGCCTATGATTGCGTAGATCAAACCGCAACGTAATGTGGTTCCGGATCTCATCATAGTGTTGGAGGTAACAGTTAATCCTCGTACAGAGTGCGTCAATGGTGGAGCCCTTACCCGAAGCCATAATCGTGAGGTCTGGAGACTCCCTCTGGTGGGGGAGGAACCCTCGTAATATAGAAATTAAACAAAAGTTGGGATAGTACACCACCCTGCGGGACCCCTTGTTTGATTCTTGGTGATCTGAATGTCTTGTTCCTAAATTTGACTGGTGCCTGCCAACCGTTGAGGTAGTTAGCGGTCCACCTTTTTAGGCCGGCAGTTAACGGTGTTCCTTCCAGGTCTCTTAGGAGTGTGGCATTGTGGACCGTGTCAAAAGGTCAAGTGACCGAGCACCGTCTTATGGTTTGGAGCCTGTTGTTATCTGCTTCGTTATTCAGTTTAATGCGGTTGTTGTGGTATGGGACTTCCGGAAGCCATGTTCGTGTTCGGCCAACTGCAGGTTTGCATTGTAGTACGGGAGCAGAATGGTCGCCGATAACTTCGCAACCCGCGAGAGGAGAGATATCGAACGATTCGGCTTCCGTGTTTTTAGTAGAGGGACCAAAATCGCTTGTTTCCATATCTCTGGAATGACGAAGGTGGTTAGCGAGAGGTTAAAGAAGGCTGCCAAATAGCTCTGTCCCTCATAGCCTAGGTGTTTCAACATTTTCCTGGCAATACCGTCGGGTCCAATTAATCTTGAGGGCTTGGCTTTCATTATGGCTTCCTTGACCTCGGCGACGGAGACGGCAATGGGCGCTGTGTTGTGTTTGTGCGCCCGAAGGATGGCTCGTCCTCTGGCCCTATCAGCAGGTGGATGCATTATAAACTCTTGGCAGAAAGCGTACGCGCATCGCCTGGGGTTCGATTTAACCCTGTCATCAAATGTAATGGCGGTCTTGTTCACCTTAGCATACGTCTGTCGTGTTGGTTAGGACAGCAAAGGAGCGCTTTGTATAGTCCGTAAAACGGTCCCAGTCCACTTTGCTGAAGTTGATAAAGGTTTTTCGTTCTGAGGTTATGAAGTCCGTCTGCCCCTCGATTGAGAGTATAATTGGCAAGTGGTCGGATGCCAATGTCAGAATAGATATCCAGTTGACGCAGTTTACAAGTCCTGCGTTTACGATCGATATGCCTGGCGAGCTGCCACTCTGGTGGGGGCGTCTCCGTTTATTGTACAGAATGCCGAGGCATCTACTTGTTTCGCAAGTGCATGCCCTCTGATGTCTACTGGCAGATTGGAGTGCCCCATATCGTGATGTGCGTTGAAGTCATCGAGGATTAAACGGATATCACCTCTTAGCAACGCCCTTATATCGGGGTGATAGTCCCTCGGGAAAGATGTTACATGGGAAATGTAGATGTTGATAATTTGCAGATCGATATCGCCTGATCGGACCCCTATACCTTGGCATTCTAAGGTAGAGCCCCTTGGGTCGATGTCGGGACCAAATAGATTATATTATGTGTGGTGTGTTATAAACGGGAGACCACCCCCATTAGCGCTGGGACGGTCTTTCCGATGTACGTTATATCCATCACAAGTTCGTAAGTCTGATCTTGTGGTCAGTTTGGTCTCTTGAATCGCAGCGATTTTAATGTTGTTTAGCTTCATAAATTCAGTTATCTCCGCGATCTATTCAGCTAATTCGTTACAATTAAGCTGTACAAGTTGGAAGTGCGCTGGAAGGCGAGGCTGGCTCATACTAGGCGTGAGGGACGGATGCGTTTGGCTAGGTGCCAGTAGGCTGAAGCTTAAGCTGTCTCGCAGGTTAGAAGGTAATGAAGCGTGGAGGCTGTGGCGCGTTGCAGCAAGGAGCTATAAACGTATCCGTCCAGAGATCTCTGTTCTGTGCACATATGAACGCGGCATAGGCCAAGACAATTATTGCATTTGACCGATGACGGTGGAGTATATAATCGTTGCCGACAAACAGTGCATATTGTGAAAGGCAGGAGGAGATGGTGGTCCTGACCAATATGCATGCTAGAGGTAGGGGGGACATTGGGGGCAAAGACAGAGGGGACTGACATTCAGCAGTGCTCGTTGACCTATTTCGGAGGGGATAGGAGTGTTGAGCGGCTCTACGAGGTGGAGATGCTGTTGAGCGTGAGCGGCAGTCGGGGGAAGGTGAGGCGGGCATTGCAGTAGTGCTGCTAGTCGTGGAGACTGGGCCACCATAGTGGTCGCTTGATGATAGTGGGGGCGGTGGGGGTGCGCTAGAGCGACGTGTACCGCAGGACGCTCTAAGGCGTGTACAACATGGTGCCTTGAAGGTACTAAAGAAAGTATGGGGTCTGTGGATGGCAGGGATAAGGCCTGAGCATCCAGATTCGTGAAGCCATCTTTTACGCTTGACGCATTGAACAGAATGCGACCGTTTAATATAAAATTTCTTCCAGCAGACGCAGCAGATCCAATCTCCTGGTCAGGGGTTGGGCCCCAGCCCGTAACAACAGAAAATGGAGCAACCCCACCACAAGGGTTAGCGCCGAAGATGACAATTGGAGGGTGGGACATGACAGATTAGACAGGGTTACACTGAAATAACAGCCCTTGGCCGGTTAAAAAAAATCCGGGTCATTCCGGTACGATAGAGCCGGCTATTGTGGGAATGGCGAAATTCGCTTTTGAAATGCGAATTGGTGTCACTGACATTAATTTCATTGACATTATGACACGTCACCACTTACACATGCGCACTCACCTGATATACAAAATGTGAGAATAATAAACAAGGATACAAGTGAGACAATAAGATATATGCTGGAAAGTCTACACATTTTACGAAGCAGAGAGAAAGCAATGAACAGGAAAATCTCAGCCATGACGGCGGCTGCATTGGTAGTATATTACAAAATGGCGAAAGCAAACAACGAATTTCAGCATTCTTTTGTAAAACTGAGAGACTATCTCTATCTCTATGGCGCGATATACAACAGGTATATCATCATAAACCTCCTAAGAGATTTTTGCGCCAAGCTTCTCTTCCAATTTGTGGTGTGCCGATTTGAATTTTCCCTACAAATTGGTGGGACCGAACGGCATCTACAAAGGAGACGAATTTTTGCTGAGAAGCCTGTCATGGCAGAAATACACTCGGAGAGTTTGCCAAACCACTGCCGAGGGGCGACCCCGTTTTGAAAAACTTTTTTCAAATCACTTTTGATGTTACCTGTACCAGGGCTCGAACCATGGACCTTCGGTGTGGTAGGCCGGCAACACTACCTTCACACCACGGCGGCCGCCGTGACTGAGAGACTAGTTTGCGTTTAAATAGACAGACGGACAGACAGACAGACGGGCGGAGAGCTGGGCATGGCTAAAACGACTCCGCTCATCGTGCTGATCATTTTAGTGAACTTTTCTCTACTTTTTCTCATACTTACATACATTTAATGTTTATGAAAGGTATGAAAATTAAAAAAGATATATATGTATGTATGTATATAATGTTTATGAAAGGTATGAAAATTAAAAAAGATATATAACTTCGCTATTGCAGTGACCTATTAACTACGTGCCCGAGTATTTTGCTTGTGTGTTTCCCGATTTGGCTAATTTTTGGCAGGAGTATCATATATATTATTTCTGTAAGGTCTGTTTGTGTTAGTTCCTAATTTTCTGCTCTCATTTGGAACCAATATTAATAAATGAGGTATCGTTTTAAAGGTGGGGGTTAGCTCTACATGCAAAACATTGTTTTAATTAGCGGAGTGCTTTTGTTTAAGCGTATTTTGTAAAAATGAACTCTTTAAAATAAACGATTGTGAATGCACAAAAAAATCAATTTGTACTGCAACGCTATTGTGACTGTGACATTCACATGCCTCGCGACATCTACATTTTAATACTAAGACTGAACAGTGCTAGAATAATTAAAGGCATTGCGAATAGCACAGCGCCCAGCCCACTGCGAGCGCGCCATCTACACTTGAACATTGCTAAAATAAGTGAATAAGACCTTTTTCAAGTGAATTCATATTAATGTTGTCAATCAACTCAAGTTTATGGCTCAATGTGAATGTAATATAAATGGTGGAATTTCAAATAGCTGTTTGCGCATATTTGTGTAATTTTTTGTGGTCTCACAACAAGTGTAGCTGAAAATCTTTTTTATACACCTGTGATAAAATACATAATTGGTAAGTTCTAAGATGTGCATTTTTACATGAATTACATGTGTTCACATTTTGTTCATATTGTTAGATTATAACGCCTAAGGCCACCTTAAATCCTTCAACTGAGCGAAGAAGACGTAAAGAAGCTAGAAGAAGCCGACCAAGCCAGCAACGAAATATTCATCTAACCCATGCAAGGCAAACAATGCGTAACCGCCGGCAGGAACAAAGTGATCAAATGGTAGTCCAGCGTAGCAGTGACTTGGTACCATCATACATTTTAAAGTTAAGCAGTGACACAAATTCTAGGAGAATACAGGAAAAGCTTCCAAAAACTTATTGTTGCGCACGCCTCGGAATCATTCAAGAACCACATAGCGTTGGGCGTATGGATCAACAATGTACGAGTATATTTCGTATGGCAAAACTATTTGCAAGTGAAGTTAGCGATAGAAGTTCTTCAATTCTTTGGCACAAAGGGAAGGGGAGTTTGCCAGAAATTTCTGTATGTGAAGAACTTAAATATAATCGAACGCAATGACTCTGTAACAAAAAACTCTTTGGAAAACATAAGAAAATTTAACAACGCTCTAGCATTTGCATCAGTCCAAGTAAACTTTGTTAACATCCCTGGAAGAGGCCCCTTTTGTTTCAAGCTAAACGGTCAAGTATATCATAGAATTGGAGGTTTACAACCACCTGAGGGCGAAACACCCTCATATGCTGGCCTGTTTATTTTAGACAATGATGATACTTTGCAGTATCGTACAAACCGAGAGGTTAATAAGAGCTGCTGCCAATTTCTTATGAACCAACTACAAACAATGCTTATAGCCTACAATTCGTAAGCGAGTTTATTCAATTGTCTCAAAGATATGTCTAATAATATTGCTGAAATGCAAATACAATTTACTACGGAAAATGCTTTCCATCCCGGAAGATATAATGCACCCACTGTATCTGAAGTTGCGGCAGTTTGTTTGGGTCAAGATGGCGTTCCACCAGGCACATTTGACTTTACAATTTTTTATAAGTCAGATGGATCACTTAGTAAAATATCGTATCTGAATCCCCATTCCGATCTAATTTGCTATCCTCTACTCTTTCCCTGTGGAGACGCAGGATGGAGATCAGGTATCCAACATGCCGACATCCACGCAATTGTAATACGAAGCGTTACTACTCAATTGCAATATTATTGCTACCGTTTAGCAATAAGAGGTGAATTTAATATAATACAAGCTTCATGCAAATTATTTCAGCAATACGTTGTAGACAGTTATGTCAAAGTGGAGGGCCCCAGAGTTGCATACATTAGATCACATCAAAAAGATTTACGAGTTGAATGCTATAAAGGGTTAATGGATTTCCTTCATGCAGATGCTCAACAAAGAGGTGCAGCTACAGGACTTCCTGTTATTCTTCCGTCTTCGTTTATTGGTAGTCCGAGAAACATGCTTCAAAATTATCAAGATGCTATGAGTATAGTATCCCGATTTGGCAAACCAGACATTTTCCTTACATTTACTTGCAACCCTAAATGGATTGAAATAACATCAGAACTTAAACCGTATGAGAGGACAGAAAACAGGCCTGATTTAATCTCAAGAGTATTTCACTTAAAACTCAAATCACTTTTAGATGATTTATTAAAAAACCACGTACTAGGTGTAGTTCTTGCGTATGTTAGTGTAATCGAATTCCAAAAAAGACGCCTACCGCAAGCGCATATTCTTCTTATGCTTCGAGAAGTCAATAAGCTCCGTTCAATTGAAGATGTGGATTCCTTAATTTCTACCGAGCATCCAAATAGTGAGGAAGACCCGCAACTTTTCACACTTATGACGCAGGGCCCATGCGGTATTTTAAATCCAAACAGCCCCTGTATGAAAGACGGTCAGTGTAGTAAAGGGTTCCCCAAAGAATTCCGAAGTATAACAAACGTAAACGTAAATGGTTACCCTCTTTACAGACGTCGTGAGAATTCTGTTACAGCAACTACTGAAAATCAGGAAATCGACAATCGCTGGATCGTACCGTATAATTCTTACCTGAGTCGAAAATATCAGGACCACATTAATGTCGAGCATTGTTCCTCAATTAAATCTGTTAAGTAATTGTACAAATACGTTTATAAGGGTCATGACTGTGCTTCACTGAAATTGAGCATTAACTCTGACGGGCAAAGGGAAGTAAATGTAAACGAAGTTAATACATTCTTAGACTGTCGCTATGTTAGTCCTCCAGAGGTAATACGGCGACTTCATGAGCGCCAACTCTTTCATCATTCACATACTATTGAGCGGCTACCTGTCCATTTACAAGAAGAACATATGATTTACTTCCGAGCTGGTCGCGAAGCTGAAACCAATATTAGCAAGGACTCCAAGCTCATGGCGTTTTTCAAGCTTTGTAACGAAGAAGAGGACGCCCGTCAGTATTTATACCACGAAATTCCCGAACACTACGTATGGCCTAAAGACAAATGGTGCATAAGGGTAAGTAAGTGCATTGGTCCGATGTGCACCGTAAATCCAATGGATTATGAAAGGTATTTCCTTCGTCTTTTACTTCTCCATACCAAGGGACCAAAGTCATACACGGAAATACGTACGGTAAATGATGTAGTCTATGATAGCTTTCAAGCAGCTGCGGAAAAATTGCATTTAGTAGGTAATAATGCTGAGCGGAAAGAATGCTTGCAGGAAGCTGTAACTTACCAAATGCCAACTCAGTTGAGATGGATTTTTGCAATTATTTGCGTTTTCTGTTCACCAACCAACATTTTGGAACTTTGGCATATATTTCGTGATGCATTATCAAAGGATTACCAAAAACAACACCAGCGCGAAGAGTCCTACAATCTTGCTTTATTATATTTAGAAAACATTTCTAAAATGCATGGCAGAACGTGTCAACACTTTTGCATACCTCAACCAACTGTAGTTGACCAGCCTAACTTACTCTACAACGTTGAACAAGAACGTCAACATGGACAAGAAGCTTTTAGCAAACTGAATCAAGAGCAAACGTTAATAGTGGAAGAAGTCTTGAGTTCGGTTAGAAATGAATCTCCAAACTGCTATTTCATTGATGGACCAGGTGGTTCAGGAAAAACATTTATTTACACTACGCTATGTCACATGCTCCGAGGGGAAAATAAAGTGGTTTTACCAGTTGCATGGACAGGCATTGCTGCGAATCTGTTACCTGGGGGACGAACTTCCAATGCTCTGTTTAAGCTAACTGTGCCTATTTTAGATACTTCAGTGTCATCTATGCGGCCCAACTCAAAAGAAGCACAGCTTTTACGGGAAACAGATTTATTTATTTGGGACGAAGTATCTATGGTACCTAGGGATGCAATAACCATTGTTGATAAGCTTTTGAAAGATATAACAAATGTAAATTTGCCATTTGGAGGAAAAATATTTGTATTTGGAGGTGATTTTAGACATGTTCTTCCAGTTGTTAGACATGCCACCAGAACTTCAATTATTGAAAATTGCATTAAACGCTCACCGTTGTGGTCAAAGGTGAAAATTCGTAGACTAGTTCAAAATATGCGAGCCATTAATGACCCTGAGTTTAAAAACTGGCTACTCAAACTGGGAAATAGTGTCTTAGAAATCCAACATGAAATATCCGAAGATACTATTAAAATTCCACGACAATACTGCGCTGATTATGATAACCTAATTGCTAAGGTTTACGGCACAAATGAAATAAATGACAGTAACATATCTAAGTTTTACTCAACGGATATTTTATGTCCAAAAAATTACAAATGCTCGACTTTTAATGAGTATATAGTATCAAAATTATTGCCCGGGGATATTAAAGTTTATTTAAGTTGCGATACAGTCGAAAAAATTAAAGTTATGATGCTCAGTGTTATCCAACTGAGTTTCTTAATTCTCTAAATCCTTCCGGCTTACCTCCACATAATCTTATGTTGAAGAAAAATACAATCGTTATGTTGATTCGTAATCTTAATGCCAAAGAAGGACTTATAAATGGTGCCAGGATGGTCGTCAGTCATTTAGGCGAGAACGCAATAACGGTTAAATTAATCGATTCGGGAAAAATAGCTATCATGCCGCGAGTTAAACTAATTCCTTCAGATCCAACTGTACCCTGCCAGATGACTAGAAAACAGTTTCCTTTAAAAGTCGCTTTCGCTATGACTATCAACAAAGCCCAAGGTCAAACATTCGATAAAGCCGGCTTAAATTTACCTAGCCCAGCATTTTCACATGGACAGTTATATATGGCCTTTTCCAGAGTCAGGCTATTCGAAGATATCACTTTTTCAGCCCAAGCGACATTCAAGAAAAAAATTGAAAATGAATTTATTTTTACGTCGAATATTGTATTTAAGGAAGTTTTGTAAAAAAATTTTAAGTTAACAAATACATGTACATATCGAACATAGCTAAAAAGGTATACATATATCTATTACTTCTGATTGGTGGTTTTGTGGTCATTGGGTCATATTTATAAAAAAAAGCTATTGCTTTTTCTCAAATTTTCAGAAATTCGACATATGTAAGTTTGTATGAAGGAAACTTCAAAATTTGAGAAAAAGGTTTGAAAAATCCTGGACCTGGACTAATAAAAGGTTTCAAACCATTTTTGTTTTTTTTTGCGCAAGGCGCGCCCGGATCCACCTAGTAATATATACTACTGAGAAGCAGCTGATCAATTTTCATTGAAATATCAAGATTGAATTATAAGCGATTTCCTTTGAAAATAGCAGAAATTTTATGCTGAAAAGTGGGCGGCGCCACGCCTACTTCTTCAAAATTGACAAAATTTGTTTGCGGCCGAGTTTCTCTTAAAAAGCTTATTATGTGTGCAAAATCTGATTGAGTGTCAAAAAAATTCAAAATTATAAATTTTGTTGTATGTGATGTACATAATTATGCATATGGAAACTTATCCACGATGTAGTTCTGACACGAATGTTGGTTGGTTAGTGTGGCGAGTCCCTGTGAACCCAATAGTTTTTCTTTCTTGCTGCTGCATCTCATATGATCCGAAAGAAAAGAAAAAAAGCCATCTGCTTTGCCAATGCGCTATATAACATAACGTACTCCATCGTTTCTTCCCCCCTTACAATGTTACAGCTACGGCACGAGGTATTATATTCCTGACCCATTAGTACAGCAACTATTGAAAATATGTTCTATTAATTTTGAGAATATTTAAATATCGTGCTTCATAATAGGGGCATTACAAACCCCTAGGCACCACATCTATTATTAAGCTTTCAAAGCCAGTGCTGAGAGACACGGCCCTGATAAGTCTCAAAGGTTCAATGACCTTCTTTGCAGGCATCATGAGCCCATCCATAACAAGGAAGGCCGTCTGCTATTTCGATTCCCTGTATCGAATATGTGTCATCCATTCCATTTGAGGATAGGTAAGAACTTACTGGATCCAACTCAACGGCCGTTTCATTTCCCTGTATGTTACGATGCGCTAGAAACCATATTAAAGAAACAATGTGTAGACTTGCCTGGTTCATGGTCCACCCTCTGTTGGCCCGAAATTATGGCTAGTGGCCCGAGAGTACAAACAACCGCCTGATTGTCAGACAAGATTCCCATCGCATTATTTGTCGATAAGGGAAAAGTTGCGAAGCCATTTTGGATCGGACCATAAAAACCTGAAATGTCGAATTTCTGAGCGATTTCCCCTTTTTTCCAGACATTTCTTGAAAGGAATCTTAAAGTTTGTATCGGAGACAGTTCTGTTGCAGATGCAGTCAGCTCCCGTTTCAATATAGAAGTCAGCTGTACCTGTAAGTGCGCTCTTTCCAGAATCCCAACTCGACAGTCCGTTTCTTTGATAGAGAGATAGCCTGCACGTTGCATATCACGTTCAGAGCCTCGTTGAACATGATCCAACCCCAGGGAACTCCCTGAACTTTCCTTGGCATTTTGTTCCTGCACCTCACCTGGACAGCCTTCCACCACATCATTGCCCCGTTGGCTAGAATTGATCGAAAAACTGCTTTGTACACAAATGCTTTGACTTCTACGCTCAGTGACTACTGTTGACCTGATATTATTTTCACGCCCAACCATTCAAGTTCCTTTACGTCTAAAAAAGAGCTCTTACAGTGGCCAGATGACACCGCACTTTCGCAGATGTTATGAAGTCTTTGGGATTGCAATTCCCTACTACAGAGCCCACAGCGTAATAGTGTTTTCAATGTCTTCAAATAACACCAACCTTCCACTGACATTCTATTGGCCCTTTCACTCCCAGGATTACAATTTCTATTACGGAACCCAGTTTATAATAGAGGCTTTAATACTAAAAGCATAGAGCGCATCTTATAATGCATAACAAAAATAATAACAATTGATATAAAAAATCTTTTGAATTTTGCCAAGCATACCTAAACATATCTATTGTCACAATTATAACAATAGTCACTAAGTGGAATTTTGTTATAGTTCAAGCATATGCTGTTAGACGACTAATATATATAATAATTACTTTAACTCAATGTATACATATGTTTATGGTTGCCATTTTGTAATTTTTTGTTTGTTTAGTATACAGGCAGTGCTTTTGAGTAATCCATTTAGCGGAAAAATATTACAAATTCAATTCAGTAATTCCGTTTCAACGACGCACCTTCCCACTTTGATTCTGTTTTCTTTTTGATCTCAAATTTTGAATTATACAGCGGCCATGGATGCTTTTGAATCCCATTGTAATATTGGAGTTTTATGAACAAATAAAATGTTGATTCCGTTTTTACAAAAAATTTACATTTTATTATAAACACTTAAGTTTTTCAGGTTTGTAGGATGGACCTAAATAACCGACCGAAAATAGTGGCCATGAATACCTTTGAATCCCATTTTTATTATAGCGTTTTACAAAAAAGTAAAAGTTTGATTGCGTTTTTTGATTTCCATGAACTGGGGCGACTATGGATGCCTTTTAAACCTCATTTTTCTAATGCAGTTGTATAAAAAAAATAAAACTGTTATTGCGTTTTCTCTAAAAATTTTAAGACGCACCGATGCCCGGGTATACTTCAACTCAATTTGCTTAATGAGTAAGAGAATGAAAATATTTCTACCGTTTGGAGTGCAAATGAAATATGAGTTGGACGCACCGACGCCACTTTTTTAACTTAATGTGCTCAATGAGTGAGAGAATGAAAATGTTTCACCGTTGGAGAGTATCATTTGGCATTTTGGAATTTTTTGTTTGTTTGATATATGCAGTGTTGTCAATTTAGCAAATTTTCCTTTTAGATCTGGCTTTTTTGAAACCCATTCAAAGCGTTGAGCTTAAAAAATTAGAACCTGTAACATATAAATAATGATTTCTAAAAAATATTGCAGCAAATGCGACATTGTATAATTGGTTACCGCATTTCAATAATGGATTGTGATATACGAGTATACTCGTATATGACCTGAACTTATTATTTCATATAGTATGTGTGCATATAAGTTTACCCTAAGTCCTATATTATTCCGAAAAAAGTAAGTTTTTTAAAAAAAATCATAAAAGTATGTATATTTTGTTTAAGTAAATTTTTTTCACTCCAAGATAGAAAAATATTCCGTAAAAATTTAATAATTTCTAAAAAAGTCAAGATAGAAAATTGAACTTTATAAAAGAAAAATTAGTTGTCCGGAACCTGCCCGCGAACCTTGGAACGTACGCGTCCTACCCGAGACGCTTACCAGCTGCGCTGCTGCTATATGTACTAAGACGGTGTCCTGCGGTTTTGCAAAAGTCGATTGTCGACCAAAACAAGTCCCAAAACCCAAAAATAACATTTTTTTTTTTAAAAAGCCGTTATTGCCAACGTTTTTAGCTCATAATTTTAAGTGGGACAGGAAATATGAGAAAAATTCGTTTTCATCGAAAACATTTTTGCATGAATGCTTAAAATACCCTTAAAAAATGGGGAGAGGGGCAATTTTGGCCAAAGCACTCCCCAAAACCCAAAAAATATTTTTTTTTTTCAAAAAACTGTTATTGCCAAAGTTTTTAGCGGACATTTTTGGGTCGGACAGGGAGGGCATACATGAAAATTTTAAAACCAAATAAAAATTTTTTTAGGTCATGAAAAAACCTTAAAAATCAAAGTCGAAAAAATTAAAAGAATGAAATTTCGCAGGCTCGAAAATTATTTTTTTGGGTATGCGTAGTGGAACTTTTTTTTTCTGAGCACAAAACCTATCGAAAAATCGATGGCGCGATATCGGTTAATAAATCGACCCATTCTAATGTACATACATATTCATATACCTGTTAAGTGACAATAGTTTGTAAACAAGAACCAGTTATCGTATAAGGTTAACAGTTTTTGACAATTTGGGTAAACAAGTTACCATTATACGACAACAGCTAACTTACAGGGTGGCTGATGAAAGCCGCTACCAAAAAAAAATTAAATAACTTTTTTTCTATTTAATGAATCTGGTTAATTTTTTTTTATTTTGCAGATTGACTTTTACATTTAACAAAAATGGATAACTGGGACACTGAAACAAGAATTTGGATTGTCCGCCGCTATCACGCACTGGAGTCCGTAGTTTCGGTTCAAAGAGAGTATAGGCGCACGTTTGGCGGCAATCCTCCGAGCAGATGGACCATAATAAGACTTGTAAACAATTTTGCCGAGCATGGGACAGTCAACAGAAGACCTTACCATCGAAACCCTTCAGTTCGAACGGAGGAAACAATCGCTGCTGTAGCTGCTGCCATACAAAACAATCCACGTGTTTCGACAAGAAGCTTATCTGCTCAAATGGGTGTAAGCAGACAGTCATTACAGTCAATTATGCACAAAGATTTGGACTTATTCCCATATAAAATTCAAATGGCCAACAAACTGAACGCTGCAGACTTGCCGATTCGCTTGGAATTTTGCCAGAAGATGCTTCAAATGGTGGAAGAGGATGGAAACATGTTGAACTGTCTTTTCATGTCTGACGAGGCCCATTTCGATTTAAACGGCAACATAAACAAACAAAATTGTCGAATATCGACGCTGCATTGTCGGGCCCTACTTCTTCGAAGAAAACGTTACGGTTACTGGAGACCGTTACTTGAGCATGTTGAGAGAGTTTTTCTATCCAGAATTACGCCGAATGAGAATTTCTTTCAACTCTGTGTGGTTTCAGCAAGATGGTGCAGCTCCTCATACAGCCCAACCTGTTATGACAGAATTGCGACGAAAATTTCCCAATAAGCTGATATCCAGAAACTCCACATTCCGTTGGCCACCCAGGTCGCCTGACCTTACTGCACCTGACTTTTTCTAGTGGGGTTATTGCAAACAGGAAGTCTTCAAAGCAAAACCAACAAATTTGAATGAACTAAGGCAATCCATTCGAGAAACAATTGCGGCTATTCCTGTCTCAACTCTCCAAGCAGTAATGAACAACTTTTTGGTAAGATGCCGCACATGCATCGACGAGCAGGGGGGGCATTTAAATTCCATTATTTTTAAAACTAATTAAGCTATATTTAATAAAATTTAATGAGCTTTAACATGAATAAAAGAAAAATGAATTCCATACACTGAAAAAAAAATTATTTGAGTTTCTTAATGTAGCAAAATTCATCAGCCACCCTGTAGGTAATAATTGTGTTTATTTTAAATAAAAAATGAACCCTGTGATAAAATAGTTTTATAAAAAAAATTTAACAAAAACTTGCCTTTTGATGATTTAAAACAACCAAAACCACAAAAAATATATACATAAATATATAAAAAAAGAGTATTGTTAACGCACATACATATAAATCAAACAATAATCACTCAGTGAATACAAAACAATTAAAAAGAAAATTTAAATAAAGGTAAAATATATAATCATTTTTGTATATGTTTCTATGCATATTTAATTACAAGTGCACTTTTGACTCAACCAATTTCTTAAAAAAGAAAGTAACAACAAACTATAGTGAGAGGAAATTATACAATGTACATATATGTATATATATGAGTGAGGTTTAGTGAGAGAACTATAGTTGAGTTAAAAGTGATTATTAAAAAAATAAAAACAATAATGATTTTCATAAAAACTCAAAAAGTGAAAAATTATTATTCTTGGCCTTGAGCTCGTTTCATGAATACTTGAAAATGTACAGGCCGTAAAATCAACAAAAATTTTTGGTACAAAAAAGCAATAAAAACAATTTATGAAGAAACTAAAAAGTGCCTTTGACCAAAAAAAGAAGGTTTTTAAATATGGAAGCCTTAGGAGAGCTTGAACTAAAAGTTGCCCAGTTAACTGAGGTTATCAATAAACAAGCTTTGCTTACCCAACAACAAGAAGCAGTAATGCAGCAACAACAACAAAAACCACCTTCTTGATGATTTAAGGTGCATTGATTTTAAACATAGAAAACAGGTAGATAGCTTTGAAGTAAATAGCAATAATTACAACCTGAATGAACACTACTCAAATCATAATAGTACTAAGACCAAGGTTTTAAGTAATAACCAAAAAAAAAAATACAAATACAAAATACCAATCAAAAATATTTATATGAACAACCAAATAGATACCAAAATACAAAGTGATAGAAATATTCAGCCAGCTAATAGGACAAATTATTCAGCGCAATCGCGAAATAGTTATAATACAAACAAACAGCAATTTTCTGATAACACAGTTGAGCCCATGGATGTCACTAATATTGAACAGTCAGTAAATTTTCTCGAGGAGAGTACTACCAACTGCTACCGGTGATAACAATCACCATTGATGTTTCCACCATTTGAAGCATCTTCTGGCAAAATTCCAAGCGAATCGGCAAGTCTGCAGCGTTAAGTTTGTTGGCCATTTGAATTTTATATGGGAATAAGTCCAAATCTTTGTGCATAATTGACTGTAATGACTGTCTGCTTACACCCATTTGAGCAGATAAGCTTCTTGTCGAAACACGTGGATTGTTTTGTATGGCAGCAGCTACAGCAGCGATTGTTTCCTCCGTTCGAACTGAAGGGTTTCGATGGTAAGGTCTTCTGTTGACTGTCCCATGCTCGGCAAAATTGTTTACAAGTCTTATTATGGTCCATCTGCTCGGAGGATTGCCGCCAAACGTGCGCCTATACTCTCTTTGAACCGAAACTACGGACTCCAGTGCGTGATAGCGGCGGACAATCCAAATTCTTGTTTCAGTGTCCCAGTTATCCATTTTTGTTAAATGTAAAAGTCAATCTGCAAAATAAAAAAAAATTTACCAGATTCATTAAATAGAAAAAAAGTTATTTAATTTTTTTTTGGTAGCGGCTTTCATTAGCCACCCTGTATATAAAAGAAAGGGACGTTAGTTTCAACGCTCATAACTCAAGAACGCCTGCACCGATTTGGACGATTGACACTAATTTAGATTGTTCTCTGACCAGAATAGGAGAATACCCAATAAAATTTCCGAAAAATTTCAACAAAAAAAAATTTTTTTCCCCATGAAGTGGAATTGTGTGTGTGTGTGAAATAGTTTCATCTATAGGTATAGGGATAGAGATAGTGATAGCGATAATGATAGGGATAGGAAAAGACAATATTCCTAGATACACTCAGCTAAATATCTGCGCAGGACAAAGTCTAGGGACCTAGTATTATCTAAATAAGGGCATTAAAATCAATGTTAATGATCCAAATTATATAATGGCTTTTGAAAAGCTTAAATCACTAATAACTGACGACCCGATTTTAAAATACTCGACTTTTAATAAAAGATTATTACAGAAGTGATTGGTCCTGAGTTTGAATCATCAACTTAATCGGAATCTTCTTCAGTATCGCTGTTACTAAAATTTTGTATGTAGCACTGTTCACACGTTCTTATATAATGTTTTGCGCATGTTGGCTTGAAACATAAGTCGCATACGGCTGTGGTTTTTGTGTCCTTTTGTTTTTTTCGGTTGCTTTTACCACTCTCGCATCGTCGATTCAGTTTGTTTACCTTTAAAAGTGGGAAACAAAATTTAATAGATAATAATATTTACAAATAAAGAAATTGTTTACCTGCATTGTTGGGTATGATGGCTTTTCGTTTTGAATTTTATAATCTATTAACTCCATTGCATGTTTTTCTTTTTTCCGACTTATTTTTATTCCACTCTGGATGACAAAGCTCATATAAACGGAATGCAGCTAGCACAGCTACATCAACCATGTGTTAGAAAGTGCCATCGGCCAGCGGTTCCTTTTTTGTTTGCATGTAAACCCCCTTACATTTTGTCGAAGGTGTCAATCCCGCCCTTGTACTTGCTATAGTCATGTTTTATTACGGCTTCCTTGTAACTTAATTTACTTCTTCTGTTGCATGAGCGGTTGACATCAACAAAACATTTTTCCTCGAGTCAGTTGTGTAGCTTACCAACGAAACCTCATCAGAGAAGCAGAAAACAGAAGAATATGCCCCTCTTTTTTTTATTCTTTTTTTAATGGGAACACTTTTGGCAATTCTCGCTTATTTGCTCTAATTGTATCGACTAAAGTAGTATTTCTTCGTTTGGCTGAGTTCCCAAATATATCTCTCTGGATACAGGATAGTTGATTTCAGCATCTACAAGCCAAAATATTTTTATACCATACTTTCCAGGCTTTGAAGGTATGTACTGTCGAAAGCTGCATCGATTCCTAGAAGCTAATAACTGCTCATCAATTGTAAGCTCCTTCGTTGGAATGAATGGTAAAGACAAATTTTCGTGGAATAAAGTCCATATATGACGTATTGGAGCCAACTTGTCTTGTAGTAAGCCATCTGCACGCGTCCTCGAATCACCGAAACGTAAAAATCGGCTTATTTGCTCGAATCGCTTCAACGACATCACTGCTCTATAAAATGCCATATGGGACTTGTGAAACAAATCTTTGGCTTGCACTAAATTATACTTTTCGGCGCCGGCGTATATCAATATACCAAGAAAAGAATACATTTCGTTCGCATTGGTGTCTTGCCAATGTCGCATGTTTTTCGAAACCTCTTGTCTACTATTCGTTAAATAAGTTCTCTTAGCTTTCGGATTTGTTTCCAAAACAATGTTTTTAATGATAGCTGTTGAAAACAGGTGCTTGAATGCAGCTTGTTTTGAAATAAACGTTTCAATGCAACATGGAACGGATTGGATCCTATTCCTCCGTAAAGTCTGAGTCTTTACTTTCTCAGAGCTACTAGGCATTGACCACCACACTATTTCATTTCTTTTACCTTGGCCAATATATTTTTCACCTCGATTTGCTTGAATTACAGCTACGGGAGCTTCTTCTTGCTCAGTAATTTCCTCATATTCATCCATATTCCCATTTTGAATTTCCGTAACTAGCTCTTTAAAATGCATGTCTTGAAGGGGCTCCGTATTTTCTAAAAGGACATCGAAGTCCGAAGCATCGCTATCAGTGTCAGCAGTATCATCATAAGCAGGACTCAATAATGTCATCGTAAAATCACGTCCCCCAATGGCTTCGCTCACTTCGTTCGCATCCCCGTCAATTCAATTGAAATAAGCAGCAAACTCCTTTCTTCAGCAGTCAATGGACGCCGAATGTTTGCTAAATAGGCAATTCTTTCACTCATTGTATAATTTTTATAAAGAATCGGATCCAAAATCGAAACAGAAACACATCAACCTAGACTTGAAAGTACACCAAGTTCAAAATATGCGTGGGGAGTACTACCTCCCAAAGAAGTATACGTGAAATTTTACGTTTAATTTTAATTAATAATTTTAATTAATAATTAATCATCAAAACCGTTACACCGAATATCATAAATTCTATATATGTATAGTGATATGAAAAAAGAATATAATATTAAAATCAGTTAATAAAGTTGGCTTGGGGAGTCCAGAACCCCAAGGAGGGTTCTAAGGTTAAACAAGGTATGCCTGGATAGAAATTCATTGTGGGCATACACATATACTGTTTATTATGGCAGGCAAAGAGCTGGTTCGTGCTGATTTTCTATGTTCATATTATTATTATTTATTTAAAGTCGACAATCAAATATGGTCGACTAACACTGAATACAAAGTAAAGTAACTTAAAAATATTTACAAAAATAAAATTAAATAAAAATTAACATATTGTCTAACATTAAACAACTAACAAAAATAAAATTTAAATAAAAATTAACAATTCTATCTAACATTGAATATTAAAATATTAAACAAGTAAGGTTTTAAAATATCAGGTAAGGCTGAAAAGTATTGCATTACGTAAGGCACGAAACGAACATTCGATACTAATGGAATTGTACAAGTAATTATAGTACGAGCACCAAACACGCAAAGGATCACTTTTGACAAAATGTAGACGACAAAGGAGTAAATGGAAAGGCACGTAGTGTCTGGACGCCCTAGCCGGAACTGCAAAATTCAGTCGGCTTAGCAGATCAGAGGAGTCAACCTCACCAAGAATCAGCTTATGCAGGAACATTACCCCAAGAAGTATTCTACGATTTTCCAGAGTTGGTAAATCAATGAGAAGAAGTCTGCTTCTGTAAGATGGAAGATGAAGATTTGAGTCCCAGTTAAAGGCCCGTAGAGCAAAAATTAAAAATTGTTTCTGCACTGACTCAATACGCTTTATATGAGTGATATATGTATAATGGACACCAAACACACGAGCAATACTCAAGTATTGGACGGACCAACGAAGTGTAGAGGACTTTGGTGAGATAAGGATCGTTAAACTCCTTAGCCCAGCGTTTAACGAACCCGAGAGTACCCGTTGCTTTATTAGTAATAGCAGTTATATGTGAATTAAAGCTCAGTTTCGAGTCGAAGAGAACACCTAAATCATTAACTGAAGATATACGCTCTATAGGAGTGCCGTAAAGTACAAAAGATAACAGGACAGGCTTCACGCGATGAAATGTCATAAACTTACATTTAGAACAGTTTAAAACTAGTGCATTTGTTGTGCACCAACGTTGAAATGAATCCAAATCAACCTGAAGTAGATTAGAGCGAGTTAAGTCCGAATGCAAACATGTATAGCAAATTTTTACATCATCAGCATACATTAGAGCTCGAGAATGAATCAAAATCTGTGGCAAGTCATTAATAAAAAGAGTGAAAAGCAGTGGGCCTAAATGGCTGCCTTGAGGAACACCAGAGGTGACATTAATTGATTTAGAAATAGTATTTTTATAAAGCACCATTTGAGTTCTATTAGACAGATAGCTTGTGAGCCATAAAACCAAATTCTTCGGAAAGCCCAGTAGAATGAGCTTCTGAATCAGAAGTTCGTGCTTCACTGAATCAAAAGCTTTACTGAAATCCATGTAAATCACATCTGTTTGCATATTACCCAGCCAAAAAACCATCCCGAACTAAAGAAGTAAACTCAAGTAGGTTTGTGGTGGATGATCTACTTCTCACAAAACCATGCTGACAGGCTGATAATATGGAAATACAAGTATGTTGAAGTTGATTGATAATTATTTGTTCAAAGGTTTTAGGAATAACTGAAAGCTTAGCAATTCCTCTGTAGTTCTCAATATTAGATCTGCTACCTCTTTTGTGCAGAGGTATGATAAATGACTGTTTCCAAATTGATGGGAATGACGCCGATTGCAAAGATAAATCGAACAGTTTTAAGATCGGTTCTGTTAAATTCACGGCACAGAACTTAAGCACACAACCAGGAATACCGTCAGGCCCTGGAGAAAAAATCGGTTTCAGAGCAAGAAGACTCTGAAGTACAGTGGCACTATCAATCATTGGATTAAGAATACAGTTAGAACTAATTATTTCGTACGGATAACTACCAACTTGGGTACAGGTCAACGAATAGGTCGATTTGAAAAAGTCTGAAAATAAATCTGCAATATCATGGTCAAGGCAAGCATTCTTACCACCCAAAGACAAAGATGATGGAAAACCTGAAGATTTTCGTTTTGAATTAACAAACCCATACAATTTTTTAGGATTATTGAAAAATTCAATTTTGCTTGTTAAATACGACTTGTAGCAATTTTGATTCAGGCACTGGAAATTAGAACGAGCAACTAAATATATAGAAAAATCTTCAGAAGAACCCGATCTTTTAAAACGCTTATATATATATTATATATATGTTGTTAAGGTTAGTAAGTTGCCTTGAGAACCAAGGTGGCTTATTACTTTTGGCCTTAACAAAATGAATCGGAACGCAACGATTAATAAAGCCAGTTAGGTAACTATGTATAAAAAATAGATGTGACAGCCTCAACATCATTACATGCATAAAGATCAGACCAATCTTGGGTAGCTATCAGTTGATTAAGCATATCAAAGTTAGCCTTATAAAAACATCTCGAACGAGAACGACAGCTCATTTCCATGAAATTAATCGTAGGGAGTAAATTATCCAGCGCAATCTCGAGTGTGGGGTGCAAGGGATCTTCGGGCAGGGGTAAGGGAGAGATTCGACTGAGGCCAATACCCACTGAATTATCAACAAAAGATAAATCCAATAACTTATTTTTAGAGTTTACCACATAATTGATCTGAACTAGAGGCAAATCGATAAGAAAGTCAACAAAACTGTGCTGAGTGATAGGAGTCAAAAAGTTGGAATCATCATTATTTATCCAACTGATGACTGGCAGGTTAAAGTCCCCAAGAACCACTAGGCGATCGTTATCCCGCAAACAGGAATGCAGACTGTGAATAGCTACTGTATGGCAATCATAAAGGCACATATCTGACCGAGGCGGTATATAGGAACAGGAAATATATAAGAAAAAATTTGGAAACAAGAGCTTTACAGCTATAAATTCAATATTAGGCCCGTTGTCAAAATTCAACAACTCATCAGAAATATTGGACGGCACAGCGATCAGGACACCACCTGCTCTCGACTGACGATCACCCCGAAAAACAACGTAATCGTTAGAAAATAATTCTGAGTTTAAATTATCTGGTTTTAAACAAGTCTCAGTAAGCGCAATCACTTGCGCTGTAAAATCGAAACTGTTAAGATAAAAAGCATTCAACTTGGAACGTAAACCACGAACATTCTGGTAGTGAATTGTTACTTTCGACTCGTAGTGGCAGAGTTGGTAACCAAGTTTTTTGAAACTGTACATACAGGATGCTCGACCTTTGACTTTGCGGTGTACAAATACACTAACGAATGTACAGGCCAAAAATATTTATCAAGCCCCTTATCAACATATTTGTCTGGAACTGATACCTTAAAAGATGAAAAATCCCTCTCAACTTTAAAAACAAATTTATGAACTCGTATGTTAATGGAACTATTAAGATGAACTAAAATATAATTAACAATATCAGCCTCCGACAAAGTTGGATGCAACCGTGAAACAAATATTACACGACTAGGGGGCACGGCAGTCACCAACCTAGGATCAACCAAATTAGCAGCAACATTCACATTTTCAACATTGTTAGTATTGATAAAAGCATCAGCACTTTCGGACCCAGCAGTAGAATTAATAATGATTTCTGCATTATCAGCAATGTCACCGGAATTTCCAGCATTGTCAACCACCTCAGCAACAGCATTGTTCATAGGATCCGCCTTAGCAGACAATTTTCTAGATCGACCGGTCCTGTTTCTATTAAATTTTTTGTTTACTTTATTGCTGTTAACAGCAGCCGTATTCATAATTTGAACTACTGTTGCACAATCAGCAACAACAACAGCCTCATTAGCAGTATTTAAAATTGTATTATTAACAGCAGCCGTATCCATAGGTTGAGCTACTGTTGCATTATCAGCCACAACAACAGCCTCATTAGCCGCATTTAAACTTTTATTAGCAACAGACTCATTGCTAACTATGTTGATGTTAACAGAAGCCATGTTCAAGGTTGGACTTCATTTTCTGCAACGACAACAGCCTCATTTGCAGAGTCAAAATTTGCATTCGTAACAGGCTCATTAACATAAGCATAAACAGGATGGCGTATAATTACATGATCAGATGGTATTGATTGCATATTATTTAGCTGAAACATGTTGTTAGCAGAGTGTGTGTATGTGTATCTAAGTACATAGTTCAAATTGCGTAAAGCAACATAACTATGCAAAATAATACTACCTGCTTACTATGATACTACAAGAGGAAAGAGAAGGGCGGGGATTTAAAACTTGCCGCACCTAAATAACCTCAAAATAATTCTACATTGCACCATTTGCCTACTTATACATACATGCATATATTTAATACATACTTCTATATTGCTAGTACAGTATGCTCGTAATGTGTTTTGAAATCGAAAACAAAGGGATGACAGCTCACATAAATTTTTGAGCTTGTAGTAGTATACGTGTATATTTTTATATAATAAAATGAACTGGAACGTCAAATCATCACAGGGGCGGTTCAAGCATATGAGGGATCCAAGAACTAAGAGAAATATTTTAGATTACAATTAGGGCGAATCTCGCTATTTTTTACCTTATTTGTTGAGACCGATTTACTATGAAAATTTCCAATTATCGAAAATTTTATTCGATTCGTACAAGCGAATAGCTCCCTAAATAAGGTTATATGAATTTACCTATAATCTCTTTGAAATGAAACAAAATGCTTGGAAACAATTTTATTAATTAACGATTAGTGTATACGTATTTATTTTAGATATTGCGCTTTTGGGGGAAGATTGTGTGCATTTTGGGGTACACTAGAATGCAACTTTCCTGAAATATTTACATAAAAAGACAAAGCTAACTCACACGTAAAGACTTTCCCCTTCTCTGGTGTTTTTTGTTTGCATATTAAGCATTGCCTCACCATTATTTTTACTATTTTTTTATTTAGAATAGTTCTAAAATTATATTTTTTTATAATTTTTTTCCAATGAACGTTTAATACGCTCATGTAATTTAAGAAGTGAAATTGTCATTTTTATTTTTAATTGTATATTTAGTGTCAGAAGTCTGACAAAATTGCAGGTTTTTGTAAAAAAACAATAGTGGGAGCGTTTTAGAAATGTAAGAGCCTAAAGAAGCATTTATTAACATGCTACAATAAAAGTAAATAATACTCGTTTAAAATATAATAGACTAAATTTGCTTCACTTTTCGGCCTAAATTATTACTGTCCGGATACCAGGACCAAAATTTTACATGATTTTCAGTTTCCGGACTGTTTAACTTCGGATAAGCACAGTATAATGCATATTTGGAACAATCGGTGTAAATTTGTATGGCATTAAGCTTACCTTTACGCCAACCCTTCACATCTATTGTATCTTCAACACCCATTGCGAAGCGCGGCCGGGACCAGACAGTCTGCTCGCCTATTTTTGATGACGCTGGTGCAGG
This sequence comes from Merzomyia westermanni, assembly GCA_949987695.1. Lineage (NCBI taxonomy): Eukaryota > Metazoa > Arthropoda > Insecta > Diptera > Tephritidae > Merzomyia > Merzomyia westermanni. The sequence continues at coordinate 75,328,030 of OX465292.1, forward strand.
CTACGGTAACGAGGCATTGTACCTAATTTCAGCTGTTAACACTATGTTTTTGCCCACTAAATTTACAGGTGCAATGTGCAGAATGGCATTTAATAATTCTGTCGGGGTGGCTTTCAAACCTCGCATTATACTAATTAATGGTTTTGTGCATACTTTCTCCAGTTTATTAAGAAACGCTATTTTTTGTATGGCTGGCCACCACAATCGCCGTGAATACCCAATTAGAAATAAGGTGAGGCTCTTTTCACACTCTTTCACGAACCCCTCCTAGCTTAGGCTTAGTCCAATTCGGGATCTTATAGCTCCTAGAACCCAACGTTGAATGCGCAGACATGGAACTTCTGAAGTTGGCAAAAATCTACCAATTACGACAAATAAAACATCAACTTCGTACGCCGTAAGATTGGCTGATCCCTCGAGCCACCGATCGAACAGATGGTTATGACCAGTGTCCAAATCAGAGATATGTTCATCCATAGAGATGTGAATATGATTAAGACGTATTTACTCGTATTGTATTCACAAACCTTCTCTAGGTTTCAGAGATGCTTTACAAAAATATAGTGTATATAAAAATTTCATACAAGTTTGGGTGTCCAGAAACTAAAACCAAAGCGTTGGGAAACTAAAATTTTACCCTCCGGAAACAAGAGCAAATCGAACTTTTTTGAATTTTGAATTTAATAATATTAAAGACATTGTGCTACTATAAACAGTATATATTTTTGCGGTAGCGTTTAAAGTGAGAAGATAAGTCGAAGTTAAAGTTAAGGAAAACGTTAAGTGTCCAGAAACTAGTGCGTTTACCCTACTACTGTTTACTATTTATTTTAAATTTACGTGTCTTAACTCGTTAATTAAATACAAACAAGGCATGAGAGATTGGGAATTTACCCGGCTGTATCAGGTAGATATTTTCTTCTATTATATTCCGTTGTAAACTATTCATATATTTCAAACAATGATTAATTGTATAAATGCGTTTTAAAAAATTAAAGGCTCTGCAAATTTATGCACTTATACAAAAATGTGTTTAAAGTCAGTACCTAAAACCAAAGATTTTAGTTTTACACTACTTTACTCAAATACTAAGAAAGATTAAGTTTAATTATTTATTCTATTTTGGTGTAAAAACACTAAACCCAATACAAGGTAGGGTTTTAATTTGCTTCTTGAGGGTTTAACAACATTTCCAGCTCTGGAGAAAACTCTTCCAGAGCTTGCTGAAGTGGCTGGAATAGCTAAATATTTCTTGGCTAGTAGTCTCAGGATTCGATATGTCTTTTGATGGTCCTCCCACCCTCGCATCTAAATTCTGGTATATTTGAAGCTCCAAGATATATTTTTTAAATTCATCATGATCATCCCGTACGTTTTCCCCTCCAAGAAGAATATCCATAACTGTTAGTGTAATGAAGAATTTTCTTAAGTTTCAATTACAAGTGCCGATATGTTATGGAATAAAACTTACATACACCTATTAGCTGAGACAAATTTCTTAAATAATCTAATAAATAAATACTTAGCAAAATAGTTGATCTGTAAATAATAACTTATTATTACTTCAAGCAAGTAATGAACGTGAAGTACATACAAATATCCATATTTACAATGTTTTCCCGGTATATCTTGCTTTAGACTCTAGCAAAACACTTCCATGGACGGTATCTTTGCCTGCTATAAAAAAACCCCTGCGACATATATACGTACATGCACCCAAAGTGCCATGTACACGCATTCATTCGTATATTCAGATATGTATAAATACTCGTATATATGCCAACAATGAATTTCAATTTGGCATCGCTTGCTTAAGACCCTAGCACAATACCTGCCATACAAATATAGCTGCAATATACATATGTATTAATATATATATTTATAGCAATTTTAAAGTGAACTAGAGTTCGCCCAGTGGTTGAAATTCAACCAATAAACTTTATTTTATTTTATTTTTTTGCTGTAGGTATGGTTTATCCGCCTTTTTTTCTTCCTTTCTATGTCGTTCCTTTCCTCTAACATATTTTTATTTTCCTTGATTTCTTTTTTTACTCTCCTATTTTATTTTTTACTTTCCTCAAACTTCTTTTCCTTTCCCTTCCCTTCCTTTTATTTTCTCTCTTTCCCCTTCGTTTTCTTACCTTTCCTTTAATTCCCTTTCCCTTCCCTTCCTTTCATTTCCTTACCATTCCTTTCTTTCCTTTAATTTTCCTTCCTTTCCTATCCTTTCCATTCCCTTCCCTTTCCTTCCTTTCCTTTCCTTTTCCTTTTCTTTCCTTTAATTTTCCTTCCTTTCCATTCTTTTCCTTTCCTCTATTTTCCTTTAATTTTCTTCGGTGTTTAATACTCTTTATGAGTAATCATTTATTTTGTAGGTATGAGCAATGAATTTTACATATTTGCTCATATTTTACATTGCTTGTTTAATGTATCCAACAAAGCAACTTTTCGTGCTCTCAGGAGAGCAGCTGACACTGGGCATCGTAGCCAGTAATCAATACAATAACAACAACTAAAGCAAAAATGCATGACACAACAGAGTATCTATAAAGCGAATACTTTTTTTTCATTGGTCCACTACCAACTCTTCGCACTCACAGTGAGAGCCGACCACACGAATAACACAAAAACATGCATGGCAAGTCTACTCACACTACTACGGCTCTTAATTTTTTCCTACAAAGCAACTCCTCGGCCATGCTCACGATTCAGCATAGTACACAAAAAGCAAGTACACACACACAGCGTGTCTATAGTGTGAATAAGTAAATGTGTAGTGGTGTGACTTTTATGTTAAATTTTTTATATTAAAATGATTTTTAAAATTTTTTTTATTTACGGATACAAGTACACCTCAAAATTTCCTATCTATACATATATAATTTGTATACCTTAGAATTATAGTTTAGCAGAAAAAGGTTCTACATTGCATTCATCTTGTCTATTTATATATAAGATATCTATCTAGAGATTCAGTTACACACAAGAATGGTATGTAATTATTCACAGAACACTATTCGAATAGTTATTTAATTATTAATTAAAAGTTAAATAAAAAGCTATTCAAATCCTACTAACCGAATAAATGGCAACTATTCAAATAATAAATATTCGAATAGTTAAACAAATATCATTACTGCTTAAGCACACATTTGTTCACGCAAACATACCCTGCAAAAACAGTACGGGTAAAATGATGCGTAAATTTACCCGGACCCATACGGAAAGTTTCCGTATTTTTCCCATCACATTTATAAGGGCATCGGTAGACGTTGTGACTGTTTCTTTCCTCACATTCCTGTGTGTGTGGTTTTACATCTCGCTCTTTCTCATTTATTCTGGCCTAACATAAACATGTATCTGCACTGCTCACACCGTCACAGCTATTAAGTCATATAACTTCAAATTTTTAAGTAAATTTACTTCTTTTGTGAGTGTTATTTTACAATAATAGTGAACGACATATTACGGTCTGCACGGCCGTAATTTTACCAACATTTATTTTGCCATTTTACTTTTATATTGACGGCAATTTCCAGAGCATATTTAAGGTAATTTTACAAGTTGTCTGACCGTAATTTTACCTGTATAATGACAGGAATTTTACCGTCTTGTTTCAGATCAAATGATTGTTATTTTACTAAAATTCTAACCTATTCGAAATTGTAATAAAACACATCATTTGAGCTTTTCTCATTTATTAAAAACAAAACTTATTTCAGAAATAAATATGTTTACTTCACAAAAATTTTAAGTTTATAGTATTTTGCAAAAATATTTAAATTAATAGAGAAATAAAATTAGTAGAATCCAATTCAATTTTTACTATAAAAATGTAAAAAATTCACAACCATTTCATCTACTTCAGTCTTTTTCAAAAGTTTAAAAAAAATTAAAATATGAATTCACAACGTTTTTGGTTTTTTTAAAAGTCTGCAATTATTATTGAACTTAAATCTACGTCAAAATATATGTATAATATTATTTTTTACATATGAATATATACAATAATTTTATATTATTATATTTTAAAAAGTTTATTTTGTTTACATTTGTTTTATATTATTTTTGTATTAATTTAATCTATTTACATTTATTTTATCTTATTTTTGTATTAATTTAATCTATTTACATTTACTTCGTTACATTATAAAATGTATAAAGTTTCATTCAGCCTCGCGAGATACCGCCTCTGTTTGAAGCGGTTGTGGCTCAGTTCCACGGACCTTCTTATTGCTTTCTCGTACCATATGCGCCCTTGTAATTTAAATACGCCTGCCAGAAAATTCAAACAGTTAGTATAACTTCATAAAAAATAAAAATTAAAAGTATTACCAAAAAGAACAATGTGAATAAGCTGCAGTTTGGACAAAGCTCTTTTAGTGTTTCGTCCGTCCCAATTACAATTATCAATTAGCTCGTCTGTGAAAATTTTTTTTGAATACCGCATCTATATCTCCAGTGGGTCCTTTTATAACGTACAGGTACGAGGTCTACAAAGAAAAGTTATATTATTATTAGTGAATAATTCATAAAAGTAGAGGGCATAGAGAGAAAAATACTTACGACGGCGTCCTCGTACTGTTTATCGTGCAGCTTTTCTTCCAGGTCGAATGCTGCAGCAATTGACGTTAGCGGGAAAATGTCGACCAACTCATTTTGAACATCGTCACCGCTCTCACCACTCATTTTACACACAATTTGGTGGACTTTCTTGGCGTACACTTTCGGTTCCCTTATAGCCTTGTGGTGTGCCAATACCTCCGGTTTTTCGCTTATCTAAAAAAATAGAAGAAGATATGTAAAAATATATGGAATATCATGGTTTGGGTAAAAAACAGTTGAAATACGGTAATACGTCCAAAAATCTCGGGAAAGGTATTAAACGGCGTGTTTTGATCTCTGTATCAATAATCCGAAAGCGGAAATGATATAATTTGTTTCAGTGAAAAGTTATTAGCAAAAAACCCAAAAATAGCCTAGGTCCGATCCCAAATAGAGGGCTTGATCCAAGGTATTTATGTGAATAACATTTTCCTTCGGCCGCGCTTCAAAAAAATAACCCTTAGCCGGTCCACAATATTTCTGCGCAAAACACATTTCTGCACTTTTCGGTACACCCTTATCTGTGATTACAACAACTACATGCAAATAACACAACATTTTCAACTTTGATTGCAAATATCTCTGAACAGACATAAAATATCGAATTTTCGCTTTCGGATTATTGATACATTTCCCGAGATTTTTGGACGTATATTAGCAGTTACGTGCCGTCGTATATAATTACCTGAAATACTCACCTTCTCCTCGATGTTGGCACATCTACCTTCTAAATCGCATTGTTTTTGGAAAATTTTGTGTAGCGTTATGGACATGCATCTGTAATAATAAAATTTTAGTTAGATTCTAATCTGTTAACGATCTTTTTTATGTCACCTTTGTTATTGTTTACATTATCCTCACGCGGTAAGAATAAATTATAAATATATTAATTAGTAGTATAAATGCTGATGTATATAAAGAAATGTTAATATAAAAACTAGTTTGAAAAATCAAGAAAGAGGTGGTGAAGGTTCGGAATTAAGATAAAATTGTTTTCAAAAGGAACCGCAAAATATTTGTACTCGATAGTATTTTTTGAAATTTTTATTTTTTGGCTACCAAGTCCACTTGCAACTAAAATACCAAGAGAAGGAAAGGATTCAAGTGGTTCACTGAAGTAATTTCTCGTTTCTGTAAAACTGTATCCAAATAGAATCTCTTCTCCTGATTCTAAGCGCGAATCGACAACTTTAAAAGGTCCTGTAGTTCGACTAAAACAAAACGAGTCTTTTTCTCTCTTATGACTTATGGAAAGCTGCCCAAATGTGTGTATCGTTTTTTCTGGAAAACATTTTCTTTCCTCAAGTCTTAGAAAGAGTTGTTGTAAAATATTTGTAGGATTTCTTATAACTTTTTTAATACGTTGCATAAAGTTTTCAAATTTGTACGCGGAAAAAGAATATAATGGCCCAAAATATATAGCGCAATCAAGTAAATGGAGAAGGCCGTGAACGTTAAAACTTATTAAATGATCTCCATATATATCTCCAAACAAATTAACAAATTCTTGCAATAACTCCTTAACAACATTGGTTTCACTTTTACGGGACCTTTCACAAGAGAGAATACGTATACTGGCATGCAATAAAATGAAATGATAGAATAAATCTTCGTCAATGCAATCTTTTAGGACGAATATCCCCGAATACAACAAAAATTGTCTATACTCTGTGGACTTCCAATTTCCGATATCATCCAAATTCCTATACACTCTTCCGAATTCAGATGGTACCCAATTCGAAACGAAATTAAATGTATCATTCATTTGGGCAATATTTACTTTTTTGGGAATAAGGTGAAGGAGTTTTTTAGCCACACCTAGGTCCACGAGGTGCATTGGGTCTAACGGAAATTGGGAAACCATTCCAAAATTTGTTGTTTCGAGAATATTTTCCTGTTGCAAAAATTTAATGTTGTGATGGCTTTTATCTATTCTATTTTTAAAAGAAATGTCTGTCCTGAAGTCACAAATTTGCCTCGAGAAGCACATTCTTTTGTTCTGGTATGTGCCAATTTGACTTTGAACACTAGTTACAAAAGCACGAGCAGGAGAATCGCATGTAAAAATACGAATATCAAATCTTTTTAATGTGGTATTCAACATACCAACTTTTAAGCAATTTTCTCTTAAGTAGAATACTTCTTCGCAAAAATCTTTCATAAAATCATTTACGTTATTTGGCTTTTGTTTTCCTGAGAAGCAGGCAATAGTAAAAGGGTTTTCATTTGGAAATCCAACAATTGAACCCAAAATAGGCCACAAAACTTTACTTGAACTCTTAATTCCTACGTCAATCAAAACTTCTCCTCTTTCTTTTAAAGAACTAAATGTATCTCTTTCAAAATACTTTTGAATGCCAATATACATAAACTCTCCTCCAGAAACTCTTTGAATTTGCGCTGTATTCTTATTATTATCTAGAAGAGTTTTTGGGCATAAAGGCAAATCGTTTACACCAATTTTTTTAAGTGCCACAAGTAAATTAGCAAGCAACGTTTGCGGAACATTATTTTCGATTCCCAACGAATCTAGGTGAGCTCAACGATTCCCTACTTGCTATGAACTGGGACTTTATATTTTCCTCTAAAGATGTTAGTGTCTGTTTTTGAATCCTTCCTATCTTCTTTGGGTGAGATATTTCGTTCCAAGGTGCCTCTTTTTGGCTCTAAACGGCACAAGCTTCCTTGGTACAACAAGACTCTAAAAAAGTTAAAAAATCAACGTAACAAATATAATAAGCTTTATAAGTCTAACACTGCCAACTCTATCCTCAGAGATCAGTACTTATTTAGTGTAAAACAATTTAATGTGCTGGATAGATTTCTTTACAACCGATACATTGGAAGGCTCGAAAGTGAGCTTAAAGAAAATCCAAAGGCTTTTTGGAATTTCATCCGCTCTAAACGTGGCTCTTCCAATGTACCGATTTGTATGAAGTGGAATGACATATGCTCCCACTCTCCCAATGAGACTGTGGAACTCTTCGCTGATGTCTTTAACTCTAACTTTGAAGATAACACTTCCAATTTGTGTGACTATTATCAGCGCTCGTGTCCCCGTGAGTGTTTAGATTTTGGTTCCCTCACAATCACTGAAGAAGACGTAAGCAAAGCTATGTACACCCTTAAGCCCTCGCTTAAATGTGACAATGATGGCTTTTGTGGTTTTGTTCTCAAGCACTGCAGTACATCTCTCTCGGCTCCGCTATGCCATATCTTTAATCTGTCTCTATCTTCTGGAATTTTTATCGACAGGTGGAAGAAGTCAGCTATCACTCCAATTTTTAAGTCGGGGAACAAAAATGACTTTTCTAACTACAGGCCAATTGCTAAGATCACAGTGTGTTCTAAGCTTTTCGAAAAAGTTATAAAAGATAAACTTTCATTTGTGATCAAAAGCGTTGTCGACCCGCACCAGCATGGGTTTGTTGCTGGGCGTTCGACTGTAACTAACCTAGCGCACTTTTCTGATTTCTGCATTTCCGCATTCAAGGATGGCTCTCAGGTGGATACAATATACACCGCTTTCTCAAAAGCTTTCGATAAAGTCTCTCACGAGATCTTGTTACACAAACTGGAGCTCATTGGATTTCACTCTGTTTCTTTGAGCTGGCTGAAATCCTATTTGTCTAATAGAACCATGTATGTGGATATAGAAGGCTGCAGGTCCCACCCGTTTATAGCAACGTCTGGTGTTCCTCAGGGCAGCATTCTTGGCCCACTTTTGTTTGTTCTATTTATTAATGATATCGGTTCCTGCGTAAAATATTCCAACTTTCTGCTCTATGCTGACGATCTTAAGATTTTTCGTAGGACAAATGTCCTGTCGGATACTGCCCTTCTGCAACAAGACCTAAATAATATTGTAGGTTGGTGTCTCTCCAACAACCTCCACCTTAACGTAAAAAAGTGTTTCCATATGTCATTCTCTAAGTCTTTTACCCTTCATACCTCCGCCTATTATATCTCAGGTGGTCACCTGGCCTCAGTCAAAGAATTTGTTGATCTAGGAGTCGTTATCGATACAAACTTTTCTTTTGTTAACCACATTTGTTATGTGCTTCCAAAGGCATACTCAAATCTGGCTTTCCTTCGTAGATATGCCAAAGACTTGAAGGATCCCTACACGAGGAAGACTCTTTATATTTCTTTAGTTCGTTCGAAGCTAGAGTATGCATCCGTTATCTGGAACCCTATCTATAGCTGCCATTCTGCCAGAATCGAAAGAGTTCAACGAAAATTTATTCGGTTTGGCTTAAATATTCTCAATTTTGAGGACCCGATTCCGTCATACTACTCGCGCTGTACGCTTATTAACCTGCAACCCCTTGATACTAGGAGAACTGTGCATTTGCTTATGTTTGCCTATGACATAATAGCTGGTTATCTAGACTGTCCAAATCTTCTCGAGAAGGTCTCATTTAACGTCCCTCACAGGTGTCTACGTTCCTTTTTACCTTTTTATTTGCCTGCTCCCAGTGCGAATTATTACAATTTTAGCCCAATTTATCGCGCCCTTGCTCAGTTTAATAAGCTCTCAAGAGGTGTAACTATTGACTTTTCCCTATCGAGAGATACATTCAATTCTATTATTGTAGTTAGCCTTTCATGATACATACATTTTTTTATTTTTAGCTTTTTAATTTTACTTTGTATATAGTCTGTAAGATGTGAAATCATAGACTGAATAAACATAAACAATACTTTACGTTTAAATTCTGCTGATACTATAATTTCATTTTCCGACCGTGAATCGAAATCAGAAAATGAAATTTCTGCATCAGAGAACGGAACTTCCGCGTCAGAAAATGATAACTCCGCAGTTACATTGCGAGTACTTGCATTAGAATCAAGGTTGTCCCAATCTACGTTTGCAAATTGGGACAGCCTTGCATACTCACAATTTTTCTTTTCAGAGCTTAAATTGTTGTAAAAAGTGCTTCTCTTCATTTTCACTTCTTAAAATACAGTACTTACTTTCAAATTGTTGGTCGACACAGATTTGTTTTCGCCTTTTGATTTGGTATATCCAATGCTATTTCACCTAGGAAATAAAATACCATTAATTAGATAAATACACAACATTTCACTGAAGTGAGAAGAAACAAATGCAGAATAGCTTCAACTCTGTGATGAAAAACACACCAACCAAAAACATTAAAAAAATAACCCTTAGCACAATAACACTTCTGCACTTTTCGGAACACCCAATATTTGTGTCTACAACAATCACATAAAATGACAAAAAAATGTTCAACTTTAATTGCAAATATCTCTTGACAGAAATATAAATTAGAATCTCCGCTTTCAAATTGTTGATACCGAGGTCAAAACGCGTCTTTTGATGGCTCTCCTGGCATTTTTGGACGTGTTTTTCCAGTTGTCTCCTAAAGGAATCAGAGGTCAAAACGTGTTGATACCTCTCCCGACACTTTTGGACGTGTTTTCGGACTAGGTCGTAAACAATTACCAATATTTTATCACATAATTCAGCACATATTTTTTTTGGTAATTGTTTCCATTAGAAGACAACTGCTAAAACACGCCCGAAAATTCCAAGAGAGGTACCAAAGGAGGGGTTTTGACCTCGGTATCATTAATCCGCTAGCGAAAGTTCGACTTTGTATATCTAGGAAGAGATATTTGCAATTAAAGTTGACAATTTCATGTGGTTGTTGTAATTACACATTTGTGATCGGACCTGTGCCATTTTTGGTTTTTTTGCCAATAACTTTTCACTGAAACAAAAACTTGAAAATCCGCTTTCGGATTATTGATGCTAAGGCCAAAACACATCTTTTGATACCTCTCCTGGAATTTTCGGACATGTTTTAGCAATTTTCTCTTATAGGAAACAATTACTTCATACAATTTATGATAAAACGCTTACCTTTTTTTACTAGAATCCTCACGCTTTGCTGAAGATCAGGAAGACACTTTTAACTCTTACGACAATCTGAAACATTTAAAAAGTATTTTAAATATTAATTTTAAGTGATATTATATATTTATGTTTTTAAACATACCTTTAATTTCAATGTTGAAATAAAATCACCGACTTTGATCACTTTTCACTTTTTCCGCATAAAATACAAAATGAAGTAAAGCTTGGTGTGTTGCCACTTGTGAAATTTTTGTATGTTTAAAGCTTAACTTGGGCAACACTATTTAGTTTCGTCATTCCTATGAATGCAAAGAGTGCGACAGAAAAAGATATAGCAAAACAAATTTAAAATTACCAATATGCCATTTCACTTTGAAGGGTACGGAAACTTTCCGTATGGCTCTGGGTAAATTTACGCATCATTTTACCCGTACTGTTTTTGCGGGAGAAAATTCGTTTGTCTGTATAAGAGTTTCAGTCATTCGATTTTTGCAGGGTACATACATACATACAAAACGTGAATGCATGCTCATAGGTAAAACCGATGAAGACAGTGAATTTCGCTTCCGACATCACTAGCATTTCAATACCACTATTCGAATAACACTATTCGAATATAAGGATAAATTATTCGGATATAAGGATAAATTATTCGAATAAATACTATTCGAATTTTTTTAAACGAGTATTATTCGTTTATTCGAATATTATTCGAAAACAGTCCCACTACTAGTGCATAAGCAGTAGCTACATTTGTTTATTCGAATACTTACTATTCGAATAGTTGTCATTTATTGGAATAGTTCTTTATTCGGCAAATTGGGTTTGCATAGTTTTTTTTTATTTTTATTTATTATTCGATTAATTAATATCTAGATCTATATTTACTCTAAAATTACTATAAATAGATATCTATACTATAATAAAACCCTAGAAAAGTCGTATCTGTACATTGAATATTTCTTTGAAAAAATTACTGGGGGTAACGTAGGGAATGTTGTGGAGTTCATCTGAACCACTTTTAGAATTTTTGTATGTCTGTTTGAACTCAATGACCTCAGAAACTAGGGCATTGATATTTATGAGACTTTCACTGCTGGATAGCCTGTAGCTTAGGAAGTGTGCAAAACTTTTTTTTTTATCAAAATCGCATGATACACAAAAAGATATACTCATTTAATCACTTTACCTATGGGAAACATTTATTTTCAAACAGATTTATATGAAGCTGAATGCACTTAGTTTCTCAAAAAAATATCAATTTCAACTTAATTGAAAATCAATTTCGAAAATATATACGGTGGCGTACAAAAACATTTACGAATCTAATTTTTTGAATTTATCTATCCATCCACACATCTTTAATAAAACTCTAGAAAAGTTGCGTATGCACACAAGCGACACCGGTTACCCTGCTAGTATATTAATTCATTCATTGTATATCTAAGTACATAGTTTAAAATAATAGTTTAATAGTTGATCTGTGAATAATAAGTTATTATTAATTCAAGCAAGTAATGATTTCATGTTATTAAAAAGTGTACGTGAAGTACACACAAATATCCATGAACACGAATTCATACATATTTACAATGTGATCCTAGTATCTCTGATTTTAGACTCTAGCAAAACACTTCCATGGACGATATCTTTGCCTGCTATAATAAAACCCCTGCGACATATATACGTACATGCACCCAAAGTTTTATATACACGCATTCGTATATTCAAATAGGTATGTAAATAAATGTGTATGCCAACAATTAATTTCGATCCTGGCATCGCTTGCTTAGACTCTAGCACAATACCTGCCATGCAAATATAGCTGCAATATAGATATGCATTCATATATATATTTATAGGAATTTTAAAGTAAATATCTATTTAGAGATTCTTTTACACACAAGAATGGCATGTAACTATTCGCAGAACACTATTCGAATAGTTATTTAATTATTCAAATAATGAATAAAAAACTATTCAAACCCCATTAACCGAAAAATGAAAATTTTTCGAATAACACACAAAGACAAGCGATACCAGAGCGTCATATACTCGTACATCCCGAAATTTGCAGAAAAACTAAATGAAAGCTTCAAAGAACACTCACAAACTACATTTTTGGCATACAAATTTAATTGAACACTCTCAACATTATGCTCGCGTACAAAATGCCTAATTGACCACACACCTGATATACAAAATGCCAGAATAAAAGACAAAGAGAAAACTGACCGAAAAAGATATAACTATATTTTACGTAACTGAGAGAAAGCAATGGACAGAAAAGAACTCAGCAATGACATCGCCGCTGCATGTTGTTTATGAAAAAATCTTCGACAATCCGTTGGAGAAGTGTACCAAGCTTGGATGGTACTGAATAATGTACAAAAGATTAGTAAATGTTTGTTTTGTTAGTGTTATTGTTTTAAAAATGTTATTGTTTCAAAAATTCACGTGCTGGTGTCTAGCATATAAATCAGAGTACAGAACATGTTTGAAATATAATTTGTTTTCCCAAATAATACTTTGTAGCAAATATTTGTTTTGCATTTTTTCATTCTTTTCATTGAAAAATATCTAAAATATTCTGAATTATTTGAGCACCTGGAATACTCAAATTACGCAAAATTATAAATGCATTTCAAATTTATTTTTCTTTGCATTCGCAAATGCGAGTTTATTTAAAAACAAACACTTCTTTCTTATTGTCCAAAAGTTTGTTTCCATTCCTCATATACTAATTTTTATAAAGCGAATACGTTTAGTGAAAATTCTGAAATGTTTGACTTATCGTATCATCATTTCGTAATAGGTCTGAAGTTCGGCTTTTAAGATAGGCAGTGGGCTTAGAGTTTCACACAAAATGTTTACGAAGTTTTATTTTATATTTCTATTCGAGTGGTAAAACGTTGATTTTGTCGTGTGTTATTGCCTGCCTCAGCACGTGTTACTATTAAATAAGAATAAGTATTTCCCCATAACTCACGAGTCAAACGTGTCGCAAAGACAAACAAGAGATGTAAACGCTGAATATTGAATGTTAAAATTTATCGATTAGTGAATTCCTACAAAAATTAGTTTCTATAAGATAGACATGAGAGCAATTAATTACTTATTGAAATGACGGGCGCCGTGGTGTGGCGGCAGTGTTGCTGGCATATCACACCGAAGGCCCAAGGTTCGAGTCCTGGGACAGGTAGCATCAAAAGTGGTTTAAAACAGTTCTTTCCAAACCGGGGTTGCCCCTCGGCAGTGATTTGGCAAACTATCCGAGTGAATTTTTCGCTATGGAAGGATTCTCAGCAAAAACTCATTTGCTTTGCAGATGCCATTCGGAGTCGGCAAAAAAATTGTAGGTCTTGCTTATTTGTAGGAAAGATTAAAAGCAGCACACCACAAATTGGTAGAAGAGCTCGGCCTTAATCTCCTCGGAGGTATATTGCGCCAAATACATATATTTTTTTTAATTCCATACGTTTATACACACAGTCTGTGGGACGAAGAGTGGGTGTGTCGCAACTATTTTCTCACGGGCTGTACCCAAGACCAATTTTTCCATACATACGATTTTGTGCGTTGACGCCTATGGTTAAACACCTCGCTTTATTACATATCGTGTCGAAACGTTCCCTTGCATCAGTAAATACCTTTAGTTAGGGCTGCAGTCTCTATCAATCCATTAATCTATCACTAGAAATTGCATTTTGGACACAAGTGCTCAGCCTCTTAGCTTGCGGATGGTCTTGACCTTAGCCAAGTATTTAGGAAGGTATCCTCTGGCTGTATCTGCCGCGATCCAAAGCTTCACAAAAGAGGGTAAGTCTGAACTCCATGAATAGGCTCTTGAGCGTTCTTAGGGGATAGTCATTAAGTTCTATCATTATCGATCTTTAGAACGAGGAAGAAAGAGCCAGGATTTATTCATTTATATCAACGAATGGAAGTAAATAAAAACACATTTGCGGTTAAAGTTTGTAAGAGCATAAAAAAATTAAAAAAAATTGTTTTTTCGAATGATTCAGAATTAAAATTTTTCATCACAATCAAATGAAATGAATTATTTGTTTTTAAATTTTTTCGCAGCCAGTATAAGAAATAGAAACAAGAGAATTTTCATTATTTGAAAAAGAGTGTTTCTGAACCCTGGTATAAATATGTAAATTACTTGCTGAGCAATGTCTAACTGTTTAGATGGCTTTTGGGTTTTCTACTTTTGTTTTGTATAATTTTAAAAATAAAAATCCGTCCTGAGATGCCAAGGAGATTGGCGAAACGTCGGGAATAAGGGGAGACAAGTTTTGGTGGTTTTCTCGCACTAGTAATCATTAAGCGTACCAGCTTACTAGAAAATAAATAAATTAATATCCCTCACCTTTCTATATCTTTGTTAATGTTATTTTCTTAATATTATATCGTTTTTATATTTTATGCTTTTATCTCCTATTATTAGCACTGCAAATAACACTTATAAATGAAAATAATTGTTTAAATAAAGGAAAATAATTGTTTAAATAATAGAAATGCTATTTCGACTATTCAAGGCCAAGACCGACTTTCTTCGCTTGATGTTATCGTTCCGTCCAAAAACTCTAAGATCAGTCGGTATGAGAGATATATAGCTCCAAGGAAAAATTGGTTATTTTACTACATTGTACCTGGGCGAGCTAGCTTTGCTAGGCATTTTGATAGGTTGCCATACAATTTAGTTTGCTTTAGATACTCACCAGCAAAAATATTTTGTTGTTTGTATGCATAATTTGACTTAACAGCAGTGGAACTTTTCAAAAATAGATTTTAAAAACATATCGAACACTAACCACAAACAGATCTTACGTGATAATTTTTTATTGGTGGCTGCTCCAAAAGGTTTTCCCTATAATTCGACAAGTCTTTACAAAATTTCTTGCAGAATTGCATGGTTAGAGGCTGTCGGTTGTAATAAAATAATCGAGAAAAAATAGGGTCACATGGGTATATTTGTCGGTTAATGTTCGATATATCCACCAAAAATGATGAAAATGGAATTATCCATAAGTTCTTATATTTAATACATATGAAATCCAAGCCAACACTCCCTTCTATAGCATGTTCGCAGTACGTCTCTGATTTCCTTTTGAAAGTATTACCTTTAATAATAACATTCCATTACTTGAACAACGACGAATTGAGCTCCACTCCGACAAACTCAAAAGTTTGTACCTGAGTTTTGTGCGCAGTCATGGCAAATGTTAGCCATACTGGTAATTGATGCCGTTACATGGTACACCCCTTGGATGAGTGTGATTCTCGGTATATGTATTTTGCCGGATTGTTCGCCGGTACTATTTAAGCTTGTATTACCTTTTTACAGAGGCCTGTCACAATAAGTCTTACTGCGTTCCATATGCCTTCGGTCACATCTAAGTCACGCAACAACATTATTATTTAATTTGTTAACCTTATTTCAGAAGACGGCAAATCTGATATGTTTATTCTACCTAGAAATGCCGTTTTAAATTCAAGTGCCCCTTTATATAGAAATGCTGTGTGCGTTCGTAGAAAGATGCGTTTCCTAAACGATGTGCTGCATGCAAACGGCTTTGTTGTAGAACAACATTTGAATAATGCGACACTTCTTTGCCTAGGTATACTTTTCAAACATCTTCAGTCAAATTTTTATTTATATATATATATATACATATATTTTTATTAACGTCAGATATTTTTTAGATATATACACTTTTAAGAGCTCACTATGTTCTTAAATATCACGAATTTAATTCAGTTTTTAAATAGCAATATTATTTTACTGTTTAACGTGTACCAATTAAATGTAAAAATTTTATTTAATTTTATTTTAACACCTGATTGAACTTTTCACCTCAGAAAGCATTGTTGATACCTCAGAACCATTACATCGAGACGGTTGGTACGAAGTGCTTTTTATACCTAGTAGTGCTACGGCGGCCGCCGTGGTGTGAAGGTAGTGTTGCCGGCCTACCACACCGAAGGTCCATGGTTCGAGCCCTGGTACAGGTAACATCAAAAGTGATTTGAAAAAAGTTTTTCAAAACGGGGTCGCCCCTCGGCAGTGGTTTGGCAAACTGTCCGAGTGTATTTCTGCCATGACAGGCTTCCCAGCAAAAATTCGTCTCCTTAGTAGATGCCGTTCGGAGTCGGCAAAAAACTGTAGGTCCCACCAATTTGTAGGGAAAAATTCAAATCGGCACACCACAAATTGGAAGAGAAGCTTGACGCAAAAATCTCTTAGGAGGTTTATGATGATATGCCTGTTATATATCGCGCCATAGAGAGTGCTACGCACACAAGGTATATTAACTTTAGTCGCCTAACGGCAGTACGTAACGGCATAAACGGATCGAGATAGATATTGACTTATGTATATCAAAATGTTTAGGACGAAACGAGAAATTGATTAAGCCATGTCCGTCCGTCCGTCTGTGAACACGATAACTTGAGTAAATTTTGATATATGTTAATGAAATTTGGTATGCGGGTTCCTTGGCACTCATCTCCGAGCGATATTTAAAATGGGCGAAATCGGACGATAGCCTCGCCCACTTTATATATATAGAATATTTTCGAAAACACAAAAAAAGTGATTACTCAGTACATAATACACCTATAAGGATAAAATTTGGTGGCTACATTGATATTGAGGCATAAAATAAATGTTTCAAGAAATTTTTGAAAATGGGCGTGGCACTGCCCACGTTTGATTAAGTCAAATTTAGAAATGATATTAATCATAAATCAAAAACCGTTTAAGAAATCGAAACGAAATTCAGCACGCAGGTTTGCAGTTATGCAAGGAATGTTCCAGGAAAAGATGGGCGGGATCGGTTAAGGTCCTTGCCCACTTTTATATGAAAGATTTTGAAGAGGATCGTAGATATATTAAATAGGCAATAACTTCGCCTAAAATAGCTTTACAACATTTATATTTCAGTTTTAAAGTTTGCGTAAACAAAGAAATCCAAAAACTTAAAATTTTCGAAAATGGGCCTGGCCCCGCCCCTTTTATAGTGGACTATTCCACAAAACTGTTTATGTCATAACTCCGCCAAAAACTGATTTGTCGAAACGAAATTTGATGATAATGTTCTATATATAAAGGTAAATGTTTGCTGTAGAAATGGACGAAATCGGTTAAAGTCCACGCCTTCTGAAAATTTTTTTTGGTAAAATTTAAAAAGCGATATTTCTACAGCTAAGCAAGTTATATCAATTAGATTTTGCACACGTAATAAGCTTTTCAAGAAAAACTCGTCCGCAAAAAAATTATGTAATTTTTGAAGAAGTAGGCGTGGCGCCGCCCACTTTTCAGCATAAAATTTCTGCTATTTTCAAAGGCAATCGCTTATAATTCAATATTGATATTTCAATGAAAATTGGTCAGCTGCTTCTTAGTAGTATGTATTATACCCCTGCTAAAAATTAGCCAAATCGGGAAACACACAAGCAAAATATTCGGGCACGTAGTTAATAGCCCACTGCAATAGCGAAGTTATATATCTTTTTTGATTTTCATACCTTTCATAAACATTAAATGTATGTAAGTATGAGAACAAGAAGAGAAAAGTTCACTAAAATTATCAGTACGATGAGCGGAGTCGATTTAGCCATGCCCGCCTCTCCGTCCGTCTGTCTGTCTGTCCGTCTGTCTATTTGAACGCAAACTAGTCTCTCAGTTTTACAAAAGAATGCTGAAATTCGTTGTTAGCTTTCATACTAGCACCAAATACTTGAACCAAATAAACTCCTAACTATACCGAACTGCAGCTTTATATAACCTGGGGGCTTTTCCAAAAGTTTATGCAGACTGTGTCGTGCCCACCGAACTCCTGAACATATCGTGAAATTTCAAGCGTAAAACAAAACACAAAATATGTGGGCGTGGCCCACTTTTGAAAAATTATGTAGATATTGACTAAGTAACACATATATCCAAATTTCATTAATTTAGACCAAAAAAGTTAGGAGTTATGACGAATTGAAACTTTATATAGCCTGGGGGCGTGGCTCCGCCTACTTTTCCATAACTATATATTGTCTATGCTGTACCCAGTGAAGCGAAGTATATATTGTGAAAATTTCATAAAGATCTGTTGAGTTCTTTGGCGCCTTTGAAAGACACCCTTTTTTATATCTATTTTTGTTACGCACACAAGGTAAATTACTTCATTCGGCATAAACGAATCGGGATATATATTTATTAATGTATATCAGAACGTTCAGGATGAAAAGTAAAATATCCGGGCAAGTAGTTAATACCCCACTGCAAAAGCGAAGTTGTATATCTTTTTAGATTTTCATACCTTTCATGAACATCAAATGTTTGTACGTATGAGAAGAAAAAGAGATAGTCCCATCAAAAAGTATACTGAAATGATATGGAGGATGAGCTGAGTCGATGTAGCCATGCCCGTCTCTCGATACGTCTTTCTGTTTGTCTGTCTTTCTATTTAAACGCAAATACGAACTGAAAGTAATAAAATAGACCTGCGTAAATTGGGATGACATAATGGATCACTACTAGGTATATAATGTTCGGTTCCACCCGAACTTAGACTTCCTTACTTGTTTCAATTAATTTCTCATGGCTACATCTATCGTTTAGTAGTTATGCGAAAAGCTCAGGTGGCAACAATAAGTGGCCATCCTACTTTGTAATGTTTTTTAAAAACGCAGAAAAATACGTAGCACCTAGGTACAAATCATCAAAATCGTTTGAGCCGTTTTCGAGGTAGTCTCTATATACAAATATAAATACTATAATAGCTCGTTTAAAGTTATAAGATATAATAAACTCAGGTGGCAACAATAAATGGCAACCCTACTCAGAAATGTTTTTTTTTGTAAATACGCAGGAAAATACGTTCCGTTTGATACCCTTATTGACATATTTCACTTCATTTAAAAAAATTCAGATATCGGTTGAGCCGTTTTCGAGAGAGTTTGGATATACAAATATACAAACATACAAAATACAAGAATAGCTCGTTTAAAGTTATAAGATAAATCTCAAATTAATTATATTGTGTCGTCCTCAGAAAATTGTTTAGTGATTAATTGCTACTAGCGACACTATTTTAATGATTGATATTTAATTACATAAAAAAAATATATTAATTAATTAATTTAAATTGCATGATTAATATAAAAGTTTCGGATTATTTTTAAAATCGTTTAATTGCATTTTTGATATGAATATTTGCTTGATGTCAATTAATTCTGATTGTTTTTAGTTATGTGATTAATATGATTAATGTAATTAAATAATTATTTATGTTTGATTTTACTTATATGATAAATTTGATTAAAGTAATTAAATGATTATTTTTGATTAATTTTATTTATTTCCTGTATTTTTTCAATTTAATAAAACATTTAACAAAGGAAAGGGTACATTGAAACGCTGTTTAACTGTGAAGAGGATCTATCCAGTAACATTAAGAAAATACATATACATATACACACAAACATGAGAAAAACGTAAAGAAGCTAAGACAAAATAAAGATATTTCAAGGACGCAGTTTAAGCCAATTCACTAAATTAGTTATAGTTATATGTATTTGTGTTGCCTAATTTGGCATTAATACTTACAGAAAACTTAAAAAACAAATTGTAATATCAGCAATTTTTAACAGTAAGCTGTACTGAAGATACACTCTATGAATTATGCATAATACGGAAAATTTAATTCATCCTATTCTTCTGAAGCAATGCAGGACCAATTTTCAATTACACGAACCTTATCAGTGTTTCTGCGAAAACTATAACTCTCATTCAGGTAAATTTGATATTTCGGACTCGCTTATTATAATAAAAAAAACTGTTCTCTCCTCTCTTAACAAATGTGTTTATGTAACTTAATCTTTTATGCATGCACCTTACTCAGCTGATGAAAATTTCTCTGTAGCTGAGCAGTTTGAGATCTCGACGCTTAACAAACCTCCGCCATTCAAACACTCTGCAAATTAGATCCGCACGTAATGCGGATGCGCCCCTCGTCTCGGTTAGGCAGGATGGTGGGTAATCCGTTGGGCTTATTATTATTATTAAAAAATTGTTAAAGAAATAATTTATATTTATATTTTATATTTATTTAAGCTATAAGGCTGTATATGTAAGACTTTAGTCTTTTATAATACATCAACAACATGAAATTAACAAAATATGAATCTTAACCTATTACAAAGAAATGTAAGCTTTTATCTAAAATTCGGTCTTACACAAATACAAGAATACAGATTAATCTAAGTACATATGTATTACAAAATTTAATTTTTTTTATTATAATCTGTACGAATAGTAAACATGTTTGCTCAATGTCCTTTGCTGTCACGTATTCATCAATGGTCAAAGTCTTCATTGTAAATTTTTCTTACATTATTTTGGTGTGAAACTTAATTCTCTATATGGAACATTAAATGCCCTAATTATGCAGGATGCATAATTTCGATTACAATTATATATTGGTGAAAATATACATAGCTTTACCATGAAGATAATTACAAAGTGCGTCGAATATACTAGTGCGTCCTTTTTGAAATCCGGAGAGATGTTAATCTTAAACGATGATATACCACTATCACGCGGAACGTTGAACTTCATTAACTTCAAGAAAGAAGGTGAAAGTTTCGATTTTATATTGCACTCGATATCCTCCAAGTGAGATATTTCGCGAAAGCGAGCTGCCACGTACCTATTGCAAATGTAGCTCGACATTTGGGATGGTCCCAGATAACACCTCATTTAGAATCTTTGTGACCATTTTTGTTAGACTTATTCTTGCCAGCAGACCGGTCTGAACAGATTATTGAAACCGTTACTCTTGATGCAGTTTATAATCCTCATAGCACAGCCAGTCTGAATCCTGTGACAATGTTTTGGAATCCAAAATTTTCCTATCAATAACTCAATGGATACTAACTATTTCGCGATGGCTTCCACTGAGCCTTTTAGCTAAGTTCGATTATACACCTATCATTGCACGAACTGCTTGAACTGATTGAACTGCTCATTTGTTATTGCCTGGTATGTAATTTCATTTTCGAAATGCTTGATCTTGGTTTAATGCTGTTACGAGGACATCGCTAGGCAACATTTTGACATCTCTGTTCACTACTTTGTAGGCCCTAAGCAATACAGTACTTATTCACTTTGCCATTTATGTTATTGGACGCAAAAGGGATTTAAATTGTTTCGCAGGATTGGAAGCATATCCTATTACTGAGTTGTAAAAATATTTTTACTACAAGTCGCAAATCTAGTTAATTTTGTCCACAAACTGCTAAATTTTATCGGCGTTCTAAACAACGTATTATTTATTTAATTATAAGTCTTTGGAATACAATCCTTACAGACTATGTACTTAACTAATTTAGAGATTACATACTAATTTTGTGCATAAATCAAACCACTTATAAGGCAGAGTTAAGCATCGAGAAAAAAGTATTACTTGGCATCGCAAAATCCAAAGTGATAGCATCACTAAGTGAATTAAACTCTCGTAAAGCACGATATACAGGAGCATTACAAGCATATTGCGTTTTCGTATTAACCCCATAGAACGGATACACATTACGAAGATGCCGTTGAGGAACATTAAACCGAATCCTTTCTAGTAAGATGGACACTCAATTAGGCCCTTTATAATTTTGAAGGTAAAGGACAAAGAGAGTATAGATCTTCGACTCTCCACGGATTTGAGACTTATCAGCATAAGACGAGCAGCATAAGATGGTATGGCCTCCACAAAATTTAACGTCCAAAGAACCTACTGTAATGACGCTCAGTGGATAGCGTATCGTCAATAATCATTCTTTATTAAAAAGCTTTCTCTTTTATACAATTTCTTACTTCACCTACGTATACATAATTACACTAATACTTACAAACTAAAAGTATTTACATTGTGTGAAAAGTCAGCAATAACTTGGTAGTTCACATTGACAAACCGATACTGTCGATCAGTCATGCTGATGAATTGAATTGAATTGAATTGAGTAATTGGGTGACAAATGCAAGCAGATACGATATATGCTGTTGAACTCCCGTTGGGTTCAACATAATTTATTTGGGTCAATATTTGTATATGCAAAGAATTGCATTGAAAGTAAAACGTATTCTGAGTAATGCTACACTACTTAAGAAAGCGTTTTTGTATTCTCTCCAGTCTATTTATAGCTGTCATAGTACTAGGTCGCCAAATAAAGACAGCATATTCTAAGTGAGGCCTGACAAAAGTAGTATAGAGAACTTTAAAAGTATATGGGTCACAAAATTTTGCGGTATTGGGCCTAACAAAACCCAGCATTGAGTACGATTTAGAGGTTACGTGGCTAATATGACTATTGAAAGAAAATTTGCTATCAGATATAACCCCAAGGTCCTTAATCTCACTAAGACATTGAAGTTCACAATTTGATATACTATATTTTGAGCGAAGAATATTAGATGACTTAGAATAGGTCACGTGAAAGCATTTAGCTGCATTTAAGGACAGATGAGACTTATGACACCACAGATGTAACTTGGAAATGTCATCTTGTAATTTCATTGCATCATCAGGCGTCTTAATAATTGAGAACAATTTTAGGTCATCAGCGTACAGGAGACATTTAGCAAATGTAAAGCAATTACTAATTTCATTAATAAAAAGATTATGAATCGAGGTGCAAGTAAATCGGGTTTCAGACAATTTTAAAACTCAGTCAACAAATCGACCACGTTGTGGTAGACCGACAGCATGGTTCCAGCGTTTTAGAGTTCGCAATATTCGAGGACCTAACATCGACTCGAATCACGACAAAATATAAGATCAACACAGCAAAAAACATTATATACAGAAGATTGACCAAAAGTCACCAACCATTCCATGACGCAAACTAGGAAAAATAACTAAAATTGTAAGCAGAAACAAAGAGATCATAAAAGAACATAACAGAATAACAAACCAAGAAGCACAAACCTTATACACAAAATATTGACCAAACGCGTAAGAAATTCTATATCTATACTACTTATAAAATAAAGTCGCTAAAAAGCTATGTACGGAATTGGCTTCGCACAGAATGCTCCGATTTGAAAGTGGTTTTTTGCATTTTAAAGCTTAGCTGTGTGTTAGGTGGACTTTTTTTTATATATTGTGAAGGATTATTTAAAAAACATAAATTTTTGGGTTACACAACCATACATCATAACCTAATCAACCGATTTGAATGAATCTTCCTTGAAGTTAAACTTTAAAATATTTACTTTCGTTCTGCATCAAGAAAAATAGTGGCTTTCTTTCTAATTTAATCAAAATTGTTTAAACAAAAGCAGCACTTTTTCCAAAAAAATATGCTTGTGTGTTTGTTCGCTGCCAACCGAATAAGTCAGCGTGCTTTAAGCGACAGCTGTGGTGTGTCATTTGATGAATTCGCGAAAGAGCTCGGAAGCGTTACTTCACTTCGGACGTATGTATGGATGTAATGTTAATTATAAAGTTGTTTTAAACATTATCAACCTGTGTGAAACAAGGTGCGGGTTGCTAGTATTATATATATTAAGACTAACTGAAAACGCAGCATAACAAAAACATCCAACACAATACTCGCGTACAGATCAAATCTTACCACGTCCACAATATATACAACAACAAAGTATCCTTTAGAAAAACAACAACATAGCAAATTTGATTTACGAGGTAACATGTAAATGAAAAGAGAGTGGCACTACAAAGCTACCTTTGGGTGTTAGACTCGACGAACATGTCACTCAGCCAGTGTTGCCTAAACAAAAAAAAAAAAAAGAAGTAACCAAAAATTAAGAAATAAGTAATATATCTGTTGTTGGTTTTTACGGCCTGTTCATTTTTAAATATTTTTGTAAGTTTTGCGACCTGAAGGCAAGTGATAATAATTTTTATTCAATTATTATTGTTGATTTTTAAAGGAAATATTTAAAGCAGCAAACATATATAGGCTATAGTTATAGTACTATTTTGAAAACAGCCAAGACTTCTCGTTAGACTAATTCGCAGAGCTTTTAGCTATTTCAAAAGATCTTGCGGTGAATCGAATCTGCGCACTTCTGATTTGCAACGCAGCTGCCTAACCCATAGGATATGCGGCGTGTAGTTTGCAAGCTCATTAAATCAAGTTTTCCTTAAATTGTTGTTATCTGCCAGCAGTATACACAATTTTTTTGGACATTCTGTCTATATGTAAATCATGTATTTTCGGCTTTTGGTTTTTGTACATCCTTCTTTTCTATTTTTGGTTGATGGTAATTGTACATACGCGTGCTCCGATGTCAATGTAATTCGTTGTTGGTTTTTATGGTCTGTTCATTTCACATATTTTTGTAAGTTTTGCGAGCTCAAGATCAGTGATAATAATTATTCAAATTATTCAAAGAAAATCCTTAATCTTTCTGGAACTTTGTGTGTTCAAAAAAAGGTTTTTTTAAAAGTCCAACCTGTGTAAAATATATTGGAATTTCCTTAAATAGCTTACCAAATTCTGTAAATCTTTTTGCTGACTTTTTCAAATCTAACTTTGTTGCTCAAAAAATGTTGTTTATTCAAAAAATGTCGTGATTCACTTTGTGTTCCATTATGTCATGTATTCAATATTTCGCTATCTACTGGAATTTTCATTGATCATTGGAAGTTGGCGTCTATTACTTAAATATTTAAGTATGGCCAAAGAAATGAAGTTACGAACTAAAGGCCTATCTCTAAATTAGCGACTTGTTTCAAGCTTTTTGGAGTCAAAACTGAAAAATATAGGTTTCCACTCCGCCTTCCGGCTTAAGTCCAACCTCACTAATAGAGTTTCATTCGGTATGTACAAGGTAGCATTCGTGGTCCCCTCTTATTTATAATTTTTATTTATGATGTTGGCCTGCACCTAAAGCATTCCGACTATTTACTTTATGCAGATGATTTAAAGCTGTTCCACAGGATCTCTTGTGAATCAGACATACTGCTTTTGCAGGAAGATTTGTGTTTGAGTTGCAGGGGATTTTATAAATGACGTTAATTTTCTCCATTGGAGTTATGTTCAGCTTTGTCCTATTGAATATACTTTTTAACGTGTTTGCGGGTTTATGTGCTATTTAAATTTTTTCCTCGTTGTAGCAATCTGACATGTTTATACGCTCTGACAGGTGAGGTATATATAAAACTGATTTAGAAACTAAGGTTTTTTTTTGTGTTGGAGAATACGAAGTAATTCTAATGCAACCCTGTATCATTTCATTGTACTGTAACTTGTTCATATACTATTGTAATTCCTTTTTATACTTACTTCACTTCCGTTTATACCATCGCAAAATAAAGTACACGTTTAAAACAACAGGTTATGGGCCCAGCCCTACCAAAATTCGGAAAATAGTAATTTTTTCAAGAAGTAAAATTCAGTATAAATTTGCGCGATTGGTAACTGAAAATATTTACATCGATTTATCAAAAAATGGCCACGACAAGTGTGAGGATTGATCCGCTAAACGCGGATAATTATGACAGCTGGAAGTTACAAATGCGTGCCATTTTGATAAAGTGCGATTTGTGGGACTACGCATCGGGTGAAAAGCCATGTCCAAGCGACACAAGCGCCGCCGCAAAATGAAAGGGATTCGATCGAACAGCTTGCGCTGACATAACGCTTGCTATGTCTCCATCAGAGTTGGGTTTGGTCACTGATTGTAAAACAGCGCATGATATGTGGAAGAAACTAGAGTCAACTTTTCAATCAAAAGGGCCTGCGCGAAAAGCCACCCTGTTAAAACGTATTGCGCTTGCACGTATCAAGGAAGGGGATAACGTTCGTGAGCATCTCAACGATTTCTTTCATGCAGTGGCTAAGCTGGAAGAAATAAATGTCACTGTGGGTGACGAACACCTGATAATTTTATTATTGTATAGTTTGCCCGAGTCCTACGAAACCTTGGGTTGTGCCCTAGAGACGCGTGATGAGCTGCCCAAGCCAGACGTTCTTCGCGTAAAAATAATGGAAGAAGGACAATCCAGAAAAGCTATAGAGGCCGATACAGAGCAAAATGGATTAATAGCACAATCAAAAGGTAAGAGTTACATAAAAAACCAAGCTGGTCACACTTACGCCAAGCAAAATGCATTGAAAGAAAAACAAGAAAAGCGAAATTCCTATAAATGTGGCAGAACTGGCCACATTGCACGTAATTGTCGAGCAAAACAAAAGGAGAAAACTTCGCACTCAAACGCTCGTCAAGCTAATGAAGACAACTTCGAAAAATCTTTGTTCTCCGAATCAGCATCATTGGCAAAAAATCTTAGCGAATATTGGTGCTTAGACAGTGGCTGTTCATCGCATATGTCTTCGAATAGAGAAAACTTCGAAACATTTAAAGAAATAAACAAAACTCTCTGATTGGCAAACAGCAACACCGCTAGCATCACAGGTGTTGGTAATGTCAAAGCTACCATCAACGAAAGGGGAAATAGTGAGAGAATCAACATCGAAAAAGTGATGTACGTGGCAGAGCTACGCACAAATTTATTGTCTGTGTCAAAAATAGCAGACAAAGGGTACGAAATAATTTTTCGACGAAATGAAGCAATTGTTGTAAAAAATAATAAACGCATTCTTACAGCTGCACGAATTGGTGATTTGTATTATATTAAAAGCGCTGAACCTATTTCAAATATTTCTGAAACGAAAAACATGAATATACAAACTTGGCACGAGCGAATGGGTCATTTAAACGAAAATGATTTGAAGCGTGTACTAAATATGGTGCACGGCATAAAATTTAACACAAACGAAAAGCTGCAAACATGTGAAATTTGTATCAGCGAAAAGCAAACAAAGGAAAGTTTTCCGAAGCAGAGCCAGCAGCGCACGTCCAATTTGTTGGAAATCGTCCACACTGATGTTTGTGGCCCAATGCGATCACGCTCACATTCAGGTGCAAAATACTTTAAAACTTTTACGGATGATTTCACGCGATATAGCGAAGTCTATTTTATGAAGCAAAAAAGTGAAGCTCTGAAAATGTTTAAATTATTTAAGAATGCGGCAGAAAATTTTACAGGGAAGAAAATAAAAATGTTTCAATCTGACAACGGGTTGGAATATATGAGCACAAGATTTCAAAACTATTTAAATGATTGTGGTATTAAGCGCAGGCTGACTGCTCCATATACACCGCAACAAAATGGTGTTGAAGAGCGAAAAAACAGAACGCTTTTAGAAATGTCTCGGTGTATGCTGAAGCAGGCAGGTTTGCCAGCTGTTTTTTGGGCAAAAGCTATTAACACTGCAAATTATATAAGAAATAGGTGCCCAACCAAAGTACTGAAAAACGAAGTGCCACTTAAAATTTGGTCGGGGAGAACCCCTACAGTAATTCATTTGAGACCTTTCGGTACAAAGTCGTACGTATTGAAAAAAGACAATGAAAATAGTAAATTTGACTCCCGCTCAGAAGAGTGTATCCCCATTGGATATTCAACCGAAGCCAAAGCGTATCGCCTATGGTCGCCAGACAAAAGGAAAGTTTTAGTTAGCCGCGATGTTAAGTTTCTAGATAAAATGTTCAAGAAACAAAATGATGAAAAATCAGAAAGTTTAGAAATTGATTTACAATTGAAAAACGATGAAATTTATGTTCAGTCTGACGAAGTTGCTGAACAATCTTCAAATGAACGTGAAGGTGTCGAAGACACAAAACGCGGTAGAGGTCGACCAAAACTAATTAGAACCGAGGGACCTGGTAGTCGCAAAATAGTTTATCAACAACCGGCAAACAGTGCAACTGAAGAAGTTGCCGAAAGCTCCGATGCAAATTCCAATAATTTTGAAGATTGTGAATATGCAAATCTAGCGTTGACCAATGACCCAGTAACTTTTCAAGAAGCAATAAATGGCGATGAGGGTGCATCATGGCTCCATGCTGTTGAAAATGAGTACATGACACAAATGTTAAATGAAACGTGGGATATTGTTGAGCGGCCCACGGAACGAAAAATTATTGGCAATCGTTTTGTGTTTCGAACCGAAGATGGTAATATGAAGAAAGCGCGTCTGGTGGCAAAAGGGTGCTCGCAACGTTCAGGGGAGAACTTTAATGTCACATACTCTCCTGTAGCTCGATTAACTTCGATTCGTATGCTATCAGCACTAGCAGCAGAGTTTAACTTGCAAGTACATCAAATGGATGTAATCAACGCTTACTTGAACGGTGAGCTTGAGCAAAGCGTGTATATGGAATTACCAGAATACTTAAGTGAAATTTTAGAAAGAGTGGTTTCAGGAAAACTGATGAGTGCAGATGACAAGCATTCTCGAGAAATTAGAAGCACAGCTGAAAGATGGAAATCAGATATAGCTAAAGCGAACAATCCGGTATGTAAACTTAAAAATTCTTTATATGGTTTACGGCAATCGGGTTTTCAGTGGTATCAAAAATTAAGCGCCACACTACGTAAAATGGGTTTCACGCCTTCCGAACGTGACCCATGTTTGTTTATTATGAAAATAAAACTTAAACTCATGCTAATCACTGTATATGTCGACGATCTGTTAATTGCGGGTGTCCTAACGACGGGACTACTAGCCGAGAAGCACTACAAATGCATGATGGGCTTAGGTATGACAGATACTACTTTCTGAGAGGTTGCAGTCGAAATTCTTCGAGGGCAGGTGTTGGAGAGTACGATGTAATTCTAATTCAACCCTGTATCATTTCATTGTACTGTAACTTGCTCATATACTATTGTAATTTCTTTTTATACTTACTTCACTTCCGTTTATACCATCGCAAAATAAAGTACACGTTTAAAACAACATTTTGTTTATATTATAAAAAAAAATTTTTTTTTGCATTATAATTGTAGGTACTTGTAGACGGTTACCGAGGAGTAACCGAAATATATCGGAAGCAAAATTTAAAAACCAGCCAGCAAACGATTCATTTTATATCATAAACAAAAGGTCGGTAAAAACTTAAAAAAAAAATTGTTTTTTATTACTTATGTTACTTAGCTGATGAGTTTTTCTCTGTAGATGTGCAGTTTCAGATCTCGATACTTAGCAAACCCCTGCCTTTCAACGACTCAACGACAAAATATTAAAGAAAAGCCATGGGCACTGTGGGGTGTTACTGTGTCAATACTTTTTAATATACCGCACGCACAAGCACACTGATATGACATAGGGAGTGAGGCATCAGAATTCTGATAAGATTTCTATGGTCCCAACATTCTTTTGCGTGTGAGCCGTGTGCGTATGTGTGCCGCTCTCTCCCTGCATATCAGAATACTTGTCACTGATCGAACATATGTTTGTATTTGTTGATGCTCATCAGGAGTGCATCACAAGTCTGCACGAATATTTTACAAGTCAGAGACTCACTCGCAGGCATCCATCATATTTTATCATACCACAATATTCTTAGTACACTCAGTATGTCGCTCATATAATTTAACAAACAAATTTGTCACCAGCTCGCAATCCCAGAAAAGGGTATTTATTTTGATTTTAAACAAATAAATGCAAATAGAACCTTGTTGGCATTTGGTTATAGTAAATTCATGACAAAACACAGTGTAATCAATAACAATAAATTATTTATAATTAGATATAACACAACCGTGTCAACACACTTTGTTAACACTTTTAGAATGTATGTGTTACACTCGGAATAGAAAGTTATTACGAAGGCCTAAGGATTAAGAGATATGGCGTCATTCTCTACAAGCCAGGGCTCATTTAGATTCAAGAGATTGCCGTTGGGCTCAAAAGTAGCTCTGAACTCATTTCGTTATATTCCTGTATATGGATGATAGTTGTCATTGGTTATTCCGAGAAACATATGCTCGATAATTTAAAGGAGGTGTTCGAAGTATGCAGGAAGTAGAATCTAAAACTTGCCCATAAATTTTCAATCTTTGGACACAAAGTAACATACTTGGGGCATAAATGCACGGAAAATTGTGTATTGATCGACGAGTCGCAACCACGCACTACAAAACCATCCATCGCCGAAAAAAAGTGACGAGGCAAGCCGGTTCGTTACCTTTCGCAATTATTATAGACCTCCATTAAAAACTTTAATCGTTATTCAACACTATCAAAACTTACAAGGAAAAGTAATGATCTCATTTGATCTCAGGAACGTGAGGAATCATTCCAGTTTCTAAAAAGATTCAGCACCCTGATTTTAAGAAACCATATGGCATCACAGATGATGCTACAAAAACAGCATTTGATGACATATTAAGCCAGGAACACAATGGAATATATGCTTCACGATCGCTTAAAAGGGGTGAAAGTAACAAATCTACAATCGAACAAGAATTAACAGCTATACACTGAGCAATCAAATTGTGTATATCCTACATATATGTCATATATATTATATGGTACAAAATTCCTGACTGAAAGTGATTATATATTGCTTACGTACCTCTTGCCATGATAAATACTTCCTCAAAGTTTTAGCTTGACTTTGAGTGCATCACAGGAAAAGATAATCGTGGCGAAGACGCCTTATTTCGGATTACGTTTGGGAAAACCTAACGGTAAAAATGTACAATACAATTACGAAGCGAAAAAGTTACCGTGTTTAAAGCTAATTTCGAGAAACCGTTTCTTTAATAAATTAACATTATTCCATAGAAAGATGGATTGAACTAGCGCAATTGTGGAATTGAAACCTAAGCTAATAAAACGAAAGCTTTAACACCGAAAATTATTAACCCTGTCTTTGGAGGCCACCCAGGATTCTCACGATTCTTAGCTAAATTCATACGAATATATCACTGGAAAATTACGACTTCAGGCTTGAAGTACTATAAACGAAATATGAAAACATGCAAGAAAAATAAATCTGGCAGAAACCACATGCCGCCAACAGCTTTTGATGTCGTGCAAATCAACACTATAGGCCAATTTCCTTAATCATTTCAGTGAAATGAATATACACTAACAATAATTTGCAATTTAATAAAATTCTTTGTCACAATCGCAAAGCGGAATAAAGCAGGTAAAGTAGAAATATCAATGGCAATGAATAAAAAAATTAACTATTTAAAGAAATATTGGAACTACTGGATAGAAAAAACGGAACATCCATTTAATACCAACACTAAACTTATGAGTTTTAAGATATAATTATTTGTTATTTAAAAAATAAAGGGCAGTTGCTCACTGACTTTGATCTCGTTGTTGTTGTTGTTATTAACAGTGCTTCGATCACTCTGGCACCACATCAAGCTCTTCTAGCGGGAGCCCAAGGAAACGCGCAGTTTCGACAGGGTTGGACCAGAGTAATATTGGTGTTAGAAGAGTAGGTTCAATAGAACATTGAGCATTGTAGTCTCTTGATGGAGGTGAGACCCAGATGACATAAGAAGTGTCAGCTCTGATTGCGGTCCTTAGGCAGGCTTCAAGTGACTTGAGCCTTTTGCCTTTGAGGTTATTGCGGTGGCATGACTAGCGAAGGCGAGACCATTAGCAAATGTTTCTACCAAGATTTTTTGTTCATTGACAGTAGGTAGAGTTACTCCATCTACTTGGAACTTTAAATCTTGCCTCATTTGCGCATTGGCCTCGTAAAGAGAGTCGCCGTCGATTTGGCCGAAGATAGGGTCAGATTTCGCTTGGTGATGAAGCTGGAAAGTTCTCGGTAGTAACACCTTAGAGCTCGTCGATGGAGAGGCCCTTACCCGAAGCCATTATCGTACAATTCGCTAAAATCAATGGGGAATAGGACACCACCCTGTGAAACCGTCTGTCTAATCCTTTGAGGGCTTGATTTGGTGTTTCTAAACTTAATTGGCGCCTGTCGACCGTTGAGGTAGTTATCAGTCCACCTTTTCAGGCCGTCGGGGAGCGGCGTCTCTTCTAGGTCTTTTAGTAATGTGGCGTGGTTGACCGTGCCGAATGCTTTCGAAAAGGCAAGTGCCACTAGCTCTGTCCTATGTTTATGAGCACGTTGGTTCAAACTTCTGTTTATCTGTGAGGTTATGGATGTTGTCCTGTGTGACTTGTGGAAGCCATTTTGGTGTTTGGCTCAAATAACTTGGCAACCGACGATAGGAGAGATATCGTACGCTATAATTCTTTATGATTCGCCGGCTTTCCAGGTTTTAGTGGGTTTATCACAATCACCTGTTTCCATATCTCAGAAAGGACGCTAAATAACTCTGTTCCTCGTGGCCAAGGTGTTTCAACATCTTCGTGGCAATACCATCATGTTCGATTGATTTTGAAGGCTAGGCCTTCGTTATAGCTTTCTTGACCTCGGCGATGGTGACGGAAATGTGTTATGGCTGTGTTCATGCGCCCAACGGACGCCCTGTGGGCAGGTGGTGAGATGGCAATTTAAGTCGCTGGTCAACGCCGTTGGAGATGTTAGGCGAGCTGTGGCAGTTATTCTGATGTTAATCATTTCTAGATCGACATAGTCTGACTGTACCACTATTCCTTGACATTCTCAGGTAGAGTCGTTGGGGTCGATGTCGTGGACAAATAGATTATATTGAACAGTGTGGTGTGTAATGAATGCGGGATCCGTGATCTTCCCAGCTTATTTGTTTTTTTGTTTTGTTACGATAAAAACACTCCCCGAAGGGGGCTCCCTCAAATGTACCCTATCGTCCAATTGCTTTAATTTGACGCTGGAGGAAGTAACACCAGCTGCAGAATTCAACCGCGCGGGAGCACCATTTTATAAGAGCTTGCAATTGTTGGCATATGCAAATGACATTTTATTTAACATCGCTGTAACTTCTGCGTACTCCAACCTAGAAAAAGAACTGAAAAAATGGTTTTGGTGGTTAAAAAGAACAAAACGAACTACATGCTGTCATCAAGCAAAGCGTGAGAGCATTTGGGTCATAGCAAGCATTCCAGTATTGGCAGTCGTTATTTCGAAATAGTAAAGGGCTTCGTTTACTTGCACCAACAATACTGTCTGCCTAGAAATCCTAAGAAAAATCACTCTTGGAAACAAATGCTACCTCGAACTGGGTAAGTAATTGAGAAGTAAAGTCCTCTCTCGAAGAACGAAATACTATAAGTCACTCATCGCACCCGTCCTGCTTAGTGGTGCAGAATCGTGGACACTAACAATATCTGATGAGCCGGTACTGGGAGTATTAGAGAGAAAGGTGCTTCGAAAGATTTGTAGGCCTCTACGCGTTGGCGACGGCGAGTACCGAAGAAGATGTAATGATGAACTGTATGAGCTTTACGCAGACGCCGACATAGTTCAACGAATTAAAACACAGCAGGTATCAGAGGAAGAGGGAGGCCACCTCTCCGACGGAAGAGCTAAGTGGAGACCGATTTGCGATCCCATGGTGTTTCCAATTGACGCCAGTTGGAAGAAAGATGAAAGGCCAAATCGGTTAAAGGGTGAAGCGCCATTAAAGAAAATCAAGAAGTATAATTTCTAGTAAAAGAGTGTTCAAATCTAAAGGGGATCGTGACGCAATTGTATTCACGCTAGCAGATTTTGAAAACCAATCTACGCAAGTTAGGAAAATCTTCTTGTCTTGTATGAATATGTCAAGATCTTAATCTATCAATTCCACCAGGGTAGTTTGGTATTGGAGTCTTATAATTAATTAATTTGATGCTGTTCGCCTTCGCTATTACTAATTTTAGAGCACTTTTAATATAAGGAAAAAAATATGAGTCATAATTTGCTTAATACTCTCAATTTTAAATGCATACAATTTAACCGGCCAAAATTCGAATTTTTATATTTCTAGATATCCTGTAAAGAGTTTAATCTCGTATAGACCCCTCCCCGACAATAGCGGAGCGAACCACACTCATCTAACGTTTTTCTACGAAACCAGTTATATTTACTTTGAGGGCAGAAAAGTGTTACCCTTTTGTTATAGTTTATCTTCCCCTTTTTGTATGTTTTAATGTGGTTACATTACTTTTAATAATATCCCTTTTCACTACTTTGTAGTTAAAAAACTTTGCAAACACGATGTTTTATGTTTTTATCAAGGCATAATATTTATTTATATAACAGAGGTTGTGACTGTAAGACAGGGTCTTTTATAGCACATCGACGGCTTCAGATTACAAAGAAAATAAAACTTATAATATAAAATTAAGTACATATTATAAAGTAACATCAATAGTTTGAATAAATATAAGTAAGTTGTAGAATTTGTTGTTTCTAATACATAGAGAAATAAGAATGATAGGGATAGGTAGTGGTTTCGCAATCAGATTAAGCTCACTGAACTGAAGTAATCATGAATCACTCCCCTGTAATTGCTCCTACTCAAAGTACCCTTAAGAGAATCAGGAATAGAGTTCCAGAGCCTTACAGCATTTACAAAGAATAGCCTCAAGGAGGACAAAAAGAAATTTCTGGAAATAATTAAATTGTGGGCCCTACTAGATTTGGAAAATTTAAGTTTTTCAAAGAGGTACTGTGGTGTTTTAAATTCGATGAGCTTATAAACAAAAATACAATTTCTATCAGCGATGTACTCAAATATACTGCATCCTAGAAGTTTGCGCTTACATGATGAGATGTGATCATATTTTTTTAAACCAAAAACATATTGTGAAACGTTGTTAAAAGCAACATCGATTTTATGACACGAGGCAGCATCAAATTGACTATAAACGAGCTCAGAATACGTTAGGTGTGGGATAATCAGCTGAATTGCCGTTGTCGTTTTCGTCATTTTAAAATTAAAACTACGTCTTAGACATGATCGATATGCTTTAAAATCTCTGAAAAACTAACTACATACTTTAATTACCAATCATAATTGCAATTAAAGTACTAAATAATAGAAAATAAAAATTTAATAATAAAGATTTAAGGACGTGATATTAATGTCGCCAAAAAGCAACAACGAATTTGTCCTTAAACAAAGAATTTGGTTTTGAAATTTTAATCATACCATTTGTAATCAATTTAGGAGTTTTGAGAATATAGAGGTGAAGTGCAATTAACAGACTTTAAATGTTTGGCCGAGCTTCTCCTAAATTTGTCACAAATTGAAGATTTTAAAATCAAAGTAAAGACAAATTTGTTGCTGCTTTTTGACGGCATTAACATAAAGGTAATTTTTAAACTTGTTATTTATATATATTGTGACGAATTCGATGATTTCTGGAGTTCCTGAGTTCGATTACTGTAAAGTAAAAAAAAACACGCACATATACTGTAAAAAATAGCTAGTTTTATTTACTAGTATAAACGCAATACAAATTCCCGGGTTTAGTTACTCCACAGAAGTTCGCTGTACAATACCTGAATACAAACTGAACAACCTGCCTTGCTTGTACCTTCTTCGTGTTTTCGAAGGGTCGGTGTTATTTATTGACATCTCCTCTTTGGATCATATTCGCAAACAATCGCGCGGTCTCTATTCCTCTTGCTTGGTGGGAGTGTTTTTGAGTTAGGGATGGTACATGCTTGAAAGTATTCGCTACACTGCCCTCCATCTAAGTCTGATCGTCCCGAACCAAATGCAGCTAGCCTTTCCAGATGGACTACCTTCGTCTTATTTCTTGGCCTTCTTACAGTTTGTATGCGATAGACAACATCGTTTATCCGTTTTATGACTTTTTTATGGGCATTTCCAGTTACACTGTAATTTTGGGGACAAACCTTTCTTGCGTTGTGGGTTGTATAGCAGCACCAAGTCTCCATCCATAAAACCTTCTGAATTTATTGCTTTGTTTGGCTTTCTTTTTATCACTAATGATCTTGGCCCGTTGTCTCACAAGGTTGTGTATTTCTCTCATTTTCTCTTCCAGGACGGTAGTCAATTTTTGTGCATTTATTTCTGCATTTGCATTTATCCCAAACGCAGCTAGCCTTTCCAGGTCGACTACCTTCATCTTATTCCTTGGCCTTCCAACAGTTTGTATGGGATATACAACATTATCCGTTTTATGCCTTCGTATGGGCCTTCCCAATTACACTGCAATTTCGGGGGACAAACCTTTCTTGCGTTGTGGGTTGTATAGCAGCACCAAGTCTCCATCCATGAAACCTTCTGAATTTATTACTTTGTCGTACTTGGCTTTCATTTTATCACTCATGATCTTGGTCCGTTGTCTGCGAGGCTTTGATAACATCTCGAATTCTTTCCTGGGGAACAACAATAAGTGCTATTGTTGTTGTTGTTGTTAACAGTGCTTCGCCCTGCCCAATGGGCTCGATCACTCTAAATTGTCATCAGGCTCTTTTAACGGAAGTCCGAGGAAACGCGCAGTTTCCACAGGGTTGGCCCAGAGTGATGTAGGTGTTAGAAGAGTGGGTTCAACTGAACAGGAGAAAAAATGTATGGTATCATGAGGGGACATACCACATGCAAGGCATGTGGTTGGTATGTTGGGGTTCAGTCTGGATAAGTAAGAGTTTAACCTATTACAATATCCCGAGCGAAGTTGTGCTAGTATGACTCTAGTCTCCCTCGGAAGTACACGCTCCTCTTCACCCAATTCAGGTGGTTGAGCATTAATAACGGGATTCACTGAGAGATCTGTCTACCGACTTGGTGTGGAGGTTATTTAGAGCCTCTATGGTTCCTTATGTCTCTGGGGGGCGGTGTTACACCCAAAAGATGTCGATTTGGATCATTAGGTTTATGACAGTTCAAAAGGAACTGTCTACTCAAGAGTTCCGCGTGCTCTTGAACATTGAGCAATTTTGCCTCTTGATGGAGGTGAGACTCAGATGACATAAGCAGGCATCCCGTTTGAGGCTATTGCGGTGGCATGACCAGCGAAGGTGAAGCCGTTGTCAAATGTCACACCCAAGATTTTCGGGTGGTTGACAATAGGTAGCGGTACTCCGTCTACGTGGACATTTAACTCTTGCCCCATCTGCGCATTCTATGCAGTAAACAGGGTCGCCGTCGATTTCGTCGGAGATATGGTCAGATTTCGCTCGGTGAAGAAGCTGGAAAGGTCACGGAGGTAACTGTTGATTCTAATACAGAGTTCGTCAATGGAGGGACCCTTGCCCGAGGCCATTATCGTGTGGTCGTCAGCGTAGGAAACAATGGAGACTCCCTCTGGTGGGGGGGGAAGTCTGGAAATATAGAAATTAAACAAAAGGGGAGAGGGACCACCACTTTGCGGCACCCCTTGTTTTATTCTTCGTGGTCTAGATTTCTTGTTCCTGAATTTGACTGATGCCTGTCGACCATTGAGGTAATTAGCGGTCCACCTTTTAAGGCCGGCAGGGAGCGGTTTCTCTTCCAGATCTCGCAGGTGTGGCGTGATTGACCGTGTCGAATGCATTTGATAGATCAAGTGCCACGAGAACCGTCCTATGGTTTGGTGGGTGTTGATTCAAACTATTTAACTGCGTTGTAATGGCGTTCAAAGCGGATGTCGTGCTATGA
Source organism: Merzomyia westermanni (assembly GCA_949987695.1). Classification (NCBI taxonomy): domain Eukaryota; kingdom Metazoa; phylum Arthropoda; class Insecta; order Diptera; family Tephritidae; genus Merzomyia; species Merzomyia westermanni. The sequence continues at coordinate 75,365,905 of OX465292.1, forward strand.
GATTTGCGGAAACCATGCTGGTGATCGGCCAATTTCAGATTTGCAATGAAGTAAGGGAGCAGAATGGTCTCTAGTAATTTCACTACCGGCGAAAGGAGGGATATCGGGCGATAAGACTCTCCTTGGTTCGCCAGCTTCCCTGGTTTTAGTAGGGGAACTACAATCGCCTGTTTCGATATCTCAGGTGTAACGAAAGAAGTTAGAGAGAGATTAAAAAGAGCCGCTAAATAACTCTGTCCCTCCTGGCCTAGGTGCTTGATCATCTTCAAGGCGATTCCATCAGGCCAGATGGATTTTAAGGGTTTGGCCTTCATTATGGCTTCCTTGACCTCTGCGATGGTGGATGCTTTATAATGCAGGTGGATGCATTATAAACAGCCGCCAAAAGAAGCTCACGCATTTCCTGGCGTCCGATTTGACGCTGTCGCCGAATGCAATGGCGACCTTGTCATTGTGTTTGGTCGGATTGAATAGGGCCCTGACAGTCGACCATAATTTGCCGACTCCGCCGGAGAGGTTGCATGCCTCAAGGTGTTGTTTCCACTTGGTCAGCTTGTGTTCGTTGACTATCCTACGAATTTCCGCATTGAGATCTTTGATTCTGGGATCTGCGGGAATGATGAGTCTCACTTGGTCAGCGAAGGAGCGCTCTGTATAGTCAGCAAAGCGGCCCCAGTCCGCTTTGGTGAAGTTGATGTATGTTAATTTATCAGTCGTTATGAAGTCGGTCGGTCTTTCAACAGAGACTAAGATGGGTAGCTGGTCTGAGGTTAATGTAAGCATCGGTCGCCAGATGACAAAGTTAATTAGGCCCGCGCTCGTTATTGAGATGTCTGGCGAACTGTGCCAGTTACCTGCCACCCTAGTGGGGGCATCTCCATTGACTGTACAGAATGCTGAGTTATCTATTTGGTCTGCAATTGCGTGTCCTCTGCTGTCTGCTGGCAAGTTGGAGTGCCAGAGATCGTGATGCGCGTTGAAGTCACGTAGGATTAGACGGTTATCGCCCCTTAGCAACGCACTAATGTCGGGATGATAATCTCTATGACAACACGTGGCAGGAGGAATATAGATTTTTATGATTTGCGGGTCGGCGTCTCCTGACCGGACTACTATGCCATGGCATTCTAAGGTAGAGTCCCTGGGGTCGACGTCAGGGGAAAATAGATTATATTGTACATATTGATGTGTAATGAACGCAAGGCCACCCCCAAGACCGCTGGGACGGTCTTTTCGATGTACATTATACCCATCAGAATTTCGTAAGTCCGATCTTGTGTTCAGTTATGTCTCTTGTATCGCGGCGATTTATTGTGTTGTGCGTCTTCATAAAGTCAGTTATCTCCGCGATCTTTCCAGCTAATCCGTTACCGTTCCGCTGCAAAATTTTGAAGTGTGTAGGAGGGGAGACGGGTGACATACTAGGCGTGAGGGACGGCTGCGTTTGCCTAGGTGGAGGTAGGCTAAGGCCTAAACTATGTCGCAGTCTAGAGTTGACAGCGCCATGGCCGATGTTGTCTGTCGTGGAAGGCGGCTGTGTATTGCAACAGGGGGCTATGAACGAATCCGTCCAAAGGTTACCGTTTGCGAGCCTAGAGAACATAAGGGTGTGACACAGGCCAAGGCGATTGTTGCACTTGACCGATGTCGCAGGCGTATATAATCTTTGCCGACAAATGGTGCACGTAGTGAAATGTACGAGGAGGTGGTGTTCCTGGCCCACGTGCAGGTTGGAAGCAGGGGGGGGGGGCATTAGGGGCAGAGAAAGAGGGGACTGACGCTCGGCGATGCTCATATCTGACCTGTTCCGGAGGGGATAGGAGTGTTGAGCGGCCGTGTGAGATGGAGACGCTGGTGTGCGTGAGCGACAGTCGGGAGTGAGTGAGGCGGGAATAGCAGCAGTGCTGCCAGTCGTGCAGACTGAGCCACTATTGTGGCTATTGGAAGTAGGTAGAAGCGGTAAGGGAGTGCCAGAGCGGCGACTACCGCGGGACGCCCTTGGACGTGTACAGCATGGTGCCTCAAAAGTACTAAAGAAAGTACGGGGTCTGTGCATGGCAGGGTTAAGCCCTGAGCATCCAGATTTATGTAGCCATCTCTTACACTTGGTGCATTGTACCGAATGCGACCGTTTAGTATAAATTTTCTTCCAGCAAACGCAGCAGATCCAATCTCTTGGTCCAGGGTTGGGTTCGACTCCAGCCCGTAACAAAATACAATGGAGCAACCCGGCTGCCAGGGTTTGTTCCGAGGATGACAATTTAAGGGTGGGACGGGACACATGGGACAGGGTTACACCGAAATAGCAGCCCTTGTTGGCCGGGTAAAAAAACCCGGGTCATTCCGGTACGATAGAACCGGCTGTTGTGGGAATGAACAATTACGATTACGATGTCTACAAAAAATCAAATACAACAAAAAAATCAATTTCTAATAAAGATCATCACTTCTCAACTCTAAACAATAAGTGCTCGATGATTGTGGTTATCTTCAATTTCCCATATCAGTCCTGTCAACACACGTGCAAAATTTGGGTCTTCCTCCTGGCCTTGCCGAATCTTCTTCAGGAGGCACCTGTCCATGAAAGCCAATGGTCGAGGAGCTTCCTCTGCCTTACGAGTCTCCTGCTGCTCTATCTCCAAGATCACTCCCTTGATGCTATAGCCACTATTGTGGATCAGAGGTATTTCTTGGCCGTTGTAAGTCATAACCCTGTTCCTTACGTTGATGTGAATGTCTCTCTCAGCGAAGAAATCGACGCCAATGATGACTTCGTCGACAATATTCGCTACCAAGAAGTTGTGATACATAGTCACATTCCCAATCACAACCTTACATGTCACTTCTCCCAGGACTTGCTTGCTTTCACCACGTACTCTCCAGAGCTTAGCTTTCTACAATGGGCTCACCTTCCCTCTGACCATGTCACTCCGAATGATGGAATGTGATGCACCCATATCCACAGTCAGCAAGCGCTCTTTCCCGTCAACGTGGCATTCACCAGTAACATTACTAGGTTTCCATCCGAGTGTTGACATAGATATTATGGGGCATTCATCCTGCTCATCTTCTCTAGCTTTGCATTTACGCCCACCCGAATTGCTTGGATTACTGGAGGCAGTGCCGCAATAACGTGCTATGTGACCAGCTTTCCCACACTTAAAGCATTTGATGATACCGTAATTTTTCTGTTGCTTTAAACTTAATTATTCCATAACTGTGTCCACCCAGTCTGTCCGTTCTACTTCACGCGTTGAGATTTGTACGCCGGCTTACTTAATAGCGAGCCTGTTTCCTGCGTTAGAGCATATGATACCGTTTCAGCGATTGCCATTTTGTGGTTTGCATATGTGGCCCGTTTTGTCTCCACATCACGTATTCCATTTATGAAAGTTTGCGTTTTATCCTCTCCGTATACTCTACGGGTGCGTCCGCATTTGTGAGATGGACCAACCTCTTGATGTCCGATGCAGATTCCTGCAAAGCCTTATTTGGTTTCTGGAAGTGATTCTGTAGCTCTATTTGGTATATCTGATTTCTATGTTCACTACCATAGTGTATCTCAACTGCACCCATCAATGCTTCATAATTGTTTTGTTCGCAATCAGGATTCGTCTGTAAGATTTCTGCTGCAGGTCCCTCAATGCTACGAATAATACAACACATTTGTCTTCCATGCCGCAATTGCTCACAGCTGCCGTCTTCTCAAAGTGTAGCTTAAATACCTGAAAAGGAACAGAACCATCAAAGGACGGATATTTTACCTTTGGAGTATTCTTGGAAGCTGTTGGTCGATTGAGCAGCAACTCCTGAATACGATATTTTGAAACATCCATTTTAGCCTCAATTTTATCCTGCCTCGCCCCCTGTGCTTCGGACTGCGAAGGCATTCGTCCTCCCTGCATGGATATACGCTCCTCTTGTGCTTCCAATTTTTATGATATTCGTGTCTCCTGCTCTTGCAGGCGAGATGTAATACGCGTTTTCTGTTATTCTAGATGGGATGCCATGCAAGTTTTCTGTTCTTCCAGTTGAGATGTAATACGCGCCTCCTGTTCTTGAAGTTGAAATGCCATGCGAGATGTAGTACGAATCTGGTGTTCTTCCATTTTAGTCGATATCTGAGTCAATACAGCTAATATCATGTTCGCAAGCTCCTTCTTCACTTCCATTTTTGTCAATGCGTCTTCCACAATACGAAACACATATTTGTCAATGTTAATTCCTTCCGCTTCCATAGCCTCTCGCAATCGTGGCAATCTGCTTTATTGCCTGTAGTGTTTAATCATTTTTGAGGTGCTGAACCTTTAATTCATTCAGCTTCGCCATGTCATTTTTATCCTTGAAATCACTGGTATTTATTTAACAATATCGCCTCTGAAACCAATTATGACGAATTCGATCATTCCTTGATAAATAATCCTGAGTTCGATCACTGTAAAGTAAAAAAAAAAAAAATAACACGCACATATACTGTAACAAATAGCTGGTTTTATTTACACGTATAAACGCAATACAAATCCCCGAGTTTAGTAACTACAGTAGTTCACTGTACAATACTTGAATACAAACTGAACAACCTGCCTTGCTTGTTCACTGCCTTATATAGTCCGACAGAATGCTACCCTACACAACCAGAAGTTTCTTGGTTGTTCCCTCTTCGTGTTCTCCGAAGGGTCGGTGTTATTTATTGACATCTACTCTTTGCATCATATTCGCAAACACTCGCGCGATCTCTCTTCCTCTTGCTTGGTATATGCTTGCATACATAAACGTAGCCATCGTTATCTCTGTTGTGTTCAACTAGTGGTGGGAGTGTTATTGAGTTAAGGATTGTACATGATTGAGAATATTCGCCACAATATATATAATATTTATACACATTGGTCAATAACTCCGAAATCGGTCGAGTTATCGAAATAAGGGACTTATTAAATTTAAAGTAATGCAGACGTCTATTCAGCAGTCTTTAGGTACATACAAACATACAGAAAACACTTCTAAAACTGTTGATTTAGATTATTTTGGCTTAGTAATGATCCTTCTTATCAATTTTTCTTGAATATCTGCGAGGTGAAGGCATCGAACTGGTTCCATTTTATTATACGTAGAGAATACATCCCGCACTTTATCTGGAAAAGTTCGAATACCATTTTATAATAATAATAACTCAAAACTCAACGTATATCTTAAAAAATTTGGATTTTTCTTATGTGCGTATTTTCGTCGCAGGAAAAAATAATAATGTCATCAATATAGACATGACATGGTTTACCTATTTTTTAATGTAAAATATCATCTATACTCGCTGGCAAATGTCCGGTATTCCGTTATTAATGTTATATGCATTTTTTACCTATGTTTTAGGCATACATTTATCTGGTGAAAATCAGATTTTAAATCAAAGCTTTGAAAAATCGCGAATTTCCCCAATTTGGAATTTGCAAATTCCGTTTCGCAACTTTTTTATTCCATTTTCATCAAACCTCTCTTTTGCTACAACATGAACTGGGTTATTATGTATGGAACACTACTTCCTTATACTGGTCCGGATAATTTCTGCTATAAATAGGGCAGCATGGCTTCCTGCCGGTGCGGTCAATTGTGTCTAACTTGGGTATTTTCTGGGAAGCCTGCATCACAGCTTTTCAGTCAGGAAGTCAGGTTAACACGGTTTACACGGATTTCTCAAAGACATTTGATCGGGTTTCGTATTCAATCCTGATTAAAAAGCTTACCGATTTAGGTTTCGATCCATTTTTGAACTGGATTGAATCCTACCTACACAATCGTCTTTGCACATGGGGCAATTTTTACATTTATGCGTCCAAAATTATTTTTTTGCACATATTGGCTTTACGCCCTGTTATATGAGGGGTGACATATATTTCATAAAAAATTTCAATATAATTCAAATATAATTGTATATGGGTTAGACGGCTGCGCTGGCAATCAGAGTGAGTGGGTTCGACCTCCACAAGATCCTCTGAAAATAGCAAAACTATACGAATTAGTCTGACGAGAAATCGTGGCTGTTTTCGAAATAGTACTATAACTATAGCCTGTATATGTTTGTTGCTTTCAATTTTTCCTCTAATCAAAAATAATAATAATTAACTAAGAATTATTATCAACTGGTCTTGAGCTCGTTATACTTACAAAAATATGTAAAATGAACAGACCGTAAAACCAACAACAAAATTAAATAAGTTACGTTTGAAGGTATTTACACTTAAAGTAAAATCAATAGCCTCAGCCAAAATTATTTTTTTGCACATATTGGCTTTACGCCCTGTTATATGAGGGGTGACATATATTTCATAAAAAATTTCAATATAATTGTATTCATACAGGTCAAAGGTCATTAATTTTTCTGTGGATTTTAGCATCTACTAACAAAATTGTAGACCATGGAAGTTTCTATAAGTTTTTATTTATTTATTTTTTTATTTATTTATTCTTCGTCTACAGGTAACTCTTACAGACTACTCGATTAATTAAATATTTTAAATAAGTTACGTTTGAAGGTATTTACACTTAAATTAAAATCAATAGCCTCAGAATATGTGTTGCATAATCGAATGCATCTCGATATTGGCTCATTATATGCATATGTAGATCTATGCGCAGGAACAGTAAAAGGTCTAACCTGTCTGAGTTCACGCGCTGGATGATTAAAATTTATTGATTTATAGATTTGAGTACAATTTACTTTACCATTGATAATGTTATATACGAACATTATTGAAAAATAGCTCCTTCTGTCTGACAAGCTTGTTTGCCCTAACAGTTTACGCCTACCCAGATAATTAGGCATGCCGTCAGGCCAATTTAATTTATATAAAGCAAACTTAGTATACATTTTTTACCCTTTCAATTTTGTGCGAGTGAACTTGGAAGTAGCGATTCCAAATAATGCAACAATAGTCTAAAAGACTACGTACCAACGAGATATACAGCGATGTTAAGGTCATTGGGTCAGAGAATTCAGTGGAGTTGCGACGTATGAAGCCAACCATTGAAAAAGCTTTAGACACAATGTGGTCAATATGATTAATAAAAGTTAATTTTGAAACAAAAATAAGACCTAAGTCCTTAAATAGCGTATTGCTTTCTAATATTTTCCCATATAATGAGTAGATGAACTTATAAGGATTACTTTTTCTTGCGTAGGAAACAACGCAACACTTTTGGACATTGAGATGTAGATTATTGTCAGAGCACCAACTGCTCAAACTATCTAGATCTGACTGAAGATCAAGGCAATCCGTCAAATTGCTTACTTTGATAAAAAGCTTCACATCTTCAGCGAACATTAACAGAGTGTTTAATGCAAAAAAATTTGGCAAATCGTTAATAAAGATAGGAAATAGGAGTGGACCGCAATGCGTTCCCTAAGGTACGAGTATACCTGACCATGCGTTTACTGATATGGATGAGCTAGTGGTGCCCATATTGATAAACAGTTTTCTTCCTGTTAAGAAACTATGGAAGAAATTTAAAATTGTTCCTTTGAAACCGAATTCCCAGAGCTTTTTAACCAAAATTGCATGATCAACCTTATCAAAGGCTTTCGAAAAGTCAGTATAAATTACGTCAAGCTGGGCTTGATCTTCGAGAGCATTTATGATTTTCTTTGTTATTAGCATTAGATTAGTGCAAGTCGACTTTTGTGGCATGAAGCCGTGTTGGAATCTCAATATTACAGAATTTACCTGATCCATTAGTCTTTTTTGAAGTACGAAATCGAATAGCTTTAATACAAAAAACACGTCGCGGTACAACCAATTAATAGGTTGCACATCGCCCTACAATTTAGAAACATCAACTCGATAAATCATTTACATTTTGAATCCAATTCTCTGTACAAAAGTATAAATGTTAGATAAAAATAGGCGAGATCGATTCTTGCCACGCACGCTTACTTTCTTATTAAAGTTATAATGGACTAGTCTTTGTACTTGAAATGAGCGGTATATTTTTTCAGTAAACTTAAAAAAAAGCTGCAATCGCAACAGACCGCCAATTATTTCGCAGATCGCCTCTCACACCTGCTCTCCGAGAGCACAATTCAACCTAGTGGAATGCATGAGCAGTGGGATCATATCTCAGGAGCACTCCGTACCGCAGCCGAAGAAGTAATTGGATTCCGGCGAACGCGAAGAAACAACTGGTATGATGATGAAGAGTGCCGCGCTGCAACGAAAAGAAAGGACGAAGCCTACAAGGCAACGCTGAGATCGAATGCAACGAGGAGTGTGTGTGAACACTACCGCGAGTTGAAGAGGGAAGCGAGGCGGCTTTTCCGGGCGAAAAAAAGAGAGGCAGAAAAGCGTGAAATAAAGGAGCTTGAGATGCTGGCCAACGGAAATAATGCCCGAAAATTCTATCAAAAAATTCGGCGAATGACAGAAGGTTTTAAACCCGGGGCAAACTCCCGTAAGAATGAGAACGGCGACCTGCCGATGTTCAGAGTGCGCTCAGAATATGGAGGGATCACTTCACTGCCCTTTTAAATGGAGAAACTGAGCAAGAAACCAGACAAGATGCCGAACCCGAGCCCATAATCGAAGATGATGGAATTGACGTTCCACAACCCGACTATAATGAGGTGCGGATACCAATATCCCGACTGAAAAACAATAAAGCAGCTGGCGCTGATGGTTTGCCTGCTGAGCTATTCAAACACGGAGGCGAGGAGCTGGTAAGGCGCATCAGTTTCTATGCAGAATATGGTCGGATGAATGCATACCTGAAGATTGGAATCTAAGTGTTCTCTGCCCAATCCACAAGAAGGGCGATCCTGCAAACTGCGGCAACTATCGCGGAATCAGCCTTTTGAATATCGCATATAAGGTCCTATCAAGCGTATTGTGCGAAAGACTGAAGACTGATGTGAACAGACTGATTGGACCTTACCAGTGTGGCTTCAGACCTGGTAAATCTACCATCGACCAGATTTTTACAATACGCCAAATCTTGGAAAAAACCCGTGAAAAGAGAATCGACACACCACCTCTTTGTTGATTTTAAAGCCGCTTTCGATAGCACGAAAAGGAGCTGCCTATATGCCGCTATGTCTGAATTTGGTTTCCCCGCAAAACTTATATGGCTATGCAAAATGACCTTGAGCAACACCGCCAGCTCGGTTAGAATTGGGAAGTAAACGAGGTTTCAGACAGGGTGACCCCCTATCGTGCGATTTCTTTAATTTAATGCTGGAGAAAATAATACAAGCTGCAGAATTCAACCGCGCGGGAGCACCATTTTATAAGAGCTTGCAATTGTTGGCATATGCAAATGACATTTTATTTAACATCGCTGTAACTTCTGCGTACTCCAACCTAGAAAAAGAACTGAAAAAATGGTTTTGGTGGTTAAAAAGAACAAAACGAACTACATGCTGTCATCAAGCAAAGCGTGAGAGCATTTGGGTCATAGCAAGCATTCCAGTATTGGCAGTCGTTATTTCGAAATAGTAAAGGGCTTCGTTTACTTGCACCAACAATACTGTCTGCCTAGAAATCCTAAGAAAAATCACTCTTGGAAACAAATGCTACCTCGAACTGGGTAAGTAATTGAGAAGTAAAGTCCTCTCTCGAAGAACGAAATACTATAAGTCACTCATCGCACCCGTCCTGCTTAGTGGTGCAGAATCGTGGACACTAACAATATCTGATGAGCCGGTACTGGGAGTATTAGAGAGAAAGGTGCTTCGAAAGATTTGTAGGCCTCTACGCGTTGGCGACGGCGAGTACCGAAGAAGATGTAATGATGAACTGTATGAGCTTTACGCAGACGCCGACATAGTTCAACGAATTAAAACACAGCAGGTATCAGAGGAAGAGGGAGGCCACCTCTCCGACGGAAGAGCTAAGTGGAGACCGATTTGCGATCCCATGGTGTTTCCAATTGACGCCAGTTGGAAGAAAGATGAAAGGTCAAATCGGTTAAAGGGTGAAGCGCCATTAAAGAAAATCAAGAAGTATAATTTCTAGTAAAAGAGTGTTCAAATCTAAAGGGGATCGTGACGCAATTGTATTCACGCTAGCAGATTTTGAAAACCAATCTACGCAAGTTAGGAAAATCTTCTTGTCTTGTATGATATGTCAAGATCTTAATCTATCAATTCCACCAGGGTAGTTTGGTATTGCAGTCTTATAATTAATTAATTTGATGCTGTTCGCCTTCGCTATTACTAATTTTAGAGCACTTTTAATATAAGGAAAAAAATATGAGTCATAATTTGCTTAATACTCTCAATTTTAAATGCATACAATTTAACCGGCCAAAATTCGAATTTTTATATTTCTAGATATCCTGTAAAGAGTTTAATCTCGTATAGACCCCTCCCCGACAATAGCGGAGCGAACCACACTCATCTAACGTTTTTCTACGAAACCAGTTATATTTACTTTGAGGGCAGAAAAGTGTTACCCTTTTGTTATAGTTTATCTTCCCCTTTTTGTATGTTTTAATGTGGTTACATTACTTTTAATAATATCCCTTTTCACTACTTTGTAGTTAAAAAACTTTGCAAACACGATGTTTTATGTTTTTATCAAGGCATAATATTTATTTATATAACAGAGGTTGTGACTGTAAGACAGGGTCTTTTATAGCACATCGACGGCTTCAGATTACAAAGAAAATAAAACTTATAATATAAAATTAAGTACATATTATAAAGTAACATCAATAGTTTGAATAAATATAAGTAAGTTGTAGAATTTGTTGTTTCTAATACATAGATAAATAAGAATGATAGGGATACGTAGTGGTTTCGCAATCAGATTAAGCTCACTGAACTGAAGTAATCATGAATCACTCCCCTGTAATTGCTCCTACTCAAAGTACCCTTAAGAGAATCAGGAATAGAGTTCCAGAGCCTTACAGCATTTACAAAGAATAGCCTCAAGGAGGACAAATAGAAATATCTGGAAAGAATTAAATTGTGGGCCTTACTAGATTTGGAAAATTTAAGTTTTTCAAAGAGGTACTGTGGTGTTTTAAATTCGATGAGCTTATAAACAAAAATACAATTTCTAGCAGCGATGTACTCAAATATACTGCATTATAGAAGTTTGCGCTTACATGATGAGATGTGATCATATTTTTTTAAACCAAAAACATATTGTGAAACGTTGTTAAAAGCAACATCGATTTTATGACACGAGGCAGCATCAAATTGACTATAAACGAGCTCAGAATACGTTAGGTGTGGGATAATCAGCTGAATTGCCGTTGTCGTTTTCGTCATTTTAAAATTAAAACTACGTCTTAGACATGATCGATATGCTTTAAAATCTCTGAAAAACTAACTACATACTTTAATTACCAATCATAATTGCAATTAAAGTACTAAATAATAGAAAATAAAAATTTAATAATAAAGATTTAAGGACGTGATATTAATGTCGCCAAAGAGCAACAACAAATTTGTCCTTAAACAAAGAATTTGGTTTTGAAATTTTAATCATACCATTTGTAATCAATTTAGGAGTTTTGAAAATATAGAGGTGAAGTGAAATTAACAGACTTTAAATGTATGGCCGAGCTTCTCCTAAATTTGTCACAAATTGAAGATTTTAAAATCAAAGTAAAGACAAATTTGTTGCTGCTTTTTGACGGCATTAACATAAAGGTAATTTTTAAACTTGTTATTTATATATATTGTGACACATATACTGTAAAAAATAGCTAGTTTTATTTACTAGTATAAACGCAATATAAATTCCCGGGTTTAGTTACTCCACAGAAGTTCGCTGTACAATACCTGAATACAAACTGAACAACCTGCCTTGCTTGTACCTTCTTCGTGTTTTCGAAGGGTCGGTGTTATTTATTGACATCTCCCCTTTGGATCATATTCGCAAACAATCGCGCGGTCTCTATTCCTCTTGCTTGGTGGGAGTGTTTTTGAGTTAGGGATGGTACATGCTTGAAAGTATTCGCTACACTGCCCTCCATATAAGTCTGATCGTCCCGAACCAAATGCAGCTAGCCTTTCCAGATGGACTACCTTCGTCTTATTTCTTGGCCTTCTTACAGTTTGTATGCGATAGACAACATCGTTTATCCGTTTTATGACTTTTTTATGGGCCTTTCCAGTTACACTGTAATTTTGGGGACAAACCTTTCTTGCGTTGTGGGTTGTATAGCAGCACCAAGTCTCCATCCATAAAACCTTCTGAATTTATTGCTTTGTTTGGCTTTCTTTTTATCACTAATGATCTTGGCCCGTTGTCTCACAAGGTTGTGTATTTCTCTCATTTTCTCTTCCAGGACGGTAGTCAATTTCCGTGCATTTATTTCTGCATTTGCATTTATCCCAAACGCAGCTAGCCTTTCCAGGTCGACTACCTTCATCTTATTCCTTGGCCTTCCAACAGTTTGTATGGGATATACAACATTATCCGTTTTATGCCTTCGTATGGGCCTTCCCAATTACACTGCAATTTCGGGGGACAAACCTTTCTTGCGTTGTGGGTTGTATAGCAGCACCAAGTCTCCATCCATGAAACCTTCTGAATTTATTACTTTGTCGTACTTGGCTTTCATTTTATCACTCATGATCTTGGTCCGTTGTCTGCGAGGCTTTGATAACATCTCGAATTCTTTCCTGGGGAACAACAATAAGTGCTATTGTTGTTGTTGTTGTTAACAGTGCTTCGCCCTGCCCAATGGGCTCGATCACTCTAAATTGTCATCAGGAAGTCCGAGGAAACGCGCAGTTTCCACAGGGTTGGCCCAGAGTGATGTAGGTGTTAGAAGAGTGGGTTCAACTGAACAGGAGAAGAGATGTATGGTATCATGAGGGGACATACCACATGCAAGGCATGTGGTTGGTATGTTGGGGTTCAGTCTGGATAAGTAAGAGTTTAACCTATTACAATATCCCGAGCGAAGTTGTGCTAGTATGACTCTAGTCTCCCTCGGAAGTACACGCTCCTCTTCAGCCAATTCAGGTGGTTGAGTATTAATAACGGGATTCACTGGCCGAGATCTGAGAGATCTGTCTACCGACTTGGTGTGGAGGTTATTTAGAGCCTCTATGGTTCCTTATGTCTCTGGGGGGCGGTTTTACACCCAAAAGATGTCGATTTGGATGATTATTTTTATGACAGTTCAAAAGGAACTGTCTACTCAAGAGTTCCGCGTGCTCTTGAACATTGAGCAATTTTGCCTCTTGATGGAGGTGAGACTCAGATGACATAAGCAGGCATCCCGTTTGAGGCTATTGCGGTGGCATGACCAGCGAAGGTGAAGCCGTTGTCAAATGTCACACCCAAGATTTTCGGGTGGTTGACAATAGGTAGCGGTACTCCGTCTACGTGGACATTTAACTCTTGCCCCATCTGCGCATTCCATGCAGTAAACAGGGTCGCCGTCGATTTCGTCGGAGATATGGTCAGATTTCGCTCGGTGAAGAAGCTGGAAAGGTCACGGAGGTAACTGTTGATTCTAATACAGAGTTCGTCAATGGAGGGACCCTTGCCCGAGGCCATTATCGTGTGGTCGTCAGCGTAGGAAACAATGGAGACTCCCTCTGGTGGGGGGGAAGTCTGGAAATATAGAAATTAAACAAAAGGGGAGAGGGACCACCACCTTGCGGCACCCCTTGTTTTATTCTTCGTGGTCTAGATTTCTTGTTCCTGAATTTGACTGATGCCTGTCGACCCTTGAGGTAATTAGCGGTCCACCTTTTAAGGCCGGCAGGGAGCGGTTTCTCTTCCAGATCTCCCAGGTGTGGCGTGATTGACCGTGTCGAATGCATTTGATAGATCAAGTGCCACGAGAACCGTCCTATGGTTTGGTGGGTGTTGATTCAAACTATTTAACTGCGTTGTAATGGCGTTCAAAGCGGATGTCGTGCTATGATATTTGCGGAAACCGTGCTGGTGATCGGCCACTTTCAGATTTGCAATGAAGTAAGGGAGCAGAATGGTCTCTAGTAATTTCACTACCGGCGAAAGGAGGGATATCGGGCGATAAGACTCTCCTTGGTTCGCCAGCTTCCCTGGTTTTAGTAGGGGAACTACAATCGCCTGTTTCGATATCTCAGGTGTAACGAAAGAAGTTAGAGAGAGATTAAAAAGAGCCGCTAAATAACTCTGTCCCTCCTGGCCTAGGTGCTTGATCATCTTCAAGGCGATTCCATCAGGCCAGATGGATTTTAAGGGTTTGGCCTTCATTATGGCTTCCTTGACCTCTGCGATGGTGGATGCTTTATAATGCAGGTGGATGCATTATAAACAGCCGCCAAAAGAAGCTCACGCATTTCCTGGCGTCCGATTTGACGCTGTCGCCGAATGCAATGGCGACCTTGTCATTGTGTTTGGTCGGATTGAATAGGGCCCTGACAGTCGACCATAATTTGCCGACTCCGCCGGAGAGGTTGCATGCCTCAAGGTGTTGTTTCCACTTGGTCAGCTTGTGTTCGTTGACTATCCTACGAATTTCCGCATTGAGATCTTTGATTCTGGGATCTGCGGGAATGATGAGTCTCACTTGGTCAGCGAAGGAGCGCTCTGTATAGTCAGCAAAGCGGTCCCAGTCCGCTTTGGTGAAGTTGATGTATGTTAATTTATCAGTCGTTATGAAGTCGGTCGGTCTTTCAACAGAGACTAAGATGGGTAGCTGGTCTGAGGTTAATGTAAGCATCGGTCGCCAGATGACAAAGTTAATTAGGCCCGCGCTCGTTATTGAGATGTCTGGCGAACTGTGCCAGTTACCTGCCACCCTAGTGGGGGCATCTCCATTGACTGTACAGAATGCTAAGTTATCTATTTGGTCTGCAATTGCGTGTCCTCTGCTGTCTGCTGGCAAGTTGGAGTGCCAGAGATCGTGATGCGCGTTGAAGTCACGTAGGATTAGACGGTTATCGCCCCTTAGCAACGCACTAATGTCGGGATGATAATCTCTAGGACAACACGTGGCAGAAGGAATATAGATTTTTATGATTTGCGGGTCGGCGTCTCCTGACCGGACTACTATGCCATGGCATTCTAAGGTAGAGTCCCTGGGGTCGACGTCAGGGGAAAATAGATTATATTGTACAGATTGATGTGTAATGAACGCAAGGCCACCCCCAAGACCGCTGGGACGGTCTTTTCGATGTACATTATACCCATCAGAAGTTCGTAAGTCCGATCTTGTGTTCAGTTATGTCTCTTGTATCGCGGCGATTTTGATGTTGTGCGTCTTCATAAAGTCAGTTATCTCCGCGATCTTTCCAGCTAATCCGTTACCGTTCCGCTGCAAAATTTTGAAGTGTGTAGGAGGGGAGACGGGTGACATACTAGGCGTGAGGGACGGCTGCGTTTGCCTAGGTGGAGGTAGGCTAAGGCCTAAACTATGTCGCAGTCTAGAGTTGACAGCGCCATGGCCGATGTTGTCTGTCGTGGAAGGCGGCTGTGTATTGCAACAGGGGGCTATGAACGAATCCGTCCAAAGGTTACCGTTTGCGAGCCTAGAGAACATAAGGGTGTGACACAGCCCAAGGCGATTGTTGCACTTGACCGATGTCGCAGGCGTATATAATCTTTGCCGACAAATGGTGCACGTAGTGAAATGTACGAGGAGGTGGTGTTCCTGGCCCACGTGCAGGTTGGAAGCAGGGGGGGGGCATTAGGGGCAGAGAAAGAGGGGACTGACGCTCGGCGATGCTCATATCTGACCTGTTCCGGAGGGGATAGGAGTGTTGAGCGGCCGTGTGAGATGGAGACGCTGGTGTGCGTGAGCGACAGTCGGGAGTGAGTGAGGCGGGAATAGCAGCAGTGCTGCCAGTCGTTCAGACTGAGCCACTATTGTGGCTATTGGAAGTAGGTAGAAGCGGTAAGGGAGTGCCAGAGCGGCGACTACCGCGGGACGCCCTTGGACGTGTACAGCATGGTGCCTCAAAAGTACTCAAGAAAGTACGGGGTCTGTGCATGGCAGGGTTAAGCCCTGAGCATCCAGATTTATGTAGCCATCTCTTACACTTGGTGCATTGTACCGAATGCGACCGTTTAGTATAACTTTTCTTCCAGCAAACGCAGCAGATCCAATCTCTTGGTCCAGGGTTGGGTTCGACTCCAGCCCGTAACAAGAGACAATGGAGCAACCCGGCTGCCAGGGTTTGTTCCGAGGATGACAATTTAAGGGTGGGACGGGACACATGGGACAGGGTTACACTGAAATAGCAGCCCTTGTTGGCCGGGTAAAAAAACCCGGGTCATTCCGGTACGATAGAACCGGCTGTTGTGGGAATGAACAATTACGATTACGATCTTCTTCAGGAGGCACCTGTCCATGAAAGCCAATGGTCGAGGAGCTTCCTCTGCCTTACGAGTCTCCTGCTGCTCTATCTCCAAGATCACTCCCTTGATGCTATAGCCACTATTGTGGATCAGAGGTATTTCTTGGCCGTTGTAAGTCATAACCCTGTTCCTTACGTTGATGTGAATGTCTCTCTCAGCGAAGAAATCGACGCCAATGATGACTTCGTCGACAATATTCGCTACCAAGAAGTTGTGATACATAGTCACATTCCCAATCACAACCTTACATGTCACTTCTCCCAGGACTTGCTTGCTTTCACCACGTACTCTCCAGAGCTTAGCTTTCTACAATGGGCTCACCTTCCCTCTGACCATGTCACTCCGAATGATGGAATGTGATGCACCCATATCCACAGTCAGCAAGCGCTCTTTCCCGTCAACGTGGCATTCACCAGTAACATTACTCGGTTTCCATCCGAGTTGTGACATAGATATTATGGGGCATTCATCCTGCTCATCTTCTCTAGCTTTGCATTTACGCCCACCCGAATTGCTTGGATTACTGGAGGCAGCGCCGCAATAACGTGCTATGTGACCAGCTTTCCCACACTTAAAGCATTTGATGATACCGTAATTCTTCTGTTGCTTTAAACTTAATTATTCCATAACTGTGTCCACCCAGTCTGTCCGTTCTACTTCACGCGTTGAGATTTGTACGCCGGCTTACTTAATAGCGAGCCTGTTTCCTGCGTAAGAGCATATGATACCGTTTCAGCGATTGCCATTTTGTGGTTTGCATATGTGGCCCGTTTTGTCTCCACATCACGTATTCCATTTATGAAAGTTTGCGTTTTATCCTCTCCATATACTCTACGGGTGCGTCCGCATTTGTGAGATGCACCAACCTCTTGATGTCCGATGCAGATTCCTGCAAAGCCTTATTTGGTTTCTGGAAGTGATTCTGTAGCTCTATTTGGTATATCTGATTTCTATGTTCACTACCATAGTGTATCTCAACTGCACCCATCAATGCTTCATAATTGTTTTGTTCGCAATCAGGATTCGTCTCTAAGATTTCTGCTGCAGGTCCCTCAATGCTACGAATAATACAACACCTTTGTCTTCCATGCCGCAATTGCTCACAGCTGCCGTCTTCTCAAAGTGTAGCTTAAATACCTGAAAAGGAACAGAACCATCAAAGGACGGATATTTTACTTTTGGAGTATTCTTGGAAGCTGTTGGTCGATTGAGCAGCAACTCCTGAATACGATATTTTAAAACATCCATTTTAGCCTCAATTTTATCCTGCCTCGCCCCCTGTGCTTCGGACTGCGAAGGCATTCGTCCCTCCTGCATGGATATACGCTCCTCTTGTGCTTCCAATTTTTATGATATTCGTGTCTCCTGTGTCTCTTGCAGGCGAGATGTAATACGCGTTTTCTGTTATTCTAGATGGGATGCCATGCAAGTTTTCTGTTCTTCCAGTTGAGATGTAATACGCGCCTCCTGTTCTTGAAGTTGAAATGCCATGCGAGATGTAGTACGAATCTGGTGTTCTTCCATTTTAGTCGATATCTGAGTCAATACAGCTAATATCATGTTCGCAAGCTCCTTCTTCTCTTCCATTTTTGTCAATGCGTCTTCCACAATACGAAACACGTATTTGTCAATGTTAATTCCTTCCGCTTCCAAAGCCTCTCGCAATCGTGGCTGTAGCTCTGCTTTATTGCCTGTAGTGTTTAATCATTTTTGAGGTGCTGAACCTTTAATTCATTCAGCTTCGCCATGTCATTTTTATCCTTGAAATCACTGGTATTTATTTAACAATATCGCCTCTGAAACCAATTATGACGAATTCGATCATTCCTCGATAAATAATCCTGAGTTCGATCACTGTAAAGTAAAAAAAAAAAAAATAACACGCACATATACTGTAACAAATAGCTGGTTTTATTTACACGTATAAACGCAATACAAATCCCCGAGTTTAGTTACTACAGTAGTTCACTGTACAATACTTGAATACAAACTGAACAACCTGCCTTGCTTGGTCACTGCCTTATATAGTCCGACAGAATGCTACCCTACACAACCAGAAGTTTCTTGGTTGTTCCCTCTTCGTGTTCTCCGAAGGGTCGGTGTTATTTATTGACATCTACTCTTTGCATCATATTCGCAAACACTCGCGCGATCTCTCTTCCTCTTGCTTGGTATATGCTTGCATACATAAACGTAGCCATCGTTATCTCTGTTGTGTTCAACTAGTGGTGGGAGTGTTATTGAGTTAAGGATTGTACATGATTGAGAATATTCGCCACAATATATATAATATTTATACACATTGGTCAATAACTCCGAAATCGGTCGAGTTATCGAAATAAGGGACTTATTAAATTTAAAGTAATGCAGACGTCTATTCAGCAGTCTTTAGGTACATACAAACATACAGAAAACACTTCTAAAACTGTTGATTTAGATTATTTTGGCTTAGTAATGATCCTTCTTATCAATTTTTCTTGAATATCTGCGAGGTGAAGGCATCGAACTGGTTCCATTTTATTATACGTAGAGAATACATCCCGCACTTTATCTGGAAAAGTTCGAATACCATTTTATAATAATAATAACTCAAAACTCAACGTATATCTTAAAAAATTTGGATTTTTCTTATGAGCGTATTTTCGTCGCAGGAAAAAATAATAATGTCATCAATATAGACATGACATGGTTTACCTATTTTTTAATGTAAAATATCATCTATACTCGCTGGCAAATGTCCGGTATTCCGTTATTAATGTTATATGCATTTTTTACCTATGTTTTAGGCATACATTTATCTGGTGAAAATCAGATTTTAAATCAAAGCTTTGAAAAATCGCGAATTTCCCCAATTTGGAATTTGCAAATTCCGTTTCGCAACTTTTTATTCCATTTTCATCAAACCTCTCTTTTGCTACAACATGAACTGGGTTATTATGTATGGAACACTACTTCCTTATACTGGTCCGGATAATTTCTGCTATAAATAGGGCAGCATGGCTTCCTGCCGGTGCGGGCAATTGTGTCTAACTTGGGTATTTTCTGGGAAGCCTGCATCACAGCTTTTCAGTCAGGAAGTCAGGTTAACACGGTTTACACGGATTTCTCAAAGACATTTGATCGGGTTTCGTATTCAATCCTGATTAAAAAGCTTACCGATTTAGGTTTCGATCCATTTTTGAACTGGATTGAATCCTACCTACACAATCGTCTTTGCACATGGGGCAATTTTTACATTTATGCGTCCAAAATTATTTTTTTGCACATATTGGCTTTACGCCCTGTTATATAAGGGGTGACATATATTTCATAAAAAATTTCAATATAATTGTATTCATACAGGTCAAAGGTCATTAATTTTTCTGTGGATTTTAGCATCTACTAACAAAATTGTAGACCATGGAATTTTCTATAAGTTTTTATTTTTTTTTTTTTTTATTTATTTATTTATTTATTCTTCGTCTACAGGTAACTCTTACAGACTACTCGATTAATTAAATATTTTAAATAAGTTACGTTTGAAGGTATTTACACTTAAATTAAAATCAATAGCCTCAGAATATGTGTTGCATAATCGAATGAATCTCGATATTGGCTCATTATATGCATATGTAGATCTATGCGCAGGAACAGTAAAAGGTCTAACCTGTCTGAGTTCACGCGCTGGATGATTAAAATTTATTGATTTATAGATTTGAGTACAATTTACTTTACCATTGATAATGTTATATACGAACATTATTGAAAAATAGCTCCTTCTGTCTGACAAGCTTGTTTGCCCTAACAGTTTACGCCTACCCAGATAATTAGGCATGCCGTCAGGCCAATTTAATTTATATGAAGCAAACTTAGTATACATTTTTTTACCCTTTCAATTTTGTGCGAGTGAACTTGGAAGTAGCGATTCCAAATAATGGAACAATAGTCTAAAAGACTACGTACCAACGAGATATACAGCGATGTTAAGGTCATTGGGTCAGAGAATTCAGTGGAGTTGCGACGTATGAAGCCAACCATTGAAAAAGCTTTAGACACAATGTGGCCAATATGATTAATAAAAGTTAATTTTGAAACAAAAATAAGACCTAAGTCCTTAAATAGCGTATTGCTTTCTAATATTTTCCCATATAATGAGTAGATGAACTTATAAGGATTACTTTTTCTTGCGTAGGAAACAACGCAACACTTTTGGACATTGAGATGTAGATTATTGTCAGAGCACCAACTGCTCAAACTATCTAGATCTGACTGAA
Source organism: Merzomyia westermanni (assembly GCA_949987695.1). Lineage (NCBI taxonomy): Eukaryota > Metazoa > Arthropoda > Insecta > Diptera > Tephritidae > Merzomyia > Merzomyia westermanni. The sequence continues at coordinate 75,386,459 of OX465292.1, forward strand.
GATCAAGGCAATCCGTCAAATTGCTTACTTTGATAAAAAGCTTCACATCTTCAGCGAACATTAACAGAGTGTTTAATGCAAAAAAATTTGGCAAATCGTTAATAAAGATAGGAAATAGGAGTGGACCGCAATACGTTCCCTAAGGTACGAGTATACCTGACCATGCGTTTACTGATATGGATGAGCTAGTGGTGCCCATATTGATAAACAGTTTTCTTCCTGTTAAGAAACTATGGAAGAAATTTAAAATTGTTCCTTTGAAACCGAATTCCCAGAGCTTTTTAACCAAAATTGCATGATCAACCTTATCAAAGGCTTTCGAAAAGTCAGTATAAATTACGTCAAGCTGGGCTTGATCTTCGAGAGCATTTATGATTTTCTTTGTTATTAGCATTAGATTAGTGCAAGTCGACTTTTGTGGCATGAAGCCGTGTTGGAATCTCAATATTACAGAATTTACCTGATCCATTAGTCTTTTTTGAAGTACGAAATCGAATAGCTTTAATACAAAAAACACGTCGCGGTACAACCAATTAATAGGTTGCACATCGCCCTACAATTTAGAAACATCAACTCGATAAATCATTTACATTTTGAATCCAATTCTCTGTACAAAAGTATAAATGTTAGATAAAAATAGGCGAGATCGATTCTTGCCACGCACGCTTACTTTCTTATTAAAGTTATAATGGACTAATCTTTGTACTTGAAATGAGCGGTATATTTTTTCAGTAAACTTAAAAAAAAGCTGCAATCGCAACAGACCGCCAATTATTTCGCAGATCGCCTCTCACACCTGCTCTCCGAGAGCACAATTCAACCTAGTGGAATGCATGAGCAGTGGGATCATATCTCAGGAGCACTCCGTACCGCAGCCGAAGAAGTAATTGGATTCCGGCGAACGCGAAGAAACAACTGGTATGATGATGAAGAGTGCCGCGCTGCAACGAAAAGAAAGGACGAAGCCTACAAGGCAACGCTGATATAGAATGCAACGAGGAGTGTGTGTGAACACTACCGCGAGTTGAAGAGGGAAGCGAGGCGGCTTTTCCGGGCGAAAAAAAGAGAGGCAGAAAAGCGTGAAATAAAGGAGCTTGAGATGCTGGCCAACGGGAACAATGCCCGAAAATTCTATCAAAAAATTCGGCGAATGACAGAAGGTTTTAAACCTGGGGCAAACTCCTGTAAGAATGAGAACGGCGACCTGGTGGCCGATGTTCAGAGTGCGCTCAGAATATGGAGGGATCACTTCACTGCCCTTTTAAATGGAGAAACTGAGCAAGAAACCAGACAAGATGCCGAACCCGAGCCCACAATCGAAGATGATGGAATTGACGTTCCACAACCCGACTATAATGAGGTGCGAATAGCAATATCCTGATTGAAAAACAATAAAGCAGCTGGCGCTGATGGTTTGCCTGCTGAGCTATTCAAACACGGAGGCGAGGAGCTGGTAAGGCGCATGCATCAGCTTCTATGCAGAATATGGTCGGATGAATGCATACCTGAAGATTGGAATCTAAGTGTTCTCTGCCCAATCCACAAGAATATCGCATATAAGGTCCTATCAAGCGTGTTGTGCGAAAGACTGAAGCCTGATGTGAACAGACTGATTCGACCTTACCAGTGTGGCTTCAGACCTGGTAAATCTACCATCGACCAGATTTTTACAATACGCCAAATCTTGGAAAAAACCCGTGAAAAGAGAATCGACACACATCACCTCTTTGTTGATTTTAAAGCCGCTTTCGATAGCACGAAAAGGAGCTGCCTATATGCCGCTATGTCTGAATTTGGTTTCCCCGCAAAACTTATATGGCTATGCAAAATGACCTTGAGCAACACCGCAGCTCGGTCAGAATTGGGAAGTAAACGAGGTTTCAAACAGGGTGACCCACTATCGTGCTTTCTTTAATTTAATGCTGGAGAAAATAATACAAGCTGCAGAAGTTCTGGAACAATATTTTATAAAAGCGTGCAACTGTTTGCTTATGCTGACAATATTGATATCATTGGCCTTAACAACCGCGCCGTAACTTCTGCTTACTCCAAATTAGAAAAAGAAGCGGAGAAAATGGGATTGGTGGTGAACGAGGGCAAAACGAAGTACCTTCTGTCATCATGCAAAGACTCAGCGCATTCGCGCCTTGGCAACCAAGCCACTGTTGGCAGCAATAATTTCGAAATAGTAAAGGACTTCGTTTACCTGGGAACCAGCATTAACACCAACAATAATGTTAGCCTAGAAATCCGACGAAGAATTACTCTTGCAAACAAATGCTACTTCGGACTGAGTAGGCAATTGAAAAGTAAAGTCCTCTCTCGACGAACGAAAATAACACTCTACAAGTCACTCATCGCACCCGTCCTGTTATATGGTGCAGAAGCGTGGACACTAACAACATCTGATGAGGCGGCTCTGGGAGTATTCGAGAGAAAGGTTCTTCGAAAGATTTGTGGACCTTTACGCGTTGGCGACGGCGAGTACCGAAGAAGATTAAATGAAGAGCTGTATGAACTTTACGCAGACGCCGACATAGTTCAGCTAGGCCACGTAGTGCGAATGAGCGAAGATGCTCCAGCCCAGAAGGTATTCTTATCGCCACCCGCCGGTGGAAGCAGAGGAAGAGGGAGACCACCACTCCGATGGAAGGACCAAGTGGAGACCGATTTGCGATCCCGCGGTGTTTCCAATTGGCGCCAGTTGGCGCAACGAAGAAACGACTGGCGAGCTATGTTGGACGGTCAAAATTGCCCAGACGGTTAGATGACCATTTAAAGAAGAAACTTAAAAGTGCTTAGAAAATACAATGCTTTCCCTTAAAGGTCCTGTATAGATTTTTGCAAATATATTTTTTAACACTGATATATATAGCTATATCAAACTTGTTTGTGTGGTTTTTTCGAACTGAATATGTATTTTTATTACAAACTTAAATTTTGTTAAAGTGTTTTTATTGTTCCGCTTATCCGAATTGTTTTTATGGAATAAAGCCTCTGTTGTGTAGCATTTTGACCATCTTCCCTTCAATCCGAACTTGAATTTAGAAAACGTTGGATTAATCGTTCTTTCTGGTCATCGGTATTATCATAATTTGGTAGCTACTTTTAAATCCAACGTGGATGCATTAGGATCTTTTATTAAATCATAAAGGTATTGCCGGGTAATAATTTTAGCACCTAACTTGTTAAAGACTTACGACAACGAAAGGCAGTAACTAATACACTAATAGAATATATTTTTTTGGTCCTTATTTTTAAAATTTAACTGAAAATTAGCAGGAGAATAGTAGCGGACTACGGCGGAAAAGTATAACAAATCTGTTTTTAAAATAAAAAACTCATTAAAATGGGCAAACGAAAAACTGAAGGCAGCAAATTGGACAATGTGGTTAAGTAAAATGAATTCTATAAATAAGTAAGCATACCTGAGCTATGGAAACGCATCACTTTTGTTTTAAAAACTGATACAGAAAAAAAATATTGGAGCTTAAACTCTTGCCTTCTGTAAGCACTGTGACTGCAATAATTATTTCAGTGATTGACAGGTGTGTTCACCCTTGCGATGATACAGTTTAAAAGAAGATTTTATTGATATTCTCTGAAGAGTCTTTTAGACCCCCAATATGGTATTTTTAGGATTATCACAACTTATCGAAAGTGACTTTTGGCCACATAAATAATGGATATTGACCCATGTGCGTTGTGTGGTGGTTTTTGTCAATGTTAGGTCTCTTCTTTCCGTGTTCCACAAGGAAGCATCTTAGGCCCACTGTTTTTTGTATTGTTTGTCAACGACATTTTTTCTTGCTTCTGTGCAGTAAGATTTTTACATTACGCGGATGATCTTAAAATAGATTCACTTATCAATAGCCGTAAAGATTCTAAATGGATGTAACCATTTTTAGCAGCTGGTAGAATATTAACCAGTTAACACTTAATATCAAAAATGGGTTTCATATTACATTTTTCAAGCATGTTAATGTCATCGGTATCTCATATCGTATATCTAACTCACCCCTGTCACGGGTAAGTGGAATTGAAGACTTGCGAGTAATTTTTCAATCCAAATTTACTTTCGCAAGTATTAAGAGATGTATTGCATTTGTTTTACTGAACCATACTCGTATACGCTAAAACTCTTATATTCGGCGTTTGCGCGTTCCAAACTGAAGTACTCCTGTTTCATTTGACCGCCGTATTTCGAATATCATTGCCATATTGCAAGAATTGAAAGGATCCAGACAATATTTTTCAATTTCGGTTTGCCCAACTTACTCTTCTCGGACCTTATTCCCACTAATGAATCTCTCCTTAATTTTTAGGGTGCTTTGCCGTGTTGTTGATTGCCCCGTGCTCCTTAAGAGGATCTTCAATAACATTCCGGCTAAAGCTTTTCGGAGTTATGAGTTCATCCATATTGGTATTTTTAAAGCGCTTTATGATGCTCTAACCACGAGAGTCTAAATTGAGTTCAACAGAATTTCTACATCATTACTGAGTACTAAATACTTTTCATAAGTAAAGCAGTTGAGTAATTTTTATTAAAAAGCAAAACTGATTTGAAATCGGAAGTGCATTTATTTGAAATGATTGAGTGAATCGGAAAATAAACTTGATTACAATTTTTTTTTAAAAAGTCATATCCTATTATACTATCAAAAGTTTTCCACGTGTTACGAACATAAAACGTGAACGCTTGATCAAGTAAACTAACTAAACGTTTTTTGATTTACTAAATTAGTTGTATTTATTGATTTTTAAGTTAACGGATCTTTTATTAATTTAACTCAATAAGAAATAAAAAATAATCCTGACCATTTAATGTTTTCTAGTAATAAATGGCAGGAGCGAAGTTTAAAAAATTAATATCCTCGCTAAAATCCGATACTTGAGTTTGGGTTTCATCATCATCTAAATTAGAGAAGATTTCACGATTGTCATTTTCATTGAAACTAGACTCTTCACTCCGCTGATTAATATTTGAAGACATATAATTAATACGAGTAATTTTTTGTAGAGGCCTCTGCTCCGATTGAACAATATTAACATTAAGGCCGAATTTCCTAATGTCCTTTGGTTATAAAATGATGACCCTGTATCCACACCCATTCTCTATATTTTAGTCTTGAGATTTGAATTTGACAAGAATCTTGGTTTATTTCGATTTACAGAAAATCTAGAATTAATACGTATTATAATATTTCCTAACCCAAGGTTATATGCAAAATCATTAAGGTTTTGATTTGGTTTCAACAGCTGATGTAGCAGGGTCTTTGGTCGTGAAGAAAGAAGGATGTCACAAAAAGGTCGACGAAGCCCATAAATTAAAATACGAAGAGCATTTTCTCTACCTCGCCCATTTAACGTATCACCAACTTCATTATTATTATTATTATTATTATTATTATTATTATTATTATTATATGTCATTACGTGCTTATTTTTTATAACTGTCACATGTTCTTGTCATAATAACCTGCAATAGAAAAATTACCTTGCCTACGGATACGAGGAGTCTTTTATCTGCGTATATCTGATCCAGTATTGTAATCATTGCATTAAACACTATTAAATGACGACAATGTCGTATAGCTAGAACTAGACATTTTATTCCTAGGTATGCCTAGAGCTACGTAATAATTCTCCAATCCTGCATGGTAGTACAGACAACATGAAGCATCTAACATATGGTAAGGACTTAACTAAATTTAAACTGGAACTTCCTGATTCAATTGTAGGATTTATTGTTGCTGGCATCTAGCCTCTACATTTTGTTTTTTTTTTATCGAATAAGAGCCAACGTAAGAGAATCGAGTTTATCAGCTAATTCTTGCCTGTCATATTTAATTCCCTGTAGTTTTTTTGTCTAATACCTATCTAGTATTATCACTAATTTTCTTAGTACGAGTATTATAAAATAAATCAAATTATATCACTAATATTATAAATGCGTAAGCTTGTGAGCATTGTACATTATTTTTGCCATGGATGTGCAGACTTTTGAGGTTGCTCCATAACTTATTAGATGGGGGAGAAGTATTCCATTTATGTTGGCAGCACCATCTTTCTGATTTCCTGATGTCAACTGTGGCTGTGTTTCTTGCAGGCTTATAATCCCGCTATGATGCATCCGTGTTTAGTCTTCTCCATTTGGCATGCAACTTGTTTCGTTTCTGAATTGCAGTACTAACGTTCTTGTTGAACCATGGGCAAGATTTATTAAAGCTGGGATAAACGTCCAGCCATTTCGTAATGTCCCAAGGGTCCGGCGGAAATCAATTAACTAATAATAAAGTTAATGGTCCTAGTCTTACTTATTCTTATACTGAAAATCATAAAATCTTAAAATTTATTTCCAAAATATCTTTGGATTGCGCACTAAGCCTAAAGATAGTAATTAAGTGAATCAGTTTTTTACAGAGGCAAGAACAGGAACAGATCTAGATTTTCTTGTGAACAAATGTACCACATAATGTTCCGGCCAAAAAGAAGAGTCAAGTACTCTGTCAAAAAATGTGTCAGGCACTGTTATCCTAAAAGACGAAATGTCTCTTTCATATTTAAAATTAAATTTGTAGACGCTGATGTTGGTCGTGGGTGCAACACTAAGCTTGGAACAAATGTAACTCCTAATATCCGTATCAGTCAGCGATACATGCAACCTCGATACAAAAATGTCCCTACGAGGTGGAACGGCAGTCACCACCCTAGCAGCATCGAGTTGAGAGACCACGTTGGGTAATCGCTCCACAGCAAAAACCGTATGTAACGACCTCAAGCGCTTTTTCTTTATTTGTATCACAAACAAAACGTGAATAGAAGTGGTTGGTGAGGCAGCCGAACCGTTACCAGGAAAATAATAAGAGATTGTCCACTAACAACAGAGTTGGAAAGCGGCAGAGCAGAGAGGGAACGTGAGTTACGTGGCAGAGGCGGTAAAAGTTACAAGAACCGTTTCGGAACTATTATTATTTAAGGCCATTGAACCTGAATTAGCAATAGCTATTATATAATAGCACTTATATCCGTAGCCAATGCACTAATATCTGTGTTGTTTTTAGCACTGCTCTTGTATGTCGCCTTCGCCTTTTCTTTTTCATTCGCGTTGCTTTTGTTCCTTTTCGCATTAACTTTAGCTGGTGCCAAACTGATATTTATTGCCCTTTTCATATCGTCAATTTCCAGAGCTATATCGTTAAACCTTATCTCGAAAGCAGTCATAATTGCTTCCAGACAGTGTCAAGCGCCTTCGATATTCTATCCGGCGCATTAACATATCCAGGACAGAAGTACGGACTTTGGCCCTCAAAACAGGGGCGATGAAAAAGTATTTTGCAAAGCCACTGCAAGGCACAATTAAAGGTTCACTCATACCAAAACCTTTGTCGCACTTTCCACAAAAATCGTCCAGGGTGAAAATTAAAAGGAGAATAAATAAATAAATAAATAATAAAAGTAAAAGGAGTTATTCTGGAGCACTTGTTTACAAAAAAGAACAAGAGCTATTCCGGAGCACGGGAAACAGCTGGCATAACATTTATTCGAATAGTTTATACTTTTATTCGAATAATATTACTCGAATACTTTTATTATTGAAATAGTACTATTCGAATAGTTGTATTGAGGTATTGGATGGAATGGGAAATTACCTACTATTCACGTGCATAAAAGAACCTCTAACAGGAGATTTACTCTAATTTTAGTAAATACACATAAAGAAATATTTCAGTTATTTTTACATAATATGTATTGTGCTAGATTTTAAAGCAAGATATTTCGGGTGCAAAGTTTAGTGCATTCATCACTTGAACACATGCATGCGTTTTATGTTTGTACATACCCGGCAGTCAACTGCCAAACTGGTTAGTCAACATTCTAGTTCATTAACTCGAATCTCATGGTCTTATTCATACTAGTTTGAGCGAGTGCAAAGTTTCCGCTATCATAAGCAGAAACAACCCTCTAAAATTGTCGATACATGCATACGCGAACCAAAAAGAAAACAATTCAGTATTCGGGCAGCAATCGTTCAGTTAACAAAGCCGTCCTACATTTTAATTTTCTCTTCAATCAATATTCTGAAAGCCCGTTTTACGAAGCAATTAAAGGAAAATTAATTTTTTCCACTGTCAGATTTTATATAAAATTCGGATAAAAAATCATTTTTCATTTAAATATCTATCGTGAAACCGGCTGTGAGTATTTAAATATTAATTTAATTAGATTGAATATAAAACTTTCTTGTAAATAATAGTTCTGATAGTAAAATCATAAACCTTTTGAGAGTTTCGTGCTTCAAATAGTACATTTGGTTTGCAGATCATGTAAGTACGTGCATGTCAACAAAATCACCCTTATTTTTTGCAACGTCGCTTCTGCATAACGGCGTACCAGCGACGCAAAAAAGAGTAAGCAGTGCTCAAATGAAAACGAAACGAATACTTGTCAAAGCAATCGAGTAAGTAAATAACAACTTTTTGGAATAATCAAAGTAACCTTTTTTTGATAAAAAAATGTTAACAAACTCAAAAAAAAATATTTAATTGTTTTTATTTTTCAGGATTGACTTATTGTGATTGTGAAATGCAGTTTTCATAAATAAAATAACAAGGAATAGCGGAATCATTTAAAAGCTGCAAAAACTAAAAGGGCGAGCAGAGACACGCACAATACAAGGTGGTTAAAAATAGCACTTTTAAAGAAATTTAGTTACTAAGAACTTGCACATTATGTACAGAATTCCATACTCGAGTTGCCTGCATGGTTATTTACAAAGAACTCCGAAACTTATAATTTTATCCATAAAAAGCTTATATTTCCTTAAATTTCCTTAATTTTGTATAAATATATTTTTACAAGTATGGATTAGATCCTATCTGAAATTATTATTTAAATTTTCAAGTAGTCATGAAACGAGCACTTGGCCTTGAAAATGTACAGGCCGTAAAATCAATAAAAAATGTTGGTACAAAAAAGCAATATTTAAATTTTCCATAAAATGTTTCAAGAAAATTTAAAGATTTCTGCCTGTGAAATCAATTATAAAATTCATTCAGGGATATTTAAAAAAGAACTAAATTACTTTTTATAAATGTTTTCCAAGGGCAAAATTGCTATGCATAACGACTATACTTTTATTGAAATTTGTTTCAATTGTTCAATATAGTGAAGTAATATTTATTTTGATAGACACATATTTTATATATGATGACTGAATTTTCATTTTAAATGTAAATTGGAATTTTCGTGCATTTTTCAACCCAAAATGAACTAACCTACTATGAAGTGGTACAGTAGTAGGTATGATACTGATGCATAGATTAACTAGTATTACGGCTGGTATGATACCGGTGTATGTACTGACTAGTATGTAAACTGGTATGATCCTGGTTTATATACGGACTAGTATGTTGAATGGTATGATCTTGATGTATATAATGACTAGTGTGTCAACTGGTGTATTGCTGGTACAGAGACTGACTAGTATGCCAATTGGTATGGTGATAATGCAGAAGCGGACAATTGCCATCTCGTAGGACATCGTCGGGTTAAAAATACCAGTTGCCAACATGGCAAAATTACAGAACTCGATCTAGTTGAGCCGGTTTGGCAAACTGGTATTTGACTAGTATAAAGCTATTGAAGTGACTACAGGGTACGTTTGGATTTACACGGTGTCCAAAAAGTTCGAATAAAGACTTTGTAACTTATTTAAAACACCAATCGAGTGAGCTTTCATTTTATATTTTGTTCTAAATAGAGTATTGTTCCTATGACTCTCAAACCACGACAGACTCAAATCTGTAATAGTCGTATTATAGTTATTAAAAATAGACGAAGAAGCGGAAGACCGCGAACGGTTCGTAATAGTGGCAATATAAAAGTTGTGAGGCTCAGCTAAAAAAATAGCTGCGAAATTGAATTAAACCCAATCTTCAACACATTTAATTTTGAATAAGGATCTTGACCTGAAAGCGTATAAGAAACAAAAAATTCACGGCGTTTCTACATCAGGGAAAGAAAATGATGAATTCATATTTTCTGATGGAAATTTTTTCGTTCTACAGCAATCTTTCAACTCGCAAGTGATCGAGTATGGCCAGTGTCTTAGTAATAAACACCTACTATAAATATTTATTGATGCTACAAGAACTCTTTTAAATAAAAATTGATAAGGGTTTACCATACCTTGTTCTTTAAAAGGACTTTAATTTTGTATTCGAACTTTTTGGACACCGTGTATATACAATTGTGTGCATAAGGAGTAGTTACATTTGTTTATTCGAATACTTACTATTCTAATAGTTGTCATTTATTGGAATAGTTCTTAATTCGGCATTTGAATATTTTTTTATTATTATTCGAATAATTAAATAACTATTCGAATTACTGGCGGCCGCCGTCGCGTGACGGTAGTGTTGCTGACCTACCGCACCGAAGGTCCAAGGCTCGAGCCCTGGGCCTTTACTCTGTAGTTCTATTCGAAACAAAATTTGTTCGCTTTCGAGTGATTCGAACTCTGTAAGAAATTTTCGAGTAGAACGCATTCGTTGTTCGAGTTCCATTCTGTTCTCTTCGGATTTGATTCATCCCCTTTCGATTGTAGAAAACTTGGTACTCACTATTTCGAAAGCATATGCCTATATGGTCGAAAGTTATAAAATCATATTCTACAACAATTTAGTAAACGGAAATCCACAAAAGCGTATGTTCTTATGATTATAATAAAACAATAATCATTTTTTTCATCAAGAAATCATTTTTATCGCAGAAAGAGTTAAGCAATCGCTGTTGACAGAAAATAATTGAAGAATTCAATGTAAAATATTTGAAAATTTCAAGAAAACAAAATTTTCACAGATAAGAAGTATTTACATATTTAAAAAATATTTATTGTATTTAATAAAAAGAAAATAAAAGATTTAAAATTACTTGTGCAAGCACTTTCTTTCGAACCTGCAACCGCACGCGTGGTAGTCGAGATTCTTATCACAAGATTCTATTCACTGCGACATGTTGAGATTTATGCAAAGAGATTTATGCAAAGTGTTGTTGTATTTTGCTTTGCGCTGGAAATTTGTGACACAGTGATGCCTACTATTATGGAATATTTTCTAAAGTAAATTCTACCGAACTACAGAGTACCTATGTGTATTAGAATCGCTTTTTGCTTTCGAGTAGAATAGCCTTTCGAATAGAACTACAGAGTAAAGGCCCTGGTATAGGTAACATCAAAAGTGGCTTGAAAAAGTTTTTCAAAAACGGCGTGGCCCCTCGGCAGTGGTTTGGTAAAGTCGCCGAGTGTATTTTAGCCATGGAAGGCTTATCAGCAAAAAATGTATCTGCTTTGCAGATGCCGTTCAATGGGCAAAAAAACTGTAGGTCCTGCCAATTTGTGGGAAAAATGAGAAGCAGCACACCACAAATTGGCAGGGAAGCTCGGCCTTATATATTTCTGTTTTACTGGTTTTTCTCTCTATCCACTTTACTTCGTTGATCCCTATCCGACTTAAAATGCCTGGTGTTTGCTTATACGTTTGAAGTCGCTCTCCAGTACGCGCACAATTCATTCAAAATGTTCATTTTCGACGTGGTTAATGGCTTAACTGACTTGCGCTGATCTGCCTTTCCATACTTCAACAGTTATATCTAATTACTACTATATAACCACCATTACTAGGGTAGTTTTCGAAATTAGCAATATTTATAAAAAGCTATATATCTTGACTTTGCAATGCGAAATCCCAGTTCGCCGATAAGATTAGTTCATTTTATCCCTAGTACGTAAGACCAGGGTATTACTCTGTATGTAATTTCCTGTAACTTCATTGCACATTTCTAGTCTGCAAGATATTGTTATGATAGCCCGAATAATAATAATAAACAGCATCAAAACGCTGCGATTCCAGAGGCTAAGCTGAACACAAGATCTGACCTACGAACTTTTATATTACAATGTACAAGAAACCTACACCAAACACAATATAATCTATTTGCTCCCGACATCGACCCGAGGGACTCTAACTTAGAATTCCAAAGCAAAGTGGTGGCAAATTATTAACATCTACATATACTCCCTGTTACGTGTTGCCCAAAGGAATATCATCCCAACATCAGTGCGTTACTAAGAGGTGATAACCGTTCAATCCTCGGCGACGCACACCACGATCTCTGGCACTGTAACTTGTCAGCGGATAGCAGAGTCGGCCCACCAGATTAGCAGGCAAGTGACACAGCTCTACGGGCATCTCCATCGTAAGTCGGACACAAACATGGCTTCCGGAACTCCCACAGAACAACATCTGCTTTGAATACCATAACGACACAGATAAACTATGGTTTGAACCAACACCCTGCAAACCATAGGACGGTGCTAGTGGCACTTCACCTTCCCAAAGCCTTCGACACGGTCAACCACGCCACACTCCTAAGAGACTTGGAAAAGACACCGCTCCCTGCCCTTCTAAAAAGGTAGACCGAGAACTACCTCAGGCGGCAGTCAAGTGCAGGAACAAGAAACATAGACCTCGAAGAATCAAACAAGGGGTGCAACAGGGTGGTGTCCTATCCCCGTTTCTGTTTAATTTCTTTATTTTGAGGCTTCCTCCCCCACCAGAGGGGGACGACTGTACGAGTATGGCTTCTGGTAAGGATCCCTCCATAGATGAACTCTGTACTAAGATAAACTGTACGAATAAATCGACGGGGACTCTATTTACAACGGGCAGATGGGACAAAAGTTAAACGGCCAAGTAGATGGAGTACCACTACCTATTGTCAACCACCCCAAAATCATGGGCGTGATGTTTGACAACGGCCTCTACTTCGCTAGTCATGCCACCGGAATAGCCTCAAAGGTACAGAGCCGCAACCAGATCCTTAAGTCACTTGGCGGCAGCACTGGGGGAAAAAATAAGGAAACGTTGCTTGCTACTTATTAAGCCATTGGCCAACCGGTTATTGATTACGCTCCGCTCATATTGGCGCCTAACCTCGCTGACACCAATTGGAGGAAGTTGCAAGTCAGCCAAAACACCGCCATCAGAACTGCTACGGGATGTCTGCTTATGTCATCTGAGTCTCACCTCCATCAAGAGAATAAAATGCCCAAACTGTTGAGCAGACAGTTTCCAATGAACTACCACAAATGTAGTCATCTGAACCATCACCTATTGGATGAAGCTCTGCGTCATAGAAACATAAGAAAACATCTCCGTAAGCACTGTGATAATATTCATCCATAAAGAGTGATATACAACCACCTGAAATAGCTGAAGAAGTGCGTGTCCTTACGAGGAGGACTAGAGTCATGCTAGCACAACTTAGTTCTGGATACTGTAACAGGTTAAACTCTTACTAGTCCAGAATAAACCCCACCATACCAAATACTTTCCCTGCATGTGGTATGTCCCCTCACGAGACTAAACCTCTCTTCACCGATTCAATTTAACCTACTCCAATATCACCCTGTTGAAAGTGCTCGTTTCTTGGAACTTCCGTTAGAAGAACTTGATGACAATTCTCAGAGTGATAGTGCCCATTAGGCGGGCCGAAGCATTGTTTATAACAAAAACAACAACAACAACAAAACGATGCAACTCTTGACCATTAACAGAAAGTAGATTGACTTTTGGTATGTATCGATAGCTTTGTCTTTGAGGGGTTCACGTTAAGTCCCACGGTCTTCGCCCATTCCTTCAGCTTCCACAATTCCCCATGCATGATTCCACTGATAAAGGTATTTTAATTAATTTTTTTTATTTAAAGTTGATGCGACCGCCGTGGTGTGGTGGTTGCGTTGCCTGGCCCACTACGCTTGAGGTCCCAGGTTCGAGTGACGCTACTGGCAACATCAAAATATTTGGATAAAGTTTTTTCAAAAATGGGGCAGTGGTCAGCAACCCTCAGAGTGTATTTCTGCATGAAAAAGCTTCTTAGCAAAAACTCATATGCATTTGCAGATGGCTTTCGGGGTCCCCCAAATTGATAGAGTAAATCGGCCTTTTTCGTCGGAGGCAGTTCTAATTTTTATTTTAAAGTCTACACAAACACAAAACGGTCGACAGGAATGAGATTTATACCATTACTAAATTGAAGATACCACAATAGTATAACTAAAATCAGATACAAAAATAATAATTTCAAAGCTTTCAAAAAGCACTGGATTCCTATCCACAATTTAAGAAGATAGAAAGCACTTGTTTCCAATCCTTCAACATTTTAACAAAAGTTAATTATTGAAAACATATTAACTGTCGGAATACACCGAGCAACACAGGGGAGATATCAAGGTACAAGTACAAAAGATAATAACGAGGGCTTTGGTAAAGCAAACATTTTATTTTTGGACACATTAGGTTAGCCATTCTGGTAGGGTCGTCGGCCATACCGAAGGTAGGGTTGTCGGCCATACCGAAGTTCCTAAAAGTAGATCGCAGGGCAGGCAAGTTCAAAATCAATTAGTGTAAAAACGAGATAAATTCTTTAGGAGTCCTTTTTCAGCAAAAACTTCTTCCGTACTATAGAATCATTAAAAATGGAGACTTACCTTTGTCTTACGATGCACGGTCTATTAGTGCACTCAGTCAGAGAAGCCTTTTTATACACATACACACATATTTAACGACTGTCAATTCTCTTTATTATTATAAATAGTAGTGTTGGAAGAAACAGGGATCATCGAAGTGTAATGTGTAAACTTCTTAAGGCTCGGTAGTGGCTATCCAGAAAAGTTACTCCTCGTTGCCTGTAACTGTGCCTCTGCTGCTGCTTGCAACTGTGTCTCTGCCTGTGTCTTGTTGATGTGTAACTATGTTGTTGTTGTTGTGGTAACGACAAAAACACTCCTCGAAGGTTTTGGGGTCAAATTAACAGTCCTTGGGCGGATTTGAACCTGGTACGCTTCGTTTTTTTTCCACCAATACTTTCCTCATTATGAGAAGCAGCAAAGAAAGGCTATTTCGCTGAGCCGCCTTCGCCTTGATGACCACCCATCAGTGGCGTAGCGAGGATTTTATGAAGGGGGATGATAAAAATTGACGACAACTTCATTCGTTCATATGTGCATATGCCTTTCTTAACGTTATATATTTCTTACCTACTCGTTATTTAATGGGGTATTCATAATTTATTAAAATTTAAAAAATAAACACAGTCATCGACTGATACTGATCGTGAACGGTTGTCTACAGTGCGTTGAGTTATTTTCTTGTGTTCTTTTACATCTCTTTCGTTTACTCTCAAAACGTGCGAAAGAATTTCTTTCAATCTAGTTGTGTTAATAAGTGCATATATAGTTTTCGCAGCAAATTTTTGAAAATAATGTCCCGGCCGGGACCCCCTCTTGGGGATAACAGGTTCGCTGAGTTATCCCCAAGCCCAAAAGCCAAGCGAAAAAAGACTCAAAAACCCCAACCTTTTGTATTTGATAATGAATCATATCCACCTTTACAGCCAAAAAAGAAACAACAAAACCCAAGATATTTAGTGGTAAGTGCTGTGAATTCAGACAAACCATTAAATAAATACTCTTGCTTTGCTGTGCATAAAGCCCTGAAAGGCGTAAGCTCCGAAATCCTTAAAATCTCTGAACTAAGAGATGGTAATCTTTTACTATTTGTAAAAGACGAGCACATTGCACAAAAATTCTTAGCAACAAAATTGCTCTTTGGAATTTGTGAGGTTAAGATCGAGTTACACAACAATCTTAACTACTCAAAAGGCACAATTTTCGCCCCATGTCTTAACGACGTACCCGATAATGAAATTGTTGATAACTTAAGAGAACAGGGTGTTGTGTCAATCTACAAATTTACCAAGAACATCAATAACAAACAGGTCCCCAGTGGGGTAGTCCTATTAACGTTTGATATTTACCAATTACCTGAAAAGGTGGAAGTCTCCTGGTACACTACCAAGGTAAGACCATACTACGGAAATCCAATGAGGTGCAAAAATTGCCAGCTTCTTGGCCACACACTGAAGCGATGCACCAGAACCCGTGTATGCGATAGTTGCGCTCTTCCCCCCCACAACCCAGAACCTTGTTCCCGCTCCTTTTGTGCTAACTGCGCAGGTGATCACCACGCTTCCAGCAAAGCGTGCCCAAAATTTAAACAAATGAAAGAAATTATCATTATAAAAACAGACAACAAATGCTCTATGAGCGAAGCAATCAAAATCCACAGATCACAAATTCCCCCCACTTTAAATGTAGCTTCCACTACATTTGCTAACATAACAAAAAATAACTCAAACAATACACAAGAAAACGAAACAATCGATCAATGTACTCACAATCAAAACACACTCACAAGCAACAACAACGTCGAAAAAACAAATAACGACACAAAAGAAAATGAAAAAAATGAGAACAATAATAAATTAAATTATACAAGCGCAACAACAATTGCATCAGTCGATGACTCGTCAGCGCATGCAATGATTTCCTCACTCCTTTCACACCTCACCACTCCCTCCCTAACCCCCTCACTCCCTTCCTCCTTTACCTATACTCTAAACCCCTCCCTCCACCCACCTCTATCCCCCGACTCTAATATGATAGAGCAATGATAAAAATCCTCCAATGGAACATAAATGGTCTAATAAACAACTACCCAGATTTAAATATCTTAATAAATGAAAATTACCCTGAGATAATTTCTCTGCAAGAAACACATATCCCATTCAATAAAACAGCATATGCTCCAAATAAATACCACAGCTACTTTCATAATAGTAGTACAAACACTACCTGTAAGCAAGGAGTCGCTGTCTTTGTTAAAAAATCGATAAATCATAAACATTTTCAGATAGTTTCTGATATTTCGTGTATAGCAGTCGAAGTAGATATTGGCTTCAAGATCACCATTATAAACTGCTATATCCCGCCTCATCAACCATTTCAGACCAGTGATATTTCCCGTATACTGAACCGCTTCTCCACCCCAGTAGTATTAATGGGCGATTTTAATGCGTGGAGTCCTCTGTGGGGCTCTTCCTCTACAAACAATAGAGGAAAACAAATCGAAGACCTAGTACTTTCCAATGATCTCATTGTCCTCAACGACGGTTCCCCTACTCACTTTTCGACTCACGGGACCTTTTCCAATCCAGATGTTACCCTAGCTTCAGCTTAAGCTTTCTTCCTGTACAATCGATGATCTCCACAGCAGCGATCACTTCCCAATCGTAACCTCTCTTTCAATCCCCAACTCATACCATATCAAACCTAGGTCAAAATTCATAACTGAAAAAGCAGACTGGCCAACCTTTTCCTCCCTCTCTACCTCACTTTCCAAAAACAAGCCTCCCTATCAGAATATAAATGCTGAAACCTCAGCAATTAAGTCTATCATCCGCTCAGCTGCCCATTTATCAATACCCCAAACCAACACTAAGAAATTCTCAGCAAAACTGCCCTACTGGTCAAACCTTCTCACAATTCTAAGGAAAAAAAAGAAAAGCTTATGGTCAAAATACAAACATAATAGAAGTGACTATAACCTTATAGAATATAAAAAGGCCAACGCAGCTTTCAGAAAAGAACTGAAGTCAGCTAAGAGACAGTCGCTAGAACTATTAACATCTAACATAAATCCATCATCAAGCCCTAAGCAAGTGTGGTCTGACATAAAGCGGCTCACAGGTTGCAATCAGCGCACCGCTATTACTCATATACACACAGATCAAGGCCCCCTTTACTCTCCCCGAGATATTTCTGAAAAGTTCGCTGATACTTGGTCCTCTTACTCAAATAACTCCAATTTCCACTCGAGTTTTAACTCCACAAGGAATGCCACCATTGCCGAAAATTATAACAACCCTTCACCTACACCGACAGGCCTTTCGATCGAAACAAATTTCACACTAAACGAACTCATCTCCACGCTATCTACCCTGAGAGGCAAAACTCCAGGCGTGGATAAAATATCCTATCCGATCATAAAAAATACTCCCAGTAACATAAAAGCAAGATTGTTGAACCTATACAATCAAATCTTTAACACGGGTATTTACCCCCAACAGTGGAAGGTGGCCACAATTATTCCCATACCCAAACCCTCCAAATCGTCTTCGTATATTAAAAATTACAGACCCATTTCTCTCCTGCCCTGTATGTCTAAAATATTGGAAAAGATGATTGCGGTCCGACTTATGTGGTATGCAAAAATAAACAAACTTATAACCCCTCATCAGTTTGGCTTTCAGAAAGGGCTTGGAGTAATGGATCCCCTCCTCCTCTTTGAGCACTTCTCTTCCACGGCCATAGCAACTCGAAATCATGTTTCTGTCCTAACTCTAGATTTCGAAAAAGCATTTGATAGAATTGGAGTACACATCGTACTTAATGAACTAAAACGTTGGAAAATTGGCACCAAAATTTACAACCTAGTAAAATCCTTTTTATGCAACCGAAAATTCACCGTCTCCGTAAATGGCCACAATTCTAAAATCGTTAACTTATATAACGGAATACCCCAAGGCTCACCCCTATCAGTGGTCCTTTTTACCCTAGCTTTTAACAAAATCAGCGATATAATAAACTCTCACTCACTCGTCCAACATTTTGTTTATGCAGATGATGTCCTAATCTTTACAAAAATTAAAAACCTGAACAAGGTCAAAGACAAATTCCTGCAAATTTTGGGCGAGATAGCAAAATGGTCAGAAACTTCTGGTGCCAATATCTCCACTAGCAAATGCTCCACATTTCATATATGTAAAAAACACAATTGCTCATTCCCAACCCTTTCCTTTTCTAATGCCCAAATTCCACATTCTAACACACTAAAAATTCTCGGTTTAATTTTCGATAAAACTCTTACGTATAAGGAACACTGTAAATATGTTAGATTAAGTTTATTTACTAGACTCAATATTATTAAGTACTTATCATCTAAGCACTGCCAATGTCACCCTAATACACTTCTAAATGTCACAAAAGCACTATTGTTGTCAAAGATCGACTACGGCCTTGCAATTTACGGTCACTGTGCGAAAAGTCACATCAAGCTCTTACAAGCACCCTATAACACGGCAGTTAGGAGGAGTATTCGCGCTTTTCCAACATCTCCAACAAAAGCAGTTTTATCAGAAGCCGGTCTACCAGAAGTTTCGAAACGAGTCGATCGCAACACAATGATGATTATCCCTAAACTGTTCCATTGCAAAAACGAGCTCTTACTCAAACAAATTACTTTGGCCAAAAAATGTACTCACAACAAGTTGTCTGTTATCATGCGTTGCCTCAATATGGCTGCGAAGCTACAAATCGCAGCAACTCCAGCTTTAGTTGAAATAGATATTGTTCCGCCTTCTGTTTCAATGACACCATCGCTGATTAATATTCCGCAGAAGCATAGCAAACGTTTTACCAGCAACAGCGAGTATCGTCAACTTTTCGCTGAAGCCGTCCATCCATTCAAAGATTGGGATCTTATCTTCACCGACGGATCGAAATCTGACACCAGTACTACATTTGCAGTGACAAATAATCAAGGTGCCACCATTGCTGTCTTCTCCTTACCAATGTACTGCTCAATATTCACTGCCGAAGCAGCTGCCATATTTGAAGCGGTGCTATTTGCATCATTAACTGGAAAGAGATCTGTTATCTGCTCAGACAGCAAATCCGTAATTGAAGCAGTTTTCAACCAATCAAATACTATGCCTATAGCTATTCAAATCCGCAATATTTTAATTAAGCACACCAATAATATCAAGCTAATGTGGGTGCCTGCACACATGGGTATACATGGTAACGAAATTGCCGATAAGAGAGCGAAGGACGCAGCAAACGAACCTCTGCAAACATCTGGCCATTTTACTGACAACGACATAAGGCTACTAGTTAAGAAAACTATCTATGATGCCCAATCAGACGAATGTACTAACTACAATCACCACTATAAAGTATCCAATCCAAGTGGCAAGAAACCATATTACTCTATTAACTGCTCCAGCAATAAGATAAGAACATTCGTACGACTTCGAGTTGGACACACAATTTCCACACACGCTCACATCCTAAATAGCTCACAGAAGCCCAACTGCCCTTTTTGCGAAGATAGTGATTTTAGCGTTACGCACATCCTAGACGACTGCCCAGGCTTGCAACGGAACAGAAATTCAGTATTTGGCACAAGTGTACCATCCAGCCTCCTACAAACCACAAGTGACCGTAATATTCAACTAATCACTGAATTCATATCGCTATGTAATGTGAACATATAACAGCAAACATTATTTGACTTACTTATACCCATTTTACAATTATCTTAAAATCAATCTTTAGCACGCTAGCAAATAGTTCATTTAACCATATAAATACAAAATGGAAATTACTTCTAACTTAAACTTAATTCTTTTCTCATTCACACAAACATCTTTATGTCAACTATATATGTAAATATATTTTTTGTATGTACAATATCACCTTTAAAACTAACAAGTCTTATACCCTTTTTATTGCACATACTAAAACGTAAGCCGAAGGCCCAGGCAGCCAGTGATTTAGTTTGTAAGTGGAATAATTATTAATAATTGTTTCTCTTTTAAATAAATAAATAAATAAAATAAAAAATAAACAATGACAAATGTACCAGATGAGGCGGAGATGGTACTGAATAAATGTACAAGCCGATTGAATAAAATAATAAACTTACTGTATTTTTTAAATTAATTAGTGTATAAGTTGTGTTTTATTGCACGCGTGTGCTTTGTTGAGTAACATTTAAAATTGATTCTTAATAGCTACCCTAACTGTCCACCTAACCCACGACGTTGGGTAACGCTGCTGCTGCTCTGCTGGTGGTTAGCGACGTTGACACAATCGTTGCGCTAACGATGTTTACCTGATGATGTTGTAATAGCTGTTGTCGATGCAGCTAAACATGATGAAGAGAATTGTGGCGCTTGTGATGTTGTCATAGCGCAATGACCACAGTGGATAGTAATAGCTATTGTTTTGCTGACACAGCGACGTGTGCCAACCACGATATGCGATCGAGCCGTATGATCGCATTTCTGCTGATCTAGCTAGTTGCATGAAGTGGCATGCTGTATTAATTTGGCTGAATGTGATTGTCCTGGGCGAAGGCTAGGAAGACAACTGTGACATTTGGTTAGTGACGTATGTGGGAAGAAACTTATGATAACTCTTCCCCTTCTAAGTGAGGGACGTCCGCGGACCTTGTGGGGGCGTTTTCAATAACCGCTTTGATGGATTTGGCTAAGGACGCTTTCTTTCTGTTCGCTGCCGCTCGCTGAAATTGCGTATCCGAGCATTCCTGTCATGAGTAGGGCTCCCAAAGCGGCGAAACTCACCAGGTTATTGCGTTTGATGCTTTGCTGCAGATGTTTAATATGCTGAAGGTTTGGCTGATTTACGTGGCGAGGGTGAGGTGCGCTCAGAATTTCTGTGTGCTGTGCCTAGCGATAATCAATATATCGCAAACTTCTTTGCTCAATTTTTCACTTCTAACTATTCTGCTGTCACCAATTCAAACTCTCAAAATTATCCCTATAAGCTACCAATTATATGCGCCAAAGATGTTCTAATTTGCCTTAAAACCTTAAAGGAATCTTTTAAATATGGTCCTGATAGGTTTCCTACATGTTTATTGAAAAAGTGTGCGAACCATATTAACCAACCCCTTACCAATTTGTTCAATCTATCACTAAAGTCTGGTGTTTTTCCAACTGCTTGGAAAGAATCGATTCTTCTACCGCTGCATAAAAGCGGGAGTAGGTCTTCTATAGAGAACTATCGTGGCATCGCAAAGCTTTCTGCCATCAAAAAATTGTTTGAAGCTATTGTTACAAATCCACTTACGGGTCCGATCTCTACTTTGATAGCTGACTGCCAACACGGGTTCAGTAAGGGAAAGTCCACAGCTACGAATTTACTTGAGTTTACCAGTCATGTCTCCAATGGCTTTAGAAAAAATCTGCACACCGACGTTATTTATACGGATTTCAGCAAAGCTTTTGACAAAGTGTGTCACTCATTACTTATTCATAGACTCGATCAGTTGGGCTTCCAGCCGGGTCTTAATCGCTGGATTTCTTCTTACCTTACAAAGAGTAGTGTTTAAAAATTTAGTATCCGATGTCATTTATGTCTCTTAGGGGGTTCCTCGAGGAAGGTATCTTGGCCCGATTCTGTTATTGTTGTTTATAAATGATATTTCTACAATAATAAAATTTTCAAAAATGTGAATGTAATCTGACGACGTAAAGCTTTTCATGTCATTCGCGTCATTTGAAGATAGAAATAAGCTACAATCAGATCTAGATACACTAGTTACTTGGTGCGATTTAAATTATACGCCACTTAACCTTAAAAAATGTGAACACATGGGTATTTCGCGTGGAATTTCTCAGCCGGCTTCCTATACAATTAAAAATTATAGTCTTGAGCAAGTGTATGATTTTGTAGACCTGGGGGTTACTATGGACTGTAAACTCAGTTTCAACCGCCATATTAACACAATAGTCAATAAGGCTAGAGGTGTCCTAGCATTCGTTAAACTATGGTCTAAAGAATTTAGCGACCTTTATGTAACTAAAGCCCTCTTCACTACATTAGTCAGGCCGATACTTGAATATGGTTCTATAATTTGGAACCCGCGTTACCAGGTTCATGTAGATCGCCTTGAATCAGTTCAAAAGCAATTTTTACTATTTGCCTTAAGAGATTTTCATTGGAATCCCTCGTACAATCTGCCACCCTATACGAATCGTTTAAAACTCATTAATCTACATACAGTTTCTAGTCGGAGGGAAATGCTTGGAATTATTTTTATGATTAAATTGCTAAATGGTTCACTATCCAGCCCATTTCTTCTAAGTGAAGTGAACTTCAATGTACCGTCTCGTCCTTCAAGGCGTTTTAAACCTCTAGTCTTAAAACAGTGCCGAACCAATTTTCAGTTAAATGAGCCTTTTCGCTGTTTGTGTCAAGATTATAACTCTCTTTCTGGTAGATTTGATATTTCAGACTCGCTTTTCAGTATAAAAAAATCAATTCTTTCTATCCTAAATTCATAGCTACTAATTGTTTCTTATTCTTTGACTTCTATATTAACTTCTAACAATAATTTTATTATGTTAACTAGTTATTTCTTAATGTATAATCTATCTTATATCTACCTTACTTAGCTGATGAGGTTTTCCCTGTAGCTGAGCAGTTTTAGATCTCGACGATTAACAAACCAAAGCCTTTCAACGACTCGGCACGAACGTATAATCCGTGCGTTATGCGGATGCGCCCCTCGCTTCGGCCGGGCGGGATATGGGTGGTAATCCGTTTGAGAATTATTATTATTAAAAAAAAAGTTGATATCTGGGGACCATGGCGCTTCAGGTTTCAAAGGCGACGTGGAATTTTCGTTATAAAATAGGGTGCCGTTAACTTTCACCATTTTCTCGAAGGCCACTATGTAAGTTCCATTTACTGTAATTGGAGCCTCGTCGTTTTCTTCTATGACCGCCGTTTGGTCGCTAATAACAATCACACCGTCACCTATCGATGTAGTAGGTGCGAGATTGTTGAATGTTGTACCACAGTTGGCTGTGTTTCGTGTCATTAGATGTAGAGCGCATGATATTGCTGATGATGTTAGGCAGAATGTTGGGGTTGTGTTCCTACAATTTCTTACCGCTACAGTTTGGTTGTCGCATGTAGCTAAGGTGGATTCTTGCAGATGTAGAATTTGGTGGTCGTGGGCTACTGGAAAAATTCGTGGTTTCTTACATCTAAATCTAGGTATAGGATATTTCATTAAAAAGTATATTACGTTATTGTATTCGACTATTTTAGTCTTAACTAAAGGTATAATATCGGCTATCGTGAGGTTTGTGAAGTGCTTCGTTTTGACTATTGAATTTATCTCCGCATTATCCAGAAGAATGGGATTGAGCGTTCCAATTTTTGCGAAAGTAATGGAGTTAAGTTATCTAATTCTGTTATCATTGCACTATTTGTGGCCATAAGAATGTCGTAAAGGTAACCTGTGTCTATTTCTCTTTGCCTTGCTAGTTTTAGGATCTTATTCAATGTGATAGTAAGGCTATTAATTTCCTTTTGTACCTCCGTATTTATATTAAACTGTCTGTCCTGTGATTCGGTTATTTGTTCCTCTGTGCTACTCAGTCTGTCGAAATCATCGTGGTCAGGAGTGCCAGTAATATATTTTAATAATGTCCCGAGAGCGTTTAAACTTCTCGCCTGCCTATGGTGAGTATTTGTAGAAGTCTGTCTATTTGGCTTATGTCCGCGTGCAACATTTTCTTCATGTGCGATGGGGGAAATGATCTGTTGCGTTAAACGTTTCGTCTCGTAGTAGTTCGTAAAGAGTTAAGTTGGTGATATGCTTGATGTGTCTGAAATTTTCCCAGATTATAATGTCTCCGTCTACCACTGGGATGTACCTTGCGTTAGTGTAATCCATTATCCGTCCCGTTGACAACGATGCCGATAACAATGTAAAAAATATCAGGAAAATCCTAAAACAAATATGTAAATGTCTATTAGTAACGACATAGGTTGTGCGAAGGTTGTCCTTATGGACCCTGCTTCCTCTTATAAGCACCGTCGTGCCGAGATCTTTTTTGACCTCCTCTTCGGTGTAGAGAGGCGTCAGTTTATTTCCTAGTCTTCTATTGTTTTTAACTAGTACTTTCTCTCCCACCGCAAAGTCCCTGTCTTGTCGATTCCTGTTATGTAATTCAAGCTCCCTATACTGCGCTTTTTCCAGGCGAGAGGTTGCCAGTTCATCCTCTTGGCCTGACTAAAAAATTGTAATAGGTTTCATTTTCGTTACCGTATGAATGGACCTGTTGTACTTGATTGTGGCCAAAAGACTTATTTCTTCAATGTCATCAATATTTGTATCGAGTTTAAGGCATCGCGATATTTCCATCAATGTGCTATGGAATCGCTCTATCTGGCCATTTGATGTACTGCGAAGGGGTGGGGCATTCGCGATGTCAATGTTGAAATGATTCTTCAGCATGGATTTGATACTATTAGAGTTCAGTGACTTTTCATTGTCACAGTAAATGGTTTTTGTACCTGAAAACATGTTGATTAGCTGAAGAAGCTGTAGCTTTACGTCTACTATTGTCCTAGGACTGTACTACAGCAAACTTTGAAAACTCGCCAATGCAAGTTAAGAAATACTTGGAGCCCGTGTAAAATATTTCGATGTGGAAGATCTCTCCACAATATGTAGGAATAGGCGTCTGAGCAATAAGTTGCTTTTGAGGATGGCGATCATACTTCGCCTGAGAGCATGTGCGGCAGTTAGAGGCAAATTGTTTAGATTTTCTCTCCATTTTTGGGAAAAAATAGTCTTCCAATATTTGCTTTACATTCTCTGGGGCGCTCGATGTGCTCGATTATGTTCGGCAGCAATAATTTCCTGCTCCTCGTTCGGGTCTGTTATGTCGTTGACAAATTTTTCCGTATGTCTAAATTTGACTGTTGGAAAAAGTTCAACCAGTTTGTTCTGAAGTTGTGCTAGTGTATGTAAGTCGCAATATATTGCGTTAGCAACATCCACTTTTACCGCTTCTTGTAGGAGGCTTATTAAATCCTCTTTACTCCTGAACGAGATTAGATGCCTAGTTTTTTTTCCAAAAATTATAAACGTTCTTTTTCTCTGTTCTATGCCTTCTTCTACTAGTATCTGATTACGAAAGGAGTTCACTGGTTTATGAGTTCTATCAATCGTGTTAGTTGACGAAACTTCGCTATGAATTGTTTCGGTACTCATGTTATCCAGGGCGTTCATATGTAACCTAGACAAGGCATCTGCGACTACATTCTCTTTACCAGGTTTGTAAATGAGTTTCGCGTGACATTCATCTATGAAGCCTTTCCATCTTTTAATTTTTGAATTTGGGTTTCTGTCTGAAACCGCAAAAGTAAGCGGTTGGTGGTCTGTATGAACCGCGGTTGTTGGTCTGTATGTTCGCCATACAGGTAGTTTCTAAGGGTTTAATTGCCCAAACGATGGCCAACAGCACTCTTTCGTTTGTGGCAAAATGCTCCTCACTACTGGTCAAAGTACGGGATATCATTGTTATAGGTTTCCCTTCCTGTGACAGGACAGCACCTATTGCGTGCGAATAAACTTCTTAAAATCACTTCCACATCATCTAAATGTTGTTCTTCGTCTTTGGAAAATATAATGACATCATCCATATATACAAAACATTTGCTTCCTATGTGTTCTCTCAACACATCATCTATTGCCCTCTGGAAAATGCTGGGAGCATTCTTTAGACCGAATGGCAATCTACAAAATTCATACTTTCCATTTTTTACGGAAAATGCTGTTTTTTCTCTGTCCCGATCCAGCAGGTTGATCTGATGGAAACCAGATTTCAAATCAAGGGTAGTAAAAAATTTACTTCCACCTAGATTTGATAAAATTCCAGTGATATCCGGGATTGGATATTTATCGCTGACGGTTTTTTCATTGAGCTTTCGAAAATCTATAACCATCCGCTTTTTTTCTTGCTCAGTTTCGTCAAGTCCTTTCTTTTTTACCACCCATTGGGATTATTAGTGACCTGGATGGCCGAATGATGCCGTTTGCTAGCAGTTCTTGAATTTCCTTGTTCACGAAATCCGAGACGCCCATTGGGTAAGGGTATAGTCTTGAATACACGGGGTCTTCGTTTGTAGTGCGAATCGTTGTCACTACGTTTGTGTTGTATGATAGTGCTTCGTTAGGGTCTGCAAACACCCCATTTATGCTGCCAATCATTTTTGAGAATGCTTCTTCTAGATTTTGTGGGACGTTTTCCGCCTGCAGTCGCAAGTGACTAACATCCTCGCTAGATACAAATAGTACAAGGTGGCGCAAAAGTAAGCTTCCGATGTTCAGCATATCGGTTGTGGCACGTGCAGTGTGTGCTGTTGCACCGTCTTGTTGGAACCACATGTTTTCCAATCCCAATTCATCAAGTTGCGGCAAAAAGAACTCGTTGATCATTGCTCTGTAGCGCTCACCATTCACAGTAACCGTTTGGCCCCGACCGATTATTGGTCAAATAAATAGTCAGCAATATTCCGCGTTCTGGAGCAGTGTAGCGTAACATTGTTTATTAACGTGTATTTCGCATGTGTTTACTACACAAATGTCAAAACAGAACTGACTTTAGGGGCCAATCGCAAAATTTATAGCATTTTCTGATAGGAGGATTACTTTTGCGCCACCTTGTATAATCTCCTTACCAAAATCATGTGTTATTGTGTTTGTTTTTAAATTAATTGTTCAATAAGTCAAGGTCAATTACACCATCAAATGAAGTAAGATTAGGTAGTAGAAAAAATTCTGCTATTGTCCCAAAATGTTTAATGGGGGTAACGTCTTTACTAAAAATGAGTTTTCTACTGGTTTTATTCCTTTCAGCCCTGGAAGGGGCCTGAGCTCTTTGACGCCCCTGTGTCAACAAGGAGCTTGACTTCTTTTCCTCCTATTGACCTTGAAATCCAAGGAATGAGGGGATTTGCCCTAAAAAATTAACCTCATCGGATTCGATGTTGTCAGCTGCCTGCTCGGCTTCGTTATTGTATGTTTCTTCATTTTGCGACTCCCGCTCGTCGGTAAGCTGGTTTACGCGCTGTATTTTGGGTCCTGTGTACCGTCCTGGGTTCGCTACACGTTTTTGCACGTTCCCTTGTGGCTTACCGTATTGTTCCTGGCTGGGATTACTTGCTTGGTTTTTAAATTGGGATATGGAGGGATCTACTTCCATAGGCTTAATGCGCCTTTGGCCCGAATAATTACTATTGGGAAATGGTTTTTGGGTATTTCCATAATTCTGTGGACGACTGGCCTGCGGACGACTGCCGGGTTTGTATGACCCACACCATGATCGTAGTTAGGTGTCTTTTGATTGGCAGGACTCTGACTTCCGCCAGGTTTTTCCTGAAATGTGTTCGCGAAATTCAATTCATTGCGAAAGCGTAACGCTCATTGTTGGCACCTCTTGTGCCAAAGCCAAGGCGGATGGGAGGCCAGATGGCCTAGATGCCAACAAGATATCACATAGTGGTTTCCTTAAACCTGATATAAATACTCTGAGTGCATCGGCCCTATATTTTTCATTTATAGTGTCTGCAACACCACTCTCATAAGACATTATTGTCTTATTTGCTAACAGAGTTAGCTTCCTTTCTACTTCGTCATAGAATTCTAGGCATGTCATTGATCCCTGTCTCAGGATGGATAATTCCTGCTCAATTAAGTATATCGGCCGTTTGTCCGAGTAGGTAAAGTCAAGTCTGGAGACTATAGCGTTAAAGTTAAGCACTGTGTTAAATGAAGAAAATACTGCGTCGGCAGCCCCTCTCACTTTGTTTCTGATGATAGTAGCAGCTTGGTAGTGGCGTTCACTGCCATCGTACCTCCTAAATAATTCGTAGGCATTGTGTGCGGCTTCCCGCCAGGATACGTACGTGCCTTGAAGGCCAAAAAATTCCGGAAGGAATTTTATCGCCTATATACTTTTTTACCTTAGTTTTGTTTATTAGTGCCTGATTCTGCAAAGCAAGAAGCTTTCTGTCAAACTCCCATTTCTGTTCGGCTAAAGCTCTCCTGACCTCTGCTTTTACTATCTCGCTAACTTGTTCTGTATTCATTGTATTTTGTCTGTTTGTTGCTAAATTCAAATTCTTAAAGAGGCCCTCATCAAAATTTTTTTGAAAAATTTCACAAAGGACACATAGGTTTATTTAGCACCTTTTCTTTATTAATTATTATTTGTTTATTTTTTTCTCAATTTCGGTTTTGCACTTTCACTACATTTTTTTCACTTACCTCCTCATATTTAAGTGTTATCTTAGCCTATGTTAATTCTTGATTTTCGTCTTTGGGTTATAACGATTCTTGTTTCTACTCCTTCTGCTGTTGCTTGCTACTCTTAAGTCTGCTTCATTAACTTCGTATTCACTAGGATGCTTGTTTCAAATCCTTCTAACTGTTTGCGATTATTATTTATACATTAGGATCAAAATGGTTAGTGTTTTCCAGCCGCACGTTGGGCGCCAGTTGTGTTTTATTGCACGTGTGTGCTTTATTGAGCTACATTCAAAACTGATTCTTAATAGCTACCCTAACTGTCCACCTAACCCACGACGTTGGGTAACGATGCTGCTGCTCTGCTGGTGGTTAGCGACGTTGACACAATCGTTGCGCTAACGATGTTTACCTGATGATGTTGTAATAGCTGTTGTCGATGCAGCTAAACATGATGAAGAGAATTGTGGCGCTTGTGATGTTGTCATAGCGCAATGACCACAGTCGATAGTGATAGCTATTGTTTTGCTGACACAGCGACGTGTGCCAACCACGATATGCGATCATGCCGTGTGATCGCATTTCTGCTGATCTAGCTAGTTGCATGAAGTGGCATGCTGTAGTAACTTGGCTGAATGTGATTGACCTGGGCGAAGGCTAGGAACACAACTGTGACATTTGGTTAATGACATCTGTGGGAAGAAACTTATGATAACTTATATCTAGTGTTTTTCTGAAAGTTGATAATGTATAATGTGTTTTATATTTCAGGTTTTACATACCTCTCTATCTCTCTATGGCGCGATATACAACAGGTATATCATCATAAACCTCCTAAGAGATTTTTGCGCCAAGCTTCTCTTCCAATTTGTGGTGTGCCGATTTGAATTTTCCCTACAAATTGGTGGGACCTACAGTTTTTTGCCGACTCCGAACGGCATCTACAAAGGAGACGAATTTTTTGCTGAGAAGCCTGTCATGGCAGAAATACACTCGGAGAGTTTGCCAAACCACTGCCGAGGAGCGACCCCGTTTTGAAAAACTTTTTTCAAATCACTTTTGATGTTACCTGTACCAGGGCTCGAACCATGGACCTTCGGTGTGGTAGGCCGGCAACACTACCTTCACACCACGGCGGCCGCCATTTTACATACCTACATGTTTTTATATTTACTCGTATATATGAATATTTATGCACAAGTCAACGCAATACAAGGTGGCGCAAAAGTAAACCTCATATCAGAAAATGCTATAAATTTTGCGATTGGCCCCTAAAGTCAGTTATGTTTTGACATTTGTGTAGTAAACACATGCGAAATACACGTTAATAAACAATGTTACGCTACACTGCTCCAGAACGCGGAATATTGCTGACTATTTATTTGACCAATAATCGGTCGGTGAAAAACGGTTACTGCGCAAAAGTATTCCTCTTATAAGAAAATGCCTTTTTTGACTGACTTTTTCTGCATGCATCTGAGGCGTTGAAGAGCGTTGTCGTAACTAGCAGGTAACTTTGCGTCGTCATGTTTCCACATCAAACCAACTTCATAACGCCTATCTCTTTTTTCGCAATTTCGAATATTCATCGCTCTACGGTCTTGTGGGGACATTAACTCCCTTTTTTCAGGCATCTATGTTGAAGTACTGGTTGACCTTTTCGTGGAGGCTATCGTAGTGCTTTTCGCAATCACATACATGAATATTCATTTGATGTGATTCGAAGTGGTCAACAGTACCACCTTGCAAGGTCCAACCTAGGCTACACTTAGTAGCGATTGGCTCAACACAGTGTCCTTCGCGAGTTTTGATAGAACCTGCAATAATCAAACCATTGGCTCCTATGAGAATAGTTGGCTCGGCATTTTGATATAACTCGTTCTGAAATCCGCTCAAATTTTCTCCATATTAAGAGACTGGCTAGGTAAGCCCAGTTGTAAAACAGTGTGCTCTTCATGTATTTCGTATTTTGTACTACCATATGCGTCGCCCATATGCTTTTCCCATCAATGTCACTGATGATCCCTCGTCTAAAAAGTCGAAGGTTTTTATAGATTTACCCTTTGAGTGTATGCGCACGTGTATTATTCAAAAAATGGCGTCTCTTCGTCAGCGCCTAGATGAGTATTTACTAGGCGATTTGTTATCCCAGGTGGTGCTATGTTTTGATTTCGTTCAGCATGCGGAGGTACGCTCTCTGTTGGTGGTGTGTCTTTGTGAAGGAGCTTGTGGTGCTTCAATTTGCAACCATATACTCCACACAACTTACACTAACACTTTGGGCGGCGCATGTTAAGGCATTGCCACTCTTTTTGGATACACGGGGTGTGACCACCTTACTTGCAGCTTCGGCTGTTTGAAAATCCAATCACTAAATGCTTTTATAATGGGTACTCGCTCGTCCCGCTGTGTTGCCTTTGGAACTTGTCAACGAATTCCTTCACCAACATGGGATAATGCACGTTCATATGGCAGGCTTCCATTGTTGAGCAGATGTTTTGCACGCATAACGCCAAGTCGATAAGACTCTTCAGTTATCTTTCAGCGGCAGAGTTGCTTTGGCTTTCTCCATCAACGATTATAGTATATGTTCTGGACGTCCGAAACACATTTTGCTCAGACACAGCCGTAACTTGCAGCGCACCGGCTCATAGGCCTTACCTTTGAGACTCTTCTGCAGCCGCATAATTTTTTCGGCTTCGGTGTACCCCGTGACTTGTGTGCTATTTTCCTAATTACTTATAAACGGCGTGCAGTCAGGTAAGCAGATCCTTTGGAATTACTTGTCTAGCTGCAAAATGTGATGAAGTTGGAGCGTTAGTTGAGCGGTTAATTCCAATAGGTGAACATCATTGGCTCAGTATATTGTACCTTTTGTGTAAATATTTCTTCTCTATTTTTTGCGGTTCTTCCAAGAGTTCCAATTGTAGTACGTGTTGTTGAGTTACGCTATCGTCACCTTGAGTCGCAATTACATGACTTGTCCTAAGCCCGTGAACGTTGTCACGGTCCCGACGAGAAACTGGGCAGCCGGAAACATTGCTCCTGAATATATCGTTGCTTGTGTCGCACGATGCCTATTGGAGGTGATGACGGCGGAAGTCAATATCGGTGCCGTTGATACGATGGTGTTTTTTACTGCTGTAATTGATTAATTAGTAATGTTGTGGAATTATTCTCCTGTACACCGATAGTCGGCGACGATGACGCCTGTTGTTGCCCGGTCGATACCGTTGATATCTCACCATAGTAGTGAAACCATCTGTCACAAGAGTCATTGAAACTTGCGGTCGGTATCTTTCTCGCAACAATAACCGCAATTGTACTCGATAGTCATGTTAATTTAACTTTTACGCTTCGGAAGAAAAATTAAATATTTTTAAAGAACCAAATATACATTTTTTAAATTTGACTAATACATTTATTTGCACCAATTTCTGTGCTACTTTGCGCAGCGCTTTAAAATATTTTGTGTAGTTAATACGAGTGTCAAATCCAAGCAGGGCCCAGAATTTTTTTCTGGTGGCGTTATTTATTCACTTATGAAGTGATTCTATACATAAAAGTTACTAATTAACTATTTAAAAAATGTATGTATATGTATATATGGGCCATTATGGTATACGTATGAGCGATTGTGATTTAACTATACGTAGGTACGTATGGATATGTGGCGGACTCTAAAATGGTAAGCAATGTAAACAAGTATACCCACTCAAATAGATTTATATAAAGCAAAACGCATTTCGTTTCTCAAAAAAATATCTAAGCGTTCTTCTGTAAAATTTTCATTTACAGAGTTGTCAATTTTGCCTAAATGGAAAATCAATTTCGAGTATAAAAACAGAAGCGCATTTACGAATTGAATTTTTTGAATTTATTCATATATTCATACATCTTTAATAAAACTGTAGAATATAACATTGAAAAAATAACTGAAGGTGGCGCAGGGAATGTTGTAATGTTTATCTGAACTACTTTTAGATTTTTTGTCTCTCTTTTTATCTATAACCCAAGGCGATCGATTTGTAGATTTAGAGGCAGTTGAGGAATTGAGGGTAAGGAGATGGATAGGATGAATTATTTTGGAAAAACTCTACTGGAAATACCGATAGGGATGAAGATTTAAACTAAACTTATATAATAGAAAAGAATAGGGGTAGAATAGAAACGGAAGCTGCGGGAGAGAGCATGAAGATGAGAAATATGAAAACGGGATTAAACACGAGATAAAGATGGCGATATAAACAGGTATGCTTATAAATATACAGTAGAATAACAGCTTAAGCCGATCTAAGAAAATCGATGTTTTTCGTGGCGATTTTTAATAACATGGGAAGGTTCATCCCAATAATAAGGTTAATAAGTTGGCCAAGCATGTTTTTTGAATAGTTGATAAGAAAATAGGACAAGGAGATAGAAGTATTGCAAAATTATACCATTTTGTAATGATTTTTCAGATTTCCTTGAGCAGGCTTAATCGACTATTGCCGAACGGCACAGATTTTAAGATATACAGGAAAAATTTAAAAATTAGTTGTCAAAACATAGAAAAGATTGAGGTGAAGATAAAAGTGTAGTTTAAGATAGGGGGAAATATTGAGATGAATATGTGAGGAACAAGAAGCGTGAAGTGAGATAATTGTGATGGAGTTTGAGATGCATAGAAAATGGGTGAGGGAATTTATATCCTGATTTAGGGTACCAATAATGTGTGAACTATTCACAACCCGGGCAAATAATAAATTTTTTAAGGTAATTGTTGTTGGAGCAGTGCTCGAATAAAAAATTTTTTTTTGTTAACTGTTATTAGAGAAAAATTACAACGATATCATCTGACCCCTTCTCGGACACTGGGATACTAACCCAAGTGCCTGCATCAAAGCCGCTATTATACTACTCTACAACTAAGCTATGGTGCCCTGCAGCGTCACTATGCATTTTTCCTCTAATGTGCCATTTTGTCATTATTCCGAACCGCACAGATTTTTAGATATACAGGAAAAATTTTTAAATTAGCTGTCAAAACATAGAAAAGATTGAGTTGAAGATAAAAGTGTAGTTTAAGATAGGGGGAACTATTGATATGAATATGTGAGGAACAAGGAGCGTGAAAGGAGATAATTGTGATGGAGTTTGAGATGCATGGAAATGGGTGAGGGAATGTATAGCCTGATTTAGGGTAACAAGAATGTGTGAATTATTCACAACCCGGGCAAATAATAATTTTTTTAAGGTAATTGTTGTTGGAGCAGTGCTCGAATTAAAAAAATTTTTTTGCTAACTGATATTAGTCAGAAATTACAACGATTTCATCTGACCCCTTCTCGGACACTGGGATACTAACCCAAGTGCCTGTATCAAAGCCGCTATTATACTACTCTAAAACTAAGCTATGGTGCCCTGCAGCGTCACGATGCATTTTTCCTCTAATGTGCCGTTTTTCATTATTCCGAATGGCACAGATTTTAAGATATACAGGAAAAATTTAAAAATTAGTTTAATTTTGATTTTTGACACGTTTCGAGTTTTAATAGATTTTATTTTGTGCAGGCTTTGCTGGTCTAATACCCTTGTTAAAAACGAGAAAAACACAATATTTTCCGTTTATAATTTCTCCCTACGTTTGGCCAATCTCCTTAGCATCTTCAGGGGTTAATCTTTATTTTTTCCATGAAAACAATAAAAAGAAAACAAAAGTGACAAACATTAAAAAGAAGACTAAATCACATACATTTTGGCAAAATTAAACACTTACATGGGGTTTAACTTATACTATAAACATAAAAAAGATCACAGAAATACTTATAAATTAATTATATAAAACATATTGGTACCATTATTATTAGGTACACTTGTCGTACTGGCATGCTATAAACATGACAAGTAGCTAGCAGCAATAAATTGTCTGTCCTCTTCCTTGTTCATGGTTTTCTCCCGTTGTTTTAAAATATGTAGGCTCTCCAATGTGTACCTTGTTCGTTCTCTTCTCTCCACGTCTATTATTCTCGCATTATTTAAGTCAGGTGTGTGTGCGTGTGTTAGTGCATGCTGCGAGAGGCCTGTGTTACTTTTCTTGTTTTTATGTCGGTGTCGTGCTCTGCCAAGCGTGTTCCGAGTGCTCTTTTCGTAGTTCCAATGTAAATTTTGTCGCAGTTCTCGTTTTCGCCCCCTTTAATTTGATTTTCATATATTACATTGATTTTGTTGGCGTTCTATCGGTGTTTTTGTTCGTGTGAGGACCGTAGAGAGGGTGCAGTTGGATTTGCATGCGAGAGATATGTCTTTTTTGTACTTTTTAATGTCTTTGTATTTATGTGACACTGTGGTATTGCTTTGTCTCGGTTGCAGTGTTTGGTGATGCTTCTCGTTGTTTTTGGATTATTACTGACAATTTCTGTTTTATTAGGGATGTTGTTAAGTGGCTGGGCTAGTTATTGCTGTTAAGAATGTTACATATGTATCTTAATTTTGTTTTTCCCCCAAAATTGTTTATGGCTTATGGTGAAAATTTTGTTTATAAGATTTTTCGCTGTATTAATTTTATATTTGTTGGGTTGTGAAGAGAGATAATTTATAAAACGTCCAGAGGCGATGGGTTTCAAGTACCAATCGAGTACTAGTTCTTCATTCTTCCGGTGGATTAGGACGTCTAAGAAGGGGATCATCGAATTCACTTCTTTCTCCATTGTAAATTGTAGTTTGTTGTGATATTTGTTCAGTGTTTGTAGAATGATGTCTAGATCGTTTCGTTTAACTAGCGCAAAAATGTCGTCCACGTATTTAACTATAAACATTATCTGTATGTTGTGAATTTCTTTTAATTCAGAGATTGTGTTATCAAATACGTCGTCTGTGTAAAGATTTTGTCGTCGTATATGAAATAATTATTGTCGTTCAGGCAGAAATTTAGAAGTTTTAGGAACTTGTTCTTTGGAATAGTTGTTTGGAGTTTGTTGAATTTGGTCATTATAATTTTAATTGCTGAATATGTTGGTATGTTTGTAAACAAAGATACGGCATCAAATGACACTAGAATGAGGTCTGCACATATTCTTATATCCTTCAATTTCTCTTTTAGTCTGTAAGAATTCTTGATGTTGTATTCGTCCGACGTTAAATTGTTTAGTATTTTGCCAATGTATTTCGAAAGACCGTAGCATGGTACGCTGACTGATGACGCTATAGGATGTAAGGGAAAGTCTGGTTTGTGGATTTTTGGTGGGCCGTAAAGTCTTGGTGCTGTAACTGCGGTGCAGGTGAGTTGTTGTTTTTCTTTAAAGTTTATTATTCTGTTTTTGTAGAGCTCGTCGACTAGGTTGATGTTTTGTTTTAATAGAGTATTCGTTGGGTCACTCCGTGCCATTTTATACGTGTTTTTGCCCTCAAGTAATTGGTTCATCTTATGTTTGTAGACCGTTTTGTACATAGCCACTGTTTTGTTTCCTTTGTCTGAGTCTGTCACAATAATGTCCTTGTGTGTCTTTAAAAATTCTGTTGCTTTTCGGTATGCTTCTAGGACGAACTTGTTCGTTGGGTTATGTTTCACGTGTCGTTTGTATTGGGATATCCTGCTGCTTAGTTTGGTTCTCTCAATTTCTCTTTCTCTATCAACTTCTATTTGTTGTATTATTTGTTCCATTTCAGCGATTATCTTTATTGGTTCGAAACTTTTATTGGTTGTGGGCAACGCAAATTTTCCGCCGAGAGACAGTAACCACTCTACTTCCTCGGAGAATTGTATTTTTGTTTTGTGGACAAACCATTCTCTGTTCACTCTTAGGCCCATTTTGTTAAATTGTGTATGTTTTAGTCTCTCCAGCTTTGACTATTGTGTTTTCTCCCTTTCAATTCTTACTCTCTTATTTATGTTCATTTGGTTATGTACCACGGAGTTGAAGTGGGATTCACTTAAGTTGCGTTTTTGTTGATATTCTGTATACAAAAATTGGGCCTTTGTTGATTTTATGTTGATGTTTGTTTGTGAAATCTCTATGTTTAGGACTTTGTTTAGGAATTGTTGCTTTGCCTTTTCTAGGCGTCCGTTTATGTTGTGTGACGTTGTTTTTATAGTTATTCTCTTTGCTGAGTTGGTCAAGTAGTCAGGTATTATGTTGTATTTTCTGCATTCCAATAAGAAATTGAGGTGTGTTGTTTGTTTTGTTAGTTTTTGTTTTTGCTTGCTGTGATGTTTTAGTGCCATACAGATCTCTTCTCGGTACGTGTGTCTCATATGTTTGTAGAAATTTTTCATGGTAGAAGTTGTCAAAACAAAAAAGATTGAGGTGAAGAAAAAAGTGTAGTTTAAGATAGGGGGAACTATTGAGATGAATATGTGAGGAACAAGGAGCGTGAAGGGAGATAATTGTGATGGAGTTTGAGATGCATAGAAAATGGGTAAGGGAATGTATAGCCTGATTCAGGGTAACAAGAATGAGTGAACTATTCACAACCTGGGCAAAAAATAAATTTTTTAAGGTAATTGTTGGAGCATTGCTCGAATTTTAAAATTTTGTTTGTTAACTGTTATTAGACAAAAATTACAACGATTTCATCTGACCCCTTCTCACTAACCCAAGTGCCTGCTTCAAAGCCGCTATTATACTACTCTACAACTAAGCTATGGTGCCCTGCAGCGTCACGATGCATTTTTTCTCTAATGTGCCATTTTTTCATTATTCCGTTTACATTGTTTCTTACATATACTCGTATTTTTTATATGCAAACTCAAGCAAAGGGCAATACTTCTACACATTTCCTACGTAAAATTTTTCAAAGAAATATTCAATGTACAGATACGACTTTTGTAAAGTTTTATTACGGTGAATATTAGAGCTGTGGTGGTTCAGATGAACTCGACTACATTCTCTACATTCAGTGTACTGACGTGACTTTTCTAGAGTTTGATTCTTTTCTTCTTTAAATGGTCATCTAACCGCCTGGGCGATTTTGACCGTCCAACATAGCTCGCCAGTCGTTTCTTCGTTGCGCCAACTGGCGCCAACTGGCGCCAATTGGAAACACCGCGGGATCGCAAATTGGTCTCCACTTGGTCCTCCCATCGGAGTGGTGGTCTCCCTCTTCCTCTGCTTCCACCGGCGGGTGCCGATAAGAATACCTTCTGGGCTGGAGCATCCTCGCTCATTCGCACTACGTGGCCTAGCCAGCGAAGCCGCTGTGTTTTAATTCGCTGAACTATGTCGGCGTCTGCGTAAAGTTCATACAGCTCATCATTAAATCTTCTTCGGTACTCGCCGTCGCCAACGCGTAGAGGTCCACAAATCTTTCGAAGAAAGAAGAACCTTTTTCTCGAATACTCCCATAGCCGCCTCATCAGATGTTGTTAGTGTCCACGCTTCTGCACCATATAGCAGGACGGGTGCGATGAGCGACTTGTAGAGTGTTATTTTCGTTCGTCGGGAGAGGACTTTACTTTTCAATTTCCTACTCAGTCCGAAGTAGCATTTGTTTGCAAGAGTGATTCTTCGTCGGATTTCTAGGCTAACATTATTGTTGGTATTAATGCTGGTTCCCAGGTAAACGAAGTCCTTTACTATTTCGAAATTATTGCTGCCAACAGTGGCTTGGTTGCCAAGGCGCGAATGCGCTGACTCTTTGCATGATGACAGAAGGTACTTCGTTTTGCCCTCGTTCACCACCAATCCCATTTTCTCCGCTCCTTTTTCTAATTTGGAGTAAGCAGAAGTTACGGTGCGGTTGTTAAGGCCAATGATATCAATATCGTCAGCATATGCCAACAGTTGCTTTTATAAAATATTGTTCCAGCGCGGTTAAGTTCTGCAGCTTGTATTATTTTCTCCAGCATTAAATTAAAGAAATCACACGATAGGGGGTCACCCTGTCTGAAACCTCGTTTAGTTTCGAACGGCTCGGAGAGGTACTTCCCAATTCTGACCGAGCTGGCGGTGTTGCTCAAGGTCATTTTGCATAGCCGTATAAGTTTTGCGGGGAAACCAAATTCAGACATAGCGGCATATATTGCAGCTCCTTTTCGTGCTATCGAAAGCGGCTTTAAAATCAACAAAGAGATACGTGTCGATTCTTTTTTCACGGGTTTTTTCCAAGATTTGACGTATTGTAAAAATCTGGTCGATGGTAGATTTACCAGGTCTGAAGCCACACTGGTAAGGTCCAATCAGTCTGTTCGCATCAGGCTTTAGTCTTTCGCACAATACGCTTGATAGGACCTTATATGCGATATTCAAAAGCTGATTCCGCGATAGTTGGCGCAGTTTGCAGTATCGCCCTTCTTGTGGATTGGACAGAGAACACTTAGATTCCAATCTTCAGGCATGCATTCATCCGACCATATTCTGCATAGAAGCTGATGCATGCGCCTTACCAGCTCCTCGCCTCCGTGTTTGAATAGCTCAGCAGGCAAACCATCAGCGCCAGCTGCTTTATTGTTTTTCAATCAGGATATTGCTATTCGCACCTCATTATAGTCGGGTTGTGGAACGTCAATTCCATCACCTTCGATTTTGGGCTCGGGTTCGGCATCTTCTCTGGTTTCTTGCTCAGTTTCTCCATTTAAAAGGGCATATTCTGTATGTTCTCTGAACATCGGTCACCAGGTCGCCGTTCTCATTCTTACAGGAGTTTGCCCCGGGTTTGAAACCTTCTGTCATTCGCCGAATTTTTTGATAGAATTTTCGGGCATTATTCCCGTTGGCCAGCATCTCAAGCTCCTTTATTTCACGCTTTTCTGCCTCTCTTTTTTTCGCCCGGAAAAGCCGCCTCTCTTCTCTCTTCAACTCGCGGTAGTGTTCACACACACTCCTCGTTGCATTCGATCTCAGCGTTGCCTTGTAGGCTTCGTCCTTTCTTTTCGTTGCAGCGCGGCACTCTTCATCATCGCACCAGTTGTTTCTTCGCGTTCGCCGGAATCCAATTACTTCTTCGGCTGCGGTACGGAGTGCTCCTGAGATATGATCACACTGCTCATGCATTCCACTAGGTTGAATTGTGCTCTCGGAGAGCAGGTGTGAGAGGCGATCTGCGAAATAATTGGCGGTCTGTTGCGATTGCAGTTTTTCGACGTCCAGCTTTCCCTGCGTTTTTTGTTGCACCTGTTTTGTCGTACAGAGGCGGGTACGAATCTTGGCTGCTACTAGGTAGTGATCAGAGTCGATGTTAGGTCCTCGTATTGTGCGAACATCTAAAACGCTGGAAGCATGCCGTCCGTCTATCACAACGTGGTCGATCTGGTTGCGTGTTTTTCGATCGGGGGACAGCCATGTAGCCTGATGGATCTTCTTGTGCATAAACCTAGTGCTGGATATGACCATGTTTCGGGCACCGGCGAAGTCGATCAGCCTGAATCTATTTGGCGAAGTCTGATCGTGGAGACTGAACTTCCCGACAGTGGGGCCAAATACACCCTCCTTACCCACCCTGGCGTTAAAGTCGCCAAGCACGACTTTGATATCATGACGGGGGCAGCTCTCGTATGCTTCTTCCAGGCGCTCGTAGAATGCATCCTTTTCCACGTCGTCCTTCTCTTCCGTCGGTGCATGAGCGCAGATAAACGGTATGGTGAAAAATCGTACTTTTATGCGGATTGCAGCGAGACGCTCGTTCACGGGTGTGAACGACAGTACTCTGTGACGGAGTCTCTCTCCCACCACAAATCCCACGCCGAATCTGCGCTTGTCTTCATGCCCACTCCAGTAGATGTTGCAAGGTGTTTTGATCGTGTTTCCTCGCCCCGTCCATCGCATCTCTTGTATGGCGGTGATGTCAGCTTTTGCTTTCCTAGATAGATAAATAAATTCAAAAAATTAAATGTGTAATTAAGCTGAAATTGACCAAAACAAACAAAAACTAAGTGAATTTTGCTTCGTATAGATCTATTTGAAAGAAACATTTTTCCATAAATACCTCACTTTAAATATCTATATCTTTTGTTGTTTATAATTGCTTTTTTTGTTGATTTACGGCCTGTACATTTTCAAGTATTTATGAAAAGAGCTCAAGGCAAGAATAATAATTTTTAACTTTTTAAATTTTTATGAAAATTTTTATTGTCGTTATTTTTTTTTTTAATAATCATTTTTTTAATTAATTATTAAAAGTTTTTAATTGAATAGAGTAGGAAAAATGTTTAGAGAGAACTGCCATAGCTTTTCTTATAGATCCATTTCGGAAGCTGCTAAGCTTCTTCAACAGAGAAATTTTGGCACGCATTGCTAACCAATAAGCTAACAATTCGCTGGTTTTTGATGCCATCATCTAAACTCCTAGTTCTATTCTTCTTTACCATATGCATGAACAACTTCCGCCGTTTGACAGTTAGTAGTGTGATCATGATGGATTTTTTGACAAATCTGTTTTATCAGCAGAACTGCCTTACCGCGACAGACAAAATTCTAGAAGTAGGGCAGATGAACTCTTCAACAATTCCTAAGTCAACTTAAGTCATCGTTTGAAAGAAAAATTCAGATTCAGGTACAGATTAGAGTTGTGTAGTTCGTGAACGAACTAGTTCAATTGAACGACTCAGTTCAGTGAACGAACGAGTACTTCGTTCGAATGTTTTCAACTCCGTTCAGTGAATAACAATGCTGGACGCTCACGGGCAACAAGCAATAACAGCCAAAGGCCAGATAAAATTTGATATAGCAACCAAACTCAACTTTTGTTTAGAAAAACAGCTTGAGTTATTCAAAGCAAATTTGTGCTCCTAAAATTGGCATTGGCTCTTATTACCACGCTAAAGTTTTACTCACAATTCCTAGCCGAGTTCTCCACCGTTTGTGTCAACGCTTGTTCTTATATTACCTACGTTCATGCATACACAAACTTATTCTAAAGAAAAATTGGTATTGAACGATTGAGCGTTCTATTGAAGATTATAATTCTATTTTTAAGCTAATGTAATGTTGTGTGCTTTCGTCAAGTCGTGTGCAAAGTTTTCTGTGAGCCTTTAAATATATTGTGACGAATTCGATGATTCCTAAATTATTAATCCTGGGTTCGATCACTATAAAGTCAAATAAACACAAGCACGGATATTGTAGCTAATAGCTAGTTTTATTTACTAGTAAGAAGCTCAATACAAATTTAAGAGTTTGGTAACTTCACAGTAGTTCACTGTTCAACGCTTGAAAATAAACTGATCAACCTGCCTTCCTTG
The DNA here is from genome assembly GCA_949987695.1 of Merzomyia westermanni. Taxonomy (NCBI): domain Eukaryota; kingdom Metazoa; phylum Arthropoda; class Insecta; order Diptera; family Tephritidae; genus Merzomyia; species Merzomyia westermanni. Next base: position 75,428,435 of record OX465292.1, read on the forward strand.
GTTACTGCCTTATATAGTCCGACAGGGTGCTCGCCTACGCACCGAGAACTTTCTTGGTTATTCGCTCTTCGTATTCTGGTAGGTTCGGTGTTATTTATTGGCATCTCCTCTTTGCATCGTATTCGCAAACACTCGCGTGATCTCTCTTCCTCTTGCTTGGTACATGCTTGCATGCATAAGCGTAGCCATCGTTATCACTGTGTGTTTAACTAGTGGTGGGAGTATTATTGAGTTAGGGATGGTACATGCTTGAGAATAATCGCCACACGTTTGTTTAAATTAGAAAAAGCGCCGATGTGAGTAGTTTTAGCTAACTCGTTCAACTGTCGTTGACTCAAATGTCTGCTCAGTGATGGTAAGGCTATCGCGCCGTTGGAGAGTTGTATTAGGTCAGGGTTAATTTTATGAGAAGTGACAATTTGTTATTGTTTTATTTTAAATTAAATAGTTTGGATAGTTACTCTTCTTAAACTTCCATTGTATTTTTCTTACATTGGCGTCGTGAACTTGTTGATGGCTAATTGATAGTACTCTGTACCCGTATTTATTTTATACCTTAAGGGTTGCGAAGAGAAGAAATTTATAAGGCCCTCAGAAGAAGTTGGTTTCGTGTACCAACCAATATTAGGTTGTCGTTGAATCTGAATCTGAGCACTCGAATTTGCGAATACACGAAAAAAAACATTTAAAACTACCTTCAGGGTTACTAAAACCAAAATCCATTTATTTTCAATGTTTTTAATGCATGAAAAAGTAACTTAACTAATAATGTATAATCAAACTAGCAACGCTATCCCTGAAATATTACAAAATTCAACTCAGTGAATATTGTTATAATCATGACAATAGGCATACTTTTGTTTTTGATTGTAGAAGTTTTTTTTGTGGTTGCCCTTGCTTAAATTTAGCACTAAATATAAGGTTATTTAGAACGTTTTGGGTTTTTGGTTGTGGTACATTTTTTTGGTGGTTGCCCTATCTTAAATTTAAGCTACCCCAACCCCGATATTTCTTAAAAAACAAGTGTAATATATTAAATGACCCCGTATTAAATATAAGGATATTTAGTACGCTTTCGGTTTTTGATTGTGTTAAATTTTTTGGTGGTTGACCTGGCTTAAATTTAATATTTCTTAAAAAACAAGTGTAATAAATTAAAAGAACCCTTATTAAATAAAATGATATTTTGTACGCTTTCCGTTTTTGATTGTAGTAAAATTTTTTTGTGGTTGGCCTGGCTTAAATTTAGCATTAAATATAAGGTTATTTAGAACGTTTTCGGTTTTTGGTTGTGGTACACTTTTTTTGTTGGTTGCCCTATTTAAATTTAAGCTAGCCCAACCGCGATATTTCTTAAAAAACAAGTGTAATATATTAAATGACCCCGTATTAAATATAAGGATATTTAGTAAGCTTTCGGTTTTTGATTGTGGTAAAATTTTTTATTGGTTGCCCTATCTTAAATTTAAGCTACCCCAACCCCGATATTTCTTAAAAAACAAGTGTAATATATTAAATGACCCCGTATTAAATATAAGGATATTTAGTACGCTTTCGGTTTTTGATTGTGTTAAATTGTTTGGTGGTTGACCTGGCTTAATTTAATATTTCTTAAAAAACAAGTGTAATAAATTAAAAGAACCCTTATTAAATAAAATGATATTTTGTACGCTTTCCGTTTTTGATTGTAGTAAAATTTTTTTGTGGTTGGCCTGGCTTAAATTTAGCATTAAATATAAGGTTATTTAGAACGTTTTCGGTTTTTGGTTGTGGTACACTTTTTTTTATATAAATGACCCCGTATTAAATATAAGGATATTTAGTAAGCTTTCGGTTTTTGATTGTGGTAAAATTTTTTATTGGTTGCCCTGGCTTAAATTTAAGCTTACCAAACCCTCGATATTTTTTTAAAAAACAAGTGTAATAAATTAAATGAACCCTTCTTAAATAAAAGGATATTTTGTACGTTTTCCGTTTGTGATTGTAGTAAAATTTTTTCGTGGTTGGCCTGGCTTAAATTTAGCATTAAATATAAGGTTATTTAGAACGTTTTCGGTTTTTGGTTGTGGTACACTTTTTTTGTTGGTTGCCCTATTTAAATTTAAGCTAGCCCAACCCCGATATTTCTTAAAAAACAAGTGTAATATATTAAATGGCCCCGTATTAAATATAAGGATATTTAGTAAGCTTTCGGTTTTTGATTGTGGTAAAATTTTTTATTGGTTGCCCTGGCTTAAATTTAAGCTAACCAAACCCCCGATATTTTTTAAAAAACAAGTGTAATAAACTAAATGAACCCTTATTAAATAAAAGGATATTTTGTACGCTTTCCGTTTGTGATTGTAGTAAAATTTTTTGGTGGTTGCCCTGACTTAAATTTAATATTTCTTAAAAAACAAGTGTAATAAATCAAATGAACCCGTATTAAATTACCATTAAATATGGGGATATTGAGTGCGCTTTCGCTTCTTGATTGTGTTACAATTTTTTTGGTGGTTGCTCTATCTTAAATTTAAGCTAGCCTAACCCAGATATTTCTTAAAAAAATGTATTATATTAAATGACCCCGTATTAAATATAAGGATATTTAGTAAGCTTTCGGTTTTTGATTGTGCTAAAATTTTTTGGTGGTTGACCTGGCTTAAATTTAAGCTAGCCCTGGCTTACATTTAAGCTAGCCCAACCCTCGCCATTTTTTTTTTTAAACAAGTGTAATCAATTAAATGAACCCGTATTAAATAAGCATTAAATATAAGAATATTTAGTACGCTTTCGGTTTTTGATTGTGGTAAAATGTTTGTGGTGGCGGCCCTGGCTTAAATTTAAGCTAGCCCAACCCTCGATATTTTTTAAAAAACAAGTGTAATAAATTAAATGAACCCGTATTAAACTAACATTATATATAGGGATATTTAGTACGGTTTCGGTTTTTTAGTGTGGTCAAACTTTTTTTGGTGGTTGCCCTGGCTTAAGTTTCAGCTAGCCCAACCCTCGATATTTTTTAAAAAACAAGTGTAATAAATGAAATGAACCCGTATTAAATTAACATTAAATATAAGGCTATTTAGCACGCTTTCGGTTTTTGACTAGCTTAAATTTAACCTAGCCCAACCCTCGATATTTTTTATGAAACAAGTGTAATAAATTAAATTAACCCGTATTAAATTAACATTAAATATAAGGATATTTAGTACGCTTTCGGTTTTTAATACTAAATTAAATGAACCCGTATTAAATAAACCTTAAATATAAGGATACTTAGTACGCTTTCGGTTTTTGATTGTGGTAAAATTTTTTTGGTGGTTGGTATCGCTTAAATTTATGCTAGCCCTGGCTTAAATTTAAGCTAGCCCAACCCTCGATATTTTTTAAAAAACAAGTGTAATAAATGAAATGAACCCGTATTAAATTAACATTAAATATAGGGATATTTAATACGCTTTCGGTTTTTAATACTAAATTAAATGAACCCGTATTAAATAAACCTTAAATATAAGGATACTTAGTACGCTTTCGGTTTTTGATTGTGGTAAAATTTTTTTGGTGGTTGGTATCGCTTAAATTTATGCTAGCCCTGGCTTAAATTTAAGCTAGCCCAACCCTCGATATTTTTTAAAAAACAAGTGTAATAAATTAAATGAACCCGTATTAAATTAACATTAAATATATGGATATTTAGTACGTTTTCGGTTTTTGACCGTGGTAAAATTTTGTTGTCAGTTGCCTGGCTTAAATTTAAGCTAGCCCAACCCTCGATATTTAAAAAAAAGAAGAATTGTAATAAGTTAAATGAACCCGTATTAAATTAACGTTAAATATAAGGATATTTAGTACGCTTTCGGTTTTTGATTGCGGTCAAATTTTTTAGATGGTTGGATGGCTTAAGTTTAAGCTAGTCCAACCCTCGATATTTAAAAAAAAGAACAAGTGTAATAAATTAAATTAACCCGTATTACATTAACATTAAATATAAGGATATTTAGTAAGCTTTCGGTTTTTGATTGTGGTCAAATTTTTTAGATGGTTGGATGGCTTAAGTTTAAGCTAGTCCAACCCTCGATATTTAAAAAAAAGAACAAGTGTAATAAATTAAATTAACCCTTATTAAATTAACATTAAATATAAGGATATTTAGTAAGCTTTCGGTTTTTGATTGTGGTAACATTTTTTTGGTGGTTGCTATGGCTTAAATTTACGCTAGCCCTGGCTTAAACTTAAGCTAGCCCAACCCTCGATATTTTTTAAAAAACAAGTGTAATAAATGAAATGAACCCGTATTAAATTAACATTAAATATAGGGATATTTAATACGCTTTCGGTTTTTAATACTAAATTAAATGAACCCGTATTAAATTAACCTTAAATATAAGGATATTTATTACGCTTTCGGTTTTTGATTGTGGTAAAATTTTTTTGGTGGTTGGTATCGCTTAAATTTATGCTAGCCCTGGCTTAAATTTAAGCTAGCCCAACCCTCGACATTTTTTAAAAAACAAGTGTAATAAATTAAATGAACCCGTATTAAATTAACATTAAATACGAATTGCAAGTCTGCCAAAACACCGCCATCAGAACTGCCACGGGATGCCTGCTTATGTCATCTGAGTCTCACCTCCATCAAGAGGCGAAATTGCTCTATGTTCAAGAGCACGCGGAGCTCTTGAGTAGACAGTTCCTTCTGAACTGTCACAAACCTAGTCATCCAAACCGACATCTTTTGGATGTAGCACCGCCCCCCAGAGACATAAGGAGACATCTCCGTAAGCATTACGATGAGATCCGGCATCATATCTATTTGCCGTTTGATCTGCGGAACCATAGACGGGCTCTAAATGACCTCCACACTGAGTCGGTAGACAGATCCCTCAGATCTCGGCCTGTGAATCCCGTTATTAATACTCAACCACCTGAATTGGCTGAAGAGGAGCGTGTACTTCCGAGGGAGACTAGAGTCATACTAGCACAACTTCGCTCTGGATATTGTAATAGGTTAAACTCTTACTTATGCAGACTGAACCCCAACATACCAAATACATGCCCTGCATGTGGTATGACCCCTCATGATACCATACATCTCTTTTCCTGTTCAGTTGAACCCACTCTTCTAACACCCACATCACTCTGGTCCAACCCTGTGGAAACTGCGCATTTCCTCGGACTTCCGTTAGAAGAGCCTGATGACAATTTAGAGTGGTCGAGCCCATTGGGCAGGGCGAAGCACTGTTAACAACAACAACAACAACAACGAGGTGTATTCAAAAAGTATCGCGAATTTTGTGTTTTTTCAAAAATTATTTATTTATTCATGAATATCTATTTTGTCCCCTTCAAAGTAATCCCCATGAGATATTATACACTTGTGCCAACGGTTTTTCCAATCTTCGAAGCACTTCAAAAAATCGTTTTTTTGTATCTTGTTCAGCTCCTCCTTCGATGCCGTCTTTATCTCGTCAAGAGAAGCGTAACGTCGTCCTTTCATGGGCCTCTTCAGTTTAGGGAACAAGAAAAAGTCACAGGGGGCCAGATCTGGGGAATACGGTGGCTGCGGCATCATTAGTGTGTTGTTTTTGGCCAAAAAGTCGCGCACAAGCAACGATGCGTGAGCAGGGGCGTTATCGTGGTGCAAAAGCCAATTTTTGTACTTCCACAAATCCGGGTGTTTCTGGCAGATTGCTTCGCGCAAATTGCGCATAACTTGCAGGTAATATTCCTTATTGACCGTTCTTCCCTGTGGCAAGAACTCATGATGCACCACGCCCCTGCAATCGAAGAAAACTGTCAGCAAAACTTTCACATTCGACCGAACTTGGCGCGCTTTTTTCGGTCTTGGTTCGTGCAGCAGCTTCCATTGAGATGATTGAGCTTTGGTTTCCACGTCATAACCATAAACCCACGATTCGTCACCAGTTATGACCATCTGGAGCAAATTTGGGTCGTCGCGGACAGAGTTTAACATCTCATTAGCAATGTTCATGCGATGCTGTTTTTGGTCACAATTGAGCAATTTTGGTAAAAAAATAGGTAAAAATCGAAGACGATCCAAAACACGTGCAAGCAAAGCAGCTGTCAACAATTAACTGAACATTCAAAATGGCCGAGCTTGTCGGCATAAGTGAGAGACATGAGTACCAACATAACGCCACAAAAAATTCGAAATTCGAAATTCGAATGTACGTAACCAGCGAAAATTCAAAATTCGCGATACTTTTTGAACACACCTCGTATAGGGATATTTAGTACGTTTTCGGTTTTTGACCGTAGTAAAATTTTGTTGTCAGTTGCCTGGCTTAAATTTAGGCTAGCCCAGCACTCGATATTTAAAAAAAAGAACAACTGTAATAAATTAAATGAACCCGTATTAAATTAACGTTAAATATAAGGTTATTTAGTACGCTTTCAGTTTTTCATTGTGGTCAAATTTTTTTGATGGTTGCATGGCTTAAGTTTAAGCTAGTCCAACCCTCGATATTTAAAAAAAAGAACAAGTGTAATAAATTAAATTAACCCGTATAAAATTAACATTAAATATAAGGATATTTAGTAAGCTTTCGGTTTTTGATTGTGGTCAAATTTTTTTGGTGGTGGCCCTGGCTTAAATTTAAGCCAGCCCAACCCTCGATATTTGAAAAAAAGAACAAGTGTAATAAATTAAATGAACTCGTATTAAATTAACATTAAATATAGGGATATTTAGTACGCTTTCGGTTTTTGACTGGCTTAAATTGAAGCTAGCCCAACCCTCGATATTTTTTAAAAAACAAGTGTAATAAATTAAATGAACCCGTATTAAATTAACATTAAATATAGGGATATTTAGTACGTTTTCGGTTTTTGACCGTGGTAAAATTTTGTTGTCAGTTGCCTGGCTTAAATTTAAGCTAGCCCAATCCTCGATATTTAAAAAAAAGAAGAATTGTAATAAGTTAAATGAACCCGTATTAAATTAACGTTAAATATAAGGATATTTAGTACGCTTTCGGTTTTTGATTGTGGTCAAATTTTTTAGATGGTTGCATGGCTTAAGTTTAAGCTAGTCCAACCCTCGATATTTAAAAAAAAAGAACAAGTGTAATAAATTAAATTAACCCGTATTACGTTAACATTAAATATAAGGATATTTAGTAAGCTTTCGGTTTTTGATTATGGAAAAATATTTTTGGTGGTTGACCTGGCTTAAATTTACACGGTGTCCAAAAAGTTCGAATAAAAACTTTGTAACTTATTTAAAAACAAATCGAGTGAGCTTTGGTTTTATGTTTTGTTCTAAATCGAGTATCGTTCCTATGACTCTCAAACCACGACAGACTTAAATCTGTAAAAGTCATGTTATAGTTATTTTCTACGATGGAGTCCAAGCGGCAGCTAGATGTTTTTACAAGGCAGACAACTGTGCGCAGTACTTAAAGACTTTAAAAGAGTGTGTTTCAAGTGCGATTTTGTTTATAAAACTATAAAGCGGTCCAATGAGACTTCGTCTGTTAAAAATAGAGCAAGAAGCAAAAGACCGCGAACGGTTCGCAATAGTGGTAACATAAAAGTTGTGAGGGAAGAAAGTCAGCGAAACGATTGCCGGTCAGTTAGGAGACGTGCTGCAAATTTTCAACACATTTAATTTTGAATAAGGATCTTGGCCTAAAAGCGTATAAGAAACAAAAAATTCACGGCGTTTCTACATCACCGAAAGAAAAGAGAGCAAAACGAGTATCTTATATTCTTGGATGGCACGGCGGTGACGAATTCGTATTTTCCGATGAAAAGTTTTTCGTTCTACAGCAATATTTCAATTCGCAAATGAGATCGTCATTGTCCCTAGAAAATGTTCCTGAAAAGGAAATTTATGTGCCCAGATTTCAAAGCGCTACTTCCGTCATGATGTGGGCCGGATTCTGTGAAAGAGGAAAGCTTCCCCTATTTTTCATTGAAAAGTGGGTTAAAGTTAACGCCGGCTACTAGAAACCACACGCTTTAGAGGCAGTAGTGCTACCCAGCTGTCGCAGTTTGTTCGGTGGTGATTATTATTGCTTTCAACAAGATGGAGCGCCTTCACATACCGCAAACATCGCGAAACAATGGTGTCAGGAGAATTTGGCCGACCTTTTGCGTAAGGACGAATGGCCACCTAGCAGTCCTGATCTCAATCCATTCGATTTTTTTGCATGAGGCTACATGACATCGAAGCTTAACGGTTATCAAATAAAAACCTTGGAAACTTTTCGTAAGGTAATGGTACGAAATGCCGATGGATATGGTTGGTAATGGAAAAACGATTACTCTTGGCTCAGTTATCCAAACGAAGTGTTATTAATAAAAAACCTACTATAAATATTTACTGATGCTACATAAATTCTTTTTAATAAAAATTGATAAGGGTTTACCATACCTTTTGCCTTAAAAGGACTTTAGTTTTGTATTCGAACTTTTCCGTTTTTGATTGTGGTAAAATTTTCTTGGTGTACAAGTGTAATAAATTAAAGGAACCCGTATTAAATTAGCATTAAATATTGGGCAATTTAGTACGATTTCGGGATAGATTGGGCTATAAAGTTTGGGCTAGCTTAAGGGACCTGCTGTTAGTTTTTTGTTTACTTGTCTTTAGTCAATAACTAGTCTCCAGATTTTATCTTCTTTGTCTGGCAGTGACTTTTTAGGTACTAATAGAATATGGCTATTGTGTTCTGACATCGAAGGTTCTATAATGTCATCTTGGATTAGTTTATTAACTTGTTTATTTATTGAATTTTTGTGCGCGTCTGGTATTCTGTAATTTTTTACATAACCTGGATTGTCATCTTTCATATAAAATTTTTGTTTGTAAAAATTTTTAGTGCAAACGAAAACATCTGCACATGATGTATTAAGCTGTTGGGTTGCAAATGGTGGGAAATTTTTATTTATTCTTTCTAGTTTGTCTTTACTATTAGTTTCGGTTTTAGGTTTGTTTTTAATCATTATGTAATCATCTAGGTTTTCTGTATTTATTTCGTATTTCTGAATGTTAGCGTTTTTGTCTGTTGTATTAACCATTCTAACAAATGTTTGGTATGGATTTACTATGGTGTTAGTAAAAAAAAAATGCCTTCAGGTAGTTGTAGATGAGGTATGAATAGTTCTACGTTACTACTTTTTAAATTAATATGTCGAATTACTTCTGATCTAGCGGGTATTGTAAAGCTATTAATGGTTGGTTTATTGGTCATTTGTATTACTATATTATCTGGGTAATCATATGGTCGTAGTACTAGCCTATCTTCGTCTTTTTGATAATCCAAAATGCAATTATATTTTTTAATGAAATCAATCCGTTGCATGGGATTGGGAAATTGTCATCTACTATATGAAATTTATGTCGAATCAAGAGACTACCGTCCGTTAAATCTGTTTTTTTACTGTTCCGAGTGTGATTGTTAAACCTTGACCAATGCCTTTTAAATCTATTATTTGTGAAGTGTTAATTGTGACATTATTGTGTATTTGACCCTTTTTAATAATTGAAACGTTTGCTCCTGTATATATTAGAAGAATTGAATTATTCAGAGATCTTCTGGAAGATATGTAGCTGTTTAGATGTAAGTTAAATATACTTTTTTTCTTTTTAATATTTACTGTTGAAGTGGAATTTACTGGCTTCCCTGCTGGTTATAATTACGTACATTGCGCGTGTTATTGCGACGTATTATTCCTCGTGATTGATTTCCAAAATTTTTAGTTTGTCCCTGAAAATTATTACTTTGTCTATTGTTACTGTGATAACGCGTGGGAAACGCTCTCCCTTGACTACTTCTATACTTCTTATTTTAATAACCGCTTCTTAAGTTACCACGGTAATAACCTTGTAGACGTATGTGTAATAATAAATTGGAGACTGCCAAGACCTCGTGGCTGTCCCTGATTTGTTCAAAAATGTCAAGTGCATCCAAGAACCAATGTAAATTTTCTGCCTTACCATCAAATTCAGGTAGAATTGACGATGCCGTCTTAATGAGTTCTAATGCTGTTTGAGGCATTGTGGAATTATTGGTTTCGTTTGAAATAGTTTTTTCTTTAGCCTTTGTTTGGAAGTCTGATAATAACAAATCTATGTCAATGCTTATTTCTTGTTCGAATGAAGTAGGTATCTGTTCTTGAATATTATGTCTCGCTAGTGATGAAACTAATTTGTCTCTAACATTCGAGTATATTTGGTAGGCTTGCTTTTGGTGATCGCTAGTAAGCTTGTTGTTTACCGTTTTTATTATGTTACTAATTTCATTCAACAATTCTATAATATTGTCCAAAAGTTTCACTTCTGTTGCCTTTCTAATGTAAATGCTCTTATTAATGCATTTATAAGATTTTTCTGCAATTAATTTTCTATCTAGTAATGATCTTTGGATTTCTTCCCAATTCTCCATTGAAGGAAGGTGAGTAAAAGAAATATCTATATTTAAATTTTTTCCAGGCGATCAGCACGCCTCCGGTATATTTTCTTCCAAAATCTATTATGTGCTGAATATATTTTTAAAAATAAACTTAGACAAATGCAAATTGTCATAATCAGAAGCATTACTTTAATGAAGTCTAATGCTTCGGTATGGTCAAATATCTTAATATATTTAATAACGTTAGCGTTTGGCTTTTCAATTTGGATGTTTGTCCACCCATATTGTTTCTAAGGTAAAATTGTCAACCTACTTTAAAAATTTTGACATCATTCTTTTTCTTTCTTCTACTTTTGTTTAGGATTAATTACGTCCTGTAATGTTGGTTCCCTATTCATTCCTACTGATTTCCAAATCTTCCTCAAAAATTGCAATTCTTCATCTAGATCCCTTTTTTCTACTGAATTCTTAGTCCAAGTTATTGGATTTTTTGATTTGGGCATTTTGCGTATAAGGTATAAGAAATGGAAAACGTTTTTTCTATTTTATTAAAACTTTTTCATTAACATTTTTCTATTATTCTTTAAATCCTTTTTCAATTTTGGTTTTTCTTCAATGTTAGTTGCACAAACAATTTTTTAAGAAAGGGAAAACTTATTTTCTACTTTATTAAAACATTTTCATTTAATTTTTCAACCGTTTCCCACGCGTTATCACAGTAACAATAGACAAAGTAATAATTTTCAGGGACAAACTAAAAATTTTGGAAATCAATCACGAGGAATAATACGTCGCAATAACACGCGCAATGTACGTAATTATAACCAGCAGGGAAGCCAATAAATTCCACTTCAACAGTAAATATTAAAAGAAAAAAAGTATATTTAACTTACATCTAAACAGCTACATATCTTCCAGAAGATCTCTGAATAATTCAATTCTTCTAATATATACAGGAGCAAACGTTTCAATTATTAAAAAGGGTCAAATATACAATAATGTCACAATTAACACTTCACAAATAATAGATTTAAAAGGAATTGGCCAAGGTTTAACAATCACACTCGGAACAGTAAAAAAACAGATTTAACGGACGGTAGTCTCTTGATTCGACATAAATTTCATATAGTAGATGACAATTTCCCAATCCCATGCAACGGATTGATTTCATTAAAAAATATAATTGCATTTTGGATTATCAAAAAGACGAAGATAGGCTAGTACTACGACCATATGATTACCCAGATAATATAGTAATACAAATGACCAATAAACCAACCATTAATAGCTTTACAATACCCGCTAGATCAGAAGTAATTCGACATATTAATTTAAAAAGTAGTAACGTAGAACTATTCATACCTCATCTACAACTACCTGAAGGCATTTTTTTTTACTAACACCATAGTAAATCCATACCAAACATTTGTTAGAATGGTTAATACAACAGACAAAAACGCTAACATTCAGAAATACGAAATAAATACAGAAAACCTAGATGATTACATAATGATTAAAAACAAACCTAAAACCGAAACTAATAGTAAAGACAAACTAGAAAGAATAAATAAAAATTTCCCACCATTTGCAACCCAACAGCTTAATACATCATGTGCAGATGTTTTCGTTTGCACTAAAAATTTTTACAAACAAAAATTTTATATGAAAGATGACAATCCAGTTTATGTAAAAAATTACAGAATACCAGACGCGCACAAAAATTCAATAAATAAACAAGTTAATAAACTAATCCAAGATGACATTATAGAACCTTCGATGTCAGAACACAATAGCCATATTCTATTAGTACCTAAAAAGTCACTGCCAGACAAAGAAGATAAAATCTGGAGACTAGTTATTGACTAAAGACAAGTAAACAAAAAACTAACAGCAGGTCCCTTAAGCTAGCCCAAACTTTATAGCCTAATCTATCCCGAAATCGTACTAAATTGCCCAATATTTAATGCTAATTTAATACGGGTTCCTTTAATTTATTACACTTGTACACCAAGAAAATTTTACCACAATCAAAAACGGAAAAGTTCGAATACAAAACTAAAGTCCTTTTAAGGCAAAAGGTATGGTAAACCCTTATCAATTTTTATTGAAAAGAATTTATGTAGCATCAGTAAATATTTATAGTAGGTTTTTATTAATAACACTTCGTTTGGATAACTGAGCCAAGAGTAATCGTTTTTCCATTACCAACCATATCCATCGGCATTTCGTACCATTACCTTACGAAAAGTTTCCAAGTTTTTTATTTGATAACCGTTAAGCTTCGATGTCATGTAGCCTCATGCAAAAAAATCGAATGGATTGAGATCAGGACTGCTAGGTGGCCATTCGTCCTTACGCAAAAGGTCGGCCAAATTCTCCTGACACCATTGTTTCGCGATGTTTGCGGTATGTGAAGGCGCTCCATCTTGTTGAAAGCAATAATAATCACCACCGAACAAACTGCGACAGCTGGGTAGCACTACTGCCTCTAAAGCGTGTTGTTTCTGGTAGCCGGCGTTAACTTTAACCCACTTTTCAATGAAAAATAGGGGAAGCTTTCCTCTTTCACAGAATCCGGCCCACATCATGACGGAAGTAGCGCTTTGAAATCTGGGCACATAAATTTCCTTTTCAGGAACATTTTCTAGGGACAATGACGATCTCATTTGCGAATTGAAATATTGCTGTAGAACGAAAAACTTTTCATCGGAAAATACGAATTCGTCACCGCCGTGCCATCCAAGAATATAAGATACTCGTTTTGCTCTCTTTTCTTTCGGTGATGTAGAAACGCCGTGAATTTTTTGTTTCTTATACGCTTTTAGGCCAAGATCCTTATTCAAAATTAAATGTGTTGAAAATTTGCAGCACGTCTCCTAACTGACCGGCAATCGTTTCGCTGACTTTCTTCCCTCACAACTTTTATGTTACCACTATTGCGAACCGTTCGCGGTCTTTCGCTTCTTGCTCTATTTTTAACAGACGAAGTCTCATTGGACCGCTTTATAGTTTTATAAACAAAATCGCACTTGAAACACACTCTTTTAAAGTCTTTAAGTACTGCGCACAGTTGTCTGTCTTGTAAAAACATCTAGCTGCCGCTTGGACTCCATCGTAGAAAATAACTATAATAGGAACGATACTCGATTTAGAACAAAACATAAAATCAAAGCTCACTCGCTTGGTTTTTAAATAAGTTACAAAGTTTTTATTCGAACTTTTTGGACACCGTGTAAATTTAAGCCAGGTCAACCACCAAAAATATTTTACCATAATCAAAAACCGAAAGCTTACTAAATATCCTTATATTTAATGTTAATGTAATACGGGTTAATTTAATTTATTACAGTTGTTCTTTTTTTTAAATATCGAGGGTTGGACTAGCTTAAACTTAAGCCATGCAACCATCAAAAAAATTTTACCACAATCAAAAACCGAAAGCGTACTAAATATCTTTATATTTAACGTTAATTTAATACGGGTTCATTTAACTTATTACAATTGTTCTTTTTTTTAAATATCGAGGGTTGGGCTAGCTTAAATTTAAGCCAGGCAACTGACAACAAAATTTTACCACGGTCAAAAACCGAAAACGTACTAAATATCCCTATATTTAATGCTAATTTAATACGGGTTCATTTAATTTATTACACTTGTTTTTTAAAACATATCGAGGGTTGGGCTAGCTTAAATTTAAGCCAGTCAAAAACCGAAAGCGTACTAAATATCCCTATATTTAATGTTAATTTAATACGAGTTCATTTAATTTATTACACTTGTTCTTTTTTTCAAATATCGAGGGTTGGGCTGGCTTAAATTTAAGCCGGGGCCACCACCAAAAAAATTTGACCACAATCAAAAACCGAAAGCTTACTAAATATCCTTATATTTAATGTTAATGTAATACGGGTTAATTTAATTTATTACACTTGTTCTTTTTTTTAAATATCGAGGGTTGGGCTAGCTTAAATTTAAGCCAGGCAACTGACAACAAAATTTTACCACGGTCAAAAACCGAAAACGTACTAAATATCCCTATATTTAATGCTAATTTAATACGGGTTCATTTAATTTATTACACTTGTTTTTTAAAACATATCGAGGGTTGGGCTAGCTTAAATTTAAGCCAGTCAAAAACCGAAAGCGTACTAAATATCCCTATATTTAATGTTAATTTAATACGAGTTCATTTAATTTATTACACTTGTTCTTTTTTTCAAATATCGAGGGTTGGGCTGGCTTAAATTTAAGCCGGGGCCACCACCAAAAAAATTTGACCACAATCAAAAACCGAAAGCTTACTAAATATCCTTATGTTTAATGTTAACGTAATACGGGTTAATTTAATTTATTACACTTGTTATTTTTTTTAAATATCGAGGGTTGGGCTGGCTTAAATTTAAGCCGGGGCCACCACCAAAAAAATTTGACCACAATCAAAAACCGAATGCTTACTAAATATCCTTATATTTAATGTTAATGTAATACGGGTTAATTTAATTTATTACACTTGTTCTTTTTTTTAAATATCGAGGGTTGGACTAGCTTAAACTTAAGCCATGCAACCATCAAAAAAATTTGACCACAATCAAAAACTGAAAGCGTACTAAATATCCTTATATTTAACGTTAATTTAATACGGGTTCATTTAATTTATTACAGTTGTTCTTTTTTTTAAATATCGAGGGTTGGGCTAGCCTAAATTTAAGCCAGGCAACTACCAAAAAAATTTTACCACAATCAAAAACCGAAAGCTTACTAAATATCCTTATGTTTAATGTTAACGTAATACGGGTTAATTTAATTTATTACACTTGTTCTTTTTTTTAAATATCGAGGGTTGGACTAGCTTAAACTTAAGCCATGCAACCATCAAAAAAATTTGACCACAATCAAAAACCGAAAGCGTACTAAATATCCTTATATTTAACGTTAATTTAATACGGGTTAATTTAACTTATTACAATTCTTCTTTTTTTAAATATCGAGGGTTGGGCTAGCTTAAATTTAAGCCAGGCAACTGACAAAAAAAATTTACCACGGTCAAAACCCGAAAACGTACTAAATATCCCTATATTTAATGCTAATTTAATACGGGTTAATTTAATTTATTACACTTGTTTTTTAAAACATATCGAGGGTTGGGCTAGCTTAAATTGAAGCCAGTCAAAAACCGAAAGCGTACTAAATATCCCTATATTTAATGTTAATTTAATACGAGTTCATTTAATTTATTACACTTGTTCTTTTTTTCAAATATCGAGGTTTGGGCTGGCTTAAATTTAAGCCGGGGCCACCACCAAAAAAATTTGACCACAATCAAAAACCGAAAGCTTACTAAATATCCTTATATTTAATGTTAATGTAATACGGGTTAATTTAATTTATTACACTTGTTCTTTTTTTTAAATATCGAGGGTTGGGCTAGCTTAAATTTAAGCCAGGCAACTGACAACAAAATTTTACCACGGTCAAAAACCGAAAACGTACTAAATATCCCTATATTTAATGCTAATTTAATACGGGTTCATTTAATTTATTACACTTGTTTTTTAAAACATATCGAGGGTTGGGCTAGCTTAAATTTAAGCCAGTCAAAAACCGAAAGCGTACTAAATATCTTTATATTTAACGTTAATTTAATACGGGTTCATTTAATTTATTACAGTTGTTCTTTTTTTTAAATATCGAGGGTTGGGCTAGCCTAATTTTAAGCCAGGCAACTACCAAAAAAATTTTACCACAATCAAAAACCGAAAGCTTACTAAATATCCTTATGTTTAATGTTAACGTAATACGGGTTAATTTAATTTATTACACTTGTTATTTTTTTTAAATATCGAGGGTTGGGCTGGCTTAAATTTAAGCCGGGGCCACCACCAAAAAAATTTGACCACAATCAAAAACCGAATGCTTACTAAATATCCTTATATTTAATGTTAATGTAATACGGGTTAATTTAATTTATTACACTTGTTCTTTTTTTTAAATATCGAGGGTTGGACTAGCTTAAACTTAAGCCATGCAATCATCAAAAAAATTTGACCACAATCAAAAACTGAAAGCGTACTAAATATCCTTATATTTAACGTTAATTTAATACGGGTTCATTTAATTTATTACAGTTGTTCTTTTTTTTAAATATCGAGGGTTGGGCTGGCCTAAATTTAAGCCAGGCAACTACCAAAAAAATTTGACCACAATCAAAAACCGAAAGCTTACTAAATATCCTTATGTTTAATGTTAACGTAATACGGGTTAATTTAATTTATTACACTTGTTCTTTTTTTTAAATATCGAGGGTTGGACTAGCTTAAACTTAAGCCATGCAACCATCAAAAAAATTTGACCACAATCAAAAACCGAAAGCGTACTAAATATCCTTATATTTAACGTTAATTTAATACGGGTTAATTTAACTTATTACAATTCTTCTTTTTTTAAATATCGAGGGTTGGGCTAGCTTAAATTTAAGCCAGGCAACTGACAAAAAAATTTTACCACGGTCAAAACCCGAAAACGTACTAAATATCCCTATATTTAATGCTAATTTAATACGGGTTAATTTAATTTATTACACTTGTTTTTTAAAACATATCGAGGGTTGGGCTAGCTTAAATTGAAGCCAGTCAAAACCCAAAAGCGTACTAAATATCCCTATATTTAATGTTAATTTAATACGAGTTCATTTAATTTATTACACTTGTTCTTTTTTTCAAATATCGAGGGTTGGGCTGGCTTAAATTTAAGCCGGGGCCACCACCAAAAAAATTTGACCACAATCAAAAACCGAAAGCTTACTAAATATCCTTATATTTAATGTCAATGTAATACGGGTTAATTTAATTTATTACACTTGTTCTTTTTTTTAAATATTGAGGGTTGGACTAGCTTAAACTTAAGCCATGCAACCATCAAAAAAATTTGACCACAATCAAAAACTGAAAGCGTACTAAATATCCTTATATTTAACGTTAATTTAATACGGTTTCATTTAATTTATTACACTTGTTCTTTTTTTCAAATATCGAGGGTTGGGCTGGCTTAAATTTAAGCCGGGGCCACCACCAAAAAAATTTGACCACAATCAAAAACCGAAAGCTTACTAAATATCCTTATATTTAATGTTAATGTAATACGGGTTAATTTAATTTATTACACTTGTTCTTTTTTTTTAAATATCGAGGGTTGGACTAGCTTAAACTTAAGCCATGCAACCATCAAAAAAATTTGACCACAATCAAAAACCGAAAACGTACTAAATATCCCTATATTTAATGTTAATTTAATACGGGTTCATTTAATTTATTACACTTGTTTTTTAAAAAATATCGAGGGTTGGGCTAGCTTAAATTTAAGCCAGGGCTAGCATAAATTTAAGCGATACCAACCACCAAAAAAATTTTACCACAATCTAAAACAGAAAGCGTACTAAATATCCTTATATTTAAGGTTAATTTAATACGGGTTCATTTAATTTAGTATTAAAAACCGAAAGCGTATTAAATATCCCTATATTTAATGTTAATTTAATACGGGTTCATTTCATTTATTACACTTGTTTTTTAAAAAATATCGAGGGTTGGGCTAGCTTAAATTTAAGCCATACCAACCACCAAAAAAATGTTACCACAATCAAAAACCGAAAGCGTACTAAATATCCTTATATTTAATGTTAATTTAATACGGGTTAATTTAATTTATTACACTTGTTTTATAAAAAATATCGAGGGTTGGGCTAGGTTAAATTTAAGCTAGTCAAAACCCAAAAGCGTGCTAAATATCCTTATATTTAATGTTAATTTAATACGGGTTCATTTCATTTATTACACTTGTTTTTTAAAAAATATCGAGGGTTGGGCTAGCTGAAACTTAAGCCAGGGCAACCACCAAAAAAAGTTTGACCACACTCAAAAACCGAAACCGTACTAAATATCCCTATATTTAATGTTAGTTTAATACGGGTTCATTTAATTTATTACACTTGTTTTTTAAAAAATATCGAGGGTTGGGCTAGCTTAAATTTAAGCCATAACAACCACCAAAACAATTTTACCACAATCAAAAACCGAAAGCGTACTAAATATCCTTATATTTGATGTTAATTTAATACGGGCTCATTTAATTTAGTATTAAAAACCGAAAACGTACTAAATATACTTATATTTAATGTTCATTTAATACGGGTTCATTTAATTTATTACACTTGTTCCTTTTTTAGAATATCGAGAGTTGGGCTAGCTTAAAATATCGAGGGTTGGGCTAGCTTAAATTTAAGCCAGGGCCACCACCAAAAAAATTTGACTACAATCAAAAACCGAAAGCTTACTAAATATCCTTATATTTAATGTTAATGTAATACGGGTTAATTTAATTTATTACACTTGTTCTTTTTAATTTAATACGGGCTCATTTAATTTAGTATTAAAAACCGAAAACGTACTAAATATACTTATATTTAATGTTCATTTAATACGGGTTCATTTAATTTATTACACTTGTTCCTTTTTTAGAATATCGAGAGTTGGGCTAGCTTAAAATATCGAGGGTTGGACTAGCTTAAATTTAAGCCATACCAACCACCAAAACAATTTTACCACAATCAAAAACCGAAAGCGTACTAAATATCCTTATATTTCATGTTAATTTAATACGGGCTCATTTAATTTAGTATTAAAAACCGAAAACGTACTAAATATACTTATATTTAATGTTCATTTAATACGGGTTCATTTAATTTATTACACTTGTTCCTTTTTTAAAATATCGAGAGTTGGGCTAGCTTAAAATATCGAGGGTTGGGCTAGCTTAAATTTAAGCCAGGTCAACCACCAAAAAATTTTAGCACAATCAAAAACCGAAAGCTTACTAAATATCCTTATATTTAATACGGGGTCATTTAATATAATACATTTTTTTAAGAAATATCTGGCTTAGGCTAGCTTAAATTTAAGATAGGGCAACCACCAAAAAAATTGTACCACAATCAAGAAGCGAAAGCGCACTCAATATCCCCATACTTAATGCTAATTTAATACGGGTTCATTTGATTTATTACACTTGTTTTTTAAGAAATATTAAATTTAAGTCAGGGCAACCACCAAAAAATTTTACTACAATCACAAACGGAAAGCGTACAAAATATCCTTTTATTTAATAAGGGTTCATTTAATTTATTACACTTGTTTTTAAGAAATATCGGGGTTGGGCTAGCTTAAATTTAAATAGGGCAACCAACAAAAAAGTGTACCACAACCAAAAACCGAAAACGTTCTAAATAACCTTATATTTAATGTTAAATTTAAGCCAGGCCAACCACAAAAAAATTTTACTACAATCACAAACGGAAAGCGTACAAAATATCCTTTTATTTAATAAGGGTTCATTTAATTTATTACACTTGTTTTTTTAAAAAATATCGAGGGTTTGGTAAGCTTAAATTTAAGCCAGGGCAACCAATAAAAAATTTTACCACAATCAAAAACCGAAAGCTTACTAAATATCCTTATATTTAATACGGGGTCATTTAATATATTACACTTGTTTTTTAAGAAATATTGGGTTGGGCTAGCTTAAATTTAAAAAGGGCAACCAACAAAAAAAGTGTACCACAACCAAAAACCGAAAACGTTCTAAATAACCTTATATTTAATGCTAAATTTAAGCCAGGCCAACCACAAAAAAATTTTACTACAATCAAAAACGGAAAGCGTACAAAATATCATTTTATTTAATAAGGGTTCTTTTAATTTAATTCACTTGTTTTTTAAGAAATATTAAATTTAAGCCAGGTCAACCACGAAACAATTTAACACAATCAAAAACCGAAAGCGTACTAAATATCCTAATATTTAATACGGGGTCATTTAATATATTACACTTGTTTTTTAAGAAATATCGGGGTTGGGGTAGCTTAAATTTAAGCCAGGGCAACCAATAAAAAATTTACCACAATCAAAAACACTTACCAAAACCCAAAAAAAATTTTTTTTTTTTCAAAAAACTGTTATCGCCAACGTTTTTAGCGGGAATTTTTGGGTCGGACAGGGTATACATGAAAATTTTAAAATCAAAGAAAATTTTTTTAGAGGTCATGAAAAAAACCTTAAAAGTCAAAGTCGAAAAAGTCAAAAAAATTAAATTTCGCAGTCTCGAAAATTATTTTTTTTGGGTATGCGTAGTGGAACTTTTTTCCTGAGCGCAAAACCTATCGAAAAAACGATGGCGCGATATCGTGTAACTTTCGTCCATACAAAACGACCCACCCTAATATCTATATCTAAACATGCATAATTTCAATAAAAATGTATTTTGATATCTTCGTATGGCTCAGGAGCAATGCATAGGCATATTATGTTTAACAAATAATGCTTCATTTGTTTTTAATAATTCATTTAAGTTTTCTGCATGAAGCCAAAGCTGTCAACTACAGTATCTGACTGCATTATTGTACATACAGTAATAGCGCAGGTGGTAAGCGTTTCGGCTACGACGTTTACATTCTAAGGTTCGATCCCAGGTTCCGGACAACTTTTTTTTTTAGTTAAATTTAATTTGTTTTTAAATATGTATATGCAATATGAAAACTTCTTATCATGAATTTTTTTTAAATTTATTATATTTTTAACCCAATATTTTTCTGTGTATGACCTCTATCTTGGAGTGAAAAAATCAAATTTTTGCAATAAAAACACCAGAAAATGTTTCCAGTTTATCAAAACAAAATACTTAGAAAAACACCTACATAGCTTCATAAATTTTGTAATAAATAAAATTTTTTCTTAATAATATTTGACTTAAGGTAACATATATGTAGCCCTATGTAATAATATTTTAAGTGGTTGAGGGAAAAAGCCAGAAAACCATCATTTCATTGTAATTTTCTCATCCTAAATGGACTTCAAAAAAGCCAGATGTGAAGGAAAAATTGAGAAAACTTCCTGTACATGAAAAAACCAATATGGAAACCGGCGTCACGCTAATATTGAGAAATTTGTGGAACTTTAAAATGAACGTTTCATTCACTTATATAGTTTTATACATTTTTTTTAAAAGAATTTCTTTTTTTCTGATTGATAAAGGACTTAAGGTGAACTTATACGCACAGCCATAAGAAATAATAAGTTCAGGTCATATACATATGTATCACAAAATATTATTGAAATGCTATTAAAGTCAATATGAAATGTCTTTATACATGTCTAAATTGTGATTAAGGAAAAAACCAGAAAACCATATACTGAAGTTGTAATTTTCCTCCGCTAAATGGGTTTCAAAAAAGCCAAATCTAAAGGAAAATTGCTAAATTGACAGCACTGTCTGTATATCCAAAACAAAAAAACCATAATGGGAACCTGCTTCATGCTCATATTGAGAAATTTAAGTAACTTCAAAATAAACGCTAAATTCATTTTCAATCAAAATATGTATATGTGGACACACTCCTAACGGTGAAATATTTTCATTCCCTCACTCATTGAGCATATTGAGTTAAAGTAGTGGCTTCGGTGCGTCCAACTCATATATCATTTGCTCTCCAAAAGGTAGAAATATTTTCATTCTCTTACTCATTAAGCAAATTGAGTTATAGTATAAACCAGGGTCGGCGCTTCTGTCCAATTTGATTTTGAGCGAGAGTTGCCCTCCCCTATACTGAACTGTATTAAAATCTTAAAAAAAAAAATACCAATTTGCTTTCAACATATCTCGCACGTTTTATTGCAAGCAATAGTTCAAAATTAAAATTTTTAGGGAAAACACTTCTATTTTTTGTAAAGTTCTATAATGAAAATGAGATTCAAAGGTATCCATGGCCACTATTTTCGGCCGGTTATTTAGATGCATCGTAAAATATTTGTTTTAAACATATCTCGCACGTTTTATTGCAAACAGTAGTTCAAATTTAAAATTTTTACTCCATTATAAAAATGAGGTTCAAAAACACCCATAGTCGCCCTCTCTTCATATAATTCAAAAACATTTTTTTTCTATGCGCAATTAAACTTCAACTTTTTTTGTTGTAAAATTCCATAATTAAAATGAGATTCAAAGGTATTCATGGCCGCTATTTTCGGTCTGGTATTTAGATGCATCCTAAAATCCTGAAAACCCTAAGTGTATATAATAAAATGTAAATTTTTACTGTTCATAAAACTCAAATATTAAAACGGGATTCCAAACCAGCCATGGCCTTATAATTCAAAATTTCAGACCAAAAAGAAAGCAGAGTCAAAATAGGAAGGTGCGTCGTTGAGTCGGAATTGCTAAATTAAATTTGTAATTTTCTCCCGGTAAACGGATTACAAAAAGCACTGCCTGTATACTCATAACCAAAAAATTACAATATGGCAACCATGTCCAAACGGTGGACATATTTTCACTCACTGAGCACATTGAGTTAAAGTAACCATTATATATACTATAAGTCTAACTATGTTGTTGGTATACGAGTATGTCCAACAAATCCAAGTTTTTTTTTATTGAAATATTGACCGAATCTGAAGAAGTGGTTTCTCTGACTTTCAAACATTCCTAAGGACTGTTTTTGCCATCTCCTATTAATGATTACCGGTCTTTAATGGACTGACTTTTTCGGTTAGTTGTCAAATTATCCGCCGTTTAGTGTGAACCGACTTTTATGAAA
This sequence comes from Merzomyia westermanni, assembly GCA_949987695.1. Taxonomy (NCBI): domain Eukaryota; kingdom Metazoa; phylum Arthropoda; class Insecta; order Diptera; family Tephritidae; genus Merzomyia; species Merzomyia westermanni. Next base: position 75,451,436 of record OX465292.1, read on the forward strand.
CCGGCACTAAATTACTCAACTATATATAATTAATTTCAAGAACAAAAATTTCTCAAATATTTCGCTCTCTAGGTAGTGCTGCAAAAATATGAACAGAGGATTTAATAACTTAAACTAATTTAATTTCGACCACCGGATATACTAGTTATTTTTAAAATTCTCCATACTTATATCGGACGAGTGGCGGAGAAAGGGTAGGCCCACTGGGCTGAATAGCAACGAAGGTCGCCCGGTATTCGATGCAATCCGTTAACGACTGAGCTATTTTAGGGCCCCCAGCCAGGCTGATCATCGGGTCGTATAACATCTTGATCCAGCCCATAAAAAGGAAGGAATGGGGGAGAAAGATTGTAAAGAAAGGGGATGAGGTTTAGGGGGTTAAGAAGGTCACCGCTCGAATTCTCCGCCGAAGCCTTACCTAGTATCACCACGAGGAGGGTCCGCCCCTACTTGAGGGGGGGAGGGTTCAAGACACCGAGTACGAGTCGACGCTTTGAGGTGACGCTGGTGAGTGCTAGGCGCAACACCCCCATGAAAGACAACCATTTATGTAATATGATTCCAATTTCTATTTATTATTCCTCATATTTTTCTCATTTAATGTTCATATAAGTCTGTATTATAACCTTTGTGCACATATTTATAAAGTTTTAAAAGTGATATACAGGGTGGCGCAAAAGTAATCCTCCCATCAGAAAATGCTATAAATTTTGCGATTGGCCCCTAAAGTCAGTTCTGTTTTGACATTTCTGTAGTAAACACATGCGAAATACACGTTAATAAACAATGTTACGCTACACTGCTCCAGAACGCGGAATATTGCTGACTATTTATTTGACCAATAATCGGTCGGTGAAAAACGGTTACTGCGCAAAAGTAATCCTTCTATCAGAAAATGCTATAAATTTTGCGACTGGCCCCTAAACTCAGTGCTGTTTTGACATTTGTGTAGTAAACACATGCGAAATACACGTTAATAAACAATGTTACGCTACACTGCTCCAGAACGCGGAATATTGCTGACTATTTATTTGACCAATAATCGGTCGGTGAAAAACGGTTACTGCGCAAAAGTAATCCTTCTATCAGAAAATGCTATAAATTTTGCGATTGGCCCCTAAAGTCAGTGCTGTTTTGACATTTGTGTAGTAAACACATGCGAAATACACGTTAATAAACAATGTTACGCTACACTGCTCCAGAACGCGGAATATTGCTGACTATTTATTTGACCAATAATCGGTCGGGACCAAACGGTTACTGTGAATGGTGAGCGCTACAGAGCAATGATCAACGAGTTCTTTTTGCCGCAACTTGATGAATTGGGATTGGAAAACATGTGGTTCCAACAAGACGGTGCAACAGCACACACTGCACGTGCCACAACCGATATGCTGAACATCGGAAGCTTACTTTTGCGCCACCTTGTAGTTATGAAGCGCACTATATATTAATTTTCCTAGAAACCTATAACGGAAAAGAAAAACTGCGATGAACATTTTCTTCACATTAACATTTAAATCTACCAATTGGTAACGGCAAATTCAAATTTCCCTACACCAATCAAAATTAAATTTTTTTGGCCCAGTCTAATCACTACTATAACTACACTCCATAATTTTAATACCTGGAGTCGAAACGTATCGTAAACTGAAAACTCTTAAAAGTATTTATTTGGTACTAGCTGATGCCCGCGACTTCGTATGCGTAAAAATTACAATGAAGCAACAACATAATTATTTTTTTGAGAGCGTCGAAATAAAACACCACTGGTACTGACTTCATTTTATTTATTCATTTTAATAGGCCTATAGCGCCTGTAGCTAAGGCCTCGAAATGTAATGCAATTATTTACATTTGTATTTCGTTAAATAAAAAAAATACATATTTTTGGTCACATTTTTTCCACATTTTGGTCAATAACTCGGGAACTGGATGAGATATCCAAATGAAAGTTGTCCTAAATTTTAAGTTAGACGTTAAGTGATAGAATGGTGGAAGTTTCATGCAATTCTATTAAGTAGTTTATGAGTGATACGCACAAATCATACAGTCACCCTGGGTTCACATTTAGGTCAATAAATTGGGAACCGGGTAAGATATCGCGGTGAAGGATATCTTAAATTTTAGGAGACACGTGTAGAAAATGATTATTGAAAGTTTCTTTCATTTGTATGCAGTCGTTTTTGTGTGACGCTGGCGTTATGGTAAAAAACCACATTTTTGGTCATTTTTGGAACTGGATGAGATATCCAAATGAAAGTGGTCCTACATTTGAAGTTAGACGTTAAGTGATAGAATCGTGAAAGTTCCATGCAATTCTATTCAGTAGTTTTTGCGTGATGCGCGCACAATCATACAGACGGACAGACAGACAAAAACGACCTCTCCTATCAGTTTTTCTTGAATATCTTCAATGTACAAACATCGACCTGTTACAATTTTATTATATGTAAAGATTATCAGGCTCAAGAACAAATAACGCAGATGGTCTTACGATGCGTGAGCATGCCCCATATAATTGACTATGAGAAAAACATGGATTTTCTAGATTCAGACCACAAACTTTTAGGAATTGGCCTTATCATTTGTTAATGGTCATGGAAAAACAATGTCCATTTGCCTAATGTGGACGCTAGAATGCAAGTAGTAATCAGTGCTGCAATCGTATCGAAACGTTGCTCGATTCAAAACTGGGCTTGATAAATTTCTTCCTGTGGGTCGAAAATTATCTAGTTGTTGATTTCTGAATTTTGCTCAACGATTTCGCATTTCTAACCGAGCCGTTTCTTGGGCTGCCTCTCTTTGCTCTTGTAATTGAGAAGGACTAAGTCGAACCATACTAACGGGGCGCTCTTCACGTGCAATTTCTTGCTCTTCTTCAGTCCTTTCATTCGCACTGTTTCGAATCCCACTTGTATTACGGTTTTTTCGTCAAAGATTTGATCGTCTTGGTCGAGGTATGATGTTGTTAATGATAATATCGGCACAATATACTAATAGAAACTCGAAACACACACATCAACTGGTCAACTTCAAAATATTAAATTTTTAAAACTTTCAAAGAAGTGTCAGTAAAATGGCAATGACGAAAAACTATCTCGAAACGCAAAAAGTAAAAAGTTTCCGCTTAACAGGAATCAGTAAATACTTGCAAGCAAAACTTCTTTCTTCTTTAAATGGTCATCTAACAGCCTGGGCGTTTTGGACCGTCCAACATACTGTGCCAATTGGAAACACCACGGTATCGCAAATCGGTCTCCGCTTGGTACTTCCATCGGAGTGGTGGTCTCCTTCTTCCTCTGCTTCCACCGGCGGGTACCGATAAGCATACCTTCTGGGCTGGATCATCTTTGCCCATTCGCACAACGTGGCCTATCCAGCGAAGCCGCTGTGTTTTGATTCGCTGAACTATGGATAGTAAACCCCGCTCGCTTCGATGCGTCTCAGAACTAATAAGAAACTGAGTCCGATTCATCATTATATCCCATACCAGATAAGATATGGAACTTCATTACATCGCTTATTGCAGCACTCATTGTCACCTTTCGTTTGATACCCATATTCTACTAACAAATTTTGGATCACCTTGGTCCACAAATCGGTCTATATCTCCGAAACCGATCAAGCTATCGGAATGATATCTTAAATTTTAAGTTAAACGTCAAATAATACAACGCTAAAAGCTCCATTCAATTCCATTAAGTAATTTTTGAGTGATGCGCGCCCAAACATGCAGACAGATAGACAGACAGACAGACAAAAATTCTAAAAACAGTGGATTTGGGTTCTATTGGCCTAATAATGATCATTGCTATCGATTTTTCTTAAATATCTGCAATGTACAGACATCGACCTTTTACAATTTTATTATATGTAGAGATATGTAGAGACACGCTTCAAATCATACAGTCACCATGGGTCCACATTTAAGTCAAGAAATTGGGAACCGGGTAAGATATCGCGGTGAAAGATATCTTAAATTTTAGGAGAGAGGTCTAGAAAATGATTATTGAAAGTTTGATTCATTTATATGCAGTCGTTTTTGTGTGACGCGGGCGTTATGGTAAAAAAACCACATTTTTGGTCACATTTTTCCCACATTTTGGTCAATAACTTGGGAACTGGATGAGATATCCAAATGAAAGTTGTCCTAAATTTTAAGTTAGACGTTAAGTGATAGAATGGTGACAGACGGGCAGACAGACAGACAGACAGAGAAAAATTCAAAAAATTGGTGATTTGGGTTCCGCTGGTCCAATAACGACCTCTCCTATCGATTTTTCTTAAATATCTGCAATGTACAGACATCGACCTTTTACAATTTTATTATATGTAGAGATTTATTTTTAAACATTGCAATTGACTGATTGTTCTTATTTTCTTGTTTTCATATATTTTTTTCTTATTTTAAGACTCTATTTGATAAATTTTATTAAAAATTAGTTATTGCAAAAGTGATAGAAGAAAAATCGTTGTATCGCTGTACTTTCACTATTTCAAGTAAAAACGAAATTGCGAAATCTTGGAAAATGTTTCCTTTCTTTTTTTATTGTTTGGGTATCGACAAAACCACTTTCCTATTGTTTTGGCGAGTGTTTTCGAAATGACCGTCTTTTGCATATTTTAATCTGCTACCCTTTAAATCTTATCCCGGCTGCCTGCGGAGGATTTGACATGACCACTTCGAACCTCCAGGCCATTCCAACCTCAACCTTCTCCTTCCTTAAGGAATTTGTAATTACGATACGCGTAGGTTCCTCATAATACCGCCTACGATTAGTCATGTAATCTTTTTTTAATACGGGATACGTAATTCGCTAAAATATCAATTACAGTAAAATATTTTAACTAATAAAAATTGTTTTAATTATAGATTTTGGGTTAACTTAATCAAAAATCCAAACTTTGTGTTTGACATTCACAAATCCAACATAGTTGATTCCTGCTTATCAGTTGTTGCTCAGACATTTATGGATTCCTGTTCTACTTCAGACCATCGCTTAGGTTAGATCCGCCATAAACTACTGTATATAAAAGGGTCGTAAAATTATTTATTTTTCAACAGGCAAAGATTCGCCGAGCTCGAAACTGCTTTACGCTAAAGATATCCCGGAATACCGTAAATGGGTTGAAAGATATTATCGTGATATAAGAGAAATGCCATCAATTTCCGATCAAGACATGAATGCTATGTTGGCGGAAGAATCAAGGGTTAGCCAATTCAATAAATTTTCAATACATCTTAACTTTCTTTTCTTTTTTTAATCTCTTTTAGTTACACACCACGGAGTTCAATACAAATTGTGCCCTCCACGAACTTTATACATATGCTGTAAAATACAATGAACAACTTACCGTGACATTAGAAGAGGACGAATTCTCGCAGAAACAGCGGCTCGCATTTAAATTAGAACAAGTCCACAATATGATGTCAGTAGAATAAAATGGATTTATACATGTAAAAATCAGGTTTATATTGTTATATAAATTTGGTGACAGTACGGGGGAAAATTACACTGCATGCATACCTACATATGTACATTGAACAAGCCAAATTTTAAATCGAATGTTACATTTATTACCAAAAATATGAGGTGAAATTTTAAACAAAGCAAATGACCATTGCCGCTGTAAATAGTGTACACACTGTGTTCAGAAACTATAGCACAATATATTCTTTCGCAAATTGTAAGTATATTTTAAAGCGGGAAAACTATAGATAGTTATCGCAGGTTTTAAGAAAAACTATTGGTAATGCTATCGAATTCTAATAACAAACGCGTACATATATTAAATTCTAATATCAACTTACACTAAAATGTATAGCCAATTTTTTTAAACGGAAAACTGTATCCAAAGTTCTTTGGTTAAGGTACGTTTAAAATGTGCACTCAGCAATATTAAAGCTCTTTCCATTAAATTTGATAAAGATCATGCTCGATGTGTTTACAAAACACTGGGGTATACTACCTTTTTAAAAAGTTGGACTGTTTCAAAGTTATTGTGATTGAAAAACGGCTTACGATCACGGAACGTATGTCGTAATTCTGCCCCTGTGTGGATTGCGGTTTTATGAGTAACAAAATATAACAAATATAAACTATCGATATTTTGATATGGATACATGAAGTAATCAAACAATTTCTTACTATAGTCACATATTCATTCACCAAGAATAGTTTTGAAAATTAAAACTTTATTGCTATCAAGTTTATTTCAACGTAGAGCTCTAAAACTTACATATAATAAATTGTTATAGCCCGATGTCTGCATAAATGAATACGTGGGACCTATTAGAAGAACAGAAGTCGAAACAACCGTTTTCAAAATTTGTCTTTCCGTATATTTAAATGTACATGAAATTTTATCAGCGGCATTGCTTGGTGTGTATTTTAAAATTTAGGACCCTTTTTTCATCAGGAAGCAATTCCCCTTCTCTTCAATGCTCTTTGTCTTGGAAATTGAAACAGAAATAGAAGGCATTTTGCAGTTACCGTGGGAGTCTAGTTTTAAAATATAGGTAAACACCTAGCATTTACCCACTACATGTCGGCAACACTCCAATTTAGTGTACAGTTTTAATTGCTCTTATTTGTATACGAGTATATTATGAAACCAATACATAGATCTTTACGCAAACGGATATATGTTAGCTTCAAGGCTTGTAACTAATTTAAGAGTTTATATGAATCGCCACATACATTTTGGTATACCTCACTTATTTATTTTTATTTCTTCTGAATAAAACAAGGTCAAAATTAACGAATTGCGGAGGGAAAAATTGATGCTAATGTGTGTGGGAAAACTTTCGTGAATACCGTATAAAAAATATTTCGCCCTTTTTTGTTAACCAACCAGTAAAGCAATTAGTTTTGCTGTAGGCTATTGAAAACTATGACAATTTTCAATAAAGGATCGTAATCTGAATATCATAATAAAAACTTCCTTAAAAATTACAAATTTTTCCACTTTTATTTAAATAATTGATACGTAAATTTTTTTGGGAAAAAATTGACCATACAAATATATTCTGAGGAAAAAGCCATATAACATCGTAGCCATAATAATTGCGGTAAATTTGACAACTACTTTTATATCGAGGGGTGAGTGCGAACTTACGGTATGTGCACATTTTGTCAAAAATTAGTTAACTACATTTTCTGAATCTCTAGCATGATACCAGGGATATAACGAAAATTCGCATTCCCAGTTTTAATAAGACCAAAATGCATTTATTTCAAATGTTTTTTAATACATGAACAAGTAACCTAACAAATAATATATAATCAAACAGTACTTGAACTATAAAAAAATGTTTCCTCCCTAGGACGGTCATATTGTACCACTAGTACCACTTTAAAAATTTGTTTGCTTCGCGGAAACATTGAAAATGCACTCACTAGTGTCTTGCAAAGTAGGAGCAGGAATCTTTGCAACATGATATCGTCGATAATCTGAGTTTGCGGGGATCTGAAGGAACTGCTGTGCGACTGTTCTGTTTTCTGCAGTAGCAAAATCACATTTTTTAGAAAATTTATATTCGGAAACCTCTCGGGCCCAAGGTGATTCTGAAGTATCATAGAGATACTGGGAAAAATTTGTCAGTTTCTTTTTATATAACATTGCATTAGCTAATTTATGAGCTATGGTATCCTGAGCAGGCTAATTTTCCTTACCTTCAAAGTAAAGATAGATAACTTTCCCCCATGTGATGTGCTTTCTAAGCAGTCTTGGATCTGGGCAAATTAAGAGATACAATTTTGTTATTTCTCCTAGCAGCAACATAAAAGGATATTTGTTGATGAATATATGGAATCGCTGGAACATTGCTGGGAAAGCAGGGTATCCAGTGATGAAGGTTTGTCTGAAATCTGATGTGCTTCCTAAGCAGTCTTGGATCTGGGCAAATTAAGAGATACAATTTCGTTATTTCTCCTAGCAGCAACATAAAAGGATACTTGTGGATAAATATATGGAATCGCCGGAACATTGCTGCTTGTCTGCTTTTAAAAAATGTTCGGTACAACAATCATCCTGGTTGGTCCACGGCAAGTTCGTCCATCTTCGGCGATCCCATTTCCTTCTCTAGGTCTAATCAGTGGACTTGTAATATTTATATCAAAAAAGAGATATAAAATTTCGAATTCTTTGTAACTTTTATTGAAAGCTTTCCACAATTTTTGTGGTGAAAAAGAAAAGGTTTTTGATTGTCATTGTTGGCTGTGCATACCTATAACAATTTTGAGTGGCAAAATGATATCTATTGAACTATAACAATTGTTACCCACAACAAATTCAGAACAGCGCTGTAAAACTATTTTACAACGGTAAACTGTAAATATGTGTAATCAAACAAAAATTTTTAGGCGGTTATACAAAAATGCTTCTCTCTTAGAAAACGATACGCACCTCGCTCGAAAAAGACCGCATACCCATACAAAATGTTTGACAAACAAACAAAAACTAAATATTCCGATTGGTATTCGTGGACATTCGCATTCGCGAATGTTTATAAAATTATATTCGTTACATCACTGTTACCTACCCTGTCCGGACTCCGGATATTTGTCGACTCAAATGCTAAGTGCTTGAAATTATAAAACAGAAAAGAAAATATGTTAAGTGTCGCAAGAAATTCTAAATTATTTTTATTCTAATCGCTCAAGCAGTTTTCGAAATATAATTTCTTCAGAGAGCTTAATTTTATTTTATTTATATGTGCGATTTTGGTGAGTTGTTGCGAAAGCACAAATTTTAACATGAGCATACTTTATTCCTCCTTTGGCAATATTTTCAATAAAAAGGCTCCGGTATTCCAAGAGATATCGACCGATATACAAACGCTAATGCTCTAAAATATAATTTTTCGTCAGTGTCCTACATTTGTAAAAATCTACTATAATCTTATGACAACTATGGCTTTTATTCCTTTTTAAATCAAATTACATTTCTTTTTCACATGTATGTACTTTGTTGAAACTGCGTTAGCATATTGGGTTACCAGTTATAATATAATTGCGCATGATCCGTAGTACAATTGGGGTACTAAGTTATTATAGTTAATTAAGTTATAATATACACATATGAGCGAAATTAGCACCAGGTAACGGCACACATATATTGCGGACCCTTTTCTTTTCTACTATATCGAGCCCTAACCACAATTATGGTGTAACCAATAAAATTTAGATAGTCCGTATTTTGACAGATATCGATAATTCTGTTTATTTTAAGACATCTCACAAAATATAAACTATAATATAAAAATAAAGCAAAGGCATATAATGCATAAGCCTCTACTTAATTACAAATCATTTTGGACGCATCTGTGCGATCATTTCGTATGTCTCTTATAGTTGTTCTAATCATTGTAAATGTGTTTTCACCACTCTTAAAATATTGTATACGAATGCAATCTGCCAGTACATAAAACTATCTTCACTACTTCCCCACATAGGGAACATGTTTTTTATTTCACGAAAGCAAGTTAAAAGAAACTGATTTAACACCCTCGACAAATCTAGTATTTAGAATCAAATAAACTGATAAAACTTTAACGTTCACAAGCTATAGTCACTGAACATAAGTTAGCACTCTCCCATCTAGATATTAAAAATCTTCTTCTGAAAAATTCAGTTTTCAGAGAGAACAAATGGCAAAGATATTAACGAAAAATCGATAAGATTTCTAGAGTAATTTTACTATTCTTACTGAAAATTATTGAATTGCGATTTCATAGATGAACTAAAAATAAGAAATGTTTGACAACATCAATATGACAAAATTTGCCTCACAAAAATATGTTATGGTTATATATTATATTGGAGTAAAATAATAAAACTATACTTCTCATCAGATTGGGATGCGAAGAAACAACAACAATTTGTATAAAAAGAATATTCGTACTCATAAGCATAAATACTAAACATATGTTATATTTTTGAGCGATCACCTTTTTCTCATCAATTTAAGCAAACAATTGCGCTGTTTGCAAAAGCGAATGTCTACCGAGGCTCATTCTGTTGCCAAATCAAATGATGCCGTCGTAGAGTAAATTTTGTGTTTAGTTTTTGAATGCAGTGCCGATATTTCTTTTTAAACTTCAAACTAGTTCATATGCTTTGTAAAATAGTAGAACCAATTTAAATGATATGGATATATCGTTATGTCAAAACAATGTACAATGGGATATATAACTAATGTGGAGAAATCCGAATTAAAATGTGTATCCTTCAACATGAAAATATCGCTCAACCAAATCCGAAAGACTCAACTCCATAATTTCATATTCCGAAAAAGCATATTGTCGAAGTTATTAGCTCCTTGTTAAACGATCTACATAAAAGGTACAATCATAGCTCCGTTAGTCTTCATTATGTATAACATGCTTTTTATTTATCACTACCTAAATCTAGGTATTTGCTATAACGGTTTGCTTTTTTTTCGTTCCACAACCTTTGACATTAGGGTAATTACGGCTGAGACGTTAGAAAATGTCTCGAGTCGAGAAATATATGACAAAACGAACCTACTAATGCACTGGGAAATGATTAGAGAACTAATGCAATTCCAATTCACATAAGAATATTGCTCTGATCGATGTCTAAAAGAGATTTTATAGAAACTGCAATATATCTATATAGAAAACCTATGGTATCAATACAAAAAAATATAAATTAAACAAATGAGACTACTTTCCAAGTACTTTTTTCTTTTAAGAATTTCTGCCTTCCTATCTTACAGACAAAATTCCCTAACACCAGAAGTTGGAAAGTTATAGGAAATATAAAACTAAAATGTTCACACAGAAATGACTGATTTTTATATAAAATAGAATTTTATAATATAAATTTTAGCTTAGCAAAAAGGGGATACAAATAAATAGTTTCACTCAGATTGGAATCAAAAAGATACCTCTGATACTATTACATCAGTCGTGAACACACCAGACAATTTTGCATGACATACATTTGAATCAAGCAACTATTTAACAGGCAATTCAAATGGTAATGAACACCCATAACCTTCAAAAAGTAATGTACGTAGTAATATATGGTATCGATATTATTCCACTGCTAAAATTCAAGTAGTATGTTATTTTTTAAAACAATAAAAGGAATAAGTTAAATAGAGTTTATAATTAGCTGTAAGACCTAAATATGGAAATAATAACTGTGTCTATATTTATGAAATTTAAAATAAACAATGATTTATTTAATCGTGAATGGCATGTATTTCAAAAATTGATGTACAATAAAACTAACTAACTATGTATGTACTAACCCTTAGTATAAACAGTCATGTACATTAGACCTGTATTCGAAGGAATTTAAGTATGCCTGATATTAACTTATTAGTAAATTGCATAATTTTTCTGATTTTTAGAAAATCGTAAGCTCTACTCATCGGAAAATAATCATCTTTTTTCGCATTGAAGGTCTCCAAACAAGCTGAATCTTACAATGGCGGATCAAAAAAGTTCATTTAAAGCCGTCACATCGAATTGTTGATACACCATTGGCCACTGTGATTTTCCTGGGAGTCGTACTATGTTCGGCTCTCACATCTATACAATGGGTTTTTTTCACGAATACAACGTGACAGCAAAAGCGTTATTTAGTTTCAAGTTTTTTGTATACAATATGTATGTTGCGTGCATGTGACCTTTTTTTTTGCTTCATGAGTGTAATACATACTGATATTTTGTTTAAGAACCCTTCGCATATTGAGCCTTCGTTCCCTGCAGACCACTGATTTAGATTTTTGTTTGGCTTATGCGTTTGTGCATTAGCGAATTCGGAGCAGCGCATCAAAAATTGGAAGAGAAGCTTGACTTTAATCTACTCTGGGGTATATCCCGGCATATTGTTACATTAGCTATATCTATATTGCACTTATTCTGTTCAGGGCTTGTTTGAACTAGTCTAATTTATTTAATTTAGATGGAGGCTTAACGATTAGGATTGAAATGCGATTAAGAATTAGACTTTGAACAAATCTTTTAAATCAAACGTTCATTGCGCGGCTAAAAATTTGAGCCTAAATTTTAAACTTTTTTGGCCTACATATATGACCAAACCAAATTTAGTTTAGAGTTGACTCAAACTGAACCGACGCATCCCGCATCAGTGTGCAGTGCTCTTCCCACTGAGCTGCGACTCGCACATGTATGGTGTGAAAAAAGTGCACATTTGTACTGTGTATACGGCTTTAGTTTTGTAGACGTTTTTCCCAGTTCAGTTTTAAATCTTAACCGACAGAAATTAAAAGTTAGTGTAGGTGTTGAGAGGATTGGAATTTACTCCAAAAAGTTTAAATAATTGGGTAAACCACTGAATGGTTTAAAATTAAGCTCAAATTATTATGCATGTAGGTTTCACCATGACCTTTAAATAACCTATTGTGCGGCACTGATAATTTACAGCTCTTTGTTGTACTATCGTGTACCAAATACGTTTGGACTTTTAAGGGGCACTTCATTAATAACCTCAAAAGAGTGAACCTTTGTAGGATAGCATTTGTAAATAAAACGTATATGTTGTTGTTATTAAAGTGCTTAGCCCTGCCAATGTTCGCGATCCCTCTGAGAATTGTCATCCAGCTCTTCTAACGGAAGTCCAAGAAAACGTGCAGTTTCAAACGGGTTGAACCAGAATGATATTGGCGTTAGAAACGTAGATTCAATTGAACAGGTAAAGAGACGTTTAGTATCGTCAGGGGATATACCATATGCGGGTCAAGTATTTGGTATGGTAGGGCTCAGTCTAAAAAAGTAAGAGTTTAACATGTTACAGTATCCAGAACGAAGTTGTGCTAGCATGACTATAGTCTCCTCGGAAGGACCCGCTTCTCTTAAGCTTTTTCATATTGTTGTATATCAATAACGGTATTCACAGGCCGAATCCGAGGGATCTGTGTACCAACTCGGTGTGGAGGCAGCTTAGAGCCCGCCTATGGGTACGCAGATCAAGCGGCAAGGTAATGTGGTGCCGGATCACATCATAGTGCTTACTGAGATATTTCCTTATGTATCTGGGGGGCGGAGCTTCCTCCAATAGATGGCGGTTTGGATGTTTAGGTTTGTGGCAGTTCAGTAAAAACTGTCTGCTCAACAGTTCCGCATGCTGGCGTACATTGAGCATTTTATCCTCTTGATGGAGGTGAGACTCAGATGACATAAGCAGACATCTCGTGGCAGTTCTGATGGCGGTGTTTTGGCAGACTTGCAACTTCCTCCAGTTGTTGTCAGCAAGGTTGGATGCAGCGTAATCAATAAGCGGTCGGCCAATGTAGCAAGCAATGTTTCTATATATTTTCCCAAGTGCTGCCGGCAACTGACTTGAGGATTTTGTTGCGGCCCTCTTTGAGACTATTGCGGTGGCATGACTAACGCAGGTGAGGCCGTTGTCAAACGTCACGCCCAACGTTTTGGGGTGCTTGACAGTACGTTTTCTATCTACGTGGACGTCTAACTCTTGTCATATCTGCACTTCTACGTTCTGTCTTACTAAGGGTGTCACATTCACCCCTAAAACTGTCTTCCCCCGAGCAGCTTCTTGCAGCAGGACTGCTCAATACACCCTTGCTCCGGGCGGGTGTTGCACCCACCCTGGACTAAGAGACTGGATCTGTTGCATTTTCTGGAAGAAGATTTTTGTCAAACGTTCACACTCCGCAAAATATTTTAAATGTAAAAGATGGCTGCACAACTTTTGTGGTCCCTTGCGGTTCACGCCCCAGAACTTCCCGCGGCCATTGTCGGTCCAATATCGTAGCGGCATATGTTCCCGATACAGTATTCACGACTAGTAATATTAATACTGCCCGGCAAGTAATGTGTAACGCCCGCTGCCGCTTGCGTCTCCCGGCGTCATCACCTCACACTGTGTAGCACCCCTCTTGGATGTGAGCAATGCCGAGTAACAGGCCTGCCCTACCACCACTTTCCCGTTCTTCTTCCAGCATTCGCACGAAAGTAAGCCAAGGCCACGAGCTCCTGCTCCCTTACACACGTGCACTTTTGCGATTATATTCACCGGTGGCACCAGTTAAATGCAACTCATACCATCTCTTATGTCGCCCGCTTATATGCTCTGAACTTAGGAACAGAAATTTATAGACTGATGCGTACGTTCCGCCATGTCGTCGAGCTGCGCAGCCTACAACGTCGATGACTTCGCCATCTCCTTCGGTTGGTGCGGGCTCTTCGCCCTCTAGATTGAAACGACGCTCGCGACCTAGCCTGCTTCCACCTAGGCAAACGCACCAGTCCTTGACTCTCAGCGTGACTATTTCTCCCCCTTCATATTTTCGTAACCTGCAGCTAAACTGCAATGGCATAACCGGCAAGGTTAATAAAACAGTGAATTTCGGGAAGCACAAGAATATTAAAATTGCTGCGTTACAGGATATAAAGCTCGGTGTCCGAGCAGATCTTCGGACTTGTGACGGCTACAACATTCTTGGAGTGGACTTGCGTTCATTACTCGCCAATCTGTGCTCTATTTGAGCCTGATGTCGACCCGAGTGACAGCACATTAGAGCGTCAAAGCATGGTTGGAGTTGGCGGAACAAATAGACGATTCGACGTTCTCCACGGTGAATGGGGATGCCCCCACAAGAGTCGCCGTAAATTGTTCAAGTTCGCCAGACCTTACCATCGTCAGCGATGGCCTCATAAACTGCGTTGACTGGCGACCGATAGTCACTTTTGCTTCAGATCATTTACCGATTGTCCTCTATATCGATCGCCTGACGGACTTTGTCTATTCTTAAAACCGTATTTACCTTAACTTCAACAAAACATTCCTTCATGAAGAATTAAGAAGTTCCGAACGTACTTGCTCGCAGAGGCAGTTGCAACGCTTGTCATCACCACCACAGAGGTTCACGATGCCATACGGAAGTGTATAAGCTTAAAACCAATAGACGAGGGCAATATCCATGTTGATGTTAAAACATCTCTTCGATGAGGGAGTAAGATACTTAACATCTGTGTTTTCTTTAATTTATTTATGTGTTGCCGAGAATCGAAAAGAAAAAGACTTTACCTTTTAAGATGAGAAATGTGAGTGAAAGAATTTATTACAAACCAAAATGTACAGGTATATTTTGTTAAGTATAAGCATGAACAAACGGTATGCAATATGTATCATTGTATACATACTCGTACATATTAAAGTGTAATACAAAGTAACTGAATAAGCTGAGCAATAAACCCTGTAGGTATGCAAGTATGGGGCATATCAAAAGACTCTGTAGGGTGCGCATTTATGTGTTTGCCTAACACTTCCACTTTTAGTGACCAGCTTATTATTTCTCTAGAAAAGAACAAACTTTTAAGAGCGTTTTTAAATTATTAAAACTTATATTCTTAAGACGCTTCGTGAAAATATCCGCTAGTTGTTTGTTGGCACGTATTTAAGAGTGAACCCTTTGTTCTCATATACTTCTCTGATGAAATGATACTTCACCTCAATGTCTTTAGCCATCTTGTGGGATTCTGGATTTTTCACCAGGTTAATAGCGCTATGAGACTTCCTAACATTTCCTCCAACGATCGTCGAACCCAAATTTGCTCTTTGAATGACTCACAAGCGGCAATGTATTCTGCTTCGGCTGTCGAAAGTGCAACTGTTTGCTGAATTTTTGACCACATAACCTCCAGTGTATCTCCTTGAGCCCAAATCTCAAGCAAAGTCTGAATCGCTGAAGCAGGTGAGAGACATATTACCTTTTTCAAATAAAATACCTTCATTGAGAGTGCCTCGTATATATCCTAAGATTCGCTTTATCAAGATGATGTGTTCACTAGCGTAACTGTCCAGAAAACGACTGTATTACGATACTGCATAGGCCAAATCAGGCCGTGTCACTGTAGATAAATACATCAGAGATCCAACAGCCTCTCGATATGGGTACTGCACTTCTTGACTGCCTTTCGTATATATATACAAACCTTCTTCTGGAGTTGTCACAGGTTTGGCGTCAATCATCCCGAACCTTTCTAATATTTTTGTTGGGTATGCCTTTTGCCGAACAGTTTTGTTCCAGGTTTCCTGAATACTTCCATACCACGGTAAAATATTGTTTCAAACACTTTAATGTCGGATTCATTTATAAGATGATGGATAAATCTTCTAAGTGCTTCCGCAGACTGCGCTGCTATGGTGCGATCATCAATGTAAATTGCAAGAATTGATTTCGCAGCATTCAAACTACCGGTAAAAACGCATGGGTCTGCTGCATTGACTTTGAGATTGAAATCTTCTAGCATTCTCGATGTCTGCTTTAAACGATCAAGACTTTTATTCAGCTTACAGAACCTGTCAGTTCCATCCTCGTAACCAGCGGGTTGGTGCATATAAACCTCCTCATCGAGAGTGCTATAGAGAAACGCAGTATTCACATCAAACTGATTTACAATAATGTCAAACTCTGTTGACACAGGAAAAATCATTCTAACAGACGAGAATAACAACAGGGCTAAACGTCTCAAAATAATCCGTAACGAACTTCTGCGTAAAGCCTCGTGCTACAAGGCGAGCTTTAAACCTTTCAATTTCACCCTTTTTATCGCGCTTGATTTTGTAGACCCACTGATACGAAACTGCTGCTCTTCCTTGAGGTAAATTTACCAATGACCAGGTTTCATTCGTTATCAATGAATTAAACTCTTCACCCATGCCATGCTTCCACTACGTACAATAGTGACTAGATATCGCCGCCTCATAACTGTCTGGCTCGTAAATTTCGGCAACTAACGCATAACTAAATGCCGCTTTGTCCTCAGTATCTATACTTTTTGAGCGTGTTACAATTTCACGTACCTCGGGCTTACTTTTTTTAGCATCGATATCAGAATCCTTACTAAAAACTTCATCATAGCTATCAGGTATGATTTATGGATTTTCAGCCTTCGTATCTGGCTCCTCCACTGCAGATTCCGTGCTCTTAATGTACATATGCGGCATCTTTGCATATCTTTCTAATGATCACATCTTTCGAAACTTCAATTTTTCTCTCATTCGGCATCCAAATCCTACAGCCT
Source organism: Merzomyia westermanni (assembly GCA_949987695.1). Lineage (NCBI taxonomy): Eukaryota > Metazoa > Arthropoda > Insecta > Diptera > Tephritidae > Merzomyia > Merzomyia westermanni. Next base: position 75,468,489 of record OX465292.1, read on the forward strand.
TTGCAATTGTCCTCGTAAATTCACAAATGCCTCTGACCCTAAAACTCGAAGTACAGATAAATCAGGTCGTTTATTGAACCACAATTCGAATGGTGATTTTCCGTCTAGCTGACATTTACCCGACCGATTGAGAGTGTAGACGACATTGTTCACTGCTTCGCCCCAGTATTTCAGACTCAATTGTTTGGTATGAATCATAGATCGTGCAGCTTCGATGACCCTCTCGGCATGACCATTGTGTTCTGGTGTACGAGTATATGGAGTTGACTTTTGATGGACCACCCTTCTTTTACTAAATATATCTGCCACATCCTTGTTGACGAACTCTAATCCGTTATCTGAACGGATACATTGTACACGCTTTCCTGTTTCTGCTTCAACCTTGTCCAAAAAACGTTCAATGAATGCCGCCACATTTGCTTTTGACTTAATGCAGTACCCACATCGATAATTCGAAAAATCATCTCGATATAGCAACATGTTCCGTGCACCACCATATGAAATTTCTTGCATATGGCTTTCAGGAAAAGGCGTCCGATGCTGTTCGCCAAAACGCATCCCTCACAGAAAAATTTATTCGTATTAAATGAAATATTTTGTTGAATTAGCACGCCCTTTTTTGGTCTTTAGATTGATGGCACATGCGTTCATGCCAAAGTTGCAGTGAATCGGACTTTGCACTAAAATTAGCTTCTGCTTCTACGTATTTAACTTTCAGCAACAGCTTAAACCATTGATAACACTGGTCAACAGTGGTTTTGGTGAAGCTAAACGTAAAACTGATGTCAAATGTATTCGGTACCCTGATAAAAACTGTATACTTACTTTTTTAATGCTACGTACAGTTTTCTAGATAGGGTCAAGTACCCCTTTTTAAGAGGTTAAGGCATGTATGGCCCCATAACTTTGTTTCTGTTTGTTCTATCAACACAGTTTTGATGTCGTTGAAAAGAGTACATTTCGCCGCTTCTATCAGTATACAAGTTGTTAATATGTCTTCATAAACGTCAGAGAAATTGCAAAAATAATGTGAAAAATTAAATTTTTTGTTAAATTTTTTCATTTTTAATCACGGTTTTCTCGAATAATTTGTCAACCAGTACATATGTAAATTATTTTAAAACAATCTCCTATTAATTCTGTTTTCAAAGACATATAACTTTATTATATCCGCGTAGATCTTCCTAATATCTTCTATTTTAGTAAATTTTTACTGTGAAAAAAAAAAGTTTTTTGTTAATTGATATTAGAGGAAAAATTACAACGTTATGCACAGCGATGGTATGGGATGACATGTTTCGAAGTGCCCAACTTCTCATCAGACCCCTTCTCGGACACTGAGATATTAACCCAAGTGTCTGCACCAAAGCCGCTGTTAGAGTACTCTAACAACTAAGCTATGATGCCCTGTAGCGTCACAATGCATTTTTCCTCTAATGTGCCATTTGCTTATTCCTTTTATACATTCTTTGGTACATATATTTTATATGTCAACTCAAGGAAAGTGGAAATATTTTTAGGCGCGTTCATAGAACAGTTTTAGATACAGAAGGGCTTTTATGCATATCAACACTTCCGTGTTATTTGTTATGCACCCGCACTGTACCTGTAACAATTATAGTTATGATGATTGTTGTTGGAGCAAAGCTCGAATTTTTATGTTTGTTTGTTAATTGATATTAGAGGAAAAATTACAACGTTATGCACAGCGATGGTATGGGATGACATGTTTCGAAGTGCCCAACTTCTCATCAGACCCCTTCTCGGACACTGAGATATTAACCCAAGTGTCTGCACCAAAGCCGCTGTTAGAGTACTCTAACAACTAAGCTATGATGCCCTGTAGCGTCACGATGCATTTTTCCTCTAATGTGCCATTTGCTTATTCCTTTTATACATTCTTTGGTACATATATTTTATATGTCAACTCAAGGAAAGTGGAAATATTTTTAGGCGCGTTCATAGAACAGTTTTAGATACAGAAGGGCTTTTATGCATATCAACACTAATATCAATTAACAAACAAACATAAAAATTCGAGCTTTGCTCCAACAACAATCATCATAAAAAAGTTTTTTGTTATTTATTTTATTATTAACTTTTTATTTACATAATTCGTGAATGAGGTATGGCAAGACAATCACGATGCCTTCCCCAGCAGTACTCAGCCATCATATGTTGATCCCATCGGCCTTGGTACCTCTCTTCCATAGTTTTTAGGTCCTGGTGAAACCGTTCGCCTTGTTCTTTGCTAAAGGAACCAATATTCTCCGGAAACTGGTCAAAGTGGCTGTGGAGATAATGGACTCTGATGGACATGTTACATCCTTAGTTTTTGCAATTCTCTAGCATGTTGTTAACAATATCAGAGTAGTTACTTGATTTGTGATTTCCCAGAAAGCTCTTAGTAACTTCAACAAACGAATTCTACGCAAGCAGTTCCAAACTGACCATTGAATTTGAAAAATCAGTATCTTTTATCAACATTCTTATCTGTGGGCCATCAAAAATACCCGCTTTTATTTTTTCTATGCTTAGCCTAGGAAAATTTCTCGTTATGTAAAGAAAACATTGTCCATTTTTATCTAACGCCTTCAAAAATTGTTTCATTAGACCCAGTTAAATGGCAAAATAATTGAATCTCTTGTAACTCAAGGTGGGTTTATCACATTCTGCTTTCCCATTTCCAACATCTCACGTACAGGCCAGTCCCTTTCTGTCCAGTGTTGGTGCTTGGCACGACTACCCCACAGGCAATAAAAACATGGGTATTTGGTATATCCACTTTGTTGTCCTAACAAAAACTTAACCATCTTTAGATCTACACAAATACTCTAATTATGTTCGTTATACTTGATTTTTTTTTTTTTTTGATATTTTTCCTTTAATTTAGTTGAATCAGCAATGGGAATTGAACCATATTGGTTGCCATTGTGTAAAAGAACACACGTAAGGATTCGTTTAGAGCTGTCTATTTGTTTGTTCTCTCCATTGCATAGGCACCCCGAATCTCATATGGCTTCTTTTACCATTGACCCACTGTCTCAAGTGTTCACAGCACATTTTGCAAACTATTCGAGGTATCCACGGCTTGTTTTTGTCTACAACTTGCAATTTAAAGTACAAAAAATAAGCTCTTTTTATAAAATCTGTTATACTTTTCCTGAATTTTTGGACTGTGTATTCCCCACAAATGTAGCAAAACACATTTGGGTCATTGACACAACTACCTCGTGATGAAGACATGATATTGAAATTTTTTTATTTATTTATAGAAAGGCACTAACACTTGAAACCGCGCTCCCGAAAGTACTAATTACAGAAAATTAAAATTTTTATAAAATATAATTTTTTTTTTCACAGTAGAAATGTACTAAAGTAGAAAATCCCTGGAAAATCTACGCGGATATGAAAAAGTTATATGTCTTTGAAAACAGAATTAATAGTAGATTGTTTTAAAATAATTTACATATGCACTGGTTGACAAATTATTCCAGAAAACCGTGATTAAAAATGAAAAAATTTAACAAAAAATTTAATTTTTCACATTATTTTGGCAATTTCTCTTATGTTTATGAAGACATATTAACAACTTGTATACCAAAATGTACAGGTATATTTTGTTAAATATAAGCATGAACAAGCGGTATGCAATATGTATAATTGTATATATACATATTAAAGTGTAATACAAAATAACTGAATAAGCAGAGCAATAAACCCTGTAAGTATGCAAGTATAGGTCCTATCAAAAGACCCTGTAGAGTGCGCATTTATGTGTTTTGCCTAACATTATCCTACAGACTAGACATGACATGAGTCGTGTATCTTATATAATATTACAGAGTTAATAGTGATAACTTAACAATTATTCCATGATTTATTTGTACAAATATAGACGTTACGTTGTCGGAACCCAGCAAACACAGTCTCAAACGTTAGAGAAATATTGTAGTTTTACATTAGAATTCTAATGTAGTTCTCTAATCGAAAATCAGGTTAGAGAACTAGGCTAGGATTCGATTAAAGAGCGGTTAGAAAAACACTAGAAAAAAAGTTCACATTAGAAACCAATTCGAATTTCACGTAAGAATTCGATTAGATAAGTAACCTTTTTCTCGATATTGAGAATTTCCCGAGGGCTCAAGAGAAGGCAGATTTATCAGTTTCAACCGACTTTTATAGAACGGAAGATTCTCTGTTTGATTCCACGGTAAGCGCCTTAATATAAAGATCAATAATTGTTTTTGGGCCGACTCAAATTTGTCACGATAAATCTGATACAAAGGGTTTCAAACGATTGATGCCTTACTAAGGCCGTAAAGAGCGATTTTGTAATGTAAGGATCGTTCAATTCCTGAACCAGCTTTTAATGAAGGCCAGATCTCCCCTTTATCAATTCACGCAAGTTCCAAATGTAGAATTCACAGTCAAGTTTAGGGTCCATTGTATCACCGAGGTCAATGAAGGTAGTGACGTGTTCAAGCTGATAACCATAAATCATATAATTATGTACCTGTTGTTGTTGTTGTTTGTAATGACAAAAACACTCCGAAAGGTTTTGGAGAGTGTTGTCGAATTGACAGTCCATGGCCGGTACTCCCTTGCGGTACTGCCCGACTGTCGTGGTAGCGGTTTGGTAAGACCAGTGCAACTTTCTAGGTCATGTCACTCTCTTTCTTTAACGAAGAGGAAAGACGGTATGCCTACCTCGGGCATATTCTAAACCCCTAACCCGCACCTTAAGTGGTTTTCTGGAAAAACTCATGCATTTGCATTTTTTTGTTGAGGCTAATAGCATTGACATTGCACCATTCGACTAATCTATCCAGGTTATTTTGAAGAAATAATTAAAACCTTTGAGTGAATCAATACGCTTGGCAGATCGTTATAGTTGATAAAAATAATATAGGACCCAGGTGGCTTCCTTGCGGCACTCCAGATTTAACATTGATTAATTAAAAATAAGAAATAAATAATTGGCGCGATATATACCTCCTGATGAGATTAAGGCCAAGCTTCTCTACCAATTTGTGCTGTGCTGCTTCTAATTTTTCCTACAAGTTGGCGGGACCTACTGTTTTTTGCCGATTCCGAACTCGGAGAGTTTGCCAAACCACTGCCGAGGGTTGACCCCGTTTTGAAAAAAAATTTTCAAACCACTTTGATGTTACCTGTACTAGGGCTCGAACCTTGGACCTTCGGTGTGGTAGGTCAGCAACACTACCGCCACACCACGTTGTTTCCTTCCTTTTAGGTAACAGGAAACCCAACTCAGGATACAATCTAGTTTATCATTTAGGTTAGAGTAGGAAACTTTATCGAACGGCTTACTAAAATCTGTGAAGATGACATCTGTTTGAAGGTTATTTCTTAAGTTCAAATCTTGAGTAGTGAACTCCAGCAAGTTTAACTCCGTTTATTTATTTTTACAAAACCCATGCTGACACGGGTTAATGCTGGGAGATACAGAATGCGCTAATTGCTTTGTGACAATAAAATCAAAAAGCTGTGGTATATCACTAAGCTTTTGCAATTTCTCTATAGTTTATGACACAAGATTTATTACCACTTCTATGAAGTGGTATAATAAAAGACACTTTCCATAGACTAGGAGATAGAGCTGGAAAATAACCGATGATAATATCGATAGTTTTTTTTGTGAGGCATTATCGATGTTTTTTACAATGGCGATATATTCACCCTTTCGAAAGTATACACATTCTTAGCGTCATTTGTTCTTGATTGCCGAAAGCGGGATACATTTTGTAAGTAGAATATATTGGCCCATAATCATAGTCGTTGCTTAACACGCGTTTAAATTAAACTCTTTACTTAACTTAAAAAGGCATTAAAAATGTTGGTCAATCATAGTCATATTAAACAAAGATTTTAGCTGAAATGAAAAGTAATAGGGTCCCCTTATGAAAAAAAATTAAGTTGGTTGGTGGTATGAAGAAATTTTTTGTGTTTTGCAGGGTGACCCTGTGTCAGCTATTTAATTCACAAACCATAGCATATCTGTAGCAACAAGCGAAAAAAGCCAAACTCAAGTTTGGAGTAAGCGATGTTACAAGCACAACCGTAGACACAAACTGTGATTTTAAAATGTTAAAATTACATTTTCGTAATTTTGAAATAAAAACTCCGTCTTAGACATAAAACGTATTTTAAGTTGACTATGACATACATGAAATGATATTTATTATAGAATCATGTTTAAGTTGATAAAACTCTATATTAATTTGACTATGATTATGGGCCATTATAATTATATAAATCACGTACATAGTTCGTCATTGGAGTATTGACGGTTCTACTGAGGATGAAGACACATCAAAAAAAGGTCAGTTCTAAAGGTACTTACATAATAACAGCACTCTACAAACATAAGTGCATCAGCATTACCCAAAAGTTTCTTATATATATTTTTTCGTCAAAATCTTTTATAGATGTAGATGCATCTGTGAACATAAGTAGTAATTTCATCAGACTAGGAGAGCTAAAAACTTCATATTTTGATAAAAGTCGTAATGGAAAGTATACGAAATGCCGGTTTTGTGGAACGTCATACCGCACAAATGGGAACACGACAAATTCTTTCGATCACCTGATTCGATGTGATCCCACATATGATAAATCGAAACCACCGCCTGCTGTTTTTAGTCAAGTTGTTTTTTGAGTAGCTATTTACAAGTGGAAAGTTTTAATTAATGGACTTTAATTTTATTAACATATTGAATTGTTTTGTTTCTTATGCAATAAATAAATGTTGTGTGGGGGCAATTTTTTTTCAAGTCATTTTTTTAAATCAAGTCATTAAATTTCATGACAGAGAGAAACTCTGTAGACTTGCGTTTTTTTGCGTGCAAAATTTTAGAATGACTTTGGATTAGAGGAGGATTAGTCATTATTTCACTTCTTGTTTAAGGAGTTATATGTGAACTAAAACCGAATTGTCGGTATAATCCGGCATCACATATTCTCGCCCTTTGATCCAAAGGTGCAGCGAAGAGTTGGCAGATCCCGTGATTTTTGCAGAACAGTGTGACTTCTCAGCCACAGCTCTTTTGTTCCGTGACTGTGACTGCCTCTTGAGAAGAAGATCCACCAGCAGTGATTGTTATTACCGTTTGTTTTGGTGAGAGATCTTTGTTTGTAGTCTGAAATATTATTGCATAGTCATAGTCAAAGTTGAGTATCACTTAAATTTAAAATAGTTACAACTAAATTCAAATCATACTTAAATTTGACTATAAATATGATGAACATTTTAGTAATAATTTTTTAGTAAATTAAAACATTAATTGAGAAAATTTTTCCGAAGTACCCTGCTTAAGCCCTCACGACTTATTTTTTTCAGGAAGTCAACACTTTATTAATAATTTCTTGTTAAAATTGCCAAGGTAATTTGTTTGCGAAAAATTGCGTTTATTGGCAACCGTGATTGGGAACGGTTTTACTGTGACCTTCCAGTCGCTGTGACAAAATCATAGGTACACGAATATTTGCCAACTCTAGTGAAGCCACAGACCCTCAACATCATCCACCCAGAATCGGTAAACTCCTTTGTCAACTCTCGCTCAGTGAAGCCGCAAGGTTCCTGGGAATTCCGTTAGAAAATCTTGATGACAATGCTAGGTAAGGAAAGTGACGACTAGGCTGGGGGAAGCATCGCTAATCCAACAAAAACAAAACCACCTTGTTTTATTCTTCGAGGTCTAGATATCTTGCTCTTGAACTTGACTGACGCCTACCGACCGTTACCCTTTAAGGTCGGCAGGGAGTGGTGTCTCTTCCAGGTCTCTTCCGAGTGTGGCGTGGTTGACCGTGTCGGAGGCTTTGGAAAGGTCAAGTGCCACGAGCACCGTCCTTTGGTTTGTAGGGTGTTGGTTCAAGCCATAGTTTATCTGTGTCGTTATGGTATTCAAAGCTGGTATGATGTGGGCTTTCCGGAAGCCATGTTGGTGTCCGGCCAAATGCACTTTTGCAGTGTAGTACGGGAGCAGAGTGGTCAGCGAAGGAGCACTCTGTATAGTTGAGCGCTGTAAGTTGATAAATGTACGGCGTTCGGATGCTTCATTACATCCGAAAGTAGTTCGCTCGATTGAGAGAATTATGCGTGGGTATACAGATACCATTGTTAGTATAGCTCGCCAGTTGATGAGTCCTCTGGTGGTGCCGTCTCCATTCACTGTACCGAATGACGATTCATCTACTGAAATAAGGTAACTAGATTTTTCTAATATCTTTGTCAGAGTGCACAATTTAAACATGTTAACGATTGAAAACTATTTTCGTTTCAGGTACAGAGGAAAGAAATCTCCAGATGCAATACTCGCTGAAATTTGTTGGTGGTATAAAAACACCTTTGAAGAAGAGGAAGGCGAGGAAAAAGAGGAAGAAGGGGAAGACAAAGATGAAATTCCAGAACATTAGTTGGACGAATTCAACAACAAAGCCTCGGATATGAGAACCCCTTTTTTAGATGACAACACCTGCAAACGAAATAAGGATTATGAGATAAGGGCATGTACCTGGAATGTCCGGTCCCTTAATGGGGAAGCTGCCGCTGCCCGGCTGGTTGAGGTCCTTAGGAAAGCAAAAGCTGACATCACCGCCATACAAGAGATGCGATGGACGGGGCGAGGAAACACGATCAAAACACCTTGCAACATCTACTGGAGTGGGCATGAAGACAAGCGCAGATTCGGCGTGGGATTTGTGGTGGGAGAGAGACTCCGTCACCGAGTACTTTCGTTCACACCCGTGAACGAGCGTCTCGCTGAAATCCGCATAAAAGTACAATTTTTCACCATATCGTTTATCTGCGCTCATGCACCGACGGAAGAGAAGGACGACGTGGAAAAGGATGCATTCTACGAGCGCCTGGAAGAAGCATACGAGCGCTGCCCCCGTCATGATATCAAAGTCGTGCTTGACGACATTAACGCCAGGGTGGGTAAGGAGGGTGTATTTGGCCCCACTGTCGGGAAGTTCAGTCTCCACGATCAGACTTCGCCAAATGGATTCAGGCTGATCGACTTCGCCGGTGCCCGAAACATGGTCGTATCCAGCACTAGGTTTATGCACAAGAAGATCCATCAGGCTACATGGCTGTCCCCCGATCGAAAAACACGCAACCAGATCGACCACGTTGTGATAGGCGGACGGCATGCTTCCAGCGTTTTAGATGTTCGCACAATAAGAGGACCTAACATCGACTCTGATCACTACCTAGTAGCAGCCAAGATTCGTACCCGCCTCTGTACGACAAAACAGGTGCAACAAAAAACGCAGGGAAAGCTGGACGTCGAAAAGCTGCAATCGCAACATACCGCCAATTATTTCGCAGATCGCCTCTCACACCTGCTCTCCGAGAGCACAATTCAACCTAGTGGAATGCATGAGCAGTGAGATCATATCTCAGGAGCACTCCGTACCGCAGCCGAAGAAGTAATTGGATTCCGGCGAACGCGAAGAAACCACTGGTATGATGATGAAGAGTGCCGCGCTGCAACGAAAAGAAAGGACGAAGCTTACAAGGCAACGCTGAGATCAAATGCAACGAGGAGTGTGTGTGAACACTACCGCGAGTTGAAGAGGGAAGCGAGGCGGCTTTTCCGGGCGAAAAAAGAGAGGCAGAAAAGCGTGAAATAAAGGAGCTTGAGATGCTGGCCAACGGGAATAATGCCCGAAAATTCTATCAAAAAATTCGGCGAATGACAGAAGGTTTCAAACCCGGGGCAAACTCCTGTAAGAATGAGAACGGCGACCTGGTGACCGATGTTCAGAGAGCATTCAGAATATGGAGGGATCACTTTTCTGCCCTTTTAAATGGAGAAACTGAGCAACAAACCAGAGAAGATGCCGAACCCGAGCCCACAATCGAAGATGATGGAATTGACGTTCCACAACCCGACTATAATGAGGTGCGAATAGCAATATCCCGATTGAAAAACAATAAAGCAGCTGGCGCTGATGGTTTGCCTGCTGAGCTATTCAAACACGGAGGCGAGGAGCTGGTAAGGCGCATACATCAGCTTCTATGCAGAATTTGGTCGGATGAATGCATGCCTGAAGATTGGAATCTAAGTGTTCTCTGCCCAATCCACAAGAAGGGCGATCCTGCAAACTGCGCCAACTATCGCGGAATCAGCCTTTTGAATATCGCATATAAGGTCCTATCAAGCGTATTGTGCGAAAGACTGAAGCCTGATTTGAACAGACTGATTGGACCTTATCAGTGTGGCTTCAGACCTGGTAAATCTACCATCGACCAGATTTTTACAATACGCCAAATCTTGGAAAAAACCCGTGAAAAGAGAATCGACACACATCATCTCTTTGTTGATTTTAAAGCCGCTTTCGATAGCACGAAAAGGAGCTGCCTATATGCCGCTATGTCTGAATTTGGTTTCCCCGCAAAACTTATACGGCTATGCAAAATGACCTTGAGCAACACCGCCAGCTCGGTCAGAATTGGGAATTACCTCTCCGAGCCGTTCGAAACTAAACGAGGTTTCAGACAGGGTGACCCCCTATCGTGCGATTTCTTTAATTTAATGCTGGAGAAAATAATACAAGCTGCAGAACTTAACCGCGCTGGAACAATATTTTATAAAAGCGTGCAACTGTTGGCATATGCTGACGATATTGATATAATTGGCCTTAACAACCGCGCCGTAACTTCTGCTTACTCCAAATTAGAAAAAGAAGCGGAGAAAATGGGATTGGTGGTGAACAAGGGCAAAACGAAGTACCTTCTGTCATCATGCAAAGAGTCAGCGCATTCGCGCCTTGGCAACCAAGCCACTGTTGGCAGCAATAATTTCGAAATAGTAAGGTACTTCGTTTACCTGGGAACCAGCATTAATACCAACAATAATGTTAGCCTAGAAATCCGACGAAGAATCACTCTTGCAAACAAATGCTACTTCGGACTGAGTAGGCAATTGAAAAGTAAAGTCCTCTCTCGACGAACGAAAATAACACTCTACAAGTCACTCATCGCACCCGTCCTGCTATATGGTGCAGAAGCATGGACACTAACAACATCTGATGAGGCGGCTCTGGGAGTATTCGAGAGAAAGGTTCTTCGAAAGATGTCCAAAGAACATCTACTCCGACAAGTGAACGAATTTCGTCGGAGCTTCTCGAGCCCTCCCTTCGAAGGTTAACGCTTTTTTAGCTGATGCTCCCAACCAGACCTTATTCATATATTGCCATCAGAACCTGCCCTGGCACTTCATACCAGTAGGCGCCTCATATGGGCGGACTCTGGAGGCAGGAGTAAAAAGTTGCAAGGACCACTTCAAGAAGATCGCTTCTGGTCATAAATTTACCTTTAAAGAGTTTAGCACCCTACTTTGTCGAATCGAGTCTTGTCTCAACTCTCGACCACTTAGTCCATCGTCCAACGAGACGTCCAACTTGGAGCCACTGACTCCAGGACACTTCCTCGTTGGAGGACATCTACTAGCCCTACCCGCGATTGACACCAGTGAGAATCCCTCCTCACTCGTAAACAGATGGGAAAAGCTTAAGGCCCTGCATCAGAAATTTTGCAAATGATGGAAATCGAATATCTCACCGAATTACAGAAACGTGTAAAGTGGAAACATCCACAATCAAACTTGAAACAGGGGGACCTAGTCGTTCTAAAGGAAGACAACCTGCCTCCCAACGAATGGAGACTAGGACGAATCGCCCAACTACATCGGGGACCAGATAACCGAGTCCGAGCCGTAGAGCTTGATACCGCAAGGGGCCAGACTACCAGACCAATAACGAAGTTGGCTCTACTGCCACCCGGTAACGAGGATGGCGGAAGGAAGTAATATTCCACTTCAAATCATCCCTAATTCCACTTCTCATTACTTGACGAATTAGGAAAATTCAAAGTTCAATGAACGCCATCCTCTTACTAAACATTACCCTTCCCCGCAACACCAACAAACTCCTCAAAAATCGGACGAGCCGATCAGCCACAGGAAAAACGCACTCTGTCAAATGTGACGAGGCCACAGAACCCTACCGCAGACAGGCCAGCTGATCTGGCACAGAAAGTACGAACCTTCTACCACACGCGTAACAAATTCAGAACCTATCCAACTCATTAAAACGATCTGAGGCAACATGAAAGCCTTTACAGGAGCAGCAAATGCGAAGAGTGCACAACACAACAACAATAATAATATTATAATAACTAGTCCATCAAATTCAATAACAAATGGACAAAGTTGTCGCCAAGCAGCTTTTAATGATTCAAAAGCGTCGTCCGATATAAAGTATTTACATGAAAATAATTGTAACCACAACCAAAAATACAACATGAAGTAACCCAACAACCATTTATGTAAGCATTTTTAAAAACAATATAAAGCAAACTTGCTACAATAAGTAATATGTAATTTTTTTCAGTTTTCATTAATTTGAAAGTTTAAAGTAGAAGTTTAATAAACTTCAAGAAAAAATGATTTATTTTGTTGTGTTGATCTTCCGACAGGGTAGTAAGCTGATTTTTGTTGGAACGATTTTCCGTCATCCCTTGTCAAGTTTGGTTCGTTCAGAACGAAGCTAGGCATTGAAAATGGCAGAACGCCGAAACCGGTTTGTCACAAAACCAAACTTGACAAGGGATGACGGAAAATCGTTCCAACAAAAATCAAGAAAAACTGTTATAAATCACTTCACTTCAAAAGTAAAATCCAAATGTTTCCAAAAATTAGAAATTTTTATTCCTTTTATTTCAACAGATGAATAATATAAAAATATCGTTTAAATAAAGTTTCAGAAAAAACATTTACAAAAAGCTTTCTTTGAAAATTTCTTATAGGCTTACATCAATAAGCTTTTTATCAAAGCGTCGTTTCTATAAACGAAAAATCAGAATTTTTTAAGCTTAATATTTATTTCAGAAAGCTTTTTAAAGATTTATTTTAAGTAGACTTGCTTGTTGGGAACTAGAAACACCAAAACCACATAGCTCAAGTAATACCCAGCAAGCATTTGTTTTGAAAATTTGAACATATCGTATAATCAAATATGATTCCTTTTGAGGATTAAAAACTTATCATCATTGAATCACTTTTCGCAATCAAGTATGAACAATTCTTTGTATCAACTTCGGAGTTACCATACAATTTAATAGATGGAATAATCAAACATGTTCACTTTTAAAGATAAAAAAAACTGAAGATTCTTTTTCTATCACATTTTTGAATTACGTTTGATCACTTCTGGTGTTTACAGACTTTTGGTGTCATACATTTGATTAAAATGTTTAAAAGGTGCTTAAAAATATGTATCATTAACGATTCATGGAGATTTATATTTAGGGTACACTTTACACTTTTCTCCCAACGATGCATTAATATTCGATTGGAAAATGTTTTTAAATTTGATAATTTTTATACGACATGTTAAATTTAATGATAACTCAATAAGTTCCTTAAAATAATTAAAATGCAATAAAGTGCAGATATATTCAAAGCATACCCTACAAGACAGCTGACTTTCACATGAGCCGAAATTTAAAAGAAAGCGATGAAGGGGTCATCAGGAGTTAGAACAAATAGGCCATCAGATTTGTAGCAGCAATACTCAAATGCTGTATGGGATAGAAATGGTAAACAACCGAATTCACACATACTACAACATTCCAACTACATCAACCATATCAAGCCGTAAGAAATATTATCAACATCATCGCTATAAAAGGAATATAAAAATTACATGTGTGAAGTTTACTTGAATCATCTTGCTCCATATCTTCATCGTCTACGTCGTCACCTTGGCCACTATCGGCTTTCTCGTCCTAGCCATTGATATCACCCTCTGAAAAATGGAATAGCTTCCCATTGTACTAAACGAGATGCAGGAATCAAATGATCTGCATTCGACGCCTAGAATGTCACATCAATAAGTGTTTGTTCATCAAAAAAGTCTAAGATTTTATGCATTAATTTCTTCATGAAGAAAGCAACCTCTTGAAAATTCACCTGTAGGAAGCGTTGCCTTGTTGTTTGCTGGTGCGGAGGAATATTCAAGGTCAATTTTTGACGGTGGCCTATGGCGCGGACTCTTATGTCTTGTAGTTTACACAAAAACCAAATTATTCTATTTTGTCGGCTATTCTTGTTCCCTTGTTAAAAAGAATGTCACCGCAGTTTAATGATTATTGTCGCAGAACGCCCACTCACCGTATAGCGCTTATTTGCCCTACCAACTACAGTGACCGTTCCGATACGTTGTCATCGCTAATTATCATTTGCTTTACATTCTCATACTACATTTTACACTCATTTACCTTTGCCTATCTAATTGTCATGTTCTATGTACTTACGTCGAAATTGAAATTGTATTGTATGCACATATGTATTTACTTTGAATTCTAACGAATACATATATGTAACTATTTGCCGTTATTGCGCTTGCTCCTTTTGCTTTATGTGCCGCGTATTCAGTCGTTGGCCAGCAATCGGAGAAACAAACAGCAAAATAAACCATCTTTTAAGAGTGAAACATTTATATAAAAAGTACAGCGTTTTTCTGCAGTTTTATTGATGCGTTAAATTTGCTAGTCCAGGCCATCGACTACATCTTTATTTTGCTATTTAATTTATATTTCGGTCATTATGCTGTGAATTGATCATTTGCCTCGCGAATAATTTAATAAAAATGTTTGCTTACTACAACGTCAAGTCGATATATTGCTGAACACTTTATTCGCAAACTAAAATCAACTTTATCCTGCCGTTTACTACAATATTATTGCTGCACCTTTTAATTGCAACAACGTTATTTGGCGAGTATTTTGTGTGAAAATATCTCCACCACGAAGGAGCGCCCGCCTGAATATTAATTTGCCAACCACCAGCCAGAGTAGCATGAACAACGACAACTTGCTATCGTTACAAATAATAGCCGAAGAGCCAACAGGTGCTATCAATATCAGCCAGCCAACCATGGAGAATGTTACCGCCGTTACCGTAGTCACATCTGACGTCGACAGTGGAGTCATTGCCAACTCAGCCACGGGTGCTAATGCCGCCGAAGCATCTAGTGGTACCACAGTGGGCATGCCAGCTCATTCAGTCTTCGACTTCAATGCCATGTGTTGACGCCAACGTCTTCATTCCCACAGTTTGTTGGAATGCATTGCAACGAATATGATACATCTCCAATTTCGTCTGCATTTTTGGATAAACTTGTGACATCAACGCACGCTTACGTTGCAATAAAAGCGTGCGACCAGAATATATGTTTATGTACATATATACCTACATATGTATGTATACACGTATATCTTACAGCGTTCTCACGCTGTATGTTAATGATAATTCCTATGTATTTCTTTTCTATAAATAGAGCAACATTTTGTAAAATAAAGGCAGTTGTAGTCAACAAGCAAAATAACCCAATATCTTAACTACTGATCATTCTGGTGACCCCGAGAACAATAATGGCAGCCTTCATGGACTTGGTAAATCAACAAAACACAACAGGCAACAACATACAGGCCATTATACGAAACTTCAAGAAGGACTCCGCTGCAAGAAAAGAATCGGCGGAATACTATAAGGAGCGGCTCAATAGACTTGAAAAGGAATGGGCAAACTTCGAATCCACAGACAACGAAATTCGCTGTCTAGAAAATCCGCCCTTGGAGCACGATTACTTCAGCAATGATTACTACAACTCGATTATGCAATTGGTCTTGGAATATAGAGACATTTTCGAGACTGCGGCTGTTCAGTTCGCTCCAAAACAAGCTCAACCCAAACCTCAAGTGGCACAAACCCAACCTCAGATGGCCCAAACTCAGCCCCAGCAGCATGTTGTACTGCAATCAGAAGCAAACAGCTTCATCAAATTAGTACGCAGGCAAGGGGTAATGATGGCGTCATTACAACGCGCATTGGATGACACAGTTTCACCTAGATGCCAACCGGTGATTGAAAAGCTATGGGCAAATATCCAGGACATCCATTTTCAAATTTATGAGATGTTCGACGATCCATCTCATGAGGGTTACAATGATAGCCAATTTTTGACCCTGGAGGAAAGGGTACGAGGGAGTTTCAAAGCGGGGGAAAGTAACCCGCAAACAATGCCATTCAAAAATCAATCGGTCACATTGCCGAAGATCACAATCCCAAAATTTGATGGCAGTTATCTTAAGTGGCAGGAGTTTTACGACTTATTCACACAGCTTGTCATCAGTCAACCACTTTCAAAGGTTCAGAAGATGTACTACCTGAAGACTCACGTGGTCGGGGAGGCTGGAAATCTCATTAAACATTTTGCCTCAACAGAGGATAATTTCGAAGCCGCCTGGTCCGTACTTCTGGAGCGGTACAACAACAAACGCCTACTCGTTAGTAAGCTTATAAACGAGCTCCTCAGTTCCATAGGAGGTTCATCAATGGACAGCATTAAGAAGCTGCATGACACTACGAAAGAGTGTCTGTTAGCGTTAAAAAATCTTAAAATAGATACTTCAACATGGGATCCACTGCTTCTTCACCTGCTATTGAAGAAATTGGACCAGCCAACACGTTTACGCTACGAGCAATCCTTGTTGAAACCCCGTGAAGTGCAAACAATTCAAGAGTTCCTGCAATTTCTTGAGAAACATTTCCAATCCATGGAAGCTATGGGTAGCAAAATTTCTATCCCTCATGCAAAGGTCTGCACTTCGGTTACGGCAAAGAATAATAACAACGACGCTTGCAGCCTGTGCAAAAAGGGAAAGCACCAATTATTTTCGTGCAGAGAATTTCTCCAACAATCTCCATTAGCGCGCTTTCAATTTATACAGAAACAGAAGTTTTGTCACAACTGTCTTAAACCCGGACATTCTGCAAAAACCTGCGCACTTAGAAATTGTTTAAAATGTAACAAAAAGCACAACACCTTGTTGCATTTCGAGGATGCTAGCAAAGACACAACAATGTCAACCACTCCAGCGGAATCAACTGATTTGAAAACTGCCAAACCATTCACAATCAAAGCAACAATTTCAAACCAGGAAGCCACGTCACTAGCAACCTCCAAACTCTCACGAGCAACCACATATGTACTACTCAGCACTGCAATGGTAAAGGTCAAGGGAAATGGAACAGAAGTGCAGTGCCGTGCAATCTTAGATTCAGGATCTCAAGTGAATTTTGTTACTGAGAGACTGGTAAAGCGACTAGGTATCTCAACTAAGCCATCCTCCATTTCTATTAACGGCATAGGCTCGAGTAACACTAAGGTACAAAACAGAGTCAATATTGCGTTATATTCCCGAATCAACACTTTCACCACACGGCTAGAGGCAGCAGTGTTACCTCAGATCATATCCCCACAACCCTCACAGGACATCAATATCGAAGAATGGAAAATTCCAGCGAATATCACGCTAGCTGATCCAGTATTTAATCGTCCCGACAAAATTGACATATTGTTGGGAGCAGAATTTTATAACCATTTGATGGCAGTGGGACAAATTAAATTATCCGAAGACTTACCCATTCTGCAAAATACGGTTTTAGGATGGATCGTTTCAGGAAAAGTTGGTGGCAACTACATCACAAACGCAACATGTGGAGTATGCACCGAAGATGACATCAATTTAGAAGCTGCATTTTCTAGGCTTTGGGAACTTGAGAAAGTTGCATCACGAGGAAAACAATTATCCACTGCTGAAAAACAGTGCGAAACTCATTTCGCTCAAAATACAACAATCACTGAAAGTGGAAGGTTTATGGTCAAATTGCCATTTCACGACAACATAGAGGCCTTAGGAGAATCGTATGTAATCGCATATAATCGATTCCTTGCCTTGGAACGCCGATTATCAAAATCTCCTGAGACAAAAAATCAATATATCAAATTTATGGAAGAATATGAGAGGTTGGGACACATGACGCAGGTGAAAATTGACTCCATCGGGAAGCCTAGGTACTTCATTCCTCATCATTGCATCATGAGGCCTGAAAGTCGTACCACGAAATTGCGTGTAGTATTCGACGCATCAGCAAAATCAACTTCCGGAATGTCCCTGAACGACCTCATGTATACCGGCCCTACCGTCCAGAGCGAACTTTTCACTATTTTGCTTCGTTTTCGTCTACCTAAATTTGTGTTCAGCACAGATGTGGAAAAAATGTATCGCCAGATGCTCATTCATCCGGAAGATAGAAAATTCCAACTCATCATCTGGAGAAATAATCCAAGTATGCCAATAACGCATTATCAATTAAATACAATCACATATGGGACTAGATCAGCTCCATATTTGGCGACGAAATGCCTACAAAAAATTGCACAGGAAAATATGTTACAATATCCTCTCGGTGCCCAGTTTCTACATGACAATTTTTACGTAGATGACGGAATTGGTGGGTCAGACAGCTTAACCACAACTATTGAGATTCAACAGCAGTTAATACACATTTTAAAGCAACATGGTCTCAACCTACAAAAGTGGCATTCCAATAATGCACAATTACTGCAAAATGTTGGCATGGAGGCCCAGGAAGTCGATGTCGACTTCGACAATGATGTTAACCAAACCATTAAAACCCTGGGCTTAACATGGATGCCCAAGATCGATCGATTTTGTGTCAAGGTGCACCTGGGAAGTTGCAGTGTAATCACTAAACGGTCAGTCAGTGCAGATATAGCCCGACTCTTCGATCCTTTGGGAATACTGGCACCAATAGTAGTCACTGCCAAAATCTTTATTCAAGATCTCTGGCAACTTAAATTAGAATGGGACGAAGCATTACCAGCCGACTTGAGTGCAAAATGGGCATCATTCCGGAGCGACTTAGAAAAGTTAAACAACATGCAAGTTTCAAGGCACGTATTCGAAGGATACATTCCAACGAAAGTTCAAATTCATGTATTTGCAGATGCATCCGAAAAGGCATATGGGGCTGCGATATACATAAGATCAGAGCTGAACAACGGACAAGTAATCGTAAGGCTGTTGTGTGCCAAATCACGAGTAGCACCTTTAAAGCGGCAAACTCTTCCACGGCTGGAGCTCTGTGCATCAGTGTTGGGAGCTCAACTAAGCAAAAGGATAAAGACGGACTTAAAGCTAGATGTTCCTACGTACTATTGGACTGATTCACAAATAGTCCTGGCATGGATTAACTCACCTTCATCATCGTACCAAACATTCGTAGCGAACCGAATAGCTACAATTCAGGAGCACACTATTTCTGAACAGTGGCGGCACATAGGCTCCAAAGACAACCCGGCCGACATTATATCAAGGGGATTACCGCCGGGGAAGCTTGAAAATTGCAGCCTATGGTTTTATGGGCCAAAAGTATTGCTTGGCGAAGAAGACACCTGGTCATCAAAATATTCCAAGGCAATATCAACAATAGACGAAACTACTAACATGGAACGCAAGAAGCTGACATCAGTACCTGTAACAAGTACCATTGTTCAGGAAAGCATGCTTCATAACATCCGACATAATGGCTCTTTCAACATATTACAAAGAGTTGTAGGATACATGTTAAGATTCATCAATCGGACCCGAAAACGATCACAGCAATCGGGCATTTCATTGACAGTACTTGAACTAAAAGCCTCGCTTATGGTCATAGTTCGAACAACGCAGCAGTTAGACTTCCAGGACGAGCTGAAGCAGCTCAAAGAATTCAACGTGGTTGGCAAGAACAGCCCATATCGCAGCCTTTCTCCGTTTCTGGACAACGATGGCATCTTACGCGTGGGAGGTCGCCTACAAGAATCAGTACTAACGTTCGATGCCAAACATCCAATGCTACTTCCTTATAAAAATCCAATAACCAAGTTGCTTATTCAAATGATCCACAAAGAAAACCGGCATTGTGGACCCCAAGCACTATTATCTTTTACAAGGCAACGATTTTGGCCAATAAAGGGAAGACTATTGACTCGGTCAATTGTGGCAAACTGCGTTAGATGTAACCGAGCTAAACCAAGGCTGATGGGCCAAATCATGGGTAATCTTCCATCAACAAGGGTAACTCCAGCACGACCATTCATCAACTCTGGCGTAGACTTCTGTGGACCATTTTCGGTTCACTTCAAGATTAGAGGAAAACGACCACAAAAGGCATATATAGCCGTGTTTTGCTGTTTTGCAACAAAGGCAGTACATCTTGAACTAGTAAGTGATTTAACGACTGCTGCATTCATAGGCGCATTAAAGCGGTTCATAAGCCGAAGAGGACATTGCCTAAATTTATATTGTGACAACGCAACAAATTTCGTAGGGGCAAGAAACCAGCTGGCTGAACTCAACGATGCGGTGCATGCCGACTCTGCACGTGAATCCATCATAAATCAATGTGCCACAAAGGGAATCACATTTCATTTCATTCCACCTAGAAGTCCACATTTTGGTGGACTATGGGAAGCAGCCGTAAAATCAGCAAAGCATCTCCTTGTCAGAAGCACCTCGACAGCATCACTGACTTATGAAGAATTGGACACGGTTGTCATAGAGGTGGAAGGCATCCTTAATTCCAGGCCCATCAGCCCAATGTCCGAGGACCCCAACGATCTTGCAGCTCTAACTCCAGGCCATTTTCTCATAGGAGAACCCATTAATGCGCAATTAGACACAAATTCTGAAACACAAAAAATTAGCCTACTAACCAGATGGAAATTAGTCTCCCACCTCAAGCAGGCCTTTTGGAAGCGATGGTCAAGCGAATATTTGACTGAGCTTCAGTCAAGGCACAAATGGAAGATCGAGCAGCAAAATGTCAAAATAGGTGACATGGTGATAGTAAAAGAAGACAGCTCACCAGTACTTCACT
Organism: Merzomyia westermanni; assembly: GCA_949987695.1. NCBI lineage: Eukaryota > Metazoa > Arthropoda > Insecta > Diptera > Tephritidae > Merzomyia > Merzomyia westermanni. The sequence goes on from OX465292.1 coordinate 75,489,311, forward strand.
GGCCGCTAGGGCGAGTCGTCAATGTATACAAAGGAAAAGACGATGTGGTGCGGGTGGCAGATGTGAAAACCGCAACTGGTACTTGTAGGAGGCCAATTCATCGGCTAGCTCCCCTACCTATCGAGACAAATAGTGAGTCAGAAGAAAAGACAACCAGCATACCGGTCGAAAAAATTCCACCAAAGAAAGAAATCCATTCCTTGCACAAAGGATTTGCTACGCTACTAATATCACTACTGATCCTCCCCATAGCTTTGGGAGCTCAAATTGAAAACAGGAGATTTGGGTCAAAGCTTGGCATTCACTTTGAGGGAATTGGATCAACCGCTATATCCTCATCGGAGTGGAACCTTATAATTTACTACGACCTGAAAGGATTCACAGCAGAACTGGCAGCACTGTCAAATGGTACAATGGCGTTGCGACATTTGTGTCAAGAGATGAAGCAAAAAGGCATATGCAACGCTTTGGTAAAGCACTTTGAACAGAATGTAGATGCTCTACAGCTGGATGCCTCAATAGTGAAATCCAACAGGCAGAAAAGAGGTGCAGTGGACATAATTGGAAATGTGGCGTACTCATTATTCGGCATCTTAGACTCACAATATGCCGAACAAATGTCGAGCACAGTCACAAAAGTACAAGAAAATGAATCTCATCTACTTAACCTGATCAAAAACCAATGGAATGCGCAGTGACACGGATGAGAGACTCGAAGACAAATTGTTTCAAATGTTTTCGTCGCTGGCAATGCAGCTAACGCTTATCGCAGGGAATTTGCAGAGAATCCAGTCTTCTATTTTGGACGTTCTCATGGATTCTCATCATGGGAAAATAAGTCCTCTGCTCCTTACGCCCAACCAATTAAAACATGAAGTGAGTAACATTAAAACTCACTTATCAGCATCACTGGAACTGCCGGTACAACAAGACGAGTTATTAAAACTATACCAGCTCATGAAAGTCAAAGGAGGAGTCACGCAAAAGCATTTGGTGTTTAGTATCACTTTGCCGCTTGTGGAACGTGATAGATACGACCTATTCAACATCGTACCGATCCCCAACTTGACCAATGGTACAATGATTGAGATCGTGCCATGTGCCTCAGTTTTTGCAATCAATACGGCTCTCGACAAATACTTTCCAATGACGGTGTCCGAATTTCAATCATGTGTGGACATCAAGCAGGGCAGTTACATATGTCCAAAAGTTCAAATCCTTTATAGCCGTGGATCGGCCAAATGCGCATGTGAAGAAAATCTTTTCCGTGATGATACGCAATCAAAATGTCTACTAAGAAAAATAGCAAACGACTTTGCGTGGATACCACTACGGCATGACAACCAGTTTATATATGCCACATCAGTTTCATCTCGTGCCACTGTGGTATGTGGAAGAGATATCACCGAGATCAATTTAAAGGGATCAGGACTGCTATCACTTCAACCAGACTGCATCCTTAAACATCGCTTTGTATCAGTTCACTCGCATCAGCTAATATCCAGTAGTCTGGCTTCTTCCTACACAAGGCTTGGTGAAATCTCTAAGGTGGCTTCTGCAGAGCAACTAGAGCCCCTACTTCGGAAGATGGACGACGTAAAATATATACCACAAACACAAAACCTGACGTCATTTCAAGCCGAATTGGTCAATCATAATCTATTAGAGCTACCAAACAAACTTGATGCTCAAAATACTCATCATATCACAGTTGGTTACACAGCGCTGCTTTTAGTTGTATGCCTACTGGTGTTTATGCTCGTCAAATGGAGATGTAAAACGAAGCACCAGCAAGCTTTGCCCAGTAATACAGATCACTCCGAACACGAAAAACCGACACCAGCCCCTCGTCATCGTCATCTAAATGAAGTTTTGGATTTTACCATTAACACTTAATCGAGCTGCGCTCATCGGGGGGAGGATGTTGACGCCAACGTCTTCATTCCCACAGTTTGTTGGAATGCATTGCAACGAATATGATACATCTCCAATTTCGTCTGCATTTTTGGATAAACTTGTGACATCAACGCACGCTTACGTTGCAATAAAAGCGTGCGACCAGAATATATGTTTATGTACATATATACCTACATATGTATGTATACACGTATATCTTACAGCGTTCTCACGCTGTATGTTAATGATAATTCCTATGTATTTCTTTTCTATAAATAGAGCAACATTTTGTAAAATAAAGGCAGTTGTAGTCAACAAGCAAAATAACCCAATATCTTAACTACTGATCACCATGGAACAACGACTAGCCATGTTAGAAAGCCATTTAAAAGCCACGCAAGTACAGTTGAGGGAGCGTGACGTACAAAACGAGACCCTTCGTGCCGAGATATGTAGAAGCGGCAGTTCCGCCGTTACATACGCCAGCACCGCAGTCGCGGTGTCGCAGTCAGCACTGCCGCAGTCAACGCAAGCGCTATTTAGTTCGCATTTAAATGCAAGTCAGCTATATGCCGGGTCCCGTTATGACGTCAGTTCACAACCAACGATTCAAATCCAATTATTTTCTGAGCCTCGTTATGTCGCCAGGTCGCAGCCAACGCCTGTCCGTACATCTTCGACAACAAGTAATTTTCATAATTTGAATGATGCGTTTTCATCAAATTCGCCGAATTTATCGATGTATCCTGTATCCAGCGCCCATATGTACCCAATGCAAACCGCATATATGCCACGGAAATTATTAGATTTACCAGAATTAAGTGGCCGGCCCGAAGAATGGCCCATTTTTCATACAGTCTTTGTAGAATCGACAGCCCCGCATGGTTATTCGAACTTTGATAATAACCAGAGGCTGCAAAAGTGTCAGAAGAGTGACGCTCGCGAGATGGTAAAATCACTCCTCATCCACCCCAACAATGTTAGCTTCATCATAGACCAACTAATGCGTAGATTCGGTCGCCCAGAGCAGCTCATTCGAAGCCAGCTGCAGATAGTGAAGGAGATTATGCCAATCTCGGAAAGCGCATTGGGTAAACTGGTTCCTTTCGTAACGAAGGTGAGAAACATATGCGCATTTTTGCAGTCAGCCAGTGCCGACCATCATCTAGCCAACCCAGCGTTGCTCGACGACTTAATCTCCAAACTGCCAATGAGCAAGCGCATCGAATGGGGCAGGTACGCTGCCACCGTGCAACCGCGAGCTACAACAGTGCACTTTAACGATTGGTTAACATCAATCGCTGATGTTATATGCTCAGTACAAGACGAAAGCCAGCTTGCCGCACGTGACACAAAAAGAAAAGTTATACTACATCTGGAGGAAAAACAACAACCACGTAAGTGCCCGATTTGCCAGGGTCAACACAAGCCGTATGAATGCCAACGTCTTCTCAAAGCCTCAGTGGCGACCAGATGGGCTGAAGCCAAGTCTCACCGGCTATGCTTTGCTTGCCTTAATGCTGGTCACTCCACTCGTGATTGTAAACAGAGAAAGGTTTGCGTCATCGATGGCTGCCATCGAGTCCATAACAAGCTGCTTCACGAATCTCAGCCCGTAGGATCGTCGGAGCAACCATCATTATCAACAAAGATCACCAGTCGACGCCCGGCTACTCAGTCATCGCCACCAACAACGGTAAACAACCATCAGCCGACAGATTCAGGAGCTTCAGTGCTAAGTTGCGCCGCCGATGTCAAAGAAGGTAAGCTGTTATTTCGTATCCTCCCTGTCACGGTATACGGCAAACAACGTCACGTAGACACGTACGCTCTATTGGACGAAGGCTCGTCTATCACTATGCTTGACAATACATTGGCTGAAGAGCTAGATCTACGTGGACAGCCACACCACTTAAACGTGCAGTGGTTTGGTGGACATGCCGTACAAGAACCAACTACTCTGGTCAACCTCCGTATCAGCGGTGCAGGTCTGTTGAAGAAGCATTACATAAAAAACGTATACGTTGTAAAGAACCTGCAGTTGCCTTCGCAAAGCCTCAGCCATTCCGATTTGTTATGCGATAATAAGCGAATTCGTCAATTACCAGTGCAGCCACAGTCCAGTGTGGTACCGAGATTGCCCATTGGAATTGATAATTGCCACTTGGGTATTGCATCGAAAACTATAACTATGCGTAACAATGGTCCGTATTCCGCCAATGCGGAACTGGGATGAGTCGTGTTTGGTCCATCTAGCAACTCTATGCCTATGCCGTCAACATGCCTTTTAACAAACGTAAGGTCCGATGAAGCTCTTCACAACATGGTAGCCGACTTCTTCGAAACTGAGAGTTTCGGGGTGAGAGCAGCAAGGCGTGTCGAGAGCCACACAGACATCCGCGCCAGGACCATATTGGAGACGACAACTCGTCGCGTCGATGCCAGGTATGAGACGGGGCTATTATGGAAGGAAGACAACGTGTGTCTGCCAGACAGCTACGATATGGCACTGAAGCGATTGATGGGTGTAGAAAAGCGGATGAACCGCGACTCCAACCTTGCCGTCGCATATAAGCAAATAATTACGTCTTACGTGGGAAAGGGGTATGCTCGTAAACTCGAACTACGGGATGCCAACTCAATAATGCCACGCACATGGTACCTGCCGCATTTCCCTGTGACGAACCCGAACAAACCAAACAAGCTACGAATTGTATTTGACGCTGCTTCCGAGGTAAAAGGAGTTTCCCTGAACCGCTATCTTCTCAAAGGACCTCAGGAGTATCGTCCACTTCCATCGATCCTCTACCACTTTCGCGAAGGAGCAGTTGGCATATGCGGCGACATCAAATAGATGTTTCACCAGGTACTAATTCGCCCGGAAGATCGTCAAGCCCAGCGATTTCTGTGGAGGGACGGTGACTCGGAGAGGCAACCCGATACATACGAAATGTGCGTTATGACATTCGGTGCTGCCTGCTCGCCTTGCATAGCACAATACGTAAAGACTCAAAACGCGCTGGAGCATAGCAACGACAATCCTTACACAGCTCGAGCAGTAAAGGGAATTTTGTTTCATCATTACGTCGATGATTTCGTCGACAGCTTGGACACGCCAGAGGAAACTATTGAAGTTGCGAACCAGGTAAAAATAATCCACATGGGGGCCGGGTTTGAGTTGCGCCACTTCACTTCCAGCTCCACAGAAGTTAAAGCCGCGTTGGGTTGGCGACGATGTCACAAAAACCTTAGTCAAGAAGGAAGGCATGTCATTGGAGAAGGTACTTGGCCTATATTGGCAGCCGAGCACAGACTGTTTCAACTTTAGCTTGAAATTCCACAACGTTAGTGAGTCCGTAGTTGAGGGTAAACGACGCCCTACCAAGAGGGAGCTGCTAAGCGTAGTCATGTCAGTATTTGACCCATTAGGGTTTATTGCGCACTATGTAATCGGCGCTAAACTTATAATGCGTGAGGCATGGAGGGAAGAAGCCAGCTGGGATGAACCGTTGCCCGACAACGTTGCGCAATTGTGGGAGAAATGGCGCCAGCAATTGCCCTCAGTCACTACATTCGCCATTCCTCGTTACTATTTCCGCAGAGGTAAACCAGTAGAAGTGCAATTACATATTTTCGCGGACGCTAGCGAAAACGCGTTCGCCGCTGTCGCATATTGGCGATCCACAAACGTCCACGGTGAAGTGGACGTCACCTTCGTCTGCGCAAAGTCCAAATGCGCACCATTTAAGCCCCTAACCGTACCGCGGTTAGAACTTCAAGCTGCTGTTCTGGGAACAAGACTAATGCAAACCGTTGTCGAGGAGCACGATGTATCCATTAGCAAGTGCGTCCTCTGGAGCGACTCGAAAACAGTCGTTAATTGGATCCGAAGCAAGCACCGTAGATACAAGCCATTCGTGCAACACAGAATTGCAGAAATCCTAGCCGCTACCAAAGTACCTGATTGGCAGTGGATACCCACTGCTGAAAATGTCGCCCACGAAGCAACACGCATAAACAGCAAGGTTGCGTTTGCAACAAAAAGTCGTTGGGTTAATGGCCCATCGTTTTTACGCCAGCCAGAAGAATCCTGGCCATCCAAAGACGTTCTTGCCGCCGAAGTGGATGAGCCTGACGAAGAGCTCCGACCCAAATACGCCTTGAGCATCGTAAGTGAAAACTTTATAAAATTTAATCGTTTTTCGTCCCTCAACAGGTTGGTAAGAACTACAGCCTGGGTATACCAAAGTATGCCGATGCCAAATTGAAATCCTAAACAACAGCTATGGGTTGACGGCTAGCGACCTCGAAGCAGCAAAGCGCCTGCTACACCGTATCGTCCAAGGTGAGGCCTTCGTATCGTTACGAGTGTCCGCAGGAGATAAGTTAACACAGCGGTAGATATGTACCAGAATTGCTTAGCTTAAACACTTTTTCTTCATGCCTACGCTTCGCGTTTTGCCGAAACAAATTGCGAGCTCGATGTATCTGAAAGGGTCGTCGCTAAAAAAGTTTTTAAGCACCACTGGATTTTAGGTAAGAAAAGAAGTAATTAGTGCCATAACTGTTAAAAGTTTTAATAAAGTTTAACTTAAGAAAAGCAGTTCTAAGTGGAACATACCCAAAGAGATCAAAAATATTACCAGAAATAAAAAAAATATTACCTGGAACTGCTTACATTAACTGGCGCCCAACTCAATTGTCTTAAATGACCAAACAAAGAAAACTTATGTGTGTGCTAAAAATTTGCATACTTGGAATTGAAATTGGATAATAATTAAGAAAGTGAATAACAAAATATTTTCTTCGAAAATAACAACCTGAGACACGTGGTGGAAAGAAAACTTCATGTGAATCGAAAGCAATAAATACGTTGCAAATATAAGCAATTTAACACCTGATTTTAACTACTATAATATGAGAACTTTTCACCATAAGGATGCATGAGAGAATAAATAACAAAAAAACATTTACGCTGATATTTCGTGGAGCGAAAATAATTTGAATCGCGCAATAAAACTGTGTTAAATACGTGGTGACGACATTCTCCGTAAACGTAATTACATGAAGAAGAGTAAAAAAAAAGCAACACTCACTTCAAGACATTCTGAACTAAATGAAAGTAGATTTATCAGTGAAGAAACAACAACACTCAGTTCCAGAAAGTTCAAAATTAAATACACTAGTGAGCTTACTAAATTTGGACGAACTATTTTAATGAAAAGCATAAAGCAAATAACAATGAGTAACTAACTTTTTTTTAGCAAAATGCACAACACCACAGCAGTTCGGAAAGCTGGTTAATAGGGGAATTCTTTAAGCAGTATCTAGTCACTAATAGAGGCATTTTGTGGTCAATTTCAATTTTGCTACAATTTGGTATTCAGTTAGCTTTCTCACATCTCTAGTCTCAAGAAAAGAGTCACTAATTTGTCAGCTGGTTCTAGGCAGGTCACAAACAGTAAAATATTGGGTTAAAAATTAAAGAAATAAAAAAGTTATAAGTTTTTATTGTAGAAACATCATTGTTGTCCTGATTAAACTGTTTGGAATATAAAATACGTGGGAAATCAATTGACTTAAACTGTATTCTAACTCGCCGTATTCTAACTCGCATATAACATAAAATTAAAAAGTGACATCGTCTATTTATTAAACCATAAGTGTTTTAAATTACATCAATTACATAATTAATATCAAAACTCTGCTCCGGCGAAAGTATTTTGCGAAAAACAAGTAAGTCAGAGTGGTGCTCCAACTGCAAATTTGCTTTTGTATGCATGTACATCCCAGCTGACTCGATATAGCAGCAACAACTCCTACAGATTTCTGCACTTAGCGACATCTGTGTGTCACTGTTTACTAATACTGGTTTGAGTCCTGGATAGCGGCCATCGGCGACACTTGTGCAAAGTTTCTCAAAGATTACCAGCCAAATCGTGTATCTCGAACGATAGAATACACGAACGATTCGTCTGCTGACGTTTTCGTCTCAGTTTGCAATCTGTGGTGGAATTCACTAACTTATAACGATGCGAAATTTCGAGATTTTAACTAACGATTTTCGTGGCCTGCATTATCGACTGTACTATTCACTAACTTAGCTATAACGATTCGGGCTTAGGATTCCTCATCCCGCAATAAAACGTACGCTAAGTACTCAAATGCCATTTTTTTATAATAATATTGATATAATAGTAATATTATTTTCATTTTCGCTAAAAACTTGAAATTATGTGTTGTTTATTTAACGATACAGATAACAGCCCCAAATTGTGTGTTGCTTACTTAACGACACAGATGATCGCGAATATCGATAAAAAATGGTTAGTGAATACCGATATCGTTAAAAATGTCGTTACGACAAAATGTCGATTGCGAATGTCGTTACAGAAGTTAGTGAATTCCACTACTGGTATCCTCATTGCTTGTTGTCGCTTTCGTTTTACTTTATTTACGTTGCTTTCGTCTCCATTGCGTTAAAAATTCTTGGAGTGATATTGCCGGATGAATTTTTAATGTATTTTCAAAGAATTTTCCCTACATTTCAAGTATTTTTGCTTTATTCAGAGGTTTTTATATTTAATTGGCAACATTGGAAATTGTTTGCATTTACTTGAAAAAATTTTGTATTATGGTTATAGTTATTTTATTTGGTTATTTTAAAATATATTAATAAGGAAAATAAATTTGAAAACAAATGTATGCTGCTATTGCGCTATTGGCTGATGAAACTGAAGAAGTGGAAATGCGTATAGAGAGAAGAAGGTTGCGCGACCAGATGAATGTAATGGAATTGCCTGAAACTGAGTAAGTGTTATGCTAATAATACCTGTATGCTGCTAAGAAGAATTCTTTTTTAAATTTTTAGCAAATTTCCGAATAAATAAAGAAATATTCCAATATATCCTTGATGAAATAAAAGAGCATGTTGTTCTATCGCATAGAAGCACCCATCTGTCGCCTCAACTTAAACTGGCAACTTTTTTAAGGTTTCTAGCCACAGGAAGTTATCAAAAATCTGTGGGAAATGAAAATATTTCCTCAATGGGACAGTCAACTGTGGCCAGTGTTATTAAAGAATTCCTGAACATTTTTGATGAACACTTCTGCCATCAATGGGTATATTTTAAACGATCTACTGATGAAGAAAATGCGGTGAAAGAGTATTTTTTTCAAAAGTATGGAATACCAGGTGTGATTGGCTGTGTTGATGAAACACATGTTTATATTAAGTCACCAGGAGGTGACAACAATCATCTGTACCTCAACCGAAAGGGCTTCTACAGTTTGAACGTGATGGCGGTAGGTTCAATATTGAAAATCCAACACACAAATACATAATCCGTCTTTTACACAGATATGCGATCACAAGATGGTTGTCACATACGTTGACGCTAGACATCCAGGGGCTAATCATGACTCATTTGTGTGGAACGTGAGCAGTGCCGAAGATGAGCTAAAAAATGACTATAACAATGGGAAAACAAATACCTACTTGGTACATTATACAGCATAATAATATGTTAAAGCTTTTGCTTAAAATAAAAATTTTTGTAGGTAATTCTGGATACCCTTTGCAGCCATATTTGATGACACCATTCAGAAGCGCATCCGAGGCCATTCAACGAAATTACAACACTAAACACTCGTAACGTTATTGAAAGGTGTTATGGTGTTGTGAAAAACCGATTCCGTTGCATAATTGGCTCGAGAGGACTACATTATTCGCCCGAACAAGTGACTCAGATTGTAAATGTTTGCTTCGCTCTTCACAACGTGTTCATTTTTTTCAAACATGAAATTCCTTTCGAAAGCTCTGATTCTGAAAATCTTGTTATATACGAAGAAGAAATTGAAAACAGCACTGGTTCAAGTGCGGCTTCCCTTATAAGAATGAGAATAGCAGAAAACATGTTTTAAGGAACAAAATTTTATTTCAAAATATATATGTGTATGTTGTTAGTTCAGGTACACTGTCAAATCCATTTATCTTAGAGCTAATAAAATTATTATATAAAAAATTCAACATACTTTGCTTTTTCAGTCTCAAATGTTAGCATAACAAGGTACTTATACAAAATGCTCATGCGAAGCAATATTGTTGCGTATTCTTTGTCCTAATACCTAAAATTAATTTAAATTCTAAAAAAAAATATCACTTCGGTACAAAAATTCAATTGATACTTATATCTAAAAAAAAAGAATTTCCTAAACAAATTAAAATATTAGCTGCTTCAGCTGTTAAAAAAAAAAAATATTTACATAAAAAAATAAAATAAAAACCCTATCTTTGAAAGCTTCGAAGGAAATTTTCAATTATTTGGGAATGCCGGTCAACTGCTGCTGTCAGTCTATTTGTGGCATCAACTTGAAGCATTGATGCCTCAGCTTGCTTTTTTGCAGCTTCTGCCTGAGCTACTGCAGCCTCTGCTTGCATTTTTGCCGATTCTGCAATCGTATCCTGAAATGTTCGCTTTCGTGTAATTGACCGCCTAGCAGTGGAGGCATTTACCGCTATTGGTTGGATGCCCTGTGTGGTTGGAGTGGTTTCCACTGGCGTTATAACAGCATCTGGTACTTGCCTACGGTCCGGCGAATCTACCAGAATAAGCCGTGGCATTTCTGTAGACGAGCGTCTTGAGGAGGGGCTGGGTGCTGTCGATGGAATTCCGATTACTCTTCCACTCGGGGCAGCGGACTTCGAAATAGATACAAGCCGGGCAATGGCTTGTTCCATTTCGGACAGCGGAGAGTGCCGGAAAGGACCACCGCCGGTAGCAGTAAGACTTCTTTGATTTTCTGCTATCGTTTTCTTTGTACGGCTTTTCAAGTCAGCCCATATCTTGAACGGAAAAGGAATTAAAATTAACACAGTCGTATAATATTATTTTTGTGAGCTTTGTTATCTACATTCACATTCAACCGGGAAAAGCATTTCAATTGTTATCTGCAAGTACCGCTCCTAAAAAGACACGTCATAATATGCTTACTTACTTTTTTCCAATCGGCAGCTGTTCTTGTGGGTGGACCGTGGGAGTTTACTTTTACTTTTATTTCCTCCCACCGCTCCTCTACTCGTCCTCTATCGGATCCAAACACCGGTACACCTCTGCCCAGGTCAGGATTTCTTTCCATCTCCTTTACAAGTACCTCGAACAGTGCTGTTGTTGTCTTTTTTAACGCTATAAACATAAATTTTCAAAATAATTCATATTTTTTGTTTACTTACTTTTTTTGCCAGAAACCTCCATCTTGACGATCACTAATAACCTTTCGTCTTTTTTAAACGATTATCGTCTCTCTTTCGTCCAAGACGAAAACAACGTAACAATCAGCTGTTTTCGTGCTTGCCAGACGAAAGTTTATTCACATGATACAAACACACGAACGAATCGTCTGGTAGACGAAACGAACGTTCGCTTCGAGATAGACGATTTGGCTGTACAATTAAACTGCAATTATAGGGCTGCCACTTACCTTTTTCCGAATTTCTTAAAAACAATTTCATAAGCCCCAAAATGTCTGCTGGTGCTGGTAAACGTCGCGGTTAGGCTATGAGCTCTGACGTGGAGCGTAAAACCCATCGTATAAGCGAATCATCGTCAACCATTATACGCACTATGGAGCTACGCTTATCTAAAAATAACGAGTTGGTTGGATTTTGGATTTTTTTTGCAGCAAATTCGAAGAGAAGTTTGATAGTCTTCGGCGTTATTTGTCTGACTTGAACGAACGGGTTACTCGCTTGGAGACTGCATCAGAGAGGGTTTCAGCTCTTGAAGCCGAGGTTGATTTGCTAAAAACGTATGTTTATGAAAATCGTGCAGCCGCTTGTGAAGTTAGAGTTCACGGAACTCCTGTTGTTGAATCCGAAAACTTACAAAATCTACACAACCATCTCTGTTTTGCTCTAAACCTTCAACCACCCGTGCTCAAAGCCATATTTCGATCGAGAAATCTTCCTGGAACCCAAGTTGACCCTGCTGTCATAATTCAATTTCAATCGCCAAGAGAGAGGAACCTTTTACTTAAAGCCGTAGCCGATTATCGGCGTCTTAACAAAGCTGACGGGTTATGTCTTACGCATGTGTCCGTTAACTCAGAAGCTAGCATCTACATAAACGAGACTTTGACAAAATCGAATCACCAAATTTTCAAAGCAGCTCTGAGTCTCAAAAAACGGAAAAAGGGTTGATCTGTGTTTACCAGAAGGGGCCTGGTCTACACAAAACTCAGCAAAAATTACGCTCCACGTCCAATCAACTCCCTGGATATGCTTAAAGAGCTTGAAAACTTCAATCCAGAAAGCGACCGATCCTTTCGTGAAGAAGAGAACACTTGTGACGACCATCGGGTTGCTCCGAATGAACAATAACTTCTATCTTAACCATCTATGCATATACTTCTTTTCTTCTATGTTCCGTTCTTATCTACTCATGTACTTTATTTCAATAGGTTACTCGTTAAGTAAATATTTAATATTGTCATTGTTTTCTAGCAGTGTGAATTCAACGTTATTGTTTTTAAGTCCTTTTAATGGCTATGTCAAATTTTAACGTTATGAGTTCCAAAGACTCTACGTGTACTATGTTGCGTGTTCTTGGTAAGCAGGCAATGGGGCTCAAAATAATTCATATAAATGCCCAGAGTTTATATAAAAAGATTGATGAATTTAGATACTTTTTTGAAAATTCTTCAATTGACGTTCTTTGTGTATCCGAAACTTGGTTTACGTCTCGCCATAGTAACGGTTTGTTGAAAGTAAGTGGTTACCAATTGTTCAGAGCTGATCGCGAAGATCATGGTGGTGGTGTTGCGGTTTATGTAAAAGATAGCTTGTCCTGTAGACTACGTTGTATTTCTGGAGGGGGTAATTCGGTTGAATATGTGTTTATTGAGATACTTTCAGACCCTAATAAGCTTCTTATTGGATGTGTATATCGCCACAATCGTCAAGTGAACTTCTCGGATTTCACTGAATTCATTCAGCCACTCCTTTGCAGCTACACTAATATTATAATTGCGGGTGATTTCAACAGCAATTTGCTTGTAGACACCGGGTTAAAACTAAGTATGGAATCACTTGGACTCTATCCTGTGAACGCCTCCTCGGCTACGCATTTCACTCGTACTAGAAGCACTCTCCTTGATCTTTACTTTGTAAGCGACCTCCAAAAATCCCTCCACTACAACCAATTATCTGCTGATATATGACTTCCGGGCAATAGGACCACCTGGCCCCGTGACCTATCGTGACTTTAATAGAATTAATTATGAGTCGCTCTCAGCTGCGTTAGAGTCGGTGGAGTGGAGCCTCATCCGGAATTTCGTTTCTGTTGAAGAACAAACATGCTTTCTGCAAGATAAAATTAGCTGGCTCTTTGATTGCTATCTCCCTTTAAAAACGAAAATATTTAATCGGTGCAGTAGGCCCTGGTTCACTGCCAATCTTAAACACTTAATTTATATGCGCAATAAAGCTTATACGCGTTGGAAGAGGTATCGCACTGCTGAAACATTAAAACAATTTAAGTCGGCCCGAATCACTGTAACGAGGGCAATTAAAAGAGCGAAAACTTTATTTTACAATGAGAAGTTTAGCCCTGCTATGAACTCGCGCCAAACTTGGAATACTATAAGGACAATTGGCGTAGGAAAGACTAAGGAAAGATATCCTCTTTTCTCTAATTTAGATGAAATGAACGTAAATTTTGTTTCCTTGCCTGTATCTAATCCTCCTGTACGTCTCTATAGTTATTCTGACCTTGTAAATGATGGCATCAGTCCTCTTGAATTTGTGGGTGTTGATGACTGTGACGTAGTCGAAGCCATCCTTTCTGTCAAGTCCAACGCTATTGGTTTTGATGGAACCAGTGCCAAGTTTCTTAAAATTATCCTGCCAAAGATTTTACCTCACGTGACCTACCTAGTAAACTCTATTCTAACGACCTGTGTTTTTCCGACGTGCTGGAAAGTCGCTAAGATTATTCCTGTGCATAAGAAAAATAATGAATTCAGACCCATTGCTATCTTGCCTTTCCTATCAAAAGTTATGGAGCGTATCATGCATAAACAGATTATGTCATATGTTCATGCAAACCGACTTCTCACTGACCATCAGTCTGGTTTCAGACCGAAACGAAGGTTCATTTCGGCACTTTTGGAAGTAATCGAAAGCATTCGGATGAAAATTCATAGTAATAGTCTAGCTTTTCTTACACTTCTCGACCATTCCAAGGCATTTGACTCGGGTGATCATGAGCTTTTATGTTGCAAGCTGAAAAACCTGTTTAATTTCTCCTGTCATGCCGTTGCTTTGATTAGGTCTTACTTACTTAACAGATCGCAGGCTGTATGTGCTGGAGGCAAAACGTCTAATTTCGTACCTGTGCTCAGGGGTGTTCCACAAGGTTCAATCCTGGGCCCTTTGTTGTTTGTACTATATGTTAATGACTTACCTAATACCCTGCAACATTGCAATGTGCATATTTATGCTGACGATGTCCAATTGTAAAGGGTGTTTTTTTAGGGGTATAGAACTTCGAATTGAAATAAAACACAAGAAAATCGTTTTAAGGTCCATCAATTTGGCTTTATTGGAAGGATAATTTTATGCCATTAATGTTTAAATATGATTTCGGGCATGTGGCCGCCACGGCTGGCTCGAATAAAGCCAATTCTACAGGTCCAATTTTCAACCACTTTTTCGAGCATATGGGGCCGTATGTCGGCAATAACGCCACGAATGTTGGCTTCCAATTCCCCTAACGTTTCTGGTTTGTTGGTGTAGACGAGCGACTTCACATATCCCCAAAGAAAATAATCCAATGGTGTCAAATCACACGACCTTGGTGGCCAATTGACAGGTCCATTCCGCGAAATTATGCGCTCATCGAATGTTTCCTTCAATAAATCGATTGTGACGTGCGCTGTGTGGCATGTAGCGCCGTCTTGTTGGAACCACAACTCATCCACATTCATGCCATCCAATTCGGGAACAAAATAGTCGGTTATCATGGCTCTATACCGGTCTCCATTGACGGTAGCTGCCTCTCCAGCATTATTGCGGAAGAAGTATGGCCCAATGACTCCACCAGCCCATAGAGCACACCAAACAGTCAGTTTTTGTGGATGTAATGGCGTTTCAAGGGTCTCATGTGGATTCTCTTCACTCCAAATGCGGCAATTTTGCTTGTTGACGTAGCCATTCAACCAAAAATGAGCCTCATTACTGAACAAAATTTTGCGATGAAAATCAGCATCGAAATCAATCTCATTTTCGGCCCATACACCAAAATCACGACGCATTGCATGGTCTCGCGGCTTTAATTCTTGCACAAGCTGGATCTTGTAAGGTCGCAAGCCAAGATCTTTGCGCAAAATCTTCCATAAAGTTGATGGACAAAGCTCCAATTGCTGTGCACGGTGGCGAATCGATTCATTCGGGTCCTCTTCAACACTTTGCTCTACAGCGGCAATTGTTTCTTCGGTGCGCACTGTTCGACGTCTCTGCGGATGCGTATTATCACATAGAGTAAACGTAGTGCGAAAACGATCCATGGTTAACCGAATTAATTGCTCTGATGGACGATTATGTCGACCATAAA
This sequence comes from Merzomyia westermanni, assembly GCA_949987695.1. Lineage (NCBI taxonomy): Eukaryota > Metazoa > Arthropoda > Insecta > Diptera > Tephritidae > Merzomyia > Merzomyia westermanni. The sequence continues at coordinate 75,504,817 of OX465292.1, forward strand.
ATGGACGGAGCTCACGGTAAACTTCGCGAACTGAACCATTATTTTCGAAATAAATTTGCACGATTTGCAAGCGTTGTTCTTTTGTCAACCTGTTCATGATGAAATGGTAAACCAAACTGAATATAAATGACATTAGAGTTGCCAGATTTGACCACAAAATGCCAGTTTTATCTCTATTCGAAAAACAAACCTGTAAAAAAACACCCTGTATATGTCCTATCCACCTGATCGTATTCGTACGTGTCTAAATGAACTCATGATACCCACGCTACTGTATGGTTGTGAGATTTATGCTAGTTGTGACTCTTTATGTAGAAACAAGCTTAATGTTATTTATAACAACATTGCCAGATATGTATTTGGGCTAAACCGATCTGACCATGTGTCTGCGTATGCTGAAAAATTGTTAAACATTTCTTTCGACAATTTGTTAAAAGTCAGAACTCTGCTGTTCATACACAAAATAATTCATATAAAGGAACCGAACTATTTATATCAAAGGCTTCAGTTTCTACAGTCTTCAAGGTCTACATTGCTTGTATACACTAAACACAGAACTCTGACATCCGAGCGTCAATTTTTCATTAATGCGGTTCGTCTTTGGAACTCACTACCATCCAGATTAAGGATTCTTACAAATCCACTGCTTTTTAGAAAAGAAGTTGAGAATTTTTACAATAATCGCTAATTATTCCAACTCTATTGCATTTCCTCATTTCCTTATTATAGTCATTAAGTTATTTAACTATTGTAATTTCCTTTCCACCTATCTTTCCTGTTTTCCTCTTTTATTTATTTATCTTTTTTCTTTTTTTTTTTTCTTCCCCTCTTTATGTTATATGTTAGAACTCTTAGAACATTTAGCTTTAATTTTAATTGTATCATACGTGACTGGCACTGTTAATAATTTTTTCCAAAATTGTTGTGCTAGGGTGACTCAGAATAAATTTGATTTGATTTGATTTTAACATTTATATATTTAAAAAATAATTTTTGTAATTTCAACGAGCTCCAGACCAGTTGATAATAATTCTTGGTTAATTATTATTATTTTTTGACTAGAGGAAAAATTTAAAGCAACAACTGACGAGAAATCGTGGCTGTTTTCGAAATAGTACTATAACTACACCCTGTGTATGTTTGTTGCTTTCAATTTTTCCTCTAATCAAAAAATAATAATAATTAACCAACTGGTCTTGAGCTCGTTGAACTTACAAAAATATGTAAAAATGAACAGACCATAAAACCAACAACTAAAATAAATTTATACCGGAGCACGCGGTTAAGAGTGTACAAAAACAAAGTCCAGCATACATGATTTATATATAGACAGAATGTCTAAAATATTGTGTATACCGTTGGCAAGATAACAAACAACAATTAGAGGAAAACTTGAATTACGCAGCTTGCAAAAGTACACGCAGCATAGCCTATGGGTTAGGCAACTGCGCTTGCAATCAGAGTGAGTGGGTTCGATTCTCCACAAGATCCTCTGAAAAATAGCAAAACTATACGAATTAGTCTGACGAGAAATCGTGGCTGTTTTCGAAATAGTACTATAACTATAGCCTGTATATGTTTGTTGCTTTCAATTTTTCCTCTAATCAAAAAAAAAATAATAATTAACCAAGAATTATTATCAACTGGTCTTGAGCTCGTTGAACTTACAAAAATATGTAAAAATGAACAGACCAACAACTAAAATAAAAAAGTAATATTTAATTAACAAAATATCAAAAAATAAATTGCCCACGATGCTGGATTCGAACCTGCGTCTCACACGTTGTACTCTAGACGCTTACTACTTGGGCTATGCTCTTCTTCTCGTCATTTATATTTTTATTGGCGCCTGCAAATTTCTCTCTCTAAAATGGGAAGTACCTCCTTTAAAATGAGGAAAACTGTGGGTTGGGCAAGTCCCAAATAAAACTCATTTCCTACAGATTGCTGATAACTGCCATGGGCAAAAAACGGAGCCCGCAACTGATTAGGATAGTCGGCTGTGAAAGGGAACACCCAGCATGGATGGCCGCCGCAAAATTTGCCGCTATTGAAAACTTAAGTTCATTTAATACACCCCTAAACTTTAATGCAATCCAGTACACAGCCTTCCAACCATAAGAATTACGCACAACCGCCGCGAACTTTTTGGTCCAAACCAACACCAATGGATGTGGATTACGGAAGCTTACAGTTTAGGAAACAGACTGATTTGAAAAATAAACCGGCAAATCAATTTACCTAACAACAGCCCAGAAACAACTCGAACCAAGCTCAACTTCGTACTGAGCGAGTCGGATACGCGCAACAACAACAATTACCAATAGTAATCCTAAAAGAACACGTATCGCCAATAATTCTACGCAACTACCGTACAACACAATACAGCGTATAAATGCTATGAAAAACAAACAAGGAAACGGCTCCCTCGACTGTGCCGAATACTTTATACTTTTCATGAATATGCATCCAGGTTTTAAGCGTCCGATCCTTACTTACAATTAGTACAAACTCTACAAAATTGTAATGGTTTTACCCTGTTAATTTAAAGACACATAACCCAAACCCCGTTTATCGGAAAAATGCGTTGTATGGGGGCTATTTGATATATTGGTCCAATCTTGATGATTTTCACTACACAAAGCTGACAAACACAACAAAATTGCTGCTCCCACCTCAGAAGTTAAGAGGCTGCGCAAATGAATTACGACATTTCTGTTTTCGTTGAGACATGGTTAAATATAAACTTTTTTGATAGCGAATTCTTTAATTCGAATCTGTTCATCGTATTTCGCAAGGATCGAGATGCAGTAAAAACTGGTTGCTTTCGTGGCGGTGGTATTCTTATTGCCGTTAGGCGTCACTTGCGTGCGTCCTTGGTCCCACTTACGAATGGTGACTCCTTGATTGTCAAATTTGAATTCGAGTTAATGGTACCACAACACAAGGCTCTTTATATCTTTTTGCGTCGTATGTGCCACCCGGCAGTTCATTTGAGTTATACAAGGCCCATGCTGATAACATTGTGTCGTTAGCCTTAAACAACTTAAATGATCATCACCTCTGTGTGCTAGGTGACTTTAATCTATGTAATATCAATTGGTCACCTAGCATTTCTAGTTATGGTCTCACGCCTTACTAATCATGAATTGTATTTCATCGATAATTTATTTAGTCTTAATTTATCTCAAATTAATAAGTATTTTAATACTCTAAATAGACTTTTGGATCTTATATTTATTAGTGACAACATTTGTTGTGAAGTTAATGAGTGCATAAATCCAATCACTTCTAAAGACAGGCATCACCTACCACTGGTTGTTGATTTAAGTTTCTATCATCTTCCCTTGGACACCTCTGCGAGCAGATTATCTTTCAATTTTTATTCTTGCGACTTCGCAAGTCTGAATGGTCCTTTACTTGAAATAAACTGGGAGGAGTTTCTCGGGGGACTTGATACCTCTACCAGTTTTTCGGCTTTCAAAACTATTTTATTCAACCAATGTTTGGATAAAATTCCTTTACGGGTAAAAAGACCCTATAAATTACCCTGGTACACTAAGGAATTAAAAAAACTGAAGAACCATAAAAATAAATTCTTAATAAAATATGAAACCACTAAGAATATTTTCTACTTCAGTAAATATAAGGTATACCAGAACGATTTCAATATTTTGGATAAAAATCTATATTCCAAATACGAAATATTGAGTGTAATTTTGTAAATTTGTTTGCTGAGTTCTTTAAATCTAATTTTTCACCGGATGATAGGAATCACACTCACGATTTTCCGAATAGTTCGGAGTCTGCCTTAAATTTCGGAGCTCTACATCTTTCATCGGAAGACATTAGTAAAGCCATTTTTAAACTTAAACTTAAATCTTCCTCTCAAACAGATCTCGACGGGTTTTCACCTATCTTGTTAAAAAGTTGTCCGGCTTTGATTTATCCTTTGCAACTGATCTTCAACAAGTCACTGTCCTCTGGGACTTTCATTGATGATTGGAAGGCTACCTCCATTACGCCTATTTTCAAATGTGGCAACAAGAATGACGTACGTAATTACAGACCCATATCCAAGCTGACCACTATTTCCAAAACTTTTGAGCATGCAGTCAATGCCAAGCTGAGCTTTGCTGTTAAGTCCGTTATTTCACCTTTCCAGCACGGCTTCGTCGCGGATAGATCAACGATTTCTAACCTTGCTGTCTTCAGTGAGTATTGCATTGAGTCCTTTTCGGCTGGTTCACAGGTGGATTGCATCTATACTGATTTCTCAAAAGCTTTTGATAGGGTGTCACATAGAGTTTTAATCAATAAACTAGGCTGTCTTGGATTTCATTCGTCCTTTCTGTTATGGATAAGCTCCTACTTACGCAACAGGCCCAGTGTTGTTACGGTTGATGGAGTATCTTCTGCTCCTTTTGTGGCCACATCAGGTGTTCCACAGGGAAGTATGTTAGGTCCATTACTATTTAATCTTTGTATAAATGACATAGGTAATTGTTTTTCATTTGCTAAATGTCTGCTATATGCTGACGACCTAAAAAATTTCTCGTTAATAAAGTCGCCTGAGGATACCAGAAAAGTACAAAATGATATTAACAAGTTATATCTGTGGTGTCTGGAGTCTCGTCTGCCCCTAAATCCGTCTAAAAGCTTTCATGTGACCTATTCTAAATCATCTAATATCCTGCACTGAAAATGCAGTATATCTAATTGTGAACTTCAGTGCGTTAGTGAGATAAAGGACCTTGGTGTTATCTTTGATAGTAAGTTTTCCTGTTTTAATCACAATAATTATATAACCACTAAATCATACTCCATGCTGAGTTTCGTGAGGCGTAGTTCCGGTAAATTTTCTGACCCATCATATATATTATTTCTGTAAGGTCTTTTTGTGTTGTTTCCTAATTTTCTGCTCTCATTTGGAACCAATATTAATAAATAAGGTATCGTTTTAAAGGTGGGGGTTAGCTCTACATGCGAAACCATGTTTTAATTAGCGGAGTGCTTTTGTTTAAGCGTATTTTATAAAAATAAATTCTTTAAAATAAACGATTGTGAATGCACAAAAAAATCAATTTGTACTGCAACGCTATTGTGACTGTGACATTCATATGCCTCGCGACATCTACAGTTGAATAGTAAGACTGAACAGTGCTAGAATAATTAAAGGCGAGCGCGCCATGTACACTTGAACATTGCTAAAATAAGTGAATAAGACTGCGTCCACACTGGGTCATAAACTCGAGTTAAAGGGAAATTTTTTGAGTTAATTCATATTGATGTTGGCAATCAACTCATGTTTATGGCTCAATGTGAATGTAATATAAGTGGTGGAGTTTCAAATAGCTGTTTGCGCATATTTGTATAGTTTTTTGGGTAATTCTATACGACAGCACGTAACTGCTAATATAGGTCCAAAAATATCGGGCAAGGTATCAAACGACGGGTTTTAACCTTCGTAGCAATAATCCGAAAGCGGAAATTCGACATTTTATGTCTGTTCAGAGATATTTGCAATTAAAGTTGAAAATTTTCTGTCTTTTTCATGTGGTTGTTGTAATCACAGATTAGGGTGTACCGAAAAGTGCAGAAATGTGTTCTGTGCAGAAATATTGTGGACCGCGTAGCCGGTGTTGAACCGGCTAAGGTTATTTTTTTGAACCCTACGCAGAAAGGTGTTGTGCACATAAATACCTTGGATCAAGTCCCCTATTTGGGATCGGACCTAGGCAATTTTTGGGTTTTTTACTAATAACTTTTCACTGAAACAAATTATTTAATTTCCGCTTTCGGAATATTGACAGAGATGAAAACGCGTCGTTTGATACCTTTCCCGAAATTTTAGGACCTATATTAGCAGTTACGTGCTGTCGTATAGAATTACCATTTTTTGTGGTCTCACAACAAGTGTAGCTGAAAATCTTTTTTTATAATTTGAGAAAAAGGTTTGCAAAATCCTGGACCTGGACTTACAAAAGGTTTCAAACCATTTTGGTTTTTGTTTTGCGCAAGGAGCGCACGGGTCCAGCTAGTATACTATAAAACTAATCTACACATCGTTTGTCAGGTCTCACTTAGAATATGCTGTTTTTATTTGGCGACCAAGTACCCAGATAGCTATAAATAGACTCGAGAGAGTACAGAAAATTTTTCTAAAATATGCTCTTCGGCCGTTAAATTTCGTAGAGCCCATTCCACCTTATTCTGCTCGTCTTATGCTTTTAAGCCTTAAGTCCTAGGAGTGTCGCAGATCTTTACTCTGCTTATCCTTTACCTACAAAATTATTAAGGGTTCAATAGACTGTCCATACTTGCGGGAAAGGATTCAGTTTAATGTTCCGCAACGATCTCTTCGTAATGTCTATCCGTTCTATGGGGATAATACGAGAACCAATTACGCTTGTAATGCCCCCATAAACCATGCTGTACGTGAGTTTAACTCACTAAGCATTTTAGTCGCTTTGGATTTTTCACTCCCTAGGGATGCTTTTCTCTTAATGTTGAATTCTGCTTTATAAGTGGTTTGATTTATATGTGCGAATTTAGCAATAAGTAATATGTAAATTAATTTAACACATAGTTTGTAAGGATTGTATTCCAAAGACTAACTAAATAAATAAATATTACATACGAGTATGTAATACGTAGTCTAGCTTGAAAATTTTGTGTTCCTCGCTATTAAGTCGCAATAGTTAAAGCCCAAGCCCCATTTATCCGAACAATCGATTGTATGGGAGCTATATGTTATGTAGATCCCATCTGAGTGATTTTCACTACACACATTACATATATAAAATGTACCAAACCAAGACTTATAGGCCAAAACTCGTTTATCGCAACAATCGATTGTATGGGAGCTATGCGTTGTATTGGTCCGATCTTTCTGGTTCCTACAAATGATTAATGTTTTACAAAATGGCGGATTCGTATCAAATTCTATCGATATATCTCTTAAACTTAGGCACTAGTTTGTGTTTAAACAGACAGACGGACAAACTGATCACTACACATATTACATATATAAAAAGTACCAAACTTGCAAAATTTCACGTTGCAATGCAAAATGTATAGCCCAAAAACCATTTATTGGAACTACCGATTATATGGGAGCTATATGTTATGTTGGTCCGATCTGTGTGATTTTCACTACACACATTGCATCTATAATGTGTACTAAACCTGAAAATTTTACGTTCCTAGCTTTTTAATTGCAAGACTTATAGGCCAAAGCCCGTTTATCGGAACATTCGATTGTATGGAAGCTATGCGTTGTATTGGTCCGATCTTGCTGGTTCCGACAAATGATTAATGTTTTACAAAATGGCGTATGCGTACCAAATTTTATCGAGATATCTCTAAAACTTAGGGACTAGTTTGCGTTTAAACAGATAGACAGACAGATGGACATGGCTAAATCGTTTCAGCTCATAGCCCTGATCATTTCGGTATACTTATTGGTGGGTATATCTCTTTTTTTTCTCATACTTTCAAACAGCGGACCAAAGTTATAATACCATTTCATGTTCATTAAAGGTATAACGAGTCATGTTACTCTGAAAAAAATTCGAAAGACAATCAGATGAGAAAGTTAATATTTTCGAGCAAATTCGAACTTGCCACTTCTCAAACGTACCCTCTCGAATGGGCGAGCTATCCAATTCCTCATAGATACAGGCACTTATAAAAATTACGTAAAGCGACTCAATTTCTTTAAAGGTATCACAAAATTAGATACGCTATTTCAAGTCAGGTCTATAAACGGTTTAAATAAAGTGGAAAAAAATGTCGTCTTTATACTAGGAGAAACAGCAAACAAACATACAAGTTAACACAGCAGTACCCTGCTGTCAAACGTAATACTAATTTAATACTAGGAGGCACAGACAGTCCAACCACACCTGTTAAGTAATGATTAATAATCATACTGGTTACCGATTTGATTGATTATTTGATTTGGAAAATCGTATTGATTATATGTATATTGCCTATTGTTTTCGGGTGTAATTATTATTTTCAAAAACTATCAAAAGACAATCATGATTTTTTATGATTAAAAAAAAAATAAGAAAAATCAAAAATAATCAAAAATAATACATTTTTTGATTATTTTTTTGTATTATTTCAGGTAAACATATGACGTCACCCCCACACATTTTGTTTCTGAGTACTCCATGGAACACCTACGGTATAGTACTTCTAAAGTTGTTACTCCATAGAGTATCTACAGAAAAGTACTCTCCAAACTGCTATCTATTCCACATAGAACTACTCGCGATTTCATTATTTTTATTATTAGTTTTATATTTCTTAACAACTCAGCCCAATCTTTTCGCAAATATTGGATTATAATAACCTGAGGTGACCCTCTAATGCATTGCGAAAGAGTACTATGCAAGTACTCCAATATAACACAGGAGCCAACGGTTTTTGCATCGCCACTGTTCAGTACTACTAATAATAATAATAACAATTTGGCGTAATATACTTCCGAGGAGATGAAGACCAAGCTTCTTTTCCAATGTTGTATTGTGCTACTTCTAATTTTTCCTTTAAAGTTTTTTCATGGAAGAAATCAATCTAAGGGTTGCCGGCCACTGCCGACGGCGACTAAAACCACTTTTTCCAAACATTTTTATGTTGCCTGTCCCGGTATTTGAATGTGGAATCTTAGGTGTGGTAGGCCTGCACACAACCACCACATCACCGAGACTGCCACGGTTCACTACTACATCTTAAAAGTACTCCCAAATGTACTGTTATATACATATTACCATACATATTATAAACTGTTATTTTTTTTACAACGAGATAGCAAAAAAATTAAAAATAATCAAAAAAAATTTTTTTTTAATTAAAAAAAAAAAAAATTTTAAAAATCCAAAACAATCTAAAACAATCATAATTTTTTTTATTACTTTTGATTGGTTTAACTTTTTTCCAATTCTAATCAATAAGTAATTCAAAATTTCTGAAAACAATTAAAATAATCATTAATGCTTGAAAATATTAACAGCTATACAGTGCTATGGCGGTGGTTATGAATTTTTTATATACTTTTGTCCAAAAGATTCAATTGTTAAAATAAATCTGCTTGTTTTTATGGGAAAATTTTTATAAAGTAAATCAATAAGTACATCCTCTTATTTTTACTAGATTCTTATTGAATTTATTAAAAAGGAAAACTTTTTATTTTTAAAAGATACTTTATTAATTCAAATTTTGCTATTAACGTCCTAATAGCCGATATGTATGTACATGCCTACATACTACAAACATACATTACAGTTATTGCATCAGCCAATTTTATTGAGAAACTTTATTTGGCGGCAGAGACACTTTTTCCCGTGCCTTTCTTGTGCAGTTACAACAAATACATGCAATAACATAATGGCACGTGCCATATTTTGATTGCTCTCATATTAATAGCTGCCAATTGTATTTTGGGTTTTGATGTGAAAAGTTCGAGTGGTGGTTGGTGTTCGAAAAGGTAAGTAAATTATATTAACTTAATTAATAATAAATATAGTGCGGTGAACTGCTTTACTTATTGATAATAATAGTGTAAATTTTACAAGTGCTAGAGTGCTAGAGTATTACAAGTGCTAGAGTACAGGTTTTTGTGTGCATAATTTGTAAGTATGTACAGTAGGTGTCGAAAGATAGTGTACACCATAAAATTGCAATTTCTACCCAAAATTACTTCTTTTTGAAAATTTCGCTAATTTTTTATGAAATTATGTGTAGGAATACAGTACAAATTAATTACGAGAAAGAGAAATTATTAGAAAGAAGTAATTTTTGGTGTAACTTGCAATTTTATGGTGTATACTTTCTTTCGACACTGACTGTATATTGTGACAAAAATCATTTTCGTTTTAGTTTTGGTTGTACCACACCTTTTTAACTTTTTTGTTTCTTTTCAGTGAATTTTGATGTTTTTATATTCTCTTCAAAATGTGTGACATGTAAATGTATGAAACTGATATTTTTATTTCATTTCAACCAAGCCAAGACAATAATGAAGTTGTACGTTCCTGAAGCGTTTTCCAGGAGGAGCGATGCATACCAGAATTCGATGCAATGGGCTGAGTAAGAAGTCAGTTGGTTGATGGTCAGCAAAAGTCTGAATTTTTATTTGGCAATTCATCTCTTATATACTAGTTCTAATTCAAACATTGAAAGGAATTCAAAAGGGCATATTAGTTACTTAATGCTAATACAATAATAATCATATTAATGCCAATTAAATAGCATACCCTAACCGGCATACCATGTAGGTTTGTGTGGTTGTTCGCTGCACCAACGAACAGCATAAGAAAGCATAAAAATTGTACATAAAATGTATGACCTAACTTACTAATAGGTTGAATGACTCCTTGGCCTTGAATATTGGGAGTTAAGAAAAGCAAGAATTTCAAAACTAATAGGCAATCAACTAAGCTCACAATGTACATGATTGTGTGGTTGTTCGCTGCACTAACCAGCATACCAAAAAATGCATACATAATTTGAATATGAGCAAAGACAAATAAAGAATTATGTGGAGTAAGTGCAGTAGGAAAACTGTTAGCATTTGCAAGAGTTGAATGACACAAATTTAATGGCCTTGAATAATGCATTAACTAAATCAATAGGCAAATAAATGTAAGTAGGTTTGAGCAGGTGTTCCCAATCGTGATCCAACATCTCGGGCCGGTTGAAAGGCCTTTCAAACTGGTAGTACTGCCAATTTGTGTATTGGACGTCGAATTACTCCCTTTGTCGTTCTGATATCAACTACGCGGATTCGGGAGTCCTTCCCTGCAATGCAGTTCAAAACTCTTCCAATATGCCATTTTTGTGGTGGTACATTGTCCTCGTGTATTATGACCATTGTATTTTCTTGAATGTTTGTATGGTCCGAAAGCCACTTTGAGCGCACTTGAAGCTCATTTATGTATTCTTGAGACCATCTTTTCCAAAATGATTGCTTAATGCCTGTGATTTGATTCCATCGCTGTAAATTGTCTATATTGGTTGATATGGGTTTTTCCGGTAGTGCTTGTAGGGAGCTGCCAATGATAAAATGTGCAGGTGTGAGTGCCTCGTAATCGCTTGGATCTGATGATAATGGTGATATTGGTCGAGAATTCATTGCAGCTTCTATTTCTACTAGCACTGTTGATAACTCTTCAAATGTCAATCTGGCGTTGCCAATGCTACGATTCAGGTGACCCTTCGCCGATTTCACCGCCGCTTCCCATATGCCGCCAAAATGAGGTGCTCTAGGGGGAATAAAGTTAAAATTTATAAATTCGTTTGCGCAATAATTTATGATTGCATTTTGATTTTCATGATTAAATAAAAATGATTTTAGATCTGACAGTTTGTTAGAAGCGCCGACAAAGTTTGTAGCATTGTCACAATAAATGTCGGATGGTAATCCCCTTCTCCCAATCATCCTCTTTAGTGATGCCAGAAACGCGTCTGTAGATAAGTCGGTTACTGGTTCGATGTGAACTGCCTTGGATGCAAGGCATACGAAGATTGAAATATACGCCTTGTAAGGTGTCTTACCTCGAATGCGTAAGTACACGTTGACTGGACCACAAAAGTCAATGCCGCAGCGCGCAAAGGGGCGTGATGGAGTAAGCCGCTCCACTGGTAAATTTCCCATTACTTGCTGTAGAAGTTTTGGTTTGTATCAGTGTATACATGACCTCACGATTTTCCTTGCTACGTCGCGAGCGTTCACTATCCAAAATTGTAGTCTAATCAGTGCCACAAGTGCCTTAGGACCAGCGTGGTAGTTTTTCTGATGAAGATGTCGAACATATTGTAAAACAAAGTTGCATTTGTTGGGTAGAAGTATAGGATGCTTTCTTTCTTCGGGAATGTCTGCCAATTCCAGTCGTCCACCAACCTTTAGTAGAAGAAATCCTTCAGTTGATTCTAAGAAGGGATTTAAGAAACGCAGCGTACTATTTGTTACTCGGCCTTGCTGCAGAAGAATAATATCATTGGCAAAATGCTGTTGCTGGATATTCCAAATGATGCATGTTCCGTGTATCCGTGTTGTTGGGTGTACTAATGTGTCGTAATTTGCTGCTATACCGGAGAATCCAAGCAATCAATCGAACGTTGCCAATATATGAACTGTGCTGGGAAATAGTTTCTACAACAAAGTTAGTACTTACAGTCGATTTAAATGCCGATTTCCGTTTTTCAGGTCTATGTTTTCTAATTTATTCCTTGGCCATTTTTCCATATCGCTGTATAAAAACTTAGGGCCGTCATACCACATTAAATTAGATAGGTCATTAACGGTGCATCCTCTGGATATTATGTCCGCTGGGTTGTCTTGTGTGGGAACGTGCCTCTAACGGGCAACTGCAGTCAAATTTTGGATTTCCGATATCCTGTTGCCGACAAAGGCTGATAGTGTGGCTGAATGCATTTTTAGCCAGTGTAATACGATTTGTGAATCTGTCCAAAGAAAAATATTGAAAGATTTCTCAGAAAAAATTGGTATAATTTTTGCAAGTAAACGAGCTAGAAGAACAGCGCCACACAGTTCCAGCTTTGGAAGTGATTGCTTCTTGCAACTCTAGATTTTGCTGTAAATAAGCGAACGACAGTCCTTCCATATTTTTTGACGATGCGTGTATAGATCGCAAGACTGAGCATCTACAGAAAGGCAATATCTAGGCACCTTGATTGACGAAAGAACCGATGTTTCGCTAAGAAACCTTTTCCATGCATATTCGATATTTTGTGGTACTGTCTCGTCCCAGTTTAACTTTAGCAGCCATAATTCCTGCAGCAATATTTTTGAAGTTATGATTACTGGAGCCAATAGACCAAGAGGATAGAATAGCAATGATGCAATAGACAGAATTGAACGTTTGGTAATCCGATTAGTTGATGCTAAGGGAGGCTGAAACGAAAAGAGAAAACAATCCAATTTTTGGTCCCATTGTAACCCAAGCGTACTTGTGACAGATGTGCCCAAATTTAGGTCCTTTGTCGAACTGTCGTCTCTGAATTGATCTTGATTGGAGTGCCATTTAGCTAACTTAAATTTTCCTAGATCTAGCAATTGTAGCACCTCTTTCCTTATTTGTTGAAGTGCGGCCAACGTATTAGCGCCGCACAGCAAGTCATCCACGTAAAATGACGTCTTCACGATTTCTGCTCCAATTTCGAACTTTGTTTTATGTTGATCAGCAAGGTACAATAAGCTACGTATAGCTAAGTATGGGGCCGATCCCATTCCATAAGTAACGGTGTTGAGTTGGTAGGTCAGTATCTCCTCGCTGGGTGAGCTTCTCCACAAAATATATTCCGATCATCTTGGTGCATTACTACTTGCCGATACATTTTGACAATGTCGGCGGTGAGTGCATACCGATTGATTCGAAAGCGCAGAAGTAGACTAAAAAGATCAGCTTGTAATGTAGGTCCTACCAATTGTAAATCGTTGAGCGATTTTTGGGTTGTCGTTCGACATGATGCATCAAATACGACCCTCAGCTTAGTTGTTGTCCTTGTTGGCTTTAGTACACAGTGGTGGGGGATATAATAATGCGGCTCCATTACCTTTGGCTTTTTTACAACACTCATGTGGCCTAAACTTTTGTATTCCTCCATGAATTCGACGTATTGTGCCTTAAGAGAATGTGATTTCTCCAACCGCTGTTCCTGCGCATGAAATCGCCTAAGAGCCGTAGCGTATGAGTCGCCCAAAGAATTTGGATTGTCCTTGAATGGCAGTCTTACCACCACTCTGCCACAGGATTCTTGGGAGACTGTCTTAAGGTACAATTGCTCGCAGCTATGTTGTTCACGTGTCCAGGGATCCGCGGTAGTAGCAACTTCTTCCAATTTCCACAATTTCTCCAGCTTAGCATCCAATGTGTCATTTGCTGTAAATAGACATGAATTTTTGAGTACGTGATTAGTTGTTTGATATCGCCCTGATACAACCCATCCTAAGAGTGTTTTTTGTAGTACTGGTAAATTTGGGCCTAGTTTAATCTGACCGACAGACAAAAGGCCGAAGAAAGTTTCTGTACCCAGTAATAAATCTACCTTACCCGGTACATGGAATTGCTCATCTGCCAAAGTCGTATTTTTTGGTATATTCCATGATGAAATGTCTATATCTGGATCCGGTTGATAGGCAATGTGGGTGGTGATGCAAAATGTCAACGGTAGTTCGAAACCAGTGACTAACGATTTGATATTTGTTGTTGTTCTATATTTGATGTTGGTTGATGACTTACCAATGCCTTGTATTTCAAGATTTTGTTTACTTCTTGACAACATCAGTTTTTGGGAAAATTCATCCGTGATAAAATTTACCTGAGAACAGGAGTCGAACAATGCCTTCCCCATTTGGTAATTGCCAGATGAATCACGAACCAAAACCCTTGCGGTTGCCAAAATGATGTTGTCACAAGATGAATTGTTTAAGTGTGTATGTACTGTAGCTTCCGTTGTTGGAGATGACGAATTTACGGCTTGTTGGTTTGATGCTGATACACGATGAAGTAGCGTGTGATGGTGCTTCTGACAAATCTTACAGCGATACGATGATAGACAATGAGTTGCCTGATGACCATTTGAAAGGCAGTTGATGCACAATGAAAACTTCTTTGCATTTTCAAAACGTTGGGCAATACTAAGTGCCTTGAAGCGATCGCAATTTAAAATTCTATGGCCAGAAATGGAGCATATTGGACATGGTGGATTTGAGCACGAAAAGGTGTACCCTCGCTGTTGGCCTTTTGCCTTGTTGGTGGATGATTTAGTATTGACTAGCTAGCGTGAGCGCTGTCAGTAGATTCCAAATACTGGCAGTGTCTTTCCAATATCTTAGCGCACTCCTCCCAGGTTGGTAGCGTTTTGAAGTCTAGCGATTCTTTCCATTTTTTGTTGGTTTGTTCGTCAGATTTCTGCAATACTAAATACATTAACATGGTTTGTGAAACTTGCCTGTCAGTACCGAGCGATAGTAGAGATCCGTAAATTGCTGAATACCATTTGCTTTTGTTACAGCTGGTAGATCAAATAATAATGAAATATTTTCTAAGAAAATTAGTGTTTTGTTGTCATAGCGAACCTTGAGCCTATCCAATGCCTTCGGATAGTTCTCATTTGTTACCTGAAATGCGTCTACTGTTTCCAACGCCTGACCTTCGAGGGAATTTCGCAAATGATTTCGACAGGCTATGTTCACGATCAATTATCTGCTTGAATGAGACTATAAAGTTTTGATATTCGGAATACTTGCCGCTGAAGGTAAGAAGTTTAAGCTTTGGCAGTTTCGATGTTTGCTGCATTACACATGTTGTATCCGATAAAGAGACATTGTGATCATCCGTTATCTGCGATTGAATTGCGAGTTTAGTGGTTACGTAGAGCTCCTCTAAGTCGGCGCGTCCTCCATCTTCGCTGTCCAACTTTTCAATGTCTGTCTGGATCGTCAGGACTTGCTTAAAGTAGGACTCCAGGATACCCAGACGGCACTTGTATTCAGCAGGTGAAAGTACCTTTCCACCGGTTCGCAAACTCCCTTCGATAATGTTTTTGATTCGAGTGATGTTTTTCTTAACATTGGCACGTTGTTGTTTTAGCTCATCCAACGACATTTTTAGTATAAATTTCTCAAAGTTGTGTGGACGACGGAAGGCTATCTCGGCTGTGCGTCTAGAATTAAAGAAAAAATAAGGCGAATGGTATTGAGAATAATTAGCGGCTTGACAATGTGGTGTACGCAAAATCCAGAACAACCCAGGCTCTTGGGCTGCAATTAAAATGTTATGAGGCGATATATGTACATATAATATTGATACCGAGTCGCGGCTGGCAACTGTGGCGAATATCCAAAATGCAGGCGAGTGCAGGAACTCGTGCTGTCCAGCGATGGTTATTTCCCAATTGCTATCCAAAGATTGAGGATGATGATGGAGACTAGTGCTGACCACCAAGAGTCGACAAAATTCCAAATATGGTACTTACTCGTGCACCACGTTGGGCGCCAAAATGTACGTTCCTGAAGCGTTTTCCAGGAGGAGCGATGAATACCAGAATTCGATGCAATGGGCTTAGTAAGAAGGCAGTTGGTTGATGGTCAGCAAAAGTCTGAATTTTTATTTGACAATTCATCTCTTATATATTAGTTCTAATTCAAACATTGAAAGGAATTTAAAAGGGCATATTAGTTACTTAATGCTAATACAATGGATTCAGGCTGATCGACTTCGCCGGTGCCCGAGACATGGTCATATCCAGCACTAGGTTTATGCACAAGAAGATCCATCAAGCTACATGGCTGTCCCCCGATCGGAAAACACGCAACCAGATCGACCACGTTGTGATAGACGGACGGCATGCTTCCAGCGTTTTAGATGTTCGCACAATACGAGGACCTAACATCGACTCTGATCACTACCTAGTAGCAGGCAAGATTCGTACCCGCCTCTGTAAGACAAAACAGGTGCAACAAAAAACGCAGGGAAAGCTCGACGTCGAAAAGCTGCAATCGCAACAGACCGCCAATTATTTCGCAGATCGCCTCTCACACCTGCTCTCCGAGAGCACAATTCAACCTAGTGGAATGCATGAGCAGTGGAATCATATCTCAGGAGCACTCCGTACCGCAGCCGAAGAAGTAATTGGATTCCGGCGAACGCGAAGAAACAACTGGTATGATGATGAAGAGTGCCGCGCTGCAACGAAAAGAAAGGACGAAGCCTACAAGGCAACGCTGAGATCGAATGCAACGAGGAGTGTGTGTGAACACTACCGCGAGTTGAAGAGGGAAGCGAATCGGCTTTTCCGGGCGAAACAAAGAGAGGCAGAAAAGCGTGAAATAAAGGAGCTTGAGATGCTGGCCAACGGGAATAATGCCCGAAAATTCTATCAAAAAATTCGGCGAATGACAGAAAGTTTTAAACCCGGGGCAAACTCCTGTAAGAATGAGAACGGCGACCTGGTGGGCGATGTTCAGAGAGCACTCAGAATATGGAGGGATCACTTCTCTGCCCTTTTAAATGGAGAAACTGAGAAGATGCCGAACCCGAGCCCACAATCGAAGATGATGGAATTGACGTTCCACAGCCCGACTATAATGAGGTGCGAATAGCAATTTCCCGATTGAAAAACAATAAAGCAGCTGGCGCTGATGGTTTGCCTGCTGAGCTATTCAAACACGGAGGCGAGGAGCTGGTAAGGCGCATGCATCAGCTTCTATGCAGAATATGGTCGGATGAATGCATGCCTGAAGATTGGAATCTAAGTGTTCTCTGCCCAATCCACAAGAAGGGCGATCCTGCAAACTGCGCCAACTATCGCGGAATCAGCCTTTTGAATATCGCATATAAGGTCCTATCAAGCGTATTGTGCGAAAGACTGAAGCCTGATGTGAACAGACTGATTGGACCTTATCAGTGTGGCTTAGGACCTGGTAAATCTACCATCGACCAAATTTTTACAATACGCCAAATCTTGGAAAAAACCCGTGAAAAGAGAATCGACACACATCATCTCTTTGTTGATTTTAAAGCCGCTTTCGATAGCACGAAAAGGAGCTGCCTATATACTTATACGGCTATGCAAAATGACCTTGAGCAACACCGCCAGCTCGGTCAGAATTGGAAAGTACCTCTCCGAGCCGTTCGAAACTAAACGAGGTTTCAGACAGGGTGACCCCCTATCGTGCGATTTCTTTAATTTAATGCTGGAGAAAATAATACAAGCTGAAGAACTTAACCGCGCTGGAACAATATTTTATAAAAGCGTGCAACTGTTGGCATATGCTGACGATATTGATATCATTGGCCTTAACAACCGCGCCGTAACTTCTGCTTACTCCAAATTAGAAAAAGAAGCGGGGAAAATGGGATTGGTGGTGAACGAGGGCAAAACGAAGTACCTTCTGTCATCATGCAAAGAGTCAGCGCATTCGCGCCTTGGCAACCAAGCCACTGGTGGCAGCAATAATTTCGAAATAGTAAAGGACTTCGTTTACCTGGGAACCAGCATTAACACCAACAATAATGTTAGCCTAGAAATCCGACTCTTGCAAACAAATGCTACTTCGGACTGAGTAGGCAATTGAAAAGTAAAGTCCTCTCTCGACGAACGAAAATAACACTCTACAAGTCACTCATCGCACCCGTCCTGCTATATGGTGCAGGAGCTTGGACACTAACAACATCTGATGAGGCGGCTCTTGGAGTATTCGAGAGAAAGGTTCTTCGAAAGATTTGTGGACCTCTACGCGTTGGCGACGGCGAGTACCGAAGAAGATTTAATGATGAGCTGTATGAACTTTACGCAGACGCCGACATAGTTCAGCGAATTAAAACATAGAGGCTTCGCTGGCTAGGCCACGTAGTGCGAATGAGCGAAGATGCTCCAGCCCAGAAGGTATTCTTATCGGCACCCGCCGGTGGAAGCAGAGGAAGAGGGAGACCACCACTCCGATGGAAGGACCAAGTGGAGACCGATTTGCGATCCCGAGGTGTTTCCAATTGGCGCCAGTTGGCGCAACGAAGAAACGACTGGCGAGCTATGTTGGACGGTCAAAATCGCCCAGGCGGTTAGATGACCATTTAAAGAAGAAAAAGAAGAAGAAGAATGCTAATACAATAATAATCATATTAATGCCAATTAAATAGCATACCCTAACCGGCATACCATGTAGGTTTGTGTGGTTGTTCGCTGCACCAACGAACAGCATAAGAAAGCATAAAAATTGTACATAAAATGTATGACCTAATTTACTAATAGGTTGAATGACTCCTTGGCCTTGAATATTGGGAGTTAAGAAAAGCAAGAATTTCAAAACTAATAGGCAATACATGATTGTGTGGTTGTTCGCTGCACTAATCAGCATACCAAAAAAGGCATACATAATTTGAATATAAGCAAAGGCAAATAAAGAATTATGTGGAGCAAGTGCAGTAGGAAAACTGTTAGCATTTGCAAGAGTTGAATGACACAAATTTAATGGCCTTGAATAATGCATTAACTAAATCAAGTAAATAGGCAAATAAATGTAAGTAGGTTGGAGCAGGTGTTCCTAATCGTGATCAAACAGAAGTATTGGAATTGTTCAAATCTTGGGGCTTATTAAATGAGATTATTAAAATTCTAATTGAACGGAATTAATTCCTTTCCCGAGAAAACTAAAATTGACAATGTTGAAGCCTTTTTTGATAGATTGGATCAGAGAGCGTATAAAATTAAGTCAGGGTTCAGGGAATGGCGGAAATAAAAGGTAAGATATTCGCTTCATTATTAAATAATCAAAAAAATTTTTTTTAAGGCTATTCCATTTGTTTGTGATCAGGAGACTTTATCGGCAAACAGCAAAATTCTTGAATGGCTCGAAAAAATATCCGATGATTTGTCCCACGTTAAATCGAGAGAATCCAGTCCGCTACCTTCTTCTCAAAATTCGAGTTATTTCAATCTTGTAGCGCTGTTAAAAAACAGTTAAGGGTAAACATGGCTACCTAGATAGTCGAAATCAGAAAAATTAACTTACTGCATCGTGGATAATTATACTGCCTCGGGTCGTAAAATGCAATATTCTGTTTGAAGCCATGGACGAATGAAATCCTTGCGGTATTTCCTACAGAAAACAAGGTAGGTGCACGAATTCGATGATAACTACCAAAAACTTGAAAGGAAAAAAGCGAAAAAGAATCCGAGTGGGAAATTGTTCTCCCGGTGGGGCCAACACTATAAAACTAGAAAGCAAAGTTGTTTCTGATATGCAGGAAGCTCGTGAAGATATTTTTGATGGTATGCAATACTTACTAATCAAATATTTTTAATATCTAGAGTTGGCTCAGTGATTGAAATGCAACCACAAAACTTTATTTTGATGAATTTTTTTTTACATTCCTTTTCCATCATTTTCATTACATTCTTTCCTTCCTCTCTTCTTCCCTTTTCCTTCTATACTATTAAGCAACATAATTTCGATTTTTATTTTTATTTTATTTCCTTTAGTCTTCACCATCTGTCCTTTTATTTTCTCCAATGAAGTTTCCATTTTTATTCAATTTCATTTTATTTTATTGTATTTTACTTTATTTAATTATATTTTATTATACTTTATTTTATTCTATAATTTTTTTTTTCATTTTTTATAAATTTGTTGTTTCTGTATATTTTTTTTTTTAATTTATTGTATTTTATTTTAATTTATTGTATTTTATTTTATTTCGCACAAATCTAACAGCAAAATGGAAAAACAAACTGAACATCTATGTTAAGTACAGGGTGTTTTTTTTACAGGTTTGTTTTTCGAATAGAGATAAAACTGGCATTTTGTGGTCAAATCTGGCAACTCTAATGTCATTTATGTTCAGTTTGGTTTGCCATTTCATCATGAACAGGTTGGCAAAAGAACAACGCTTGCAAATCGTGCAAATTTATTTCGAAAATAATGGTTCAGTTCGCGAAGTTTACCGTAAGCTCCGTCCATTTTATGGTCGACATAATCGTCCATCAGAGCAATTAATTCGGTTAACCATGGATCGTTTTCGCACTACGTTTACTCTATGTGATAATACGCATCCGCAGAGACGTCGAACAGTGCGCACCGAAGAAACAATTGCCGCTGTAGAGCAAAGTGTTGAAGAGGACCCGAATGAATCGATTCGCCACCGTGCACAGCAATTGGAGCTTTGTCCATCAACTTTATGGAAGATTTTGCGCAAAGATCTTGGCTTGCGACCTTACAAAATCCAGCTTGTGCAAGAATTAAAGCCGCGAGACCATGCAATGCGTCGTGATTTTGGTGTATGGGCCGAAAATGAGATTGATTTCGATGCTGATTTTCATCGCAAAATTTTGTTCAGTGATGAGGCTCATTTTTGGTTGAATGGCTACGTCAACAAGCAAAATTGCCGCATTTGGAGTGAAGAGAATCCACATGAGACCCTTGAAACGCCATTACATCCACAAAAACTGACTGTTTGGTGTGCTCTATGGGCTGGTGGAGTCATTGGGCCATACTTCTTCCGCAATAATGCTGGAGAGGCAGCTACCGTTAATGGAGACCGGTATAGAGCCATGATAACCGACTATTTTGTTCCCGAATTGGATGGCATGAATGTGGATGAGTTGTGGTTCCAACAAGACGGCGCTACATGCCACACAGCGCACGTCACAATCGATTTATTGAAGGAAACATTCGATGAGCGCATAATTTCGCGGAATGGACCTGTCAATTGGCCACCAAGGTCGTGTGATTTGACACCATTGAATTATTTTCTTTGGGGATATGTGAAGTCGCTCGTCTACACCAACAAACCAGAAACGTTAGGGGAATTGGACGCCAACATTCGTGGCGTTATTGCCGACATACGGCCCCATATGCTCGAAAAAGTGGTTGAAAATTGGACCTGTAGAATTGGCTTTATTCGAGCCAGCCGCGGCGGCCACATGCCCGAAATCATATTTAAACATTAATGGCATAAAATTATCCTTCCAATAAAGCCAAATTGATGGACCTTAAAACGATTTTCTTGTGTTTTATTTCAATTCGAAGTTCTATACCCCTAAAAAAAACACCCTTTATTATCAGCTCCAATAAATTCAACATGAATACTCTCCTGCTTTGTTTTTGCATACATTTTGCATGTATCATCAACCGAATTTACGTACTTGCTCATGTTTGTTTTTGCTGGGTTAATGTTTCCAACAAAGTAACTTTGCTTTCACGCTCGGGCTCTCACACTATCCGCATTAGCACAGATTACAATAACACCAACGTCAGCACTCATGTCTACTCACAAAACGACGTACCTTTAGTGTGAATATATGTTTGGCATTTGTCGTGGCGTTAAGTTTTTCCAATTTTCAATCGAGCAGACCCATCGATACATATATAAAAGTTTAGACCTTAGAATTATGGTTATTGCGAAAAAGGGGCGAAACTTTTTCAACTTACGCATTTATTTATAAGATTTATTCTTTGAACAATATTTAACTTAACTTCGTATATTACAGATAATATTTCCGAAAAACAATGTTGGCTGGTCCATAACTGCACATTTTGGGTGTAAGTCAAACAGTTTTGGGCAGATACATGTACTTTAGGAACTAAAAGTAAGGGCTTTCTATCGGATTTGCTGGCAGATTGGCCGCGTTACAATGACTTTAACGGTTATTAATTGGTAAGATAAAAAGGCAGATGTTTCTATTTTCAAATTAAAAATTATTTATTTATAGCAGGTTGATATTGGTTCCAATATAATGCATCCAGGTATTGGAAACCAGCTTTTTTCAAACAAATTTTGTAAAACAGTACTTCCGATTTTAAATGCCGAAGTGAAAGACCAAGCCAGCCGAGAGTTACTTCTTTCGAAACTCTTTTATAAAGATTTATCAAATGGTAAGAAAACACCAAAACTATATATTATTCATAAATTTAAAGACATTTTTTCAGATTCTAAATATTGTATTGTGTTGTTACTGCTCCATGCTGTTTTTCAACCACAGCGTCAGAGTAAAACCCAGAAACCAACGATTGCTGACTCCCAATCTGAGTGTATAACGCTTGCAACCGCACGAAATGATGTTTTGCCAAAAATTTCGGCTAAAATGGAGCAGTACGCGAGTAGAAAACAGCCATTGCAGCTTCACATCATTGCAGTAGGTGAGGACTATACAAATGTATCAGAATTTTTTATATTTTGCGACGGGCTTAAGTGGAAGTGCGCCACTTTAATGAAATTCGTCGATTGTATTATTAGGTTAAGTTATGTATTCTAAATTGAATATTCCAATAATAGCAAGCAAGTTTGGGGATTTTTAGAACAATACTTTTTTAGTCTTAAGTCTGAAGATTTTCCTTCAGTTTCGAATTTATTTTTCAAATTAGATAATTAATTCTTTATTTTCCTTCTTTTTTAATTGTTATAAATACCCAAATTCGCTTGCTATTTATGTAACAAAAGCCACTTGACTTCATGTTTACTTATAAATCATTTAAAGGAAGATCATGGGCTTCCACCCATAGCAAACAAAGTTGCAATAAAATATTTCACAATATGTATAGGTTCCGAAAACATAAAACTGAAGGTTCTTCCCCGGTAAATAATGTTTTAAATCAAGCTCCAGTTTCACAAGAGCCAGGTAAACATTTACAATGCCCTAATGAGCCTCAACTTACGTGCCTTTCGAACTTCAAACATTCAATCCTTGCATTTACTTTTGAGCCTCACAATTATCCACATTTTTCGAGAAAAGACATTCTGCATATTCAAAAATCTATAACAGAACGCATAACGGCTCCAATAGTTGAAATGATTAACCCGTTAATTCAAAATTATGAGAATCCAGTTCTATCTCAAGAAATTATGTGAAATATATCTGAACCATTTATAGATGTGCGTTCTGAATATAGATTTCTTAAAGAACTGGAAGATTTGAAACATTTAAACATCTGAAAAAGTATGTAATAAGCAACGACTTGTCTGGAATTATTTAAATAATAATAAGGGAGAAATAGTACTGACTGATACACCTTTTCAAATAAAAAAGTTTTTCGCAAGTGAAGGGGTATGGGAACAAATAATTGCTAATGTTGGGATCATATCAAAATTTACTTCTTATTACAACTTTATAAATGGAGATCTTTGGAAAACTGTAAACCTCGATGAAACCAACAATACCACCTTTTTTGTACATGGACGATTTTGAGATAAATAATCATTTAGGCTCGAAATCCTGCCAACAGAAAATATCTGGAATTCATTACACTTTTCCAACAATCCCTAATTATCTAGCTGGTAGGCTCATGACTGTATTTGTAGGCGGATTTATTAAAAGTAAAGATATATGTGAATATGTTATTAATATTGCCTTCACTCACTTATAGACACTTTAAAAAACAAGCGGCTTGTTTAAATTTTAAGTGATAACTTAGGCCTCAACGCAGCTTTAGGATACAGTGGTTCAGTTTCATCAAACTCTTTTTGTAAAGTATGCAAACGCAGCAAAAACGAAACACGCATTGACTGTATCGAATAACCCGATTCTTTAAGAAATAATATTAATTATGAACTTGATATTCCATTCAACGACCCAGCTATAACTGGTATTAAAAATAATTCTGTATTCAATTCCCTTTCATATCTTCATGTCACCGAAAACATATCATAGGATATCATGCCTGATTTATTCAGTGGCGTATGAAAATAAAATTTTAGTAAAATATTACATTATTTTATATACGAAAAAAAAATGTTTGAATTCTCGGAAGCAAATGTTTCAACATGGAGAAACAGAAATCGGTAATGTTTCAATGTTTCTCCTCCTGTAAAAAAGATCATATAAAGAACTCTAATTTTTAAATGAATGCTAAGCAAATGGAAACTTTCTCCCACTTTATATTACTTATGAATGGTGATCTTATCCCACAGAATGATGCTGTTTATAAGTTTTTAGTTATTTTCATTGAGATAATTGACTGTGTGTTATTGCCAAATTTTGATGACGATCTCTTAATTAAACTTCAAAAATTGATTGAAGAGCACAACAGATTATATCAGTATTTATTTAAAGATACTTTGGCGATTATTCTCAAACATGTACCATCCCTAACTCAATAACACTCCCACCACTAGTTAAACACAACTGGGATAACGATGGCGAATACGATGCAAAGAGGCGATGCCGATAAATAACATCGACCCTTCCAGAACACGAAAAGCGAACAACCAAGAAAGTTCTCGGTGCGTAGGCAAGCACCCTGTTGGACTACATAAGGCGGGGACCAAGCAAGGCAGGTTGATCAGTTTATTTTCAAGCGTTCAATAGTGAACTACTGTAAAGTTATCAAACTCTTAAAATTGTTTTTCGTTTATTACTAGTAAATAAAACTAGCTATTACTTATATTATCCGTGCGTGTGTTTATTCGACTTTATAGTGATCGAACCCAGGATTGATAATCAAGGAATCATCGAATTCGTCACAATACTTTAAAACCCAAACACCACAATCTTGTACATTACCCCACTAATATAAGGAAGCTAGGACCCCTTAAATGTTTATGGTGATTTAGATTTGAAGCTGAAAACCAAATTCATAAAAAATATGCCAGAAGTATAACGTCCAAAATAAGTAGTGCTTTATCTCTAGGAATAAAATCAGCAATAAGATTTGCAAACTCAATTTTAACTAATAACTTTTTTCAGCCCGAATTTGTTTTTAAAGAAATAGGTCCTATTGCAAAGGAAATTTACATTTCCTCATTAAGCTTAACCGATTTGAATTCATATAAAAGATAAGATTGAGTTATTTTCCTTTCAAATTGGACACATCGTATCAGTTACTAAAGGTTCTTTTCTTTTTTATGAAATATGTGATTTCTTAATAAAAGAAAATAACGTTAGTATTGTAGTCAAAAATCATACTTGCCTATTTGGTTGGGGGCGCGACACATAATTACACTGTTATCGAATTTGATTCCTTAGATGGCCCGCCAATGCATTTTTACGTTTTATATAATGGCCTTAAAGTTATGAGTAAAAAACATAGAAAGAATATGCTTAATTTTCTTTAAGAATTATATGAAATATAAAAATTAAAACCAAAAAACTTAAATATATTTTTTTATGGGCTTTCAATAATTTTCATTAAAATATAGCGAAATCTATGATAATCAAAAAATATTGGAAAAAAAGACGTTTAAATTTCTATTAAAATAATAAGAATTATAAAAAAAGATTAAAAGTGTAGGATTTACAAAGATATGAATTATTAAAAATACTATACTTTATATATACAATCCATTTTAAGTTTTAAGTAATGACCTTAAAGTTAGAGGGCAAAAAAAAAATTGGAAAAATATGCTTATTTAGCTACTAGAGTAATAAGAGTTATACGATTTTTAAGAATATGTATTTTAAAAAATATAAGCAAATATGTTAAGCCTATTCTTATTATGTATAATTACTTGAACTTATTATAATTATAAATTAAACTTGTATGAGTAAATAAATAACAATTAAAGAAACAGTGGGATATTTATTTTCAGAAAGCAATGTACTCAAAACTAGGTCGAATTTATTTCAAATTGATAAGATCATCGGCTTATTACAATTAAGAGGGGTTCCTAATGAAAATAAAGGGTATCTTCTTAGTTATATTAGGGAGTATTTCATCTTAGTTTTACAGGTTAATGACTAAATTCTTTTGAAAAGAGTTTCATCTTTATTCTAGGGTCACCTTTTCAGTTTTGTATAAGAGGTTTTCATCTTATTTTTACAGTGAGTTACAGGGCATTTGATGGGGCCTTTTCGCTCTGTGTACTAGTCAGCCTATGTATCAACTTTATAGCAGGTTAGTTCAATTGAAATATACACGAAAATTGCAAAATGAAATTACAAATAACTTTATATAAAATTCAGTCATCAGATATAAAACATATGTTTATCAAAATAAATAATACTTCACTATATTGAAAAATTGAAACAAGTTCTTAGTAACAAAATTTTTGAAGAAATGTGATTTTAACCCACCTTGTTATTGCTCGGCATTTTCATTATTGCAGCTTCATAACGATTCCGTTGGAGATTCACTGTTATTTTATTTTTGACAACTGCATTTCCCAATCACGGTTAGTGAACCTTGAAAAATAACAACAATTAAATATTTCTTTATGCATTTGTCAAGGAGAATTTATACCAGGTGATATCACGGCGAATTCGTGGCTTCTCCTGTCAAATTGCATAGAAATTTTTTATTTTCCACTAGACGCCGCTGCTCATGTGTTTTTATGATATCACCTGTCAGTGAAATCGTCTTGGCATTTGTTGGAAACTTTTTCTTCAGAAAAAATTTACTTTGGTTATTCCAAAACAAATGTTATTTCCTTACACAATTGCTTTGGCAAATGATCGTTTCGTTTTTACTTTTCTTAGTTGTTTTATTTGCGAACTGCTAACTCGTTGTTATCGCTGCTGCGCCGCTATTGCAGCAGCGACGTCGCAAAAAAATATCGTTGTTGACGGAACGATTGCTGTCCGAATACTGATTTGTTGTACATATATATATGTACATATATATTGTACATATATATTTATCTACAGTTTTGAAGGGTTGTTGCTGTTTATGATAGTGGAAACGTGCAGTCGCTCAAACTGGTATGAATAAGCCCACGAAAAGTTAATGAACTAGAATGCTTACCATAGTATATGTCTACTAGTACCCTGTAAAAAACGATGGAGTATCAGAGTACTCCAACACTTCGTATAAAAAAGGTGGTCCACTTTACATGGCGATACCCGGTGATTGGATTACCTAATTAGATGGATTAGGTGCTCTAATCGCTGACATAGCCATGTAAATTGGACCACAATTTTTATATGAATTCTTTGGACGATGTACCGGAGTATTTCCGTTTTGAGGTAGTTAGCGGTCAACCTTTTTTGGCCGGCAGGGAGCGGTGTCTTTTCTAGATCTCTAGGAAGTGTGGCATGATTGTCGGTGTTAAATACTTTAGGTAGGTCAAGTGCCACGAGAACCGTCTTAAGGTTTGGAGGGTGTTGATTCAAACCATATTTTATTTGCGTTGTGATGGCATTCAAAGCGGATGTTGTGCTGTGAGATTTTCGGAAACCATGCTGGTGATCGGCCAATTGCAGATTTGCATTACAGTATGGGAGTAGAATGGTCTCTAGTAACTTGACGACCGGCGAGAGGAGGGATATCGGACGATAAGAATCTCCTTGGTTCGCCGGCTTCCCTGGTTTCAGCAGGGTAACTACAATCGCCTGTTTCCATATCTCTGGCATGACGAAAGTAGTTAGTGAGAGGCTAAAAAGAGCCCTAACTAACTCTGTCCCTCGTGGCCTAGGTATTTATTCATGTTTTGAGGGTTTGGCCTTCATTATGGCTTCCTTAACCTCTGCGACGGTAATGGGCGCAATGGTGTGTTTGCGCGTACGTCGGACGGCTCTTCTCTTAGTCCTATCAACAGGTGGATGCATTATAAACAACCGGCAAAAGGAGCTCGCGCATTTCCTGGCATTCGATTTGACGCTGTCGTCGAAAGCAAGAGCGACCTTGTCATTGTATTTGGTCGATTAGATAATGCCTTGAGGTGTTGTTTCCACTTAGTCTATTTGTATTTATTGACTGTTAGACCGACTTTCGCGTTGAAATCTTTGATTCTGGGACCTTTGGGATTGATGAGTATCACTTGCTCACGTTCTCTTGCCATTGTCGCAGCTTCTGCAGAGAAATTCGGACGAATTTCCGGTATTCTTCCAGCAGGAATGAAGCGGCAGGAGGCTGAATCAATAACCTTGTGAACCTCTATTTTACCTTTGCTAACGTCTGTCGGTGTGGGTAAGGCAGCGAAGGAGCACTCTGTATAATCCGTAAAGCGGTCCCAGTCAGCTTTGATGAAGTTGATGTACGTCAGTTTGTCGGTCTTTATGAAGCCGTTCGGTCGCTCAATTTTAAAGTGTGTGGGGCGGAGAGGGGGACATGGTAGGCGTGAGGGACGGATGCGCTTGCCTAGGTAGAGGTAGGCTAAAGCCTAAGCTGTGTCACAGTCTAGAGTTAAGAACGCCTTAGCCGTTGTTGTTTGGCGTTAAAGATGGATGTACACTGCAACAGAGGTTTCTGGTTGCGAGCCGGGCCCACGTGCAAGTTGCAAGCAGGGGGGGGGGGGGGGGCGGCATTGGGAACAGAGAAAGAGGGCACTGACGCTCAGCGATACTCATATCTGGCCTATTCCGGAAGGGATAGGGGTGTTGAGCGGCCGTACGAGATGGAAACACTGGCGAGCGTGAGCGACATTGGGAAGTGGGTGAGGCGGGAATTGCAGCAGTTCTGCTAGTCGTGTAGACTGAGCCATTATTGTGGCTGCTTGAAGTTGGTAGGGGTGGTGGGGGTGCGCTAGAGCGACGTGCACGGGGGGAAGTCCTTAGGCATGTACAACATGGTGCCTCGAAAGTACTAAAGAAAGTACGGGGTCTGTGGATGGCAGGGTTAAGCCCAGAGCATCCGGATCTGTGAAGCCATCTCTTACACATAGTGCATTGAACAGAATGCGGACGTTTGACATAAATTTTCTTCAAGCAAACGCAGCAGATCCAATCTCCTGGTCCGGGTTGGATTCGATTCTAGCCCCTAACAGGAGAAAACAGAGCAACCCTGCTGCAAGGGTTTGCTCCGAGGATGACAATTTAAGGGTGAGACTTGACAATTATACAGGATTACAGTGAAACGACAGCCCTTGGACGGGTGAAAAAACCCGGGTCATTCCGGTACAAAGAACCGGCTGTTATGGGAATGATTTACATGGAATCTCAGATGTCGTCTCAACTACACGAACAGAAAGCAAACATTAGATCTCAAATGGGAGACCAAAAGACATGTCTCTCTTCGCAATTGGAAGCTCAGGAAGCGAGGCTGTCATTGAAACTAGAAGTGCAAGATGCGAAAATTGCACAGATGCAGGATAAAATAGCTGCCGAAATAGATGCAAACACCATCCTTTGATGGTTCTGTTACTTTTAAAGTATTTAAGCTGGGGTATGGAAGACAAAGTACCTGCATTATGCGTGGCAATGAAGGGAACTGCAGCCAAAGTCTTACAGACGATTCCTGATTGCGGACGGAACAATTATGAAGCATTAATGGGTGCAGCTGCGGGACGGTATGGTAACGAAAATCCGAAGCCGATTTACCAAATAGAGCTGCAGAATCGCTTCCAGAAACCTAATGAGACCTTGCAACGGACATCGAGAGGTTGGCCCATCTGGCAAACGCTGACGCACCCGTATAGTACACGGAGAGGGTAAAAATACAAAGTTTCATTATTGGGATACCCAAAATCCCGAACACTCATTCGACGAAACGGTGTCACATGCTCTGACGCAGGAAATAGTCCCCTTTTAAGTAAACCCTGCGTACAAGGCACACCGCGTGGAAATGGAAAGGCCAGACCAGGTAGACACAAGTCTGGAAGCATTGAATGGGAAGCAACGGAAAATGAAGGTAATGCTTCAAGTACGGAAAATCTGGTTATATTGTGCTCCATGCAGCACCGGCTTTCGAGACTCTAGCTACGTAGGTGGGCCTAAGTGCAAAGCTGAAGGGGATGAGATGGAGGAATGCCGAATAATCTCTGTATTACAACTCGGACGGAACGCTAGTAATGTTACTGTCCAAGGATACGACGACGGGAAAGAGCGCTTGCTGATTGTGGATACATTCCATCAGTCGGAGTGACTTGGTCATCGAGAAGGTGACACCGTTGTAGAAAGCTAAGTTGTGCACAGTAAATGGTGAAAGCAAGCAAGTCCTGGGAGAAGTGACATGTAACGTTATGATTGGAAATGTGGCTACGTATCAAAACTTCTTGCCGACGAAGTCATCATTGACATCGACTTCTTGGCTGAGAGAGACATTCACATAAACCTAAGGAAGAGGATTCTGACTTACAACGGCGAATAAGTACCTGTGTTCTTTTGAACCAACATTGGCTTTAGCACCAAAGAAGTGATCTTAGAGGTGATGTAGAAGAAGCCTCTCCAGACAGAGGTAGCGGAGAGTTGTGTCCTGAAGAAGATTTGGAAATGTGAAAAATACCCAGATTTGTGGCGTGTGTTGAAAGGACTGAATGGAGAATAAAGAGCCAAGAAGAGGAGAGATGTTCAGAGAGAGTCATATCGCAAAGGCATACTGGGCACAGTGGAACAGCCTAAAGTTAAAATCTGGGTGTTTGCATTAGTTATGCGAAGGTGAAGATGGGCAGAATCATCGAGCACTTATTGTTTTCCAAGAATGATTTCAGATGTTATCGAAGCGTCGCCCACATGCAAGGCACATGGGAATAAAAAAAACGTTGCCGAAGGTAAAGCGGCAATTCTATTGAATTGGATGCCGACAATCTATAAGGGAATTAACTACAACTTAGTGGATAGAGTAAAACAGTACACTGAGGTAATGGAAGGGAGTCCTGAAGGAATGGTTTATATGAAAAAAACGAATGTGGAGAGCTACACACAAGTTTATGTGGGGTTAGTGACAGTTTAGACACATTGAAGTCGGGCCCGCCGCTGATGAGCCAAGCGCTTACGATCGTTAACGCCTGGGCCAACGACGTCGGGAGACGTGATATTACAACCAAAAGCCAGCACCAAATATTTAGGCCCATAATTATATTATTGATGGCTATCAGCTTGAGCAAGTCTCTACCTTCATTGACCTCGGTGTTACAATGAACCTTAAACTTGACATTGAAACTTGCGTGAATCGATCAAAGGGAGTTCTGGCTTTTAAAAGTTGGTCTAAGGAATTTACCGATCCTTACATTACAAAATCGCTCTGGCCGTAACTCAATATCAGATTTATCGTGACAAACTTGAGTCGGTCCAAAAGCAATTTTTTATTTTTACACTGAGGAACTTACCGTGGCATCAAATATAAAATCTTCCATCCTACAAAAGTCGATTGATAAATCTACCCTCCCCTGAGAGTCGGGCACTATAACAAACATAAGTATTGTACACGTGTTATATGCCATTGTTCATCTACCGACCGCAGAACTAACTGCGAAGAATAAACTATAACAAACATAAGTATTGTACACGTGTTATATGCCATTGTTCATCTACCGACCGCAGACCTAACTGCGAAGAATAATAATAAAGCAACCTAAAGTCATTTTATAGTTTCGTAAACTCTAAACGCCGAGAAAAGGGGTTTCCCTTCAACGATGAAATTTAGGGATAACATCTCTAGTGACAATGTTAAGATTGCCAATTTCTTTGCTCAATTTTTCCAGTCTTTTTATTCTTCTGCAATCAATTCAACACCTAACAACTACCCGTATCAACCACATCAAAGTAATTCAATCCATGTTCCGAATTTAAAACCGGAAGATTTTCTATTACATCTTAAGACCTTGAAGGAGTCATGCAAATATGGACCTGATTTAATACCGAAATGCTTTTTTAAGATGTGTGTAAGTGAAGCAAGTTTAGCGTGTGATCAAGAAATGAATCAAGTTTAGCGTGTGATCAAGAAGTGAATCAAGTTTAGCGTGTGATCAAGAAGTGAATGTTTATTAAAAATTCTTTCTCTTTTTATACAAATTATTGACTTACACGTATAAGCTTAAACACTAATACTTACAAACTACTTTCCTAATGTGTAAATATGTATAATATGTGGAAATGTCTAGCGTCAGCAATTTGCGATCAAGTGCTGTCATATGTAACCAAATATGCGGCATGTGCTAGTGAAGTTGAACTCCCGCTGAGTTCATGATTTATCTAGGTCAGTAGTGTTTGTTTATTGTGACGAAATATTCTGAAGTCAACAGCCTGTTCGTCACACTACACCATCCACCTTAAGAATAGTCATATATAATTGGTTGAAATTGGATATGACTATTAATAAGTGCTTTTTGTGTTTTATTGTAATTTCTTGTTGTACATAATTTTTTGATATTGCTCGCGTTGTTTGTTTATTTGGTTACATTCGCTTTGCGCGTACATATATATATTTTTTTTTGAATATTTTTTTTTTCTATGTGTATATTTGTATCATTATGAGTGGAGTGTTTACAAACCTTTTGTGTTTTGTTTTTTTTTTTCCAACATACTGACTTTGTTTATGTGTGTTCGTGTGCATATTTACATATATTACTTTGAGTAATCTGGAGTGCTTTATTTTAGAATTTTTTTTTTTTTTTTTTTTTTTTTTATTACTACGGTGTTATACTGGTTTAAGTCTATTTTTATGAATTAATATTTGTTTCTTACTATCGCCTATGTTATGTGGTACTAATGTAAAATTATTATTTATATCTATACTTTTAACTTTATATTTTCCTTTATATCTACTATCTAACTTATGGGAGGCCTCTTCTCTAACTAATACTAAATCTCCTATATTTATCTCCTTACTATAACTACTTTTGTCATAATTAACTTTTGTTTTACTTTAGCCTCTTGGACTAATTTTCTAGCTCTCTGCTGTGCTATCTGGAGTCTATATTTTATTTCTTTGTCATAAGCCTCGTGATTGTACAGTGGGCTGATTTTATTTTCTTCTAAAAATTCGTAATTTGGTGGGGTTTTCCCAAATATGAGCTCAAACGGGCAATATTTATGTATGGTAGATGGCGTCGTATTGTAACAATACGCGAAGTACTTAAGGTATTCATCCCAATCGTCTTTGTCACTGGATATGTACGAGCGTACATATTCATTGAATGTTCGGTGACTGCGTTCTACTGTACCCAGGGTTTGATGGTGGTAGGGTGTTGAGGTTTTATGCTCAATTTTTAGTAGTTTACAAAGTTCTTTGAATAAGCTGTTTTTGTATTCGGTGCCCATGTCTGTCATAATTGATTTCATGCGTCCATAAATCAAAATGAAATTTTCAAACACGGCCTTAGCAACTGTTGTTGCGTGTTTGCTTGGGACTGGAATCGCTACCAAGTATTTTGTTAGATCGCATATAATGGTAACTGCATATTCGTTTCCATTTATCGATTTCGGTAATGGTCCGACTGTATCGATTTGTACAATGTCAAATGCCTTCGGAGGTGTCTCCGTTGTTGTCATTGGCTCTTTTATGTGTTTATTTGTTTTATTTTTCTTGCAGTGGATGCAGTTCTTTATATATTTTCTTATGTCATTTTTCATATTCAGCCAGCTATATCTCTGCTTGATCTTGTCTGTCATGCGATTTATTCCTGGGTGGCCACCACTAATAGGATCGTCATGATATTTTTGCAGGATTTCTTCTATTTTCCCGGGATCTGTCACATCTATAACCTCTGGGGTTAGTGCTATTGTTAACTTTTTGAGAATCTTATTACCCATTTCAAAAAATTTTCCTACTGCAGTATAATTATTTTTGAACAATTTGTCCCCTAAGGTCAACTGTGTTTGTACAAGTCCTAAATTGCCGGCTTCGTTTTCGAGCCTGGTAAAGAATTGTCCTAAGTCAATCTTATCCTCAACAATTAGGTTGCTTGTATCAATATTGCTACAAATTTTCTTTCCTTTTTTGAAATATAATTTCGGAGGAGAGAAAACGAGCTCGACTAGTCTTTTTACTTCAAATTTATTTAGCGCTTCATATATTTTGGGGTTCTCTTTGTGACTTTCTTTAATTTCAGTTTTATTACTGATATTTCTAGCTGCTGATCTGGTGGTTGTTTTTAATATTCTGCTTGCTTCCATTGACAAGTCTTTCAGATTTGTTATAGTTATGCGGGATAATGCGTCCGCTATATGGTTTTCTTTACCAGCTATGTACTCCACTTCAAAATCGTACTCTTCTAAGTCTAGTCTTACTCGTGTCAGCTTTGAGGAAGGACTTTTCATTGAAAATAAGTATGTTAATGGGCGATGGTCGGTTTTAACTAGGAATTTTCTGCCATATACGTATGGTCTGAAGAAGGTTATGGCCCAATGAATCGCGGCCAATTCTTTTTCTATTGTAGCTTTGTTAGTTTCGCCTTTTGTAAAGGACCTTGAAGCGTAGGCAATTGGTAACTGTTTGCCATCATGTTCTTGGCTCAGGACTGCTCCACAAGCGTATCCACTAGCGTCTGTTGTTATGCAAAATTCTTTTTCAAAATCTGGGTATTGCAAGAGTTTTGGACTAATCAATGCTTCCTTTAAGTAGACAAAAGCTTTTTGACATTCTTCTGTCCATTCGAAGTAAACATTCTTTCTGCAAAGCCTAGTTAATTTTCTAGAATGTTCTGCAAAATTCGGAACAAATCTTCTGTAATAATTGCAGAGGGCTACGAATCTTTTAACTTCATCTGCTGTTTTTGGCGTTGGATACTTTTGAACTGTTTCAAATTTGCTTGGGTCAGGCAATATTCCTTTGTTTGTACATTTATGGCCTAAATAAGTTACTTCTTGGTTGAAAAATAGACATTTGTCTGGATGCAGTTTTAGATTATATTTTCTACAAGTGGAGAACACGTCTCTTAAATTTTTTAGCATGTGGTTTTCAGAACAGCCTAATAAAGGGTGTTTTTTTAGGGGTATAGAACTTCGAATTGAAATAAGACACAAGAAAATCGTTTTAAGGTCCATCAATTTGGCTTTATTGGAAGGATAATTTTATGCCATTAATGTTTAAATATGATTTCGGGCATGTGGCCGCCGCGGCTGGCTCGAATAAAGCCAATTCTACAGGTCCAATTTTCAACCACTTTTTCGAGCATATGGGGCCGTATGTCGGCAATAACGCCACGAATGTTGGCTTCCAATTCCCCTAACGTTTCTGGTTTGTTGGTGTAGACGAGCGACTTCACATATCCTCAAAGAAAATAATCCAATGGTGTCAAATCACACGACCTTGGTGGCCAATTGACAGGTCCATTCCGCGAAATTATGCGCTCATCGAATGTTTCCTTCAATAAATCGATTGTGACGTGCGCTGTGTGGCATGTAGCGCCGTATTGTTGGAACCACAACTCATCCACATTCATGCCATCCAATTCGGGAACAAAATAGTCGGTTATCATGGCTCTATACCGGTCTCCATTAACGGTAGCTGCCTCTCCAGCATTATTGCGGAAGAAGTATGGCCCAATGACTCCACCAGCCCATAGAGCACACCAAACAGTCAGTTTTTGTGGATGTAATGGCGTTTCAAGGGTCTCATGTGGATTCTCTTCACTCCAAATGCGGCAATTTTGCTTGTTGACGTAGCCATTCAACCAAAAATGAGCCTCATCACTGAACAAAATTTTGCGATGAAAATCAGCATCGAAATCAATCTCATTTTCGGCCCATACACCAAAATCACGACGCATTGCATGGTCTCGCGGCTTTAATTCTTGCACAAGCTGGATCTTGTAAGGTCGCAAGCCAAGATCTTTGCGCAAAATCTTCCATAAAGTTGATGGACAAAGCTCCAATTGCTGTGCACGGTGGCGAATCGATTCATTCGGGTCCTCTTCAACACTTTGCTCTACAGCGGCAATTGTTTCTTCGGTGCGCACTGTTCGACGTCTCTGCGGATGCGTATTATCACATAGAGTAAACGTAGTGCGAAAACGATCCATGGTTAACCGAATTAATTGCTCTGATGGACGATTATGTCGACCATAAAATGGACGGAGCTCACGGTAAACTTCCCGAACTGAACCATTATTTTCGAAATAAATTTTCACGATTTGCAAGCGTTGTCCTTTTGTCAACCTGTTCATGATGAAATGGCAAACCAAACTGAACATAAATGACATTAGAGTTGCCAGATTTGACCACAAAATGCCAGTTTTATCTCTATTCGAAAAACAAACCTGTAAAAAAAACACCCGTACAACCAAGTCATCCATGTAGAGGAAGGCTTGGGATGGTTTGAGCCCTGCGAATGCTAGGGTCATCATTCTTTGGAATGAATTTGGTGCTACTTTTAATCCATAAGGTAGTCTTTTGAATCTGTATGTGCCATTTTCGGCTGTAAATGAAGTTATATCCCTTGAATCTGGGTGTAGTTCAATTTGATGAAAACCTGACATAAGGTCTAGGCATGAAAAATATTTTGCTCTACCAAGTTGGTCTAAAATATCATCAATTCTTGGGAGTGGGAATTTGTCTGCTGCTAGCTTTTTGTTTACCTGTCTGTAGTCGACTACTAGTCTCCATCTTTTTTCTGTGTTTCCTGGAAGTGAGTTTTTAGGGACTAGTAGGATTGGGCTATTATATTCCGATATGGAGGGTTCTATTATATCGTCTTCTATTAGCTTGTTTACTTGTTTGTGATTGTATTTGCTATAAAAATGCCTTCAGATAATTCTTGGTGTGGGATAAAAATGTTTTTGTTATCGGTATTTACTTTAATTTGTCTAATGACTTCAGATCTAGATGGAATTGTGATTGTGTTGACGGACAGACAGTTTCCTAGATTCATTGTTATTGTTTGAGGAAAATCATATGGTCTTAAAATTAGTTTGTCCTCTGTTTTTCCGTAATCTAGAATACAATTGTATTTCTTTATGAAATCTAGGCCTATTATTCCATCGCATGGAATTTGAAAGTTGTCTTCTACAACATGAAATTTATGATAAATTAGAATGTCATCGCCTTTTAGATCTGCTTTGATTGTGCCTAAAGTGCTAGTTATTCCCTGACCAATGCCTTTCAAATCTGTGATTTGTTCAGTATTAATTTTTCCTTTATTATCTATTTGCTGTTTTTTTATTATGGAGATATCGGCTCCAGTATCAATTAAAAAATTTGAGTATGAATTGTTTAACGATGTCCTTGTAGATATATAGTTGTTTAAGTTTAGATTAAGTACGCATATTTTTCGTTTTGTTAATTTTGAAGTGGAGTTTCCTGGTTTTCCGTTTCGGTACAACTGCGCACATTACGTGTCTGGCTGTAGGGTCTGTTGCCATTCTGTGCTTGTGCTCCTCTCTGAGAATTGTTGTATTGTCTAAAGTTATTGTTGTATCTTCGTTGCGTTCTGAATCTCCTGCCTTGGTAGTTCCCATAGTTGTTACCTCTGTAACCTTCACGGAAATTACTTCGGTATTGACCTTGTTGTCGTACATTTAAAATTGTGTTAGAGCTGCCTGTAATTTCGGTACAGCTGTTTGTGAATTTGGAGATTGCGTCGTTCATTGTTGCGAACGTTCCCGCTTGCATTATCATCTTAACTTGGGTGTTGGAGCAGTTTTTGCACATGGCTTTGACTGCTGCCTGTGTTGCATATCTTGTGGCTAAGTCTGGTTTTAATCCATCTGAGATATACGCTCCTTCCAGTGACCTTGTTATTTTTTCTACTTCCGCAGTGTACTGGTTAGCAGTTTTGCTACGCTGCTGGATGTTCAGGAGCTTAGCTGTTAAAACTTCTACTGATTCACCCTTAATCGCGGTTTTGAGTTTTGTTTTGATGTGTTCTATTGTGCTTTCGTTGCTTATGAAATTTCTTGCTGTGCCTTTTAGCTTGGTCTTAATCATGGTAATGGCCAATGCCTCGTGTGTATCCTTGATTTGTTCAAGTATATCGAGTGCATCTAGGAAACTGTTTAGGTTTTCTGGTTTACCATCAAACTCTGGTAATACTGACGAAGCAGTTTTAATGAACTCAACTACCGTTTGCACCATTGTGACGCTTATACCTGGTATATCTATTGGTTGAAGGTTTGGTATATTTTCTTCTATCAATGGGCTCTGAGCGCGTTCTGCCAAAAGCGCATTGAAATCTATTTGTAGGTCTTCCTCTACTGTGGTTGGTACATTGACTTCTATATTGTATCTTGCTAAAGAAGATACTAGTTTGTCCCTTACGGCAGAGAAAAATTGGTAAGACTCTACTTGGTGTTCCTTGGTAAGTATGTTATTTACCGCTTTGATCACCTGTCCTATGCTATTTAGAGCTTCTAAAATTATCTTAAAATGCTTTACGATAGTTTCTGTTTTTATATTAATATTTTTATTTATGCATTTGTAAGATTTATCAGCTTTTAGTTTTTCTTTATATAGGGTATCATATATTTCCTGCCATTTATTCATATCTTAGTTTACAATTTTTTTTTTTTTCGTTTAAATGCGTTGTTGTACATTGTTCAATCGTCTTAACATATTTTTTATATAATTTTTGAATAAAATTGCAATTGCGACAATTAAACATGTAGCCAAACAAGCAAAAATTGTTAACCATTTATCGGTGATCTCTTCTTTCTGTTCACTAATAGGATGTGGCTCGTATTGGGCTAATCGATTTTCAGATTTTTGATCTGCTGAACTTTCTTTACCTACCTCGTACCCTGCTATTCCTATCAGTATACCGTTAAGTGCAACTTTCCACCATGCCATTTTAAAATTTTTCTTTTTAACGTGTATTTAATAAAAATTTAAAATTTACCACTCCAATTTACTCAGTTTGTTTGTTTTTATTTACAAGTTATTTCTTAACATTTTAATTTTATCTTTTAGTTTCTGCCTATGGTTAATGTCTACGGTTA
Source organism: Merzomyia westermanni (assembly GCA_949987695.1). Classification (NCBI taxonomy): domain Eukaryota; kingdom Metazoa; phylum Arthropoda; class Insecta; order Diptera; family Tephritidae; genus Merzomyia; species Merzomyia westermanni. The sequence continues at coordinate 75,543,810 of OX465292.1, forward strand.
AATTAAGTAGCCTAAAAGCTTCAGCGATTTCTTTTCGCTTCCTAACCTGTCTACCACCTCGTTTCCTTTTATGGATTATTACGGGTGTAGGAATTTTGGGAGTTTCCTCCTTTTTGACAAGCTCTTGCTTTTCGGTGTCACGATCTTTTAAAATTTTTTCAGAAATGGCAATTAGCTCTTTGATAGTATCGCGACACTTGTTAAAAATTCTATCAAATTCTTCTTTGGTTTTTATTTCTTGCATACTAACTTGATTTTTAATTTTTTGTTTGTAATGTTAAACTTTAAGCAACATGTGCTTATAAAAAAATTCCTAAGCAAATTAAATTGCTCTTAGCTTAGCGGCCGTAGAGGCGTGCCTACCAAATTTCTAATGTATGTTTATACAAATAATGTCCAGCTGCCAGTCTCTTTTTTCAGGATGTATGGTTTGTCCATGGTTATTCCACCCTTTTTATGCTTCTTCTGGATGTCTTCTGTTTGGTGTTGGAGGGTTCATTCAAAAATATTTGCCGAAAAATACTTATGCTGCCAGTCTTCCGGATGCCTTCTGTTTGCTGTTGTAGGTTTCATCCAAAAACATTTGCCGAAAAGAAGTCCAAATATGGCCGCAACACTTGTCAACGCCAATAAAATTTGCTTCTCGCCTACTGTCCTGGCGGGATTATGACTGGCTGATATAAAGCCTGGCAGGATCGCCATGTAAGTGAAGCAAGTTTAGCGTGTGATCAAGAAATGAATCAAGTTTAGCGTGTGATCAAGAAGTGAATCAAGTTTAGCGTGTGATCAAGAAGTGAATGTTTATTAAAAATTCTTTCTCTTTTTATACAAATTATTGACTTACACGTATAAGCTTAAACACTAATACTTACAAACTACTTTCCTAATGTGTAAATATGTATAATATGTGGAAATGTCTAGCGTCAGCAATTTGCGATCAAGTGCTGTCATATGTAACCAAATATGCGGCATGTGCTAGTGAAGTTGAACTCCCGCTGAGTTCATGATTTATCTAGGTCAGTAGTGTTTGTTTATTGTGACGAAATATTCTGAAGTCAACAGCCTGTTCGTCACACTACATGTGTGATGAACACATATACTAACCTCTGACCGATTTGTTTACTCTTTCTATACAATTTGGCGTTTTCCCGACATCATGGAAAGAGTCTTTTCTCATACCTCTATATAAGTCGTCTATAGAAAGCTATCGTGGAATAGCAAAACTCTCCGCTGTTCCCAAATTATTTGAATATCGTTACTAATCACCTGACATTTTCTATCTCAATACTGATTGCAGATTCTCAGCATGGATTTTATATGGGTAAATCGACCGCAACTAATTTACTTGAATTCACAACCCACGTGTCGAATGGATTTAGAGACAATCTTCACACCGACGTTATTTACGCAGATTTTAGTAAGGCATTTGACAAAGCTTGCCTCTCTTTACTCATTCACAAATTGGATCTGGTTGGCTTTCAACCTGGTCTCAGACCTCAAAGAGTTATTTTTAAAAATACCGTTCTAACACCATTGATGTACCCTCTGGTGTTCCTTGGGTAGTCATCTGGGCTCGGTTCTGTTTCTTATTTTCGTAAACGATATCTGTACTACAATGAAACATTCGAAAATCTTAATGACGACGTAAAACTATTTAAGTCATATGCTTCGATGGAAGAACGTTATTTCCTTCAAATGGATTTAGACTACTTAGTTACTTGGTATAAAGTAAGTTATATGGCGCTAAATGTAAATTCGTATGTTTTTCCCCTCAGTATTTACAACCAGCTTCTTATATAATTAACAACCACAGTCTTGAACATGTAAATGTGTTTGTCGACTTGGGTGTGACGATGAAATTCAAACTTAGTTTCAGTCCTCATATTGAGGCTACCGTCAACAAGGCTAGAGGTGTATTCGCTTTTGTGAAAAGGTGGTCAAAAGAATTTAGCGACTTTTATGTTACTAAGACACTTTTCGCTCCATTAGTTAGAATCCGCGCGGCCGCCGTGGTGTGAAGGTAGTGTTGCCGGCCTACCACACCGAAGGTCCATGGTTCGAGCCCTGGTACAGGTAACATCAAAAGTGATTTGAAAAAAGTTTTTCAAAACGGGGTCGCCCCTCGGCAGTGGTTTGGCAAACTCTCCGAGTGTATTTCTGCCATGACAGGCTTCTCAGCAAAAATTCGTCTCCTTTGTAGATGCCGTTCGGAGTCGGCAAAAAACTGTAGGTCCCACCAATTTGTAGGGAAAATTCAAATCGGCACACCCCAAATTGGAAGAGAAGCTTGGCGCAAAAATCTTAGGAGGTTTATGATGATATACCTGTTGTATATCGCGCCATAGAGAGAGATAGTTAGAATCCGCGTTATAAAGTTAATATAGATAAGCAAGAATCAATTCAAAAACAATTCCTACTTTTTGCCTTGAGAAATCTTCAATGGGATTCATTGTATAGTCTTCGACCTTATACTAGTCGGTTAAAACTTATCGATCTCCCAACCCTTGCAAGTCGTAGGGAAGTGCTATACGTAATATTTATGGTCAAACTATTAAACGAATATATTTCAAGTCAATTTCTTTTAAACGATGTTAACTTTACTGGACCAATTTTCAATTACACAAACCTTATCAGTGTTTGTGCGAAAACTATAACTCTCATTCAAGTAAATTGGATATTTCGGTCTCGCTTTTTATAATCAAACAAACTGTTCTCTCCTCTCTTAACAAATGTTGTATATGTGTTTATGTAACTTAATCTCTTATGCATGCACCTTACTCAGCTGATGAAGATTTTTCTGTAGCTGAGGATTTGAGATCTCAACGCCTAATAAACCTCCGCTTTTCAAACACCCGGCCAATTTGATCCGCACGTTATGCGGATTTGCCCCTCGGGGGGATGGTGAGTAATCCGTTGCACTTCTTATATTATATTTTCTGGTAACACTACGGACGCAATGTGTCTATGTGAGGCCACTGCGTTGGCCAGCCAGCACAACCTAACCTAACCTAAGGACAGTTGTTGGAATCCCTGACAAGGTAATGCATTGTGGGAATCTATGCAGGAGAGGATTGACGTCGGAGTTTCTGTCCCTGAAGGAAACGTGGTTTAATGAAGCAGTGTGAACCATTGAGTGTCTAGTATCGTCAAGTTCGGGCAACTTTGGTGGAATGTTCTTAAGTACGTGTCATCCCTAACTCAATTACAATCCCACTACTAACTATATCAGCAGTGAAAGTGATGGCTACACCAATACATGTAAGCAGGCGGAAGGGAGATGGCACCTGCGTTTACGCATATCAGGCAAAATGATACATAAACACCGACTCTTCGCGACCAAGATGGACGAACAGCCTAGTGACTTCTAGGTGAATGAGATCGCAACCTGAGTGACTATATAGGGCAGAAATCTGTCAAGGCATGATCATTTTATTTTAAAGTGTAGAACAGTGAGCCTGCTGTGGAGTTACCTAACTCGTGAATTTGTATTTGGTAAACAAATAGTGATCGAAGACAGCGTAGAGTAGAGTAGAGCGCTTTTCAACTCCTTTTTTGGGCGAACCGTTTGACCGATTGAAATAAACTATGCACCGATCGAAAGTAAATAGAAGTGTTCAGTGCGTATTGGCCGGGGTATCCGGTATATAGGATAAAATGGGAAAACTTGAAGATCTTCAAAAGCAATAAAGCCAGAGTAATAATATTTGAAATAGAAGTCTTCAGTGCGTATTGGCCAGGGTATCCGGTATATAGAATAAAATGGGAAAACTTGAAGATCTTCAAAAGCAATAAAGCCAGAGTAATAATATTTGACAGGAAGATGATCAATATGGGTTTGGCTGAGAAATATTGGTGATATTGGAAAAGGGGTGTGCACCATACAAACTCAGACTTTCATATCGTATATATCCGTAACCACATAAGCTACATCAATGAAATATACTACCAATGGTTATATAGCTTATATGAAATTTTAACAAAAGCTCAAACCATCATATCATATATCCGTAAACAGTTAATCTTCATCAACAGAACTCCATAGAGCAAGCATATTTTTAAAATATCAACTGTTTTACGAAATGCAAAGCAGAGAATGTATCTCCTCATTTGTAAGTTTGAGCCTTGGTCACTCATACGTATAAGTGGGTATATCTCTAAATACGCCACACGGAAAATTTTTCTATTTCTTATATAATATAAGAGATATTGCTATAGGGGGTGAAATTCCTCCCTTAACCACTGCGACCTTATCATAAAAATAGGACCGACTTAAGGTAAAGTTTGGATTATGGAAAGGAGGACGTAAAATTGTCTGTACTAATTTAAATTTCCATTCCGCGTATCTAGGTAATTATTTTATTGGTCGAATTTTCAACCACATGCGATACTAGTATATAATAAATTGTCAGCCTGTGATAGCGAAGTGTTTCATGGGGGTTATCACTTTCGAAATAAAAATAAGATCAAGTAGCGTTAATATTTAAACAGTACTCACTTAACAATGACATCTTTACTACCCTATTCTGGGGCAGCTTGTAATCGTGACTACTGAAGATTGTTAGAGCCCAATTCCACTTGTTCCTATAATTTGCAATAGTAATTGCAGCTGTCACCACCTCGTTTGTAGATGACGAGCAAGTTGAGAATATCGCCATTAGTCTGGCTTGGGGAGCGGTAAAAGCTAGATATGAAAATAAGAGAGTATTGGTCGATAAACAAATAACGACTCTAATGGCTTGCAAAAAATCCAAAAGAAACTAATGAGGAATTTCTAAAATTACAATCAACAGTCACAAACTGTTTGTCCGTTCTAGCAACGCAGAGAATCATTAATTATATGAGATCAGTTGCTGTCATCGCAAAAAAGTTCCCAGCGTGTTAACAAATGAAAGCTTTCCTAGAAAGAATAAAAGCATATTAAAAACAGACATCCAGTCATAATAAGACGGGAATCTTATTGGAAAAGTATCGTGGAGAAATCCGCTAAACTTTGTTCTGATTTACAGGGCATTTGATGGGGCCTTTTCGATCTGTGTACTAGTCAGCCTATGTATCAACTTTATAGCAGGTTAGTTCAATTGAAATATACACGAAAATTGCAAAATGAAATTACAAATAACTTTATTTAAAATTCAGTCATCAGATATAAAACATATGTTTATCAAAATAAATAGTACTTCACTATATTTAAAAATTGAAACAAGTTCTTAGTAACAAAATTTTTGAAGAAATGTGATTTTAACCCACCTTGTTATTGCTCGCCATTTTCATTATTGCAGCTTCATAACGATTCCGTTGGAGATTCACTGTTATTTTATTTTTGACAACTGCATTTCCCAATCACGGTTAGTGAACCTTGAAAAATAACAACAATTAAATATTTCTTTATGCATTTGTCAAGGAGAATTTATACCAGGTGATATCACGGCGAATTCGTGGCTTCTCCTGTCAAATTGCATAGAAATTTTTTATTTTGCCACTAGACGCCGCTGCTCATGTGTTCTTATGATATCACCTGTCAGTGAAATCGTCTTGGCATTTGTTGAAAACGTTTTCTTCAGAAAAAATTTACTTTGGTTATTCCAAAACAAATGTTATTTCCTTACATAATTGCTTTGGCAAATGATCGTTTCGTTTTTACTTTTCTTAGTTGTTTCATTTGCGCACTGCTAACTCGTTGTTATCGCTGCGGCGCCGCTATTGCAGCAGCGACGTCGCAAAAAAATATCGTTGTTGACGGAACGATTGCTGTCCAAATACTGATGTGTTGTACATATATATATGTACATATATATTGTACATATATATTTATCTACAGTTTTGAAGGGTTGTTGCTGTTTATGATAGTGGAAACGTGCAGTCGCTCAAATTGGTATGAATAAGCCCACGAAAAGTTAATGAACTAGAATGCTTACCATAGTATATGTCTACTAGTACCCTGTAAAAAACGATGGAGTATCAGAGTACTCCAACACTTCGTATAAAAAAGGTGGTCCACTTTACATGGCGATACCCGGTTATTGGATTACCTAATGAGATGGATTAGGTGATCTAATCGCTGACATAGCCATGTAAATTGGACCACAATTTTTATATGAATTCTTTGGACGATATACCGGAGTATTTCCGTTTTGAGGTAGTTAGCGGTCAACATTTTTTGGCCGGCAGGGAGCGGTGTCTTTTCTAGATCTCTAGGGAGTGTGGCATGATTGTCGGTGTTAAACACTTTAGGTAGGTCAAGTGCCACGAGAACCGTCTTAAGGTTTGGAGGGTGTTATTATTGTTTTATTTGCGTTGTGATGGCATTCAAAGCGGATGTTGTGCTGTGAGATTTTCGGAAACCATGCTGGTGATCGGCCAATTGCAGATTTGCATTATAGTATGGGAGTAGAATGGTCTCTAGTAACTTGACGACCGGCGAGAGGAGAGATATCGGTCGATAAGAATCTCCTTGGTTCGCCGGCTTCCCTGGTTTCAGCAGGGTAACTACAATCGCCTGTTTCCATATCTCTGGTATGACGAAAGTAGTTAGTGAGAGGCTAAAAAGAGCCCTAACTAACTCTGTCCCTCGTGGCCTAGGTATTTATTCATGTTTTGAGGGTTTGGCCTTCATTATGGCTTCCTTAACCTCTGCGACGGTAATGGGCGCAATGGTGTGTTTGCGCGCACGTCGGACGGCTCTTCTCTTAGTCCTATCAACAGGTGGATGCATTATAAACAACCGGCAAAAGGAGCTCGCGCATTTCCTGGCATTCGATTTGACGCTGTCGTCGAAAGCAAGAGCGACCTTGTCATTGTATTTGGTTGATTAGATAATGCCTTGAGGTGTTGTTTCCACTTAGTCTGTTTGTATTCATTGACTGTTCGACCGACTTTCGCGTTGAAATCTTTGATTCTGGGACCTGTGGGATTGATGAGTCTCACTTGGTCACGTTATCTTGCCATTGTCGCCTCTTCTGCAGAGAAATTCCGACGAATTCTCAATTTCTGTAGAGTGACCTTTGCTTGGTTAACCAACTTCCTTATGTTACGTTGATTGACATTTCGGCTCCGCCCCAGGGGCGCTGGTCTTTCTATGGTACGGGTGACTCGCCTTTGTTGATCGTCGCGCCGATGGCGCACCGGTGGCGAAGGTGATGGACGCCGATCACGTGTTGACGATGAAATTGTCGGACGGTGCAAAAGGGTGTGGTGAGCTCTGCCGTATTGACGGCAGCTACCTGTGGAGTTGCATGCACCGGTAGTGTGGGATGTGGCCAGGCAATTTATGCAGTAGCGATGGACGTGGGCGGATTCGTATCGCTCTGCCGGAGTCATAGCCAAAAATGCATGGCAATAACGCAACGAGTGTTGACAGCAGCATAGGCGGCATTTTCCCAGTTCCATGATGAGATCTGTAGAGAAAGCGTTAAGAGAGCAGTAAGCATTATGTTAAATCGGAGATTGTAATGGAGGGTTGGAGGATTATGAGGAAAACGTTGGAAGAGAACTATGAGGGGGGCAATAAACATATCTTAGTGATGTTACGAGTGATTGTTCCGTTTTGAGTGCATATGTCTACGACACGAACATTCTCGTCGGGTCCTACATGGAGTTTGGAGATGCGCCCTAATCGCCATTCGTTGGGAGGTAGGAGATCATCCTTGACGACGACCAGATCTCCTTCTTTGAGGTTGTTTTGTCGGGTTTTCCATTTTTGACATTTATGTAGTTCTTGGAGGTACTCATTCTTCCAGCGGTTGCTGAATTGATGGTGCAAGACTTTCAGCATTTGCCATTTGTGCATGATGCTGAGACTTTCTGCATTAGGTTCAGGCAGAGAGAGCAGTGGGGCCCCGCGCAGGAAGTGTCCTGGGGTTAACGCAAGTAAATCTGTCGGGTCTTCGGACATGGGAGAAATAGGTCTCGAGTTGAGGACTGCCTCGATGCGAACGATTAGGGTTGTAAATTCTTCAAATGAGAACTTATGATTACCGGCGACTTTTGTCAAATGGGTTTTGAAGCTTTTGACTGCAGCTTCCCAAAGCCCACCCATGTGAGGAGCATATGGCGGGATGAATTGCCACGAGAGGCCCTGGGGAGCATACTTTTGGGCGATGTATTGGCCTGCTTCCTTGAGGAAAAGAGAGATTTCCTTTTTCATGGCTCTATGTGCGCCGATAAACCTTTTTTCTGTTGTCGGACATGATTTTATGTGGGATGCCGCGGCAAAATGCGCAAATGCGGCTCTAAAAGCTTCGGTAGTCAAGTTCGAGCAGACTTCCAGGTGAATGGCTTTTGTGGAGAAACAAATAAATATGCAGACATAAGCTTTGGTGTAGGGAGCGCGACGTAAAGTTGATGTCTTTACGAGAAATGGGCACGTGAAGTCGACTCCGGTGGTGTGAAATGGAAGGGTATATGTCGACCTTTCGGCGGGTAATGCGGCCATGATCTGCGAGTTCATCCTTTGTTTGTGGATCGTGCAGGTCTTGCAATGAAAAATGCAAGCCTTTATTTTCTGCTTCAAGCGGGGGATATAATACTCTTGGTGTACCATCCTGATCATGAGCTGCTTTTCGGCATGCAGTAAGAGAGTGTGGATAAACTCTAGAAAGAGCGAGCAGAATCTGGAGGGTTCGGGAATTATAATCGGCTGACGTTCGTTGTAGCTGAGGGCGGCGTAACTGAGGCGACCATTGACACGTAATATCCCCTTTTTGTCTAACATCGGACTGAGTGGTAGCAGTGAGCTCTTTTTACTAATTGGTTTTGAGGCTTTAAGCAGTGAAATTGTTTCCGCATAATATATTTGTTGGGTTAGGATTATAAGGCGTTCTTTCGAATATGTAATCTCCTCTTGAGATAGAGAACGAGTTGAGGAAATCGGTAGTTTTTTCGCTTTGTGGATGAAGCGATAGACGTACGAAATTACACGAAGGGCTCTGGCGAACGAGGAGAAGCGCTCCAATGGATTCGAGGTATCCACCGTGTGTAATACTTCAATGCGCTTCTGCTCGGGTAGACTGGGGTTTTGTGGCATCGGTTTTGGCCATAAAGTGGGAGTTTTAAAGAGCCACTCGGGGCCTTTCCACCACAGGGTGGATTCCGCTTCTTCTTCTTCTTCTTGGGGTTTACATCCACGGGTTCCCAGATCTGCTGGATTACCACCACTTGCCACATGACGCCAGGTAGCATTACTGACCCTTTGGAGAATTTCGGCAGTGCGGTTCGCTACATAGGTCTTCCAAGTATGGGGTGGTTTTTCTAGCCATGCTAGGACTATGGAGGAGTTTGACCAAAGAATTAGCTCATTTGAGGACAGATGGAGGTGAGAGCAAATCTGTTTGACTAGTTTGGGGAGTAGTACTGCTCCACAAAGTTCTAGTCGGGGAGGCTTACTGTCTTTAAGGGAGCCACCTTGAATTTTGCAGCTAATAGGTGAGTGGTAACATCGTTTTCACCATTCTGCGTGCGTAAATGCATGCACCCGCACAATGTTTTTTTAAGGAGTCAGAAAATCTGTGAATTTGATAGTGTTTGTCGGGAGAGAATCCGATCCATCGAGGGATATGTATGGAGGCTATCGCTGAGAGATTTTCCCGAAAATTGTGGAAGGCTGAGCGTTTGACATGTTCGTCCCAGTCTGTTCCTTTCAACCAGAGTTATTGGAGGAAGGCTTTGGCTAAAATCATTATTGGCGATAGCCATCCTGCCGGATCGAACAATTTCGCAATTACCGATAATATTTGCCGCTTTGTGTTTGAGTTAGCGGTGGGTATAGGGTCATATGAGTATGAAAACGAGTCGTTTAGGGCATTCCATTTTATTCCAAGTGTCTTTGTCGAACTTGCATCATGGAATTTGAGAAAATCTTTATCAAGGAGGTCAGATTTTGGGATAGACTTCAGTATGCTTGGGTGATTGGCCGTTATTTTCTTCAGCGGGAAGCCGGCTGACTTTAAAGCCTCGATAACTTCATTTATGGAGTTGAGTGTGGACTGTATATCGTGTCCGCCAGAGAGGATGTCGTCTACATAAGTCTCATGCAGAAGAACATTGTTGGCGGTTGGGAATTTGTCTTTGGTGTCTGCTGCTAGCTGATGGAGGGTGCGAATAGATAGGTATGGGGCACAAATAACACCAAAGGTGACTGTTTTTAGTTTGAAATCCTCGAGAGGTGAGGTTGGAGATCTGCGACAGACAATTCTTTGATAGTCTTGATTTTCTGGGTGTATGAGTATTTGGCGGTACATCTTTTCGATGTCGCCGTTAAAAACGAACTTATAGAGGCGCCATTTTAGGATAATGAGCATTAAGTCGTTTTGTAGAGTTGGGCCAGTATGTAGTACGTCATTCAATGAACTACCTGAGTGGGAGAGTTTGGAGGCATTGAAGACCACTCGTACCTTGGTTGTTTTGCTGTCTGGTTTTATAACAGCGTGATGGGGTAAATAGAAGGAATAGTATTTACCTTCTTTTATAATTTCGAGTGGTGAGGTGGGTTCCATGTGATTCATGGTTAAATATTCTTCCAACACTTCAGAATATTTTTCTTTTAACTCGGATTTATTTTCGAGCGTTCTTTCTATGCTTATATACTGCTGCTGAGCAGCGGGTCGTGAGTGACCGACGGCTAGAGTCTCTGGAAAGCTTTCCTTAAAGGGGAGCTTTACCATGTAGCGACCATCTTCTCTTCTATGTGGGTGGAGAAGGTTGAAATTTGCTCAGTTACTGGTCCGCTCAATATCCATCCAAAGATGGTATTCTGAGCAATGAGGCTTCCAGCGGCATTGGTTTCGAGACCTTGAAGGAGGATTTTTGGTAGTATATCACTACCTATTACCATATCTATTCGACCTGGAGAGAAACAAGTGGGATCTGCTAACGTTAAGGAGGAGAAATTTTGAAGTTCCTCCGTTTCTATTTTGAAAGAGGGGAGAAAGTGTGTTAATTGTGGTAATATTATGGCTTGGGTAATGATTTGGGTCTTTAAATCCAGAGAACAAATTGTTATAGCGCATGTTTTATTAGAGTTTTGGACTATGCGCCCGTCCATGCCTAGTATTTGGTAGTTTGTTCTTTTTGTTGGTAGGCCCAGCAATTGTTGTATTCGGGAGGAGAGGAATGACTTTTGAGAGCCTTGGTCTACCAACGCACGGACTTTGAACGTTTCTCCGCGATAGAGTATCGGGGCAATTGCTGTGGGCAGCAATGTTCGTTCCTTATTGGAGGAGAAATGAGATAGCACTTTATTCGCTTTATCTTGCTTTGTTGAGGAGGTTTCAGTTCGCAATTCCTGAGATTGCATTGCCTGTTTTGATGTTGAGGGTTTTTCTTGGTCACTTATTATTTGGGGAGTGACTTTGGATTGATTACTTCTCTGCGTTTGGCGAGAAGTGTGGGAGTTTGCTGGCAGAGGTGTCTGATAATGCAGCAGAGAGTGATGCCGCTTTTGACAAAACACACATTTGAAATTGCTTCTACACTCGGACTCCAAGTGGGAAAATGCTAAGCAATTTTTGCAATATCTATTGTCTCTGACGAACTTGTTTCTCTCCGGCACACTAAGATTTTTGAATTTCACGCAATTCATCATCGAGTGATTTGAGTTGCAAAGTTTGCAAGAAACCTACCGGGATTGTTCGCTATGATAGGAGTGGGATTTATGTCTGAAGCTATTGGTCTGATTTTGGGGTGTCGAAGATCGAGAATTGAAGCTCGAGTTTGAATTGCGTGGTTTACTTGGTCTGTAAGTACCTAGGCGTTCCACTACTTCGTATCTGGTAGTGAGAAATTTGTCCATTTCCGACCATAGGGGTAATTCCTTTCTAGATTCAAGCGATTGTTCCCATAGCGCTAGAGTCTCATCGGGAAGCTTTGAGGAGCATAAATATATAAGTATGGGGTCCCAGTTGCTAGTGGGTACATTGTTGGAGTTTAGGGTGGAGAGGCAGTTATTTATAGTGGTTTGAATTTCCTGAATTCTTTCCCCACTTTCATAGAATACGGGTTGCATGTTAAATAGAGTTTTAAGCTGGTTATCCACCAGAATTCTACGATTCTCGTATCTAGATTTGAGTGCGCCCCAGGCCAATTCGAAATTTTGGTCATTGAGGGCGTATGTTTGAATAACTAGGGCTGCTTTTCCACGGGTTTTTTGTCTCAAGTGGTAGAGCTTCTGTGCTTGAGAAAGTTTGGGGTGATTTATGTACACTGCCGTGAACATATCTCTGAATGACGGCCACGTATCGTATCCTCCGTGAAAAACTTCTGTGTCGCATGCGGGAACTTTGAGGTAGGGTTCGGAGTTAGCCATGGGTGCTGGCGTTGGTCGTTGACTTGGGGTGATAGGATTCGGCTCCAGATATGCGAGCAGCTCATTTATCCTAGTCCTGGTTTGCATATTTGTCTCCATCGCGTTGTCGTACCTTTCGTTATGCGCTGCTTCATATGCCCGTTCCACTGCTGCTATGTGTCTGTTGAGTTCCTCCAAATAAGTCTGCAAACTGGATTATGTGTGATCGGTCTCACAAATGTTCCACCATTTTTCGCGGAACTTTTCCAGTTTTGCCAATTCGAATAAGCATTTTTTCATTATTAGGGACAGTTCTTCCTCTTCGGCTTAAGATTTTGACCGTGTTCTTGGTCCTTGGGGAGCTGGGAGATTCAATGGTTTGTCTAACTTATCTTCAGCCATCCTTACGTGGGTTTTTTATTCTGCCAGCAGGAATGAAGCGGCAGGAGGCTGAATCAATAACCTTGCGAACCTCTATTTTACCTTTGCTTACGTCTGTCGGTGTGGGTAAGGCAGCGAAGGAGCACTCTGTATAATCCGTAAAGCGGTCCCAGTCAGCTTTGATGAAGTTGATGTACGTCAGTTTGTCGGTCTTTATGAAGCCGTTCGGTCGCTCAATTTTAAAGTGTGTGGGGGGGAGAGGGGGACATGGTAGGCGTGAGGGACGGATGCGCTTGCCTAGGTAGAGGTAGGCTGAAGCCTAAGCTGTGTCACAGTCTAGAGTTAAGAACGCCTTAGCCGTTGTTGTTTGGCGTTAAAGATGGATGTACACTGCAACAGAGGTTTCTGGTTGCGAGCCGGGCCCACGTGCAAGTTGCAAGCAGGGGGGGGGGGGCGGCATTGGAAGCAGAGAAAGAGGGTACTGACGCTCAGCGATACTCATATCTGGCCTATTCCGGAAGGGATAGGGGTGTTGAGCGGCCGTACGAGATGGAAACACTGGCGAGCGTGAGCGACATTGGGAAGTGGGTGAGGCGGGAATTGCAGCAGTTCTGCTTGAAGTTGGTAGGGGTGGTGGGGGTGCGCTAGAGCGACGTGCACGGGGGGAAGTCCTCAGGCATGTACAACATGGTGCCTCGAAAGTAGTAAAGAAAGTACGGGGTCTGTGGATGGCAGGGTTAAGCCCAGAGCATCCGGATCTGTGAAGCCATCTCTTACACATAGTGCATTGAACAGAATGCGGACGTTTGACATAAATTTTCTTCAAGCAAGCGCAGCAGATCCAATCTCCTGGTCCGGGTTGGATTCGATTCTAGCCCCTAACAGGAGAAAACAGAGCAACCCTGCTGCAAGGGTTTGCTCCGAGGATGACAATTTAAGGGTGAGACTTGACAATTATACAGGATTACAGTGAAACGACAGCCCTTGGACGGGTGAAAAAACCCGGGTCATTCCGGTACAAAGAACCGGCTGTTATGGGAATGATTTACATGGAATCTCAGATGTCGTCTCAACGAACAGAAAGCAAACATTAGATCTCAAATGGGAGACCAAAAGACATGTCTCTCTTCGCAATTGGAAGCTCAGGAAGCGAGGCTGTCATTGAAACTAGAAGTGCAAGATGCGAAAAATGCACAGATGCAGGATAAAATAGCTGCCGAAATAGATGCAAACACCATCCTTTGATGGTTATGTTACTTTTAAAGTATTTAAGCTGGGGTATGGAAGACAAAGTACCTGCATTATGCGTGGCAATGAAGGGAACTGCAGCCAAAGTCTTACAGACGATTCCTGATTGCGGACGGAACAATTATGAAGCATTAATGGGTGCAGCTGCGGGACGGTATGGTAACGAAAATCCGAAGCCGATTTACCAAATAGAGCTGCAGAATCGCTTCCAGAAACCTAATGAGACCTTGCAACGGACATCGAGAGGTTGGCCCATCTGGCAAACGCTGACGCACCCGTATGGTACACGGAGAGGGTAAAAATACAAAGTTTCATTATTGGGATACCCAAAATCCCGAACACTCATTCGATGAAACGGTATCACATGCTCTGACGCAGGAAATAGTCTCCTTTTAAGTAAACCCTGCGTACAAGGCACAGCGCGTGGAAATGGAAAGGCCAGACCAGGTAGACACATGTCTGGAAGCATTGAATGGGAAGCAACGGAAAATGAAGGTAATGCTTCAAGTACGGAAAATCTGGTTATATTGTGCTCCATGCAGCACCGGCTTTCGAGACTCTAGCTACGTAGGTGGGCCTAAGTGCAAAGCTGAAGGGGATGAGCAGGAGGAATGCCGAATAATCTCTGTATTACAACTCGGACGGAACGCTAGTAATGTTACTGTCCAAGGATACGACGACGGGAAAGAGCGCTTGCTGATTGTGGATACATTCCATCAGTCGGAGTGACTTGGTCATCGAGAAGGTGACACCGTTGTAGAAAGCTAAGTTGTGCACAGTAAATGGTGAAAGCAAGCAAGTTCTGGGAGAAGTGACATGTAACGTTGTGATTGGAAATGTGCCTACGTATCAAAACTTCTTGCCGACGAAGTCATCATTGACATCGACTTCTTGGCTGAGAGAGACATTCACATAAACCTAAGGAAGAGGATTCTGACTTACAACGGCGAATAAGTACCTGTGTTCTTTTGAACCAACATTGGCTTTAGCACCAAAGAAGTGATCTTAGAGGTGATGTAGAAGAAGCCTCTCCAGACAGAGGTAGCGGAGAGTTGTGTCCTGAAGAAGATTTGGAAATGTGAAAAATACCCAGATTTGTGGCGTGTGTTGAAAGGACTGAATGGAGAATAAAGAGCCAAGAAGAGTAGAGATGTTCAGAGAGAGTCATATCGCAAAGGCATACTGGGCACAGTGGAACAGCCTAAAGTTAAAATCTGGGTGTTTGCATTAGTTATGCGAAGGTGAAGATGGGCAGAATCATCGAGCACTTATTGTTTTCCAAGAATGATTTCAGATGTTATCAAAGCGTCGCCCACATGCAAGGCACATGGGAATAAAAAAAAACGTTGCCGAAGGTAAAGCGGCGATTCTATTGAATTGGATGCCGACAATCTATAAGGGAATTAACTACAACTTAGTGGATAGAGTGAAACAGTACACTGAGGTAATGGAAGGGAGTCCTGAAGGAATGGTTTATATGAAAAGAACGAATATGGAGAGCTACACACAAGTTTATGTGGGGTTAGTGACAGTTTAGACACATTGAAGTCGGGCCCGCCGCTGATGAGCCAAGCGCTTACGATCGTTAACGCCTGGGCCAACGACGTCGGGAGACGTGATATTAGAACCAAAAGCCAGCACCAAATATTTAGGCCCATAATTATATTATTGATGGCTATCAGCTTGAGCAAGTCTCTACCTTCATTGACCTCGGTGTTACAATGAACCTTAAACTTGACACTGAAACTTGCGTGAATCGATCAAAGGGAGTTCTGGCTTTTAAAAGTTGGTCTAAGGAATTTACCGATCCTTACATTACAAAATCGCTCTGGCCGTAACTCAATATCAGATTTATCGTGACAAACTTGAGTCGGTCCAAAAGCATTTTTTTATTTTTACACTGAGGAACTTACCGTGGCATCAAATATAAAATCTTCCATCCTACAAAAGTCGATTGATAAATCTACCCTCCCCTGAGAGTCGGGCACTATAACAAACATAAGTATTGTACACGTGTTATATGCCATTGTTCATCTACCGACCGCAGAACTAACTGCGAAGAATAAACTATAACAAACATAAGTATTGTACACGTGTTATATGCCATTGTTCATCTACCGACCGCAGACCTAACTGCGAAGAATAATAATAAAGCAACCTAAAGTCATTTTATAGTTTCGTAAACTCTAAACGCCGAGAAAAGGGGTTTCCCTTCAACGATGAAATTTATTGATAACATCTCTAGTGACAATGTTAAGATTGCCAATTTCTTTGCTCAATTCTTCCAGTATTTTTATTCTTCTGCAATCAATTCAACACCTAACAACTACCCGTATCAACCACATCAAAGTAATTCAATCCATGTTCCGAATTTAAAACCGGAAGATTTTCTATTACATCTTAAGAACTTGAACGAGTCATGCAAATATGGACCTGATTTAATACCGAAATGCTTTCTTAAGATGTGTGATGAACACATATACTAACCTCTGACCGATTTGTTTACTCTTTCTATACAATTTGGCGTTTTCCCGACATCATGGAAAGAGTCTTTTCTCATACCTCTATATAAGTCGTCTATAGAAAACTATCGTGGAATAGCAAAACTCTCCGCTGTTCCCAAATTATTTGAATATCGTTACTAATCACCTGACATTTTCTATCTCAATACTGATTGCAGATTCTCAGCATGGATTTTGTAAGGGTAAATCGACCGCAACTAATTTACTTGAATTCACAACCCACGTGTCGAATGGATTTAGAGACAATCTTCACACCGACGTTATTTACGCAGATTTTAGTAAGGCATTTGACAAAGCTTGCCTCTCTTTACTCATTCACAAATTGGATCTGGTTGGCTTTCAACCTGGTCTCAGACCTCAAAGAGTTATTTTTAAAAATACCGTTCTAACACCATTGATGTACCCTCTGGTGTTCCTTGGGTAGTCATCTGGGCTCGGTTCTGTTTCTTATTTTCGTAAACGATATCTGTACTACAATGAAACATTCGAAAATCTTAATGACGACGTAAAACTATTTAAGTCATATGCTTCGATGGAAGAACGTTATTTCCTTCAAATGGATTTAGACTACTTAGTTACTTGGTATAAAGTAAGTTATATGGCGCTAAATGTAAATTCGTATGTTTTTCCCCTCAGTATTTACAACCAGCTTCTTATATAATTAACAACCACAGTCTTGAACATGTAAATGTGTTTGTCGACTTGGGTGTGACGATGAAATTCAAACTTAGTTTCAGTCCTCATATTGAGGCTACCGTCAACAAGGCTAGAGGTGTATTCGCTTTTGTGAAAAGGTGGTCAAAAGAATTTAGCGACTTTTATGTTACTAAGACACTTTTCGCTCCATTAGTTAGAATCCGCGCGGCCGCCGTGGTGTGAAGGTAGTGTTGCCGGCCTACCACACCGAAGGTCCATGGTTCGAGCCCTGGTACAGGTAACATCAAAAGTGATTTGAAAAAAGTTTTTCAAAACGGGGTCGCCCCTCGGCAGTGGTTTGGCAAACTCTCCGAGTGTATTTCTGCCATGACAAGCTTCTCAGCAAAAATTCGTCTCCTTTGTAGATGCCGTTCGGAGTCGGCAAAAAACTGTAGGTCCCACCAATTTGTAGGGAAAATTCAAATCGGCACACCCCAAATTGGAAGAGAAGCTTGGCGCAAAAATCTTAAGAGGTTTATGATGATATACCTGTTGTATATCGCGCCATAGAGAGAGATAGTTAGAATCCGCGTTATAAAGTTAATATAGATAAGCAAGAATCAATTCAAAAACAATTCCTACTTTTTGCCTTGAGAAATCTTCAATGGGATTCATTGTATAGTCTTCGACCTTATACTAGTCGGTTAAAACTTATCGATCTCCCAACCCTTGCAAGTCGTAGGGAAGTGCTATACGTAATATTTATGGTCAAACTATTAAACGAATATATTTCAAGTCAATTTCTTTTAAACGATGTTAACTTTACTGGACCAATTTTCAATTACACAAACCTTATCAGTGTTTGTGCGAAAACTATAACTCTCATTCAGGTAAATTGGATATTTCGGTCTCGCTTTTTATAATCAAACAAACTGTTCTCTCCTCTCTTAACAAATGATTTATATGTATTTATGTAACTTAATCTCTTATGCATGCACCTTACTCAGCTGATGAAGATTTTTCTGTAGCTGAGGATTTGAGATCTCAACGCCTAATAAACCTCCGCTTTTCAAACACCCGGCCAATTTGATCCGCACGTTATGCGGATTTGCCCCTCGGGGGGATGGTGAGTAATCCGTTGCACTTCTTATATTATATTTTCTGGTAACACTACGGACGCAATGTGTCTATGTGAGGCCACTGCGTTGGCCAGCCAGCACAACCTAACCTAACCTAAGGACAGTTGTTGGAATCCCTGACAAGGTAATGCATTGTGGGAATCTATGCAGGAGAGGATTGACGTCGGAGTTTCTGTCCCTGAAGGAAACGTGGTTTAATGAAGCAGTGTGAACCATTGAGTGTCTAGTATCGTCAAGTTCGGGCAACTTTGGTGGAATGTTCTTAAGTACGTGTCATCCCTAACTCAATTACAATCCCACTACTAACTATATCAGCAGTGAAAGTGATGGCTACACCAATACATGTAAGCAGGCGGAAGGGAGATGGCACCTGCGTTTACGCATATCAGGCAAAATGATACATAAACACCGACTCTTCGCGACCAAGATGGACGAACAGCCTAGTGACTTCTAGGTGAATGAGATCGCAACCTGAGTGACTATATAGGGCAGAAATCTGTCAAGGCATGATCATTTTATTTTAAAGTGTAGAACAGTGAGCCTGCTGTGGAGTTACCTAACTCGTGAATTTGTATTTGGTAAACAAATAGTGATCGAAGACAGCGTAGAGTAGAGTAGAGCGCTTTTCAACTCCTTTTTTGGGCGAACCGTTTGACCGATTGAAATAAACTATGCACCGATCGAAAGTAAATAGAAGTGTTCAGTGCGTATTGGCCGGGGTATCCGGTATATAGGATAAAATGGGAAAACTTGAAGATCTTCAAAAGCAATAAAGCCAGAATAATAATATTTGAAATAGAAGTCTTCAGTGCGTATTGGCCGGGGTATCCGGTATATAGAATAAAATGGGAAAACTTGAAGATCTTCAAAAGCAATAAAGCCAGAGTAATAATATTTGACAGGAAGATGATCAATATGGGTTTGGCTGAGAAATATTGGTGATATTGGAAAAGGGGTGTGCACCATACAAACTCAGACTTTCATATCGTATATATCCATAACCACATAAGCTACATCAATGAAATATACTACCAATGGTTATATAGCTTATATGAAATTTTAACAAAAGCTCAAACCATCATATCATATATCCGTAAACAGTTAATCTTCATCAACAGAACTCCATAGAGCAAGCATATTTTTAAAGTATCAACTGTTTTACGAGATGCGAAGCAGAGAATGTATCTCCTCATTTGAAAGTTTGAGCCTTGGTCACTCATACGTATAAGTGGGTATATCTCTAAATACGCCACACGGAAAATTTTTCTATTTCTTATATAATATAAGAGATATTGCTATAGGGGGTGAAATTCCTCCCTTAACCACTGCGACCTTATCATAAAAATAGGACCGACTTAAGGTAAAGTTTGGATTATGGAAAGGAGGACGTAAAATTGTCTGTACTAATTTAAATTTTCATTCCGCGTATCTAGGTAATTATTTTATTGGTCGACTTTTCAACCACATGCGATACTAGTATATCATAAATTGTCAGCCTGTGATAGCGAAGTGTTTCATGGGGGTTATCACTTTCGAAATAAAAATAAGATCAAGTAGCGTTAATATTTAAACAGTACTCACTTAACAATGACATCTTTACTACCCTATTCTGGGGCAGCTTGTAATCGTGACTACTGAAGATTGTTAGAGCCCAATTCCACTTGTTCCTATAATTTGCAATAGTAATTGCAGCTGTCACCACCTCGTTTGTAGATGACGAGCAAGTTGAGAATATCGCCATTAGTCTGGCTTGGGGAGCGGTAAAAGCTAGATATGAAAATAAGAGAGTATTGGTCGATAAACAAATAACGACTCTAATGGCTTGCAAAAAATCCAAAAGAAACTAATGAGGAATTTCTAAAATTACAATCAACAGTCACAAACTGTTTGTCCGTTCTAGCAACGCAGAGAATCATTAATTATATGAGATCAGTTGCTGTCATCGCAAAAAAGTTCCCAGCGTGTTAACAAATGAAAGCTTTCCTAGAAAGAATAAAAACATATTAAAAAGAGACATCCAGTCATAATAAGACGGGAATCTTATTGGAAAAGTATCGTGGAGAAATCCGCTAAACTTTGTTCTGATTTACAGGGCATTTGATGGGGCCTTTTCGATCTGTGTACTAGTCAGCCTATGTATCAACTTTATAGCAGGTTAGTTCAATTGAAATATACACGAAAATTGCAAAATGAAATTACAAATAACTTTATTTAAAATTCAGTCATCAGATATAAAACATATGTTTATCAAAATAAATAGTACTTCACTATATTGAAAAATTGAAACAAGTTCTTAGTAACAAAATTTTTGAAGAAATGTGATTTTAACCCACCTTGTTATTGCTCGCCATTTTCATTATTGCAGCTTCATAACGATTCCGTTGGAGATTCACTGTTATTTTATTTTTGACAACTGCATTTCCCAATCACGGTTAGTGAACCTTGAAAAATAACAACAATTAAATATTTCTTTATGCATTTGTCAAGGAGAATTTATACCAGGTGATATCACGGCGAATTCGTGGCTTCTCCTGTCAAATTGCATAGAAATTTTTTATTTTGCCACTAGACGCCGCTGCTCATGTGTTCTTATGATATCACCTGTCAGTGAAATCGTCTTGGCATTTGTTGAAAACGTTTTCTTCAGAAAAAATTTACTTTGGTTATTCCAAAACAAATGTTATTTCCTTACATAATTGCTTTGGAAAATGATCGTTTCGTTTTTACTTTTCTTAGTTGTTTCATTTGCGCACTGCTAACTCGTTGTTATCGCTGCGGCGCCGCTATTGCAGCAGCGACGTCGCAAAAAAATATCGTTGTTGACGGAACGATTGCTGTCCAAATACTGATGTGTTGTACATATATATATGTACATATATATTGTACATATATATTTATCTACAGTTTTGAAGGGTTGTTGCTGTTTATGATAGTGGAAACGTGCAGTCGCTCAAATTGGTATGAATAAGCCCACGAAAAGTTAATGAACTAGAATGCTTACCATAGTATATGTCTACTAGTACCCTGTAAAAAACGATGGAGTATCAGAGTACTCCAACACTTCGTATAAAAAAGGTGGTCCACTTTACATGGCGATACCCGGTTATTGGATTACCTAATGAGATGGATTAGGTGATCTAATCGCTGACATAGCCATGTAAATTGGACCACAATTTTTATATGAATTCTTTGGACGATATACCGGAGTATTTCCGTTTTGAGGTAGTTAGCGGTCAACATTTTTTGGCCGGCAGGGAGCGGTGTCTTTTCTAGATCTCTAGGGAGTGTGGCATGATTGTCGGTGTTAAACACTTTAGGTAGGTCAAGTGCCACGAGAACCGTCTTAAGGTTTGGAGGGTGTTATTATTGTTTTATTTGCGTTGTGATGGCATTCAAAGCGGATGTTGTGCTGTGAGATTTTCGGAAACCATGCTGGTGATCGGCCAATTGCAGATTTGCATTATAGTATGGGAGTAGAATGGTCTCTAGTAACTTGACGACCGGCGAGAGGAGAGATATCGGTCGATAAGAATCTCCTTGGTTCGCCGGCTTCCCTGGTTTCAGCAGGGTAACTACAATCGCCTGTTTCCATATCTCTGGTATGACGAAAGTAGTTAGTGAGAGGCTAAAAAGAGCCCTAACTAACTCTGTCCCTCGTGGCCTAGGTATTTATTCATGTTTTGAGGGTTTGGCCTTCATTATGGCTTCCTTAACCTCTGCGACGGTAATGGGCGCAATGGTGTGTTTGCGCGCACGTCGGACGGCTCTTCTCTTAGTCCTATCAACAGGTGGATGCATTATAAACAACCGGCAAAAGGAGCTCGCGCATTTCCTGGCATTCGATTTGACGCTGTCGTCGAAAGCAAGAGCGACCTTGTCATTGTATTTGGTTGATTAGATAATGCCTTGAGGTGTTGTTTCCACTTAGTCTGTTTGTATTCATTGACTGTTCGACCGACTTTCGCGTTGAAATCTTTGATTCTGGGACCTGTGGGATTGATGAGTCTCACTTGGTCACGTTCTCTTGCCATTGTCGCCTCTTCTGCAGAGAAATTCCGACGAATTCTCAATTTCTGTAGAGTGACCTTTGCTTGGTTAACCAACTTCCTTATGTTACGTTGATTGACATTTCGGCTCCGCCCCAGGGGCGCTGGTCTTTCTATGGTACGGGTGACTCGCCTTTGTTGATCGTCGCGCCGATGGCGCACCGGTGGCGAAGGTGATGGACGCCGATCACGTGTTGACGATGAAATTGTCGGACGGTGCAAAAGGGTGTGGTGAGCTCTGCCGTATTGACGGCAGCTACCTGTGGAGTTGCATGCACCGGTAGTGTGGGATGTGGCCAGGCAATTTATGCAGTAGCGATGGACGTGGGCGGATTCGTATCGCTCTGCCGGAGTCATAGCCAAAAATGCATGGCAATAACGCAACGAGTGTTGACAGCAGCATAGGCGGCATTTTCCCAGTTCCATGATGAGATCTGTAGAGAAAGCGTTAAGAGAGCAGTAAGCATTATGTTAAATCGGAGATTGTAATGGAGGGTTGGAGGATTATGAGGAAAACGTTGGAAGAGAACTATGAGGGGGGCAATAAACATATCTTAGTGATGTTACGAGTGATTGTTCCGTTTTGAGTGCATATGTCTACGACACGAACATTCTCGTCGGGTCCTACATGGAGTTTGGAGATGCGCCCTAATCGCCATTCGTTGGGAGGTAGGAGATCATCCTTGACGACGACCAGATCTCCTTCTTTGAGGTTGTTTTGTCGGGTTTTCCATTTTTGACATTTATGTAGTTCTTGGAGGTACTCATTCTTCCAGCGGTTGCTGAATTGATGGTGCAAGACTTTCAGCATTTGCCATTTGTGCATGATGCTGAGACTTTCTGCATTAGGTTCAGGCAGAGAGAGCAGTGGGGCCCCGCGCAGGAAGTGTCCTGGGGTTAACGCAAGTAAATCTGTCGGGTCTTCGGACATGGGAGAAATAGGTCTCGAGTTGAGGACTGCCTCGATGCGAACGATTAGGGTTGTAAATTCTTCAAATGAGAACTTATGATTACCGGCGACTTTTGTCAAATGGGTTTTGAAGCTTTTGACTGCAGCTTCCCAAAGCCCACCCATGTGAGGAGCATATGGCGGGATGAATTGCCACGAGAGGCCCTGGGGAGCATACTTTTGGGCGATGTATTGGCCTGCTTCCTTGAGGAAAAGGGAGATTTCCTTTTTCATGGCTCTATGTGCGCCGATAAACCTTTTTTCTGTTGTCGGACATGATTTTATGTGGGATGCCGCGGCAAAATGCGCAAATGCGGCTCTAAAAGCTTCGGTAGTCAAGTTCGAGCAGACTTCCAGGTGAATGGCTTTTGTGGAGAAACAAATAAATACGCAGACATAAGCTTTGGTGTAGGGAGCGCGACGTCAAGTTGATGTCTTTACGAGAAATGGGCGCGTGAAGTCGACTCCGGTGGTGTGAAATGGAAGGGTATATGTCGACCTTTCGGCGGGTAATGCGGCCATGATCTGCGAGTTCATCCTTTGTTTGTGGATCGTGCAGGTCTTGCAATGAAAAATGCAAGCCTTTATTTTCTGCTTCAAGCGGGGGATATAATACTCTTGGTGTACCATCCTGATCATGAGCTGCTTTTCGGCATGCAGTAAGAGAGTGTGGATAAACTCTAGAAAGAGCGAGCAGAATCTGGAGGGTTCGGGAATTATAATCGGCTGACGTTCGTTGTAGCTGAGGGCGGCGTAACTGAGGCGACCATTGACACGTAATATCCCCTTTTTGTCTAACATCGGACTGAGTGGTAGCAGTGAGCTCTTTTTACTAATTGGTTTTGAGGCTTTAAGCAGTGAAATTGTTTCCGCATAATATATTTGTTGGGTTAGGATTATAAGGCGTTCTTTCGAATATGTAATCTCCTCTTGAGATAGAGAACGAGTTGAGGAAATCGGTAGTTTTTTCGCTTTGTGGATGAAGCGATAGACGTACGAAATTACACGAAGGGCTCTGGCGAACGAGGAGAAGCGCTCCAATGGATCCGAGGTATCCACCGTGTGTAATACTTCAATGCGCTTCTGCTCGGGTAGACTGGGGTTTTGTGGCATCGGTTTTGGCCATAAAGTCGGAGTTTTAAAGAGCCACTCGGGGCCTTTCCACCACAGGGTGGATTCCGCTTCTTCTTCTTCTTCTTGGGGTTTACATCCACGGGTTCCCAGATCTGCTGGATTACCACCACTTGCCACATGACGCCAGGTAGCATTACTGACCCTTTGGAGAATTTCGGCAGTGCGGTTCGCTACATAGGTCTTCCAAGGATGGGGTGGTTTTTCTAGCCATGCTAGGACTATGGAGGAGTTTGACCAAAGAATTAGCTCATTTGAGGACAGATGGAGGTGAGAGCAAATCTGTTTGACTAGTTTGGGGAGTAGTACTGCTCCACAAAGTTCTAGTCGGGGAGGCTTACTGTCTTTAAGGGAGCCACCTTGAATTTTGCAGCTAATAGGTGAGTGGTAACATCGTTTTCACCATTCTGCGTGCGTAAATGCATGCACGCGCACAATGTTTTTTTAAGGAGTCAGAAAATCCGTGAATTTGATAGTGTTTGTCGGGAGAGAATCCGATCCATCGAGGGATATGTATGGAGGCTATCGCTGAGAGATTTTCCCGAAAATTGTGGAAGGCTGAGCGTTTGACATGTTCGTCCCAGTCTGTTCCTTTCAACCAGAGTTATTGGAGGAAGGCTTTGGCTAAAATCATTATTGGCGATAGCCATCCTGCCGGATCGAACAATTTCGCAATTACCGATAATATTTGCCGCTTTGTGTTTGAGTTAGCGGTGGGTATAGGGTCATATGAGTATGAAAACGAGTCGTTTAGGGCATTCCATTTTATTCCAAGTGTCTTTGTCGAACTTGCATCATGGAATTTGAGAAAATCTTTATCAAGGAGGTCAGATTTTGGGATAGACTTCAGTATGCTTGGGTGATTGGCCGTTATTTTCTTCAGCGGGAAGCCGGCTGACTTTAAAGCCTCGATAACTTCATTTATGGAGTTGAGTGTGGACTGTATATCGTGTCCGCCAGAGAGGATGTCGTCTACATAAGTCTCATGCAGAAGAACATTGTTGGCGGTTGGGAATTTGTCTTTGGTGTCTGCTGCTAGCTGATGGAGGGTGCGAATAGATAGGTATGGGGCACAAATAACACCAAAGGTGACTGTTTTTAGTTTGAAATCCTCGAGAGGTGAGGTTGGAGATCTGCGACAGACAATTCTTTGATAGTCTTGATTTTCTGGGTGTATGAGTATTTGGCGGTACATCTTTTCGATGTCGCCGTTAAAAACGAACTTATAGAGGCGCCATTTTAGGATAATGAGCATTAAGTCGTTTTGTAGAGTTGGGCCAGTATGTAGTACGTCATTCAATGAACTACCTGAGTGGGAGAGTTTGGAGGCATTGAAGACCACTCGTACCTTGGTTGTTTTGCTGTCTGGTTTTATAACAGCGTGATGGGGTAAATAGAAGGAATAGTATTTACCTTCTTTTATAATTTCGAGTGGTGAGGTGGGTTCCATGTGATTCATGGTTAAATATTCTTCCAACACTTCAGAATATTTTTCTTTTAACTCGGATTTATTTTCGAGCGTTCTTTCTATGCTTATATACTGCTGCTGAGCAGCGGGTCGTGAGTGACCGACGGCTAGAGTCTCTGGAAAGCTTTCCTTAAAGGGGAGCTTTACCATGTAGCGACCATCTTCTCTTCTAATGGTGGTCTTTGTGTAGAGTTCTTCGCAGAACTTATCTTCATCTGTGATGGGTGTGGTGGAATGAACTTCTTCCTGCTCCCAAAAATTCTTAAGGAGTTCATTTAGGGAGTCATCGGGGTTTTCCACTATGTGGGTGGAGAAGGTTGAAATTTGCTCAGTTACTGGTCCGCTCAATATCCATCCAAAGATGGTATTCTGAGCAATGAGGCTTCCAGCGGCATTGGTTTCGAGACCTTGAAGGAGGATATTTGGGAGTATATCACTACCTATTACCATATCTATTCGACCTGGAGAGAAACAAGTGGGATCTGCTAACGTTAAGGAGGAGAAATTTTGAAGTTCCTCCGTTTCTATTTTGAAAGAGGGGAGAAAGTGTGTTAATTGTGGTAATATTATGGCTTGGGTAATGATTTGGGTCTTTAAATCCAGAGAACAAATTGTTATAGCGCATGTTTTATTAGAGTTTTGGACTATGCGCCCGTCCATGCCTAGTATTTGGTAGTTTGTTCTTTTTGTTGGTAGGCCCAGCAATTGTTGTATTCGGGAGGAGAGGAATGACTTTTGAGAGCCTTGGTCTACCAACGCACGGACTTTGAACGTTTGTCCGCGATGGAGTATCGGGGCAATTGCTGTGGGCAGCAATGTTCGTTCCTTATTGGAGGAGAAATGAGATAGCACTTTATTCGCTTTATCTTGCTTTGTTGAGGAGGTTTCAGTTCGCAATTCCTGAGATTGCATTGCCTGTTTTGATGTTGAGGGTTTTTCTTGGTCACTTATTATTTGGGGAGTGACTTTGGATTGATTACTTCTCTGCGTTTGGCGAGAAGTGTGGGAGTTTGCTGGCAGAGGTGTCTGATAATGCAGCAGAGAGTGATGCCGCTTTTGACAAAACACACATTTGAAATTGCTTCTACACTCGGACTCCAAGTGGGAAAATGCTAAGCAATTTTTGCAATATCTATTGTCTCTGACGAACTTGTTTCTCTCCGGCACACTAAGATTTTTGAATTTCACGCAATTCATCATCGAGTGATTTGAGTTGCAAAGTTTGCAAGAAACCTACCGGGATTGTTCGCTATGATAGGAGTGGGATTTATGTCTGAAGCTATTGGTCTGATTTTGGGGTGTCGAAGATCGAGAATTGAAGCTCGAGTTTGAATTGCGTGGTTTACTTGGTCTGTAAGTACCTAGGCGTTCCACTACTTCGTATCTGGTAGTGAGAAATTTGTCCATTTCCGACCATAGGGGTAATTCCTTTCTAGATTCAAGCGATTGTTCCCATAGCGCTAGAGTCTCATCGGGAAGCTTTGAGGAGCATAAATATATAAGTATGGGGTCCCAGTTGCTAGTGGGTACATTGTTGGAGTTTAGGGTGGAGTGGTTTGAATTTCCTGAATTCTTTCCCCACTTTCATAGAATACGGGTTGCATGTTAAATAGAGTTTTAAGCTGGTTATCCACCAGAATTCTACGATTCTCGTATCTAGATTTGAGTGCGCCCCAGGCCAATTCGAAATTTTGGTCATTGAGGGCGTATGTTTGAATAACTAGGGCTGCTTTTCCACGGGTTTTTTGTCTCAAGTGGTAGAGCTTCTGTGCTTGAGAAAGTTTGGGGTGATTTATGTACACTGCCGTGAACATATCTCTGAATGACGGCCACGTATCGTATCCTCCGTGAAAAACTTCTGTGTCGCATGCGGGAACTTTGAGGTAG
The DNA here is from genome assembly GCA_949987695.1 of Merzomyia westermanni. Classification (NCBI taxonomy): domain Eukaryota; kingdom Metazoa; phylum Arthropoda; class Insecta; order Diptera; family Tephritidae; genus Merzomyia; species Merzomyia westermanni. The sequence continues at coordinate 75,571,494 of OX465292.1, forward strand.
GGTTCGGAGTTAGCCATGGGTGCTGGCGTTGGTCGTTGACTTGGGGTGATAGGATTCGGCTCCAGATATGCGAGCAGCTCATTTATCCTAGTCCTGGTTTGCATATTTGTCTCCATCGCGTTGTCGTACCTTTCGTTATGCGCTGCTTCATATGCCCGTTCCACTGCTGCTATGTGTCTGTTGAGTTCCCCCAAATAAGTCTGCAAACTGGATTATGTGTGATCGGTCTCACAAATGTTCCACCATTTTTCGCGGAACTTTTCCAGTTTTGCCAATTCGAATAAGCATTTTTTCATTATTAGGGACAGTTCTTCCTCTTCGGCTTAAGATTTTGACCGTGTTCTTGGTCCTTGGGGAGCTGGGAGATTCAATGGTTTGTCTAACTTATCTTCAGCCATCCTTACGTGGGTTTTTTATTCTGCCAGCAGGAATGAAGCGGCAGGAGGCTGAATCAATAACCTTCGAACCTCTATTTTACCTTTGCTTACGTCTGTCGGTGTGGGTAAGGCAGCGAAGGAGCACTCTGTATAATCCGTAAAGCGGTCCCAGTCAGCTTTGATGAAGTTGATGTACGTCAGTTTGTCGGTCTTTATGAAGCCGTTCGGTCGCTCAATTTTAAAGTGTGTGGGGGGGAGAGGGGGACATGGTAGGCGTGAGGGACGGATGCGCTTGCCTAGGTAGAGGTAGGCTGAAGCCTAAGCTGTGTCACAGTCTAGAGTTAAGAACGCCTTAGCCGTTGTTGTTTGGCGTTAAAGATGGATGTACACTGCAACAGAGGTTTCTGGTTGCGAGCCGGGCCCACGTGCAAGTTGCAAGCAGGGGGGGGAGGGCGGCATTGGGAGCAGAGAAAGAGGGTACTGACGCTCAGCGATACTCATATCTGGCCTATTCCGGAAGGGATAGGGGTGTTGAGCGGCCGTACGAGATGGAAACACTGGCGAGCGTGAGCGACATTGGGAAGTGGGTGAGGCGGGAATTGCCGCAGTTCTGCTTGAAGTTGGTAGGGGTGGTGGGGGTGCGCTAGAGCGACGTGCACGGGGGGAAGTCCTCAGGCATGTACAACATGGTGCCTCGAAAGTACTAAAGAAAGTACGGGGTCTGTGGATGGCAGGGTTAAGCCCAGAGCATCCGGATCTGTGAAGCCATCTCTTACACATAGTGCATTGAACAGAATGCGGACGTTTGACATAAATTTTCTTCAAGCAAACGCAGCAGATCCAATCTCCTGGTCCGGGTTGGATTCGATTCTAGCCCCTAACAGGAGAAAACAGAGCAACCCTGCTGCAAGGGTTTGCTCCGAGGATGACAATTTAAGGGTGAGACTTGACAATTATACAGGATTACAGTGAAACGACAGCCCTTGGACGGGTGAAAAAACCCGGGTCATTCCGGTACAAAGAACCGGCTGTTATGGGAATGATTTACATGGAATCTCAGATGTCGTCTCAACGAACAGAAAGCAAACATTAGATCTCAAATGGGAGACCAAAAGACATGTCTCTCTTCGCAATTGGAAGCTCAGGAAGCGAGGCTGTCATTGAAACTAGAAGTGCAAGATGCGAAAAATGCACAGATGCAGGATAAAATAGCTGCCGAAATAGATGCAAACACCATCCTTTGATGGTTATGTTACTTTTAAAGTATTTAAGCTGGGGTATGGAAGACAAAGTACCTGCATTATGCGTGGCAATGAAGGGAACTGCAGCCAAAGTCTTACAGACGATTCCTGATTGCGGACGGAACAATTATGAAGCATTAATGGGTGCAGCTGCGGGACGGTATGGTAACGAAAATCCGAAGCCGATTTACCAAATAGAGCTGCAGAATCGCTTCCAGAAACCTAATGAGACCTTGCAACGGACATCGAGAGGTTGGCCCATCTGGCAAACGCTGACGCACCCGTATGGTACACGGAGAGGGTAAAAATACAAAGTTTCATTATTGGGATACCCAAAATCCCGAACACTCATTCGATGAAACGGTATCACATGCTCTGACGCAGGAAATAGTCTCCTTTTAAGTAAACCCTGCGTACAAGGCACAGCGCGTGGAAATGGAAAGGCCAGACCAGGTAGACACATGTCTGGAAGCATTGAATGGGAAGCAACGGAAAATGAAGGTAATGCTTCAAGTACGGAAAATCTGGTTATATTGTGCTCCATGCAGCACCGGCTTTCGAGACTCTAGCTACGTAGGTGGGCCTAAGTGCAAAGCTGAAGGGGATGAGCAGGAGGAATGCCGAATAATCTCTGTATTACAACTCGGACGGAACGCTAGTAATGTTACTGTCCAAGGATACGACGACGGGAAAGAGCGCTTGCTGATTGTGGATACATTCCATCAGTCGGAGTGACTTGGTCATCGAGAAGGTGACACCGTTGTAGAAAGCTAAGTTGTGCACAGTAAATGGTGAAAGCAAGCAAGTTCTGGGAGAAGTGACATGTAACGTTGTGATTGGAAATGTGCCTACGTATCAAAACTTCTTGCCGACGAAGTCATCATTGACATCGACTTCTTGGCTGAGAGAGACATTCACATAAACCTAAGGAAGAGGATTCTGACTTACAACGGCGAATAAGTACCTGTGTTCTTTTGAACCAACATTGGCTTTAGCACCAAAGAAGTGATCTTAGAGGTGATGTAGAAGAAGCCTCTCCAGACAGAGGTAGCGGAGAGTTGTGTCCTGAAGAAGATTTGGAAATGTGAAAAATACCCAGATTTGTGGCGTGTGTTGAAAGGACTGAATGGAGAATAAAGAGCCAAGAAGAGGAGAGATGTTCAGAGAGAGTGATATCGCAAAGGCATACTGGGCACAGTGGAACAGCCTAAAGTTAAAATCTGGGTGTTTGCATTAGTTATGCGAAGGTGAAGATGGGCAGAATCATCGAGCACTTATTGTTTTCCAAGAATGATTTCAGATGTTATCAAAGCGTCGCCCACATGCAAGGCACATGGGAATAAAAAAAACGTTGCCGAAGGTAAAGCGGCGATTCTATTGAATTGGATGCCGACAATCTATAAGGGAATTAACTACAACTTAGTGGATAGAGTGAAACAGTACACTGAGGTAATGGAAGGGAGTCCTGAAGGAATGGTTTATATGAAAAGAACGAATATGGAGAGCTACACACAAGTTTATGTGGGGTTAGTGACAGTTTAGACACATTGAAGTCGGGCCCGCCGCTGATGAGCCAAGCGCTTACGATCGTTAACGCCTGGGCCAACGACGTCGGGAGACGTGATATTAGAACCAAAAGCCAGCACCAAATATATGGGCCTAAATTAAATTAAATTATATTATTGATGGCTATCAGCTTGAGCAAGTCTCTACCTTCATTGACCTCGGTGTTACAATGAACCTTAAACTTGACACTGAAACTTGCGTGAATCGATCAAAGGGAGTTCTGGCTTTTAAAAGTTGGTCTAAGGAATTTACCGATCCTTACATTACAAAATCGCTCTGGCCGTAACTCAATATCAGATTTATCGTGACAAACTTGAGTCGGTCCAAAAGCAATTTTTTATTTTTACACTGAGGAACTTACCGTGGCATCAAATATAAAATCTTCCATCCTACAAAAGTCGATTGATAAATCTACCCTCCCCTGAGAGTCGGGCACTATAACAAACATAAGTATTGTACACGTGTTATATGCCATTGTTCATCTACCGACCGCAGAACTAACTGCGAAGAATAAACTATAACAAACATAAGTATTGTACACGTGTTATATGCCATTGTTCATCTACCGACCGCAGACCTAACTGCGAAGAATAATAATAAAGCAACCTAAAGTCATTTTATAGTTTCGTAAACTCTAAACGCCGAGAAAAGGGGTTTCCCTTCAACGATGAAATTTAGGGATAACATCTCTAGTGACAATGTTAAGATTGCCAATTTCTTTGCTCAATTTTTCCAGTCTTTTTATTCTTCTGCAATCAATTCAACACCTAACAACTACCCGTATCAACCACATCAAAGTAATTCAATCCATGTTCCGAATTTAAAACCGGAAGATTTTCTATTACATCTTAAGACCTTGAAGGAGTCATGCAAATATGGACCTGATTTAATACCGAAATGCTTTTTTAAGATGTGTGTAAGTGAAGCAAGTTTAGCGTGTGATCAAGAAATGAATCAAGTTTAGCGTGTGATCAAGAAGTGAATCAAGTTTAGCGTGTGATCAAGAAGTGAATGTTTATTAAAAATTCTTTCTCTTTTTATACAAATTATTGACTTACACGTATAAGCTTAAACACTAATACTTACAAACTACTTTCCTCATGTGTAAATATGTATAATATGTGGAAATGTCTAGCGTCAGCAATTTGCGATCAAGTGCTGTCATATGTAACCAAATATGCGGCATGTGCTAGTGAAGTTGAACTCCCGCTGAGTTCATGATTTATCTAGGTCAGTAGTGTTTGTTTATTGTGACGAAATATTCTGAAGTCAACAGCCTGTTCGTCACACTACACCATCCACCTTAAGAATAGTCATATATAATTGGTTGAAATTGGATATGACTATTAATAAGTGCTTTTTGTGTTTTATTGTAATTTCTTGTTGTACATAATTTTTTGATATTGCTCGCGTTGTTTGTTTATTTGGTTACATTCGCTTTGCGCGTACATATATATATTTTTTTTTGAATATTTTTTTTTTCTATGTGTATATTTGTATCATTATGAGTGGAGTGTTTACAAACCTTTTGTGTTTTGTTTTTTTTTTTCCAACATACTGACTTTGTTTATGTGTGTTCGTGTGCATATTTACATATATTACTTTGAGTAATCTGGAGTGCTTTATTTTAGAATTTTTTTTTTTTTTTTTTTTTTTTTTTTTTTATTACTACTGTGTTATACTGGTTTAAGTCTATTTTTATGAATTATTATTTGTTTTTTACTATCGCCTATGTTATGTGGTACTAATGTAAAATTATTATTTATATCTATACTTTTAACTTTATATTTTCCTTTATATCTACTATCTAACTTATGGGAGGCCTCTTCTCTAACTAATACTAAATCTCCTATATTTATCTCCTTACTATAACTACTTTTATCATAATTAAACTTTTGTTTTACTTTAGCCTCTTGGACTAATTTTCTAGCTCTCTGCTGTGCTATCTGGAGTCTATATTTTATTTCTTTGTCATAAGCCTCGTGATTGTACAGTGGGCTGATTTTATTTTCTTCTAAAAATTCGTAATTTGGTGGGGTTTTCTCAAATATGAGCTCAAACGGGCAATATTTATGTATGGTAGATGGCGTCGTATTGTAACAATACGCGAAGTACTTAAGGTATTCATCCCAATCGTCTTTGTCACTGGATATGTACGAGCGTACATATTCATTGAATGTTCGGTGACTGCGTTCTACTGTACCCAGGGTTTGATGGTGGTAGGGTGTTGAGGTTTTATGCTCAATTTTTAGTAGTTTACAAAGTTCTTTGAATAAGCTGTTTTTGTATTCGGTGCCCATGTCTGTCATAATTGATTTCATGCGTCCATAAATCAAAATGAAATTTTCAAACACGGCCTTAGCAACTGTTGTTGCGTGTTTGCTTGGGACTGGAATCGCTACCAAGTATTTTGTTAGATCGCATATAATGGTAACTGCATATTCGTTTCCATTTATCGATTTCGGTAATGGTCCGACTGTATCGATTTGTACAATGTCAAATGCCTTCGGAGGTGTCTCCGTTATTGTCATTGGCTCTTTTATGTGTTTATTTGTTTTATTTTTCTTGCAGTGGATGCAGTTCTTTATATATTTTCTTATGTCATTTTTCATATTCAGCCAGCTATATCTCTGCTTGATCTTGTCTGTCATGCGATTTATTCCTGGGTGGCCACCACTAATAGGATCGTCATGATATTTTTGCAGGATTTCTTCTATTTTCCCGGGATCTGTCACATCTATAACCTCTGGGGTTAGTGCTATTGTTAACTTTTTGAGAATCTTATTACCCATTTCAATAAATTTTCCTACTGCAGTATAATTATTTTTGAACAATTTGTCCCCTAAGGTCAACTGTGTTTGTACAAGTCCTAAATTGCCGGCTTCGTTTTCGAGCCTGGTAAAGAATTGTCCTAAGTCAATCTTATCCTCAACAATTAGGTTGCTTGTATCAATATTGCTACAAATTTTCTTTCCTTTTTTGAAATATAATTTCGGAGGAGAGAAAACGAGCTCGACTAGTCTTTTTACTTCAAATTTATTTAGCGCTTCATATATTTTGGGGTTCTCTTTGTGACTTTCTTTAATTTCAGTTTTATTACTGATATTTTTAGCTGCTGATCTGGTGGTTGTTTTTAATATTCTGCTTGCTTCCACTGACAAGTCTTTCAGATTTGTTATAGTTATGCGGGATAATGCGTCCGCTATATGGTTTTCTTTACCAGCTATGTACTCCACTTCAAAATCGTACTCTTCTAAGTCTAGTCTTACTCGTGTCAGCTTTGAGGAAGGACTTTTCATTGAAAATAAGTATGTTAATGGGCGATGGTCGGTTTTAACTAGGAATTTTCTGCCATATACGTATGGTCTGAAGAAGGTTATGGCCCAATGAATCGCGGCCAATTCTTTTTCTATTGTAGCTTTGTTAGTTTCGCCTTTTGTAAAGGACCTTGAAGCGTAGGCAATTGGTAACTGTTTGCCATCATGTTCTTGGCTCAGGACTGCTCCACAAGCGTATCCACTAGCGTCTGTTGTTATGCAAAATTCTTTTTCAAAATCTGGGTATTGCAAGAGTTTTGGACTAATCAATGCTTCCTTTAAGTAGACAAAAGCTTTTTGACATTCTTCTGTCCATTCGAAGTAAACATTCTTTCTGCAAAGCCTAGTTAATTTTCTAGAATGTTCTGCAAAATTCGGAACAAATCTTCTGTAATAATTGCAGAGGGCTACGAATCTTTTAACTTTGAACTGTTTCAAATTTGCTTGGGTCAGGCAATATTCCTTTGTTTGTACATTTATGGCCTAAATAAGTTACTTCTTGGTTGAAAAATAGACATTTGTCTGGATGCAGTTTTAGATTATATTTTCTACAAGTGGAGAACACGTCTCTTAAATTTTTTAGCATGTGGTTTTCAGAACAGCCTAATACAACCAAGTCATCCATGTAGAGGAAGGCTTGGGATGGTTTGAGCCCTGCGAATGCTAGGGTCATCATTCTTTGGAATGAATTTGGTGCTACTTTTAATCCATAAGGTAGTCTTTTGAATCTGTATGTGCCATTTTCGGCTGTAAATGAAGTTATATCCCTTGAATCTGGGTGTAGTTCAATTTGATGAAAACCTGACATAAGGTCTAGGCATGAAAAATATTTTGCTCTACCAAGTTGGTCTAAAATATCATCAATTCTTGGGAGTGGGAATTTGTCTGCTGCTAGCTTTTTGTTTACCTGTCTGTAGTCGACTACTAGTCTCCATCTTTTTTCTGTGTTTCCTGGAAGTGAGTTTTTAGGGACTAGTAGGATTGGGCTATTATATTCCGATATGGAGGGTTCTATTATATCGTCTTCTATTAGCTTGTTTACTTGTTTGTGATTGTATTTGCTATAAAAATGCCTTCAGATAATTCTTGGTGTGGGATAAAAATGTTTTTGTTATCGGTATTTACTTTAATTTGTCTAATGACTTCAGATCTAGATGGAATTGTGATTGTGTTGACGGACAGACAGTTTCCTAGATTCATTGTTATTGTTTGAGGAAAATCATATGGTCTTAAAATTAGTTTGTCCTCTGTTTTTCCGTAATCTAGAATACAATTGTATTTCTTTATGAAATCTAGGCCTATTATTCCATCGCATGGAATTTGAAAGTTGTCTTCTACAACATGAAATTTATGATAAATTAGAATGTCATCGCCTTTTAGATCTGCTTTGATTGTGCCTAAAGTGCTAGTTATTCCCTGACCAATGCCTTTCAAATCTGTGATTTGTTCAGTATTAATTTTTCCTTTATTATCTATTTGCTGTTTTTTTATTATGGAGATATCGGCTCCAGTATCAATTAAAAAATTTGAGTATGAATTGTTTAACGATGTCCTTGTAGATATATAGTTGTTTAAGTTTAGATTAAGTACGCATATTTTTCGTTTTGTTAATTTTGAAGTGGAGTTTCCTGGTTTTCCGTTTCGGTACAACTGCGCACATTACGTGTCTGGCTGTAGGGTCTGTTGCCATTCTGTGCTTGTGCTCCTCTCTGAGAATTGTTGTATTGTGTAAAGTTATTGTTGTATCTTCGTTGCGTTCTGAATCTCCTGCCTTGGTAGTTCCCATAGTTGTTACCTCTGTAACCTTCACGGAAATTACTTCGGTATTGACCTTGTTGTCGTACATTTAAAATTGTGTTAGAGCTGCCTGTAATTTCGGTACAGCTGTTTGTGAATTTGGAGATTGCGTCGTTCATTGTTGCGAACGTTCCCGCTTGCATTATCATCTTAACTTGGGTGTTGGAGCAGTTTTTGCACATGGCTTTGACTGCTGCCTGTGTTGCATATCTTGTGGCTAAGTCTGGTTTTAATCCATCTGAGATATACGCTCCTTCCAGTGACCTTGTTATTTTTTCTACTTCCGCAGTGTACTGGTTAGCAGTTTTGCTACGCTGCTGGATGTTCAGGAGCTTAGCTGTTAAAACTTCTACTGATTCACCCTTAATCGCGGTTTTGAGTTTTGTTTTGATGTGTTCTATTGTGCTTTCGTTGCTTATGAAATTTCTTGCTGTGCCTTTTAGCTTGGTCTTAATCATGGTAATGGCCAATGCCTCGTGTGTATCCTTGATTTGTTCAAGTATATCGAGTGCATCTAGGAAACTGTTTAGGTTTTCTGGTTTACCATCAAACTCTGGTAATACTGACGAAGCAGTTTTAATGAACTCAACTACCGTTTGCACCATTGTGACGCTTATACCTGGTATATCTATTGGTTGAAGGTTTGGTATATTTTCTTCTATCAATGGGCTCTGAGCGCGTTCTGCCAAAAGCGCATTGAAATCTATTTGTAGGTCTTCCTCTACTGTGGTTGGTACATTGACTTCTATATTGTATCTTGCTAAAGAAGATACTAGTTTGTCCCTTACGGCAGAGAAAAATTGGTAAGACTCTACTTGGTGTTCCTTGGTAAGTATGTTATTTACCGCTTTGATCACCTGTCCTATGCTATTTAGAGCTTCTAAAATTATCTTAAAATGCTTTACGATAGTTTCTGTTTTTATATTAATATTTTTATTTATGCATTTGTAAGATTTATCAGCTTTTAGTTTTTCTTCATATAGGGTATCATATATTTCCTGCCATTTATTCATATCTTAGTTTACAATTTTTTTTTTTTTCGTTTAAATGCGTTGTTGTACATTGTTCAATCGTCTTAACATATTTTTTATATAATTTTTGAATAAAATTGCAATTGCGACAATTAAACATGTAGCCAAACAAGCAAAAATTGTTAACCATTTATCGGTGATCTCTTCTTTCTGTTCACTAATAGGATGTGGCTCGTATTGGGCTAATCGATTTTCAGATTTTTGATCTGCTGAACTTTCTTTACCTACCTCGTACCCTGCTATTCCTATCAGTATACCGTTAAGTGCAACTTTCCACCATGCCATTTTAAAATTTTTCTTTTTAACGTGTATTTAATAAAAATTTAAAATTTACCACTCCAATTTACTCAGTTTGTTTGTTTTTATTTACAAGTTATTTCTTAACATTTTAATTTTATCTTTTAGTTTCTGCCTATGGTTAATGTCTACGGTTAAATTAAGTAGCCTAAAAGCTTCAGCGATTTCTTTTCGCTTCCTAACCTGTCTACCACCTCGTTTCCTTTTATGGATTATTACGGGTGTAGGAATTTTGGGAGTTTCCTCCTTTTTGACAAGCTTATTCCTGCGCCGATACTCCTCTATGGTGATCGGTGTAGGCCCTTGCTTTTCGGTGTCACGATCTTTTAAAATTTTTTCAGAAATGGCAATTAGCTCTTTGATAGTATCGCGACACTTGTTAAAAATTCTATCAAATTCTTCTTTGGTTTTTATTTCTTGCATACTAACTTGATTTTTAATTTTTTGTTTGTAATGTTAAACTTTAAGCAACATGTGCTTATAAAAAAATTCCTAAGCAAATTAAATTGCTCTTAGCTTAGCGGCCGTAGAGGCGTGCCTACCAAATTTCTAATGTATGTTTATGTCTGCCAATGTCCAGCTGCCAGTCTCTTTTTTCAGGATGTATGGTTTGTCCATGGTTATTCCACCCTTTTTATGCTTCTTCTGGATGTCTTCTGTTTGGTGTTGGAGGGTTCATTCAAAAATATTTGCCGAAAAATACTTATGCTGCCAGTCTTCCGGATGCCTTCTGTTTGCTGTTGTAGGTTTCATCCAAAAACATTTGCCGAAAAGAAGTCCAAATATGGCCGCAACACTTGTCAACGCCAATAAAATTTGCTTCTCGCCTACTGTCCTGGCGGGATTATGACTGGCTGATATAAAGCCTGGCAGGATCGCCATGTAAGTGAAGCAAGTTTAGCGTGTGATCAAGAAATGAATCAAGTTTAGCGTGTGATCAAGAAGTGAATCAAGTTTAGCGTGTGATCAAGAAGTGAATGTTTATTAAAAATTCTTTCTCTTTTTATACAAATTATTGACTTACACGTATAAGCTTAAACACTAATACTTACAAACTACTTTCCTAATGTGTAAATATGTATAATATGTGGAAATGTCTAGCGTCAGCAATTTGCGATCAAGTGCTGTCATATGTAACCAAATATGCGGCATGTGCTAGTGAAGTTGAACTCCCGCTGAGTTCATGATTTATCTAGGTCAGTAGTGTTTGTTTATTGTGACGAAATATTCTGAAGTCAACAGCCTGTTCGTCACACTACATGTGTGATGAACACATATACTAACCTCTGACCGATTTGTTTACTCTTTCTATACAATTTGGCGTTTTCCCGACATCATGGAAAGAGTCTTTTCTCATACCTCTATATAAGTCGTCTATAGAAAACTATCGTGGAATAGCAAAACTCTCCGCTGTTCCCAAATTATTTGAATATCGTTACTAATCACCTGACATTTTCTATCTCAATACTGATTGCAGATTCTCAGCATGGATTTTGTAAGGGTAAATCGACCGCAACTAATTTACTTGAATTCACAACCCACGTGTCGAATGGATTTAGAGACAATCTTCACACCGACGTTATTTACGCAGATTTTAGTAAGGCATTTGACAAAGCTTGCCTCTCTTTACTCATTCACAAATTGGATCTGGTTGGCTTTCAACCTGGTCTCAGACCTCAAAGAGTTATTTTTAAAAATACCGTTCTAACACCATTGATGTACCCTCTGGTGTTCCTTGGGTAGTCATCTGGGCTCGGTTCTGTTTCTTATTTTCGTAAACGATATCTGTACTACAATGAAACATTCGAAAATCTTAATGACGACGTAAAACTATTTAAGTCATATGCTTCGATGGAAGAACGTTATTTCCTTCAAATGGATTTAGACTACTTAGTTACTTGGTATAAAGTAAGTTATATGGCGCTAAATGTAAATTCGTATGTTTTTCCCCTCAGTATTTACAACCAGCTTCTTATATAATTAACAACCACAGTCTTGAACATGTAAATGTGTTTGTCGACTTGGGTGTGACGATGAAATTCAAACTTAGTTTCAGTCCTCATATTGAGGCTACCGTCAACAAGGCTAGAGGTGTATTCGCTTTTGTGAAAAGGTGGTCAAAAGAATTTAGCGACTTTTATGTTACTAAGACACTTTTCGCTCCATTAGTTAGAATCCGCGCGGCCGCCGTGGTGTGAAGGTAGTGTTGCCGGCCTACCACACCGAAGGTCCATGGTTCGAGCCCTGGTACAGGTAACATCAAAAGTGATTTGAAAAAAGTTTTTCAAAACGGGGTCGCCCCTCGGCAGTGGTTTGGCAAACTCTCCGAGTGTATTTCTGCCATGACAGGCTTCTCAGCAAAAATTCGTCTCCTTTGTAGATGCCGTTCGGAGTCGGCAAAAAACTGTAGGTCCCACCAATTTGTAGGGAAAATTCAAATCGGCACACCCCAAATTGGAAGAGAAGCTTGGCGCAAAAATCTTAGGAGGTTTATGATGATATACCTGTTGTATATCGCGCCATAGAGAGAGATAGTTAGAATCCGCGTTATAAAGTTAATATAGATAAGCAAGAATCAATTCAAAAACAATTCCTACTTTTTGCCTTGAGAAATCTTCAATGGGATTCATTGTATAGTCTTCGACCTTATACTAGTCGGTTAAAACTTATCGATCTCCCAACCCTTGCAAGTCGTAGGGAAGTGCTATACGTAATATTTATGGTCAAACTATTAAACGAATATATTTCAAGTCAATTTCTTTTAAACGATGTTAACTTTACTGGACCAATTTTCAATTACACAAACCTTATCAGTGTTTGTGCGAAAACTATAACTCTCATTCAGGTAAATTGGATATTTCGGTCTCGCTTTTTATAATCAAACAAACTGTTCTCTCCTCTCTTAACAAATGATTTATATGTATTTATGTAACTTAATCTCTTATGCATGCACCTTACTCAGCTGATGAAGATTTTTCTGTAGCTGAGGATTTGAGATCTCAACGCCTAATAAACCTCCGCTTTTCAAACACCCGGCCAATTTGATCCGCACGTTATGCGGATTTGCCCCTCGGGGGGATGGTGAGTAATTCGTTCCACTTCTTATATTATATTTTCTGGTAACACTACGGACGCAATGTGTCTATGTGAGGCCACTGCGTTGGCCAGCCAGCACAACCTAACCTAACCTAAGGACAGTTGTTGGAATCCCTGACAAGGTAATGCATTGTGGGAATCTATGCAGGAGAGGATTGACGTCGGAGTTTCTGTCCCTGAAGGAAACGTGGTTTAATGAAGCAGTGTGAACCATTGAGTGTCTAGTATCGTCAAGTTCGGGCAACTTTGGTGGAGGGTGGTGGGGCGAATGTTCTTAAGTACGTGTCATCCCTAACTCAATTACAATCCCACTACTAACTATATCAGCAGTGAAAGTGATGGCTACACCAATACATGTAAGCAGGCGGAAGGGAGATGGCACCTGCGTTTACGCATATCAGGCAAAATGATACATAAACACCGACTCTTCGCGACCAAGATGGACGAACAGCCTAGTGACTTCTAGGTGAATGAGATCGCAACCTGAGTGACTATATAGGGCAGAAATCTGTCAAGGCATGATCATTTTATTTTAAAGTGTAGAACAGTGAGCCTGCTGTGGAGTTACCTAACTCGTGAATTTGTATTTGGTAAACAAATAGTGATCGAAGACAGCGTAGAGTAGAGTAGAGCGCTTTTCAACTCCTTTTTTGGGCGAACCGTTTGACCGATTGAAATAAACTATGCACCGATCGAAAGTAAATAGAAGTGTTCAGTGCGTATTGGCCGGGGTATCCGGTATATAGGATAAAATGGGAAAACTTGAAGATCTTCAAAAGCAATAAAGCCAGAATAATAATATTTGAAATAGAAGTCTTCAGTGCGTATTGGCCGGGGTATCCGGTATATAGAATAAAATGGGAAAACTTGAAGATCTTCAAAAGCAATAAAGCCAGAGTAATAATATTTGACAGGAAGATGATCAATATGGGTTTGGCTGAGAAATATTGGTGATATTGGAAAAGGGGTGTGCACCATACAAACTCAGACTTTCATATCGTATATATCCGTAACCACATAAGCTACATCAATGAAATATACTACCAATGGTTATATAGCTTATATGAAATTTTAACAAAAGCTCAAACCATCATATCATATATCCGTAAACAGTTAATCTTCATCAACAGAACTCCATAGAGCAAGCATATTTTTAAAATATCAACTGTTTTACGAGATGCGAAGCAGAGAATGTATCTCCTCATTTGAAAGTTTGAGCCTTGGTCACTCATACGTATAAGTGGGTATATCTCTAAATACGCCACACGGAAAATTTTTCTATTTCTTATATAATATAAGAGATATTGCTATAGGGGGTGAAATTCCTCCCTTAACCACTGCGACCTTATCATAAAAATAGGACCGACTTAAGGTAAAGTTTGGATTATGGAAAGGAGGACGTAAAATTGTCTGTACTAATTTAAATTTTCATTCCGCGTATCTAGGTAATTATTTTATTGGTCGACTTTTCAACCACATGCGATACTAGTATATCATAAATTGTCAGCCTGTGATAGCGAAGTGTTTCATGGGGGTTATCACTTTCGAAATAAAAATAAGATCAAGTAGCGTTAATATTTAAACAGTACTCACTTAACAATGACATCTTTACTACCCTATTCTGGGGCAGCTTGTAATCGTGACTACTGAAAATTGTTAGAGCCCAATTCCACTTGTTCCTATAATTTGCAATAGTAATTGCAGCTGTCACCACCTCGTTTGTAGATGACGAGCAAGTTGAGAATATCGCCATTTGTCTGGCTTGGGGAGCGGTAAAAGCTAGATATGAAAATAAGAGAGTATTGGTCGATAAACAAATAACGACTCTAATGGCTTGCAAAAAATCCAAAAGAAACTAATGAGGAATTTCTAAAATTACAATCAACAGTCAAACTGTTTGTCCGTTCTAGCAACGCAGAGAATCATTAATTATATGAGATCAGTTGCTCTCATCGCGAAAAAGTTCCCAGCGTGTTAACAAATGAAAGCTTTCCTAGAAAGAATAAAAACATATACGAGGTCTATAATAGAAGCTTCTTTAGCTCAAGGCCAGCAGCGGAATTCTGCAAACTGTTAAAGCTTAATTTCGGTCGACAAAAATCTCTAAATGCATTTCTAGCAATTGTTGCAATTCCAGGGAATGACAATCTCCTAAAATCTCCCTTTTTTGTTTAATTGTTTTGGCACATTTTAGCGATGAACCGGATAATGTAAGTCAGCTGTTTTGGCCAGTAATTCACCTAAATTTGCGATTCTAGAATTTTAACCATCTCGTATAATCTTTACTTTTCTCCTAAAGGTAGCTAATTTTGGTAACGAAAAAAACTGTTCATAAAATATAGGTAATTTTACATATTTGAAAAAAAGTATTTGTCCTTAATGTTGGAAATTTCTGAGCTAAAGATCCGGTTGGGCTTGAATCATTTCCATCCATAGGTTAATTGAAGCCTTGAGTAATACTTTTGATGACTCTGGTAATATTTTTTGGGTATCTTCCAATTGAAACTGCTTTTCTTAAGTTAAAACACTTTTTTATTTTTTTAGGCACTTTATATCCATTTAAACACTTATAGCACTAATTACTTCTTATCTGACTTAAAAACTTGCCACGCTTAAGTACTTTTTCAGTGACGGCCCTTTCAGGTACATCGAGCACACGATTTGATTCGGCAAAACGCGGACCGTCGGCATGAAGAAAAATACTTACACTCCAACCATATATGTAATACTTCTATATTGCTAAAAAATCCTCAGTACCTCGCCAACATCAGAATGCAAATATATAGGAAACGAACGTACCAAAATGACAATATTCGTTTGGAAAAATCTATAAGCGTATTTTACTTTTATTGAAAAAACATTTTTGGATAAAATACAAAGTTGTAATCGTGTAGTAGATCTTGTTATATAAACTTAAAGTAATGCAAGCCTAGCATCAGATTATAGTTGACAAAGTATTTTTAAGCAAGTTGACAAATATTTCCGACCATGGGCTGATATTTGAGAATAGTTATTGTATGTAACCTTGTAAAGCGTTATTCACTGTTTCAGCTACTCCGATATTAGTTCTTATTGCCACTGATTTTTGTGGTAGTTTGTGTTATACAAATTTCTATTATCATTTTTCAAAAATTATTTTTTTTTCAATATTGGCCGTGGTATGCGGAGTGTCTAAAGAGTCTAGGTACAATTGCAGGACTACGGGTTTTCGAAGCGGGGTCGCCACTCTTCTAGTGTTTTTTTTTACCATGGAGAGATTCTATCGAAATTCCATCTGGCTTAGCACAACCGTTCGGGGTGAAACATGTGGAACCTACATTTTATTTTTAGAAAAGAGTTAAAAACATCAAATACAAATAAACTCAATTGGAGAAAAGAACTGCACATCTTTAATTTGCTCCGAGGTATATTGCGCCAAATTACTACTATTTTCTTCAATATCGTCAAAGCGCCGTAAACCGGGTGGTTCTCAGTGCTAAATTTCGATAAAAAAAAAATAGGGGTTTTTCATAAAATTCTTGAATCTATTTATATAAGCTTGAACCGCTCCTGTAACGATTTGACTTTTCAGTATATTTTATAGCTAACAAAAATAAACGTATACAATACAATCTCAAAAATTGAGTTTCGGTGTCTCCCTTTGATTTCGATTTCAAAACACACTGCGGGCATAGCATATACATATATGACTCCAACGAAAATGTCTCATGCACATACAAATTGTATGAGAGCAATCTAAACTAACCGCACAGCGTAAAAACCTAACTCAATTTCCAATTTTTGTTTTGCGTGACATATCGGTTTGACATTTATGCTCAGCTGGCACGTCGGTTGTGCACGCAAATATATTTTGGCTAGAGCCGAAAAAGTCGTTTATTTTCGTGCGGTAAAAAACGCTGTGCGGTTATATTAGGTTGGGCTGTTAAGCTCAGTGTAGTATAATCACAGATGCAGTTACTCGCTCAATGCTAGCTGCCAGTTATCGCTGCACATACGCACATATATGGCTTATTTACATGTATGTTTGTATGCCAACACAATGCAATGCCCGCATATCTACAGGGTGGCGCAAAAGTAATCCTCCTATCAGAAAATGCCATAAATTCTGCGATTGGCCCCTAAAGTCAGTTCTGTTTTGACATTTGTGTAGTAAACACATACGAAATACACGTTGATAAACAATGTTACGCTACACTGCTTCAGAACGCGGAATATTGCTGACTATTTATTTGACCAATAATCGGTCGGGGCCAAACGGTTACTGCGCAAAAGTAATCCTCCTATCAGAAAATGCTATAAATTTTGCGATTGGCCCCTAAAGTCAGTTCTGTTTTGACATTTGTGTAGTAAACACATGCGAAATACACGTTGATAAACAATGTTACGTTACACTGCTCCAGAACGCGGAATATTGCTGACTATTTATTTGACCAATAATCGGTCGGGGCCAAACGGTTACTGTGAATGGTGAGCGCTACAGAGCAATGATTAACGAGTTCTTTTTGCCGCAACTTGATGAATTGGGATTGGAAAACATGTGGTTCCAACAAGACGGTGCAACAGCACACACTGCACGTGCCACAACCGATATGCTGAACATCGGAAGCTTACTTTTGCGCCACCTTGTATATATATAAAATTCAAATTATGTATGTATTTATAGAACGACTTGTGTCCTAAACGCATAAACCGATCGTAACCAAATTTGAAATACGCAATGGATATCTTCCAGGGATGGTCATGGACTAAAAAATATTTTGATATATATAGGGGGCGTGGCACCTCCCATACAAATGGAATTTTGCAAAGTCCGTATCTCTGGAAGTATTTGCGTTAGACCACTGAAATTTGGTAAGGGGTTATATGAGATAAATCCCTATCACCTGCAAACGGGATAGCGAATAAGGGGGCGTGGAACCTTCCATACAACTGGAATTTTTCAAGTCGGTCATAGATACATACATACATAATTTGAATTTTATATATATATATAGAAATGTGGGGTGAAACCCACGGGTATAAGCTAGTTTGTAATATTTATGTTTGTTTGTTTATTGTAATACAATGCTTGTACATACCCTGCAAAAAAAGCGATTAGTGTAGCATCCTACCTAGCTATCCTTGTTTACCTTGTTTATTTGTTTATTAAGCCAATTAGACAACCAAATCTTACAGGCTAAGTAGAAATTATAAAATTAGAGTAGGTACATTAAAAATAAGTCTGAATGACTTAGTTATAAAAAGAATTTATAGTAGTTAAGAAGCGACTTTTTGAACATGAAAAATCTATTTCCAAATAATTAGA
Organism: Merzomyia westermanni; assembly: GCA_949987695.1. NCBI lineage: Eukaryota > Metazoa > Arthropoda > Insecta > Diptera > Tephritidae > Merzomyia > Merzomyia westermanni. Next base: position 75,589,521 of record OX465292.1, read on the forward strand.
AATTTTATTAAACTCAATCAATGATCTAGTTATTGGACCGTTTATAGCATAAAGTGCTTTGAAAAGACGAATATTGAAAAATTCAGAGTTCCTAAGGGCTCTAGCAGGAATATTTATGAAGATCCTCTCAAGGAGCACAGGGCAGTCAGTAGTGCCACGAAAAACGTCAAAAATAAACGTAAGCGATAAAATTACCCTCCTATTCTGCAGTGACTTGAGGTTGATCAATAGGCATCTCGCTTCATAAGACGGGATGGGTTCAGAAAACCGTAAGGTGCGCAAAGCAAAATGTAAAAATACTTTCTGGATCCGCTCGATTCTTGCGATATGGCAGTGATAATAAGGCGACCAAATGAGGCAAGCGTATTCGAGTTTGGAACGTACAAATGCAGAATATAAGAGTTTTAGCGAGTAGGGATCAGTAAACTCCGAGCTATGACGCCTAACAAATGCAAGCATGGCGTATGACTTCGAGATACACAGATTAATATGACTTGCGAAAGTAAATTTGGAGTCAAAAACTACACCCAGGTCCTTCAATTCACTTACACGCAATAGGGGCGAATTACATAAAAAATATGACGTATTAATGATATTAAGGCGTTTAGAATAAGTAACTTGAAAACACTTATTTAAGTTGAGTGTTAGCAGATTATTGTTGCACCAAGTACTTAGTTTATCCAATTCTAACTGCATCACTTCAGAGTCATGCTGACATTTAATAAATGAATAAATTTTTAGATCATCCGCATAAAGTAAGAATCTTACTGCAGTGAAGCAAGAGCGAATGTCATTAATGAACAATAAGAAAAAGAGTGGTCCTAAGATACTACCCTGAGGAACGCCTGAGAAGGCCACAAAAGCAGAAGACCTGACAGAGTCAACAACAACCCTACACCTGCGATTTTGTAGATAGGACTCAATCCAGCTCATAAACACTGAGTGGAAACCAATACAGGCAAGCTTTTTGCACAGGACAGCATGAGAAACCCGATCAAACGCTTTAGAAAAATCCGTATAAACTGTGTCTACCTGGTATCCTGACTGAAAGGCCGCGATGCAGTCATCGGAAAAGATAGCCAAGTTAGTCACCGTTGAGCGTCCAGGAAAAAACCCATGCTGCTCTGGACACACGATATTCTTAACGAAAAATAACAATTTTTCCTGGATAATGCATTCAAATAGTTTCGAGGTGGCAGAAAGTTTCGAAATAGGTCTATAGTTACTTATATCATTTTTGTTGCCACTCTTGAAAATAGGTGTTATAGAGGCCAATTTCCACGCGTCAATAAAAGTGCCCGAAGAAAGGGAACTATTGAAGATTACTAAAAGGGGATAAATAAGAGCTTCGCAGTGTTTAAATAAAATTGCAGACAACCCATCAACATCGGTATTAGATGACTGTTTAAGTCGAGATATGCCACTAACAACATCATCCAAGGACAGTACAAGACCTCCAAGGTCGATTGCTGGTTGTATGTTGAGACGAATGTCTTCACTGCGAACAGAGTCGGCAGTGAAGTTGGCCATGAAATATTTAGCGAACAGATTTGCCGCATCAGCAGGACTATCAACAGCTTTGTCGCCAAGGAATAGAGAGGAAGGAATATTCGAGATTGCTTTTTTAGAATTTACGAAACTCCAAAACGATCTTGGATTTGTTTTTAGGTTCTCTTCGATACTTAAAATGTAGTTTCTGTGTAGGAATTTATCCAAACACAGGAGCTTCCTTTCATACTCCTTGTATTTAACGAAAAACACCATATTATTAGTGTTTTTGTATTTACGAAAAAACTTATTCCTCAAATTCCGAATTTTCATCAATGCTGCATTATGCCAAGGGACTCTGTACTTCTTTTTAGAAACCAAAGGAATATACCTTTTACAAATGTCTACAACGGTAGATCTAAATACCTCGAAAGAGCTGGTAGTATCTAGATTGTGAAACAAGTTATCCCAGTTAATTTCTAGAAATAGATTGTTCAAGTCCAAGAAGTTACATCGTTTAAAATTGAAAGACAAATTAGATGTATCCATTCTAGCCTTGGCGTACTTATAAAATTCAAGAGTAATAATTAACGGAACATGATGCATGTCCGACTTTGAAACAGGTGAGTCGCATTCACACAGGGTGAAGTTAAGATTCTCGCTAAGAAAAACTAGATCTAAAGTGCGACCAAGGCGATTTGGGAAACAGTTAATTTGCCTTAAACCGATGCTTAGAAGGCTATCTATTACATATATTTCATTAAGGCTAGTAACGTCGCATGCAATTAAAGAAGAACTGGAAGTAGTCTTAGACCAGTTTAGGTTTGAGAGATTGAAGTCGCCCAGCACGCAGAGATGATCACCACCAATTTTGTTCGTTGCCAATGTAACAATGTTGTCGACGTGCGACGTGTATAGGCCATGGCTACTGTTGGGCGGGATATAAGATGCACAAAGAAAAATTGAGTCAGATGAACCACGGATATGAACACAGAGTTGGTCAAGCAGCGCACTAGTATTGGAAAGTGCAACCTCAGACGCGTTATGTTTGCAATGCACTGCGATGAGAACTCCACCACCTCTAGCACATCCAGTGAGGTTAGCATCCCTATCCTTGCGAAAGACGCTATACAACATCGGATCGAAGAACTCTACGCTAAAGAAGTTGTCATTTAGCCATGTCTCGACGAGAACAAAGACATCATACTCTTGATGTGAAGTGAAAAGCCGCAAAAGCTGGGATTTCGTTCTAATTCCAGCCATGTTTTGCATATAAATTTTAAGGCCGCTCATTATACCAACTGACCCAACCGATTGTCGGTGGACATCGGTTGGACCTCGAAGTTTTTTGAACGGAAATTAAATGGACGCACAACTATATTCTTCGGCCATAATTCGGGCACCAATAACTTTGAAAGAGAACTGGCCTCAACACCCAGCTTAAAGTTGACAAAACTGAGGGATTTAGTGTCCGTGCCATTCCTTATCAAAGGAATACAAATTATAGAGTTAACATCAATACCAGTGTTTTGCGATATATGCGACTTCAATTTATCGGCTGTAACTGATGCAGAGAATGACGAGAGATGCAGCCACTTCCTCCTCGAAAAAGCGCTTAGATTACCATTAATACCCGACCCAACAACTAATGGTTGCGTTAGTACCCGCGAATTATTTTGGTCAGCACTAATGGGGTTAATGTTAACATTCGCCACATCATTAGCACACACCGGTAATGAACTTATATTTGCTTCTGTGTTAACATCGTTCGAAGCGCAGTCAATGTCAGTTTGTTTGTTATTATTTCTTTTTCCCCTTCTGCGTGCTCTTTTACTATTCACTGTTTTCCACTCATTTTGGTTATCATCAGCTGCAGGAAATTTGTCAACAACAACCACCATAGGCAAAGTTTGGTGCGCTGCAGCAGTGGGAATTGGCGTCGCTGTTGAGGTTTTGGCAGCAGAAACCGAAGTAGGCAAAGTAAGTTGCGAAGCAGCAGCGCGGGTTGGCGTTGCAGTAGACATGTTAGTATCCGCATCAGCATTAGGCAGAACTAACAAAGTTGGATGCACCGGCTCAGCAGATATGATATTAGCAGTAGCAGCGCCGTCGACAGAGCCAATAGCGCAAGAACAAGCGATGTTTTTATTTTCACTGCACAAGTTATCAATTTTTGCGAGTAAGTGAGACAATACAGAGTTGTGCTTACAATGCAAATCGCGAACCTCAGATTGAAGAGAGTCAATTTTTTGTCGTAGGCTCTCATTATCTTCGTGCACAACAGACATAGCAGAAAGAAGTTGAGAGTAGATTATTTTCAACTCAGCAAGATTAATGTTATTAGGCAATTGCACTTGTTTGGCTTGTTGGTTTTGTACCGACGAGTTAGGCAAAGTCAACGACTCATCTTGCTCTTCGGGAGCACACAAACCACAAATGTATATATTATTTAAGTACTTTGGGTCGGCAGGCAAACTACCAACAACACAGCTATAATGATAAATTTCACTACATTTATCACATTGCACTGACGCCTGGGCGCGATCAACCCTATGGCCACAAAGACAAGGCATGTTTAACCAAATATTAAAAGATGACAAAAACACAGGTAACAAATGAAACGTCTTTAACACATTTATAAGACAATTAAAATTGGAAAGCGTTTGCAATTAAAGCGCTCAAAAAACACGTCCGCTCGCGACGACAGTATATACAGTACTATCCGGGATGAGTCGCAAAAGACCAAAGCCAGTTTTGATCTCTTTGAACGGGTTGAAGTGATTTCTTTTGTTTGAGCATGTCCCATGACGAGACTTATTGGTCCCTTTCATGCCCAAACGAGTAGCGGAGAGATTCGCTTTGTACCCCTACGGGTACAGTCGGACAAGTTTACTTTCGAAACCTAAAAGTAGGCTACATAATTCAAAATCGACTTATCCCAACTATGCCTATAATGGGATAATTGGGATCAATTTTAGCCCACTGTAGAGGAAAGGTATTGATCCCGGTTCACTCGCTTTGTACGTCCCTGATCCGACAGATTTTTTATTTAAAAATAAAATGGTTGTAAGTTTTAACGAGCTCAAGACCAGTGGATAATAATTCTTGGTTAATTATTATTATATTTGATTAGAGGAAAAATTGAAGGCAACAAACATATACAGGCTTTAGTTATAGCACTATTTCGAAAACAGCCACGATTTCTCGTCAGACTAATTCGTATAGTTTTGCTATTTTCAGAGGATCTTGTGGAGAATCGAACCCACTCACTCTGATTGCAAAGCGCAGCTGCTTAACCCATAGGGTATGCTGCGTGTAGTTTTGCAGGCTGCTTAATTCAAGTTTTCCTCTAATTGTTGTTTGTTATCTTGTCAACGGTATACACAATATTTTAGACATTCTGTCTATATATAAATCATGTATGCTGGACTTTGTTTTTGTACATTCTTCTTTCTATTTTTAGAAGATAGTTATTGTACATACCCGCGTGCTCCGGTATAAATTTTTATTTTTGTTGTTGGTTTTATGGTCTGTTAATTTTTACATATTTTTGTAAGTTTTAACGAGCTCAAGACCAGTTGATAATAATTCTTGGTTAATTATTATTATTTTTGATTAGAGGAAAAATTGAAAGCAACAAACATATACAGGCTATAGTTATAGTACTATTTCGAAAACAGCCACGATTTCTCGTCAGACTAATTCGTATAGCTTTGCTATTTTCAGAGGATCTTGTGGAGAATCGAACCCACTCACTCTGATTGCAAAGCGCAGCTGCTTAACCCATAGGGTATGCTGCGTGTAGTTTTGCAGGCTGCTTAATTCAAGTTTTCCTCTAATTGTTGTTTGTTATCTTGTCAACGGTATACACAATATTTTAGACATTTTGTCTATATGTAAATCATGTATGCTGGACTTTGTTTTTGTACATTCTTCTTTCTATTTTTAGAAGATAGTTATTGTACATAACCGCGTGCTCCGGTATAAATTTAATTTAGTTGTTGGTTTTATGGTCTGTTAATTTTTACATATTTTTGTAAGTTCAACGAGCTCAAGACCAGTTGATAATAATTCTGGCTAATTATTATTATTTTTGATTAGAGGAAAAATTTAAAGCAACATATGTAAAAATGAACAGACCATAAAACCAACAATAAAAATAAAATTATAATTCTATTTGTTTCATATAGCCACATAGTAGTTAATATAACACTGGTATACAGCCAAAAACAACCAGAGATGCGAATATGAAAGTCGTATGTAAAACTACCCCCTGATTCCGAAAATCGAGGTTATTTTTGATTCTATTGTACCGTTTTGCAGATATTTACTATTTACCGTTATTTCAAAAAAAAAAACAAAAAAAAACAGATGGCTCCACTTAATCATGTATATGTCTTGAACAATTCCAAAACCGTTTGAAAAATTTAAAACCTAATAAAATTTGCTAGAAACAATGCATGTAAGACTTTTCGCTAGGACCTGTAGGTTCGAAGATAATGAACATTCAATACGGAAAAAATGTGTACTTTGCGAAGAAGGATATCGAAAACTTTTTATTTTTTTCCATATATTTTCTCTGTCCAATAAAATCGATGGACTAATACAAAAGTTATAAGCATTTAAATAAATATAGCCATATAAGACTGAAGAAAAATAACCTCGATTTTCGGAATCAGGGGGTGATTTTACATACGAATTTCATATTCGCGTCTCTGGTGGAGCAAAAAAGTTCGAATTTGTAGACAAGTGTAGCTAATTACGTAAACATTTTAAATATGTATCTGTTTTATGTGAATACTAAGAAATAGTTTATGAAATGTACGTTGCAATTAGTTACTTTTGCCCATACATTATATGCATTTTTTCATACAAACATTAAAAGTAAATAGTTTTTACTAATTTATTTATGCGACTTTGTTGCTTGTGATTTTTTGTTTGATACTGGTAATACGTTAGTTAGCGCGAATATTTATTGATAGCCCATAAATATTATTACTTATGACATTTTTATTTTCCACAATATAGCTTATACATCATATGTATTAGTTTTATTCAGAAGTTATATTTTACTTGTGTGAAGTTTTAGTGTTATTATGAATTTTTTAATTTATACAATTAATGTTCATTTTGTGAAGTATCGCCTATACATTATACGTATTTGTTTTAGGCAAAATTAGAAAGATTATTTAAAAACAATTTTAACATTTTGTTGTTCTTGTGTTGCTACATGAAAAAATTGTTTTGCATTTCATTTTAGTAATACTTTCAATTTCGTAATACTTTTAGTTTCAATGTAATTTGTTGATTTGTTTCAACTTAAGTTAATATCTAATAAAAATATATAAGTAGCCAGCGAATGTTGGCTTTGTGAATTTGTTTACCGTATATCATTACGGTCCAACCCAAATCTTTTTGGACGGTGTTTTGAATGTAAACTTTATTTAGTTTAGTACCCAGTAGTTTATTACGTCGGAAAGAAACGATGACACCTTCTTTGAAAACTTGTTTATCATTGCTTCAGCGTTTTACAACTTTTTCCTAGGCGGAAATATGTTTTGACTTCATTTGGTTTAAATGAAGTTCTGAAAATGTATTAATTATATCTATTGGTTTGGCTTAAAAGGTGGCATGTATTGTGTTGTTATATTTATGAGTTGCAAGTAATATAAGTTCGGATATGTCAGTTATGGTTTTTTCTGATTTCATGCAGCGAGCCATCTCTGTTATGGTGGAAAGAAAACGTTCTATCTGCCCATTCCTCTTCCTTTGAAAATAATCTCTAAGCATATGATATATTGTGTTTGAATGGGAAGATCTCACGTTGTCCGATACCAAAATTCCAGTTTTTTTTTTAAATTTTAGTTCTTAAAAACATGATAGGTCATAAAATATAGGTAACTTATGGGAAAATGTAAATTTTACATATTTGCAAAACAGTATTTGCCCCTAATTTCTGAGCTAGCCGGAGCTGCAGCTAAAGGTGCCGTCGGATTTGAATCATTTCCATCAATAGGTTCACACATCATAAAAGAAGAACTCAGAAAAAAGATTCCAATATAAGAGGATAACAACAGAGGCAGACGAGCGAGCTGAGACCAAAGCAATGATGGGTGGTGACAACACTAAACGATGCTATAATCGGTATATCTAAAAATAATAATGCTCAAGACCCTCGAACTTCCTAGACCAGAGTGAAAGCACATACGTCAATTAAGCCTTAATGTATTATTATACCTAGTAGTGCTACGCACACAAGGTATATTAACTTTAGTCGCCTAACGGCAGTACGTAACGGCATAAGCGGATCGAGATAGATATTGACTTATATATATTAAAATGTTCAGGACGAAAAGAAAAATTGATTAAGCCATGTCCGTCCGTCCATCCGTCTGTGAACACAACTTGAGCAAATTTTGAGATATCGTAATGAAATTTGGTATGCGGGTTCCTTGGCACTCATCTCTGAGCGCTATTTAAAACGGCCGAATTCGGATGATAGCCATGCCCACTTTTTATATATAGAATATTTTCGAAAGCACAAAAAAAGTGATTACTCAGTACATAATACACCTATAAGGATAAAATTTGGTGAATACATTGAGATTGAGGCATAAAATAAAATTTTCAATAAATGTTTGAAAATGGGTGTGGCACCGCCCACTTTTGATTAAGTCAAATTTAAAAACATTATTAATCATAAATACAAAACCGGTCAAGATATCCAAACGAAACTCAGCACGCAGATTTCCAGGTATGCAAGGAATGTTCTAGGAAAAAATGGGCGGGATCGGTTAAGGTTTACGCCCACTTTTATATAAAAGATTCTGAAAAGGATCGAAGATATATTAAGTAGGCAATAACTTTTGCGTAAATAGCTTTACATCATTTATATTTCACTTGGCGAAATATCTCACTTTAACCCTTCTGAACCGATGCAAAAACCGTTCGATCCTTTGTTATATTGGAGTACTGGCATAGCACTCCTTTGCAATGTATTAGCGGGCCACCTCAGGTTATTACAGCCCAATCTTTGCGAGTGGTAGTCGACTGAGTTGATGAGAAATATAAAACTAATAATAACATGTAAGGAAGTCTAAGTTCGGGTGGAACCGAACATTATATACCTAGTAGTGATCTATTATGTCATTCCAATTTACGCAGGTATATTTTAATACTTTCAGTTCGTATTTGCGTTCAAATAGACAGACCGACAGACAGATAGACGTATCAAGAGACGGACATGGCTAAATCGACTCCGCTCATCGTGCTGATCATTTTAGTGAACTTTTCTCTTCTTGTTTTCATACTTACATACATTTAATGTTTCTGAAAATCAAAAAAGATATATAACTTCGCTATTGCAGTGGGCTATTAACTACGTGCCCGAGTATTTTGCTTGTGTGTTTCCCGATTTGGCTAATTTTTGGCAGGAGTGTAATACATACTATTGAGAAGCAGCTGACCAATTTTTATTGAAATATCAAGATTGAATTATAAGCGATTTCCCTTGAAAATAGCCGAAATTTTATGCTGAAAAGTGGGCGGCGCCACGCCTACTTCTTCAAAATTGACAAAGTTTTAAAAACTTATTATGTGTGCAAAATCTGATTGATATAACTTGCTTAGTTGTAAAAATATCGTTTATTAAATATTACAAAAAAATTTTTCAGAACTTTGTTAAAAAACTGAGCGTGGACATTAACCGAGTTCGCCCATTTTTGCAGCAAACATTTACCTTTATATATAGAACACTATCACCATGTTACGTTTCGACAAATGATTTTTGGCGGAGTTGCGGCATAAAAAGTTTTTTGGAATAGTCCACTATAAAAGGGGCGGGGCCACGCCCGTTTTCAAAAATTTTAAGTTTTTGGATTTCTTTGTTTACGGAAACTTAAAAAGTGAAATATAAATGAAGTTAAGGCCATTTTACCCAAAGTTATTGCCTATTTAATATATCTACGATCCTCTTCAAAATCTTTCATATAAAAGTGGGCGTCGACCTTAACCGATCCCGCCCATTGTTTTATGAAATATTCCTTGCATACCTGGAAATCTGCGTGCTGAATTTCGTTTCGATATCTTGAACGGTTTTGGATTTATGATTAATAATATTTTTAAATTTGACTTAATCAAATGTGGGCGGTGCCATACGTATTTTCAAAAATTGGTTGAAAATTTTATTTTATGCCTCAATCTCAATGTATTCACCAAATGTTATCCTTATAGGTGTATTATGTACTGAGTAATCACTTTTTTTGTGTTTTCGAAAATATTCTATATATAAAAAGTGGGCATGGCTATCATCCGATTTCGCCCGTTTTAAATAGCGCTCAGAGATGAGTGCCAAGGAACCCGCATACCAAATTTCATTACGATATCTCAAAATTTGCTGAAGTTGTCGTGTTCACCGACGGACGGACGGACGGACATGGCTTAATCAATTTTTCTTCTCGTCCTGAACATTTTGATATACATAAGTCAATATCTATCTCGATCCGCTTATGCCGTTACGTACTGCCGTTAGTCGACTTAAGTTAATATAAATTGTGTGCGTAGCACTACTAGGTATAAAAAGTATGAAATCGCGCAAGTGGTTCTATGTAGAATAGATAGGAGAATAGTACTAGTAATAGTTAATTGTGTATGGTCCCTATTTCCATTACCAAATCTGATTCCAGAAAATTGATTTTTCGGCTCAGCAGAATGTGTCTACATGCTTTATAGTAAAACACTTGAGAAATGTTAGTGTTAAAAATTTACTTTTGCATTTGTTTGCCGAAAAATGTTCAACTATGGTTTGTTTCTGATAACAAAAGGTTTTTAATATGGAACCTAGAATTGTAAGGAGTTAATTTTTTAAAAGATGGCTATGCTTTTTGATAAACGACTTTATCATAAAACATTTAACTGAATAGTAGCCATTTTCCTTTATTTCCTACAATCGAACACACGATTTTTTCCTGATTGCGGTTCAGCGTTCACGTGCTACAATTACATATGTACATTAGGGTGGGTCGATTTTTATGGACGAAAGTTAATGGATATCGCGCCATCGATTTTTCGATATGTTTTGGGCTCAGGAAAAAAGTTTCACTACGCATACCCAAAAAATAATTTTCGAGCCTGCGAAATTTCATGTTTATGACTTTGATTTGTAAGGTTTTTTTCATGACCTCCTAAAAAAATTTTCGTTTGATTTTAAAATGTTCATGTATACCCTGTCCGACCCAAAAATGTCCGCTAAAAACGTTGGCGATAACAGTAAAAAGCCTATAGAAGAAAGCTGGCAAGATCTCAAGGGCCTTGGTGGAACTCCCGTCCATTTATATCCATGACATTGAGTTCAAAAATTTGAAAAGCTTCCCGTGCTTAATATTTCCAAGCTCGAAGAAGTTCCCGAAAACGGGGCTTTCCTGGAAATTTTTTATCTGCTCCGGCAGTGCTCTGGAAAATCTCACAGCAGGTGCTCGACCGTCTCGGAAGGTATTGTGTTCCAGACCCATCCTCTCCGCTTAGACGGACTCCAATAGTCCAATGCCCAGTGAGCACCGCAACTAATCTGAAAAGGTCCCTTCTGTTCACCCACAAAAGGTTCAAAGAACGTGTTTCGTTGTAGGAGGGTCACAGACTCATTGCTACTCTGCAGGAATTCACACGCTTCCACATATCCTTCTACTCGCTAAACCAGTGCTGAGAGATCCAACCCTTTGATAAGTTCCAGGGGTGCAAGGACCTCCTTCTCCTCCGAGGCATCAAGAGCGGATCCACGCCGTGCCAGCTCATCGGCTATCTCGTTTCCCTGTATGTTACGATGACCCGGCACCTATATTAGAAAAACCATATGCCGACTAGCCAGGTTCATGGTCCACTCCCTGCACTAACTAACCAGGCTGGATGTAATCGTTGCTGACCCGAGAGCAAGAAGAGCCGCTTGGCTGTCACAGAAAACTGCTATCCTATTACCGGCTATGTTCGTACACAGTAGTGCCCTGCATGCCTCCTTAATAGCGTAGATTTCGGATTGCAAAACGTTCGCTGAGTCTGGGAGAAGCATAGCAGGCCATTTTTGATCCGTCCGTGAAAACTGAAATGTCGAATTTCTGAGTGAATTCCTCTTCCTTCCAGTGCTTCCTGGAAGGGAATAATATTGAAGTTTGTGTCCAATACTGTCCTGGGACAAATGTAGTCTGTTTTAGTTTTCATATAGGAGTCGTTAATATTCAGCAAAATACGGCCGTGGCCGTATGTGTGCTCTTTCCAGAGCCCCAACTCCCGAAGCATGAGTGCACCCTTGGATGCTGTTTTCTTGATAAAGAGATCGATCGGAGGCATGCTACATATCACGTTCAGTGCCTCTGTGGGGCATGATCTAATCGCCCCGGTGATTGCACCACAGGCAGCTCGCTGAACTTTGCTTAGCATTTTGTTAATGTAGTTCACCTCGACTGCCTTCCATCACACTAAGAAGCTAAGTAAGCTAAGATCGGTCGAATAACTGCTTTGTACATCCATGCTGTGAGTTCCGGTATCAAACTTTACTGCTGCCTAACAATTTTTTACAGGCGTACATATCCTCATATGCCCGTTTGACCCTGTGTTCTATATTAAGCTTCCAGTTCAACTTAGGTGTCAAACGAAGAATCTGTATTTCGCGCTATCGGAAAGATGCAACTCTTGGCCATTAAGAAAAGGTAGATTGAACCTTGGTATTTTCGTCCTAGTAGTGACCAGCACTAGCTCTCCTCCTATCAGAAAATGCTATAAATTTTGCGATTGGCCCCTAAAGTCAGTTCTGTTTTGACATTTGTGTAGTAAACACATGCGAAATACACGTTAATAAACAATGTTACGCTACACTGCTCCAGAACGCGGAATATTGCTGACTATTTATTTGACCAATAATCGGTCGGGGCCAAACGGTTACTGTGAATGGTGAGCGCTACAGAGCAATGATCAACGAGTTCTTTTTGCCGCAACTTGATGAATTGGGATTGGAAAACATGTGGTTCCAACAAGACGGTGCAACAGCACACACTGCACGTGCCACAACCGATATGCTGAACATCGGAAGCTTACTTTTGCGCCACCTTGTATATATATAAAATTCAAATTATGTATGTATTTATAGAACGACTTGTGTCCTAAACGCATAAACCGATCGTAACCAAATTTGAAATACGCAATGGATATCTTCCAGGGATGGCCATGGACTAAAAAATATTTTGATATATATAGGGGGCGTGGCACCCCCCATACAAATGGAATTTTGCAAAGTCCGTATCTCTGGAAGTATTTGCGTTAGACCACTGAAATTTGGTAAGGGGTTATATGAGATAAATCCCTATCACCTGCAAACGGGATAGCGAATAAGGGGGCGTGGAACCTTCCATACAACTGGAATTTTTCAAGTCGGTCATAGATACATACATACATAATTTGAATTTTATATATATAGATAGAAATGTGGGGTGAAACCTACGGGTATAAGCTAGTTTGTAATATTTATGTTTGTTTGTTTATTGTAATACAATGCTTGTACATACCCTGCAAAAAAAAGCGATTAGTGTAGCATCCTACCTAGCTATCCGGGATGAGTCGCAAAAGACCAATGCCAGTTTTGATGTCTTTGAACGGGTTGAAGTGATTTCTTTTGTTTGAGCATGTCCCATGACGAGACTTATTGGTCCCTTTCATGCCCAAACGAGTAGCGGAGAGATTCGCTTTGTACCCCTACGGGTACAGTCGGACAAGTTTACTTTCGAAACCTAAAAGTAGGCTACATAATTCAAAATCGACTTATCCCAACTATGCCTATAATGGGATAATTGGGATCAATTTTAGCCCACTGTAGAGGAAAGGTATTGATCCCGGATCACTCTCTTTGTACGTCCCTGATCCGACAGATTTTTTATTTAAAAATAAAATGGTTGTAAGTTGTAACGAGCTCAAGACCAGTGGATAATAATTCTTGGTTAATTATTATTATTTTTGATTAGAGGAAAAATTGAAAGCAACAAACATATACAACTAAAGCATAGCACTATTTCGAAAACAGCCACGATTTCTCGTCAGACTAATTCGTATAGTTTTGCTATTTTCAGAGGATCTTGTGGAGAATCGAACCCACTCACTCTGATTGCAAAGCGCAGCTGCTTAACCCATAGGGTATGCTGCGTGTAGTTTTGCAGGCTGCTTAATTCAAGTTTTCCTCTAATTGTTGTTTGTTATCTTGTCAACGGTATACACAATATTTAAGACATTATGTCTATATATAAATCATGTATGTTGGACTTTGTTTTTGTACATTCTTCTTTCTATTTTTAGAAGATAGTTATTGTACATACCCGCGTGCTCCGGTATAAATTTTTATTTTTGTTGTTGGTTTTATGGTCTGTTAATTTTTACATATTTTTGTAAGTTTTAACGAGCTCAAGACCAGTTGATAATAATTCTTGGTTAATTATTATTATTTTTGATTAGAGGAAAAATTGAAAGCAACAAACATATACAGGCTATAGTTATAGTACTATTTCGAAAACAGCCACGATTTCTCGTCAGACTAATTCGTATAGCTTTGCTATTTTCAGAGGATCTTGTGGAGAATCGAACCCACTCACTCCGATTGCAAGCGCAGCTGCCTAACCCATAGGCTATGCTGCGTGTAGTTTTGCAAGCTGCTTATTTCAAGTTTTCCTCTAATTGTTGTTTGTTATCTTGCCAATCGTATACACCATATTTTAGACATTTTGTCTATATGTAAATCATGTATGCTGGACTTTGTTTTTGTACATTCTTCTTTCTATTTTTAGAAGATAGTTATTGTACATAACCGCGTGCTCCGGTATAAATTTATTTTAGTTGTTGGTTTTATGGTCTGTTAATTTTTACATATTTTTGTAAGTTCAACGAGCTCAAGACCAGTTGATAATAATTCTGGCTAATTATTATTATTTTTGATTAGAGGAAAAATTTAAAGCAACATATGTAAAAATGAACAGACCATAAAACCAACAATAAAAATAAAATTATAATTCTATTTGTTTCATATAGCCACATAGTAGTTAATATAACACTGGTATACAGCCAAAAACCACCAGAGATGCGAATATGAAAGTCGTATGGAAAACTACCCCCTGATTCCGGAAATCGAGGTTATTTTTGATTCTATTGTACCGTTTTGCAGATATTTACTATTTACCGTTATTTCAAAAAAAAAAACAAAAAAAAACAGATGGCTCCACTTAATCATGTATATGTCTTGAACAATTCCAAAACCGTTTGAAAAATTTAAAACCTAATAAAATTGGCTAGAAACAATGCATGTAAGACTTTTCGCTAGGACCTGTAGGTTCGAAGATAATGAACAATCAATACGGAAAAAATGTGTACTTTGCGAAGAAGGATATCGAAAACTTTTTATTTTTTTCCATATATTTTCTCTGTCCAATTAAATCGATGGACTAATACAAAAGTTATAAGCATTTAAATAAATATAGCCATATAAGACTGAAGAAAAATAACCTTGATTTTCGGAATCAGGGGGTGATTTTACATACGAATTTCATATTCGCGTCTCTGGTGGAGCAAAAAAGTTCGAATTTGTAGACAAGTGTAGCTAATTACGTAAACATTTTAAATATGTATCTGTTTTATGTGAATACTAAGAAATAGTTTATGAAATGTACGTTGCAATTAGTTACTTTTGCCCATACATTATATGCATTTTTTCATACAAACATTAAAAGTAAATAGTTTTTACTAATTTATTTATGCGACTTTGTTGCTTGTGATTTTTTGTTTGATACTGGTAATACGTTAGTTAGCGCGAATATTTATTGATAGCCCATAAATATTATTACTTATGACATTTTTATTTTCCACAATATAGCTTATACATCATATGTATTAGTTTTATTCAGAAGTTATATTTTACTTGTGTGAAGTTTTAGTGTTATTATGAATTTTTTAATTTATACAATTAATGTTCATTTTGTGAAGTATCGCCTATACATTATACGTATTTGTTTTAGGCAAAATTAGAAAGATTATTTAAAAACAATTTTAACATTTTGTTGTTCTTGTGTTGCTACATGAAAAAATTGTTTTGCATTTCATTTTAGTAATACTTTCAATTTCGTAATACTTTTAGTTTCAATGTAATTTGTTGATTTGTTTCAACTTAAGTTAATATCTAATAAAAATATATAAGTAGCCAGCGAATGTTGGCTTTGTGAATTTGTTTACCGTATATCATTACGGTCCAACCCAAATCTTTTTGGACGGTGTTTTGAATGTAAACTTTATTTAGTTTAGTACCCAGTAGTTTATTACGTCGGAAAGAAACGATGACACCTTCTTTGAAAACTTGTTTATCATTGCTTCAGCGTTTTACAACTTTTTCCTAGGCGGAAATATGTTTTGACTTCATTTGGTTTAAATGAAGTTCTGAAAATGTATTAATTATATCTATTGGTTTGGCTTAAAAGGTGGCATGTATTGTGTTGTTATATTTATGAGTTGCAAGTAATATAAGTTCGGATATGTCAGTTATGGTTTTTTCTAATTTCATGCAGCGAGCCATCTCTGTTATGGTGGAAAGAAAACGTTCTATCTGCCCATTCCTCTTCCTTTGAAAATAATCTCTAAGCATATGATATATTGTGTTTGAATGGGAAGATCTCACGTTGTCCGATACCAAAATTCCAGTTTTTTTTTTAAATTTTAGTTCTTAAAAACATGATAGGTCATAAAATATAGGTAACTTATGGGAAAATGTAAATTTTACATATTTGCAAAACAGTATTTGCCCCTAATTTCTGAGCTAGCCGGAGCTGCAGCTAAAGGTGCCGTCGGATTTGAATCATTTCCATCAATAGGTTCACACATCATAAAAGAAGAACTCAGAAAAAAGATTCCAATATAAGAGGATAACAACAGAGGCAGACGAGCGAGCTGAGACCAAAGCAATGATGGGTGGTGACAACACTAAACGATGCTATAATCGGTATATCTAAAAATAATAATGCTCAAGACCCTCGAACTTCCTAGACCAGAGTGAAAGCACATACGTCAATTAAGCCTTAATGTATTATTATACCTAGTAGTGCTACGCACACAAGGTATATTAACTTTAGTCGCCTAACGGCAGTACGTAACGGCATAAGCGGATCGAGATAGATATTGACTTATATATATTAAAATGTTCAGGACGAAAAGAAAAATTGATTAAGCCATGTCCGTCCGTCCATCCGTCTGTGAACACAACTTGAGCAAATTTTGAGATATCGTAATGAAATTTGGTATGCGGGTTCCTTGGCACTCATCTCTGAGCGCTATTTAAAACGGCCGAATTCGGATGATAGCCATGCCCACTTTTTATATATAGAATATTTTCGAAAGCACAAAAAAAGTGATTACTCAGTACATAATACACCTATAAGGATAAAATTTGGTGAATACATTGAGATTGAGGCATAAAATAAAATTTTCAATAAATGTTTGAAAATGGGTGTGGCACCGCCCACTTTTGATTAAGTCAAATTTAAAAACATTATTAATCATAAATCCAAAACCGGTCAAGATATCCAAACGAAACTCAGCACGCAGATTTCCAGGTATGCAAGGAATGTTCTAGGAAAAAATGGGCGGGATCGGTTAAGGTTTACGCCCACTTTTATATAAAAGATTCTGAAAAGGATCGAAGATATATTAAGTAGGCAATAACTTTTGCGTAAATAGCTTTACATCATTTATATTTCACTTGGCGAAATATCTCACTTTAACCCTTCTGAACCGATGCAAAAACCGTTCGATCCTTTGTTATATTGGAGTACTGGCATAGCACTCCTTTGCAATGTATTAGCGGGCCACCTCAGGTTATTACAGCCCAATCTTTGCGAGTGGTAGTCGACTGAGTTGATGAGAAATATAAAACTAATAATAACATGTAAGGAAGTCTAAGTTCGGGTGGAACCGAACATTATATACCTAGTAGTGATCTATTATGTCATTCCAATTTACGCAGGTATATTTTAATACTTTCAGTTCGTATTTGCGTTCAAATAGACAGACCGACAGACAGATAGACGTATCAAGAGACGGACATGGCTACATCGACTCAGCTCATCCTCCTGATCGTTTCAGTACACGTACAAAAATTTCATGTTTATGAAAGGTATGAATATCAAAAAAGATATACAACTTCGCTTTCGCAGTGGGGTATTAACTACTTGCCCGGATATTTTACTTTTCATCCTGATATACATAAATAATTATATATCTCGATTCGTTTATGCCCAATAAAGTAGTATACCTTGTGTGCGTAACAAAAATAGATATAAAAAATGTGTGTCTTTTATAGGCGCCAAAGAACTCAACCGATCTTTTTGAAATTTTCACTATATATACTGTTCACTGGGTACAGCATAGACAATATATAGTTTTGGAAAAGTAGGCGGATCCACGCTCCCAGGCTATACAAAGTTTCAATTCGTCATAACTCTGAACTTTTTTGGTCTAATATAATGAAATTAGGATATATGTGTCACTTAGTCAATATCTACATAATTTTTCAAAAGTGGGCGGTGCTACGCCCACATGTTTTGTGTGGTTTGTTTTGCTCTAGCACTTTCACGATAGGTTCAGGAGTTCGCTGTATATAGCTTTTGGAAAAGCCCCCAGGTTATATAAAGCTGCAGTTCGGTATAGTTAAGAGTTTATTTGGTTCAAGTCAATGACATTTTATGTATAGATGTGTTCTATGTATCAAAACGTCAAAACAACGTCTACCGGGTTTGCTAGTATAGTAAAAATTGGCGAAAGCAAACAACGAATTTCAGCATTCTTTTGTCAAACTGAGAGACTAGTTTGCGTTTACATAGACAGACGGACAGACAGACAGACGGGCGGAGAGACGGGCCTGGCTAAATCGACTCCGCTCATCGTGCTGATCATTTTAGTGAACTTTTCTCTTCTTGTTTTCATACTTACATACATTTAATGTTTCTGAAAATCAAAAAAGATATATAACTTCGCTATTGCAGTGGGCTATTAACTACGTGCCCGAGTATTTTGCTTGTGTGTTTCCCGATTTGGCTAATTTTTGGCAGGAGTTTAATACATACTATTGAGAAGCAGCTGACCAATTTTTATTGAAATATCAAGATTGAATTATAAGCGATTTCCCTTGAAAATAGCCGAAATTTTATGCTGAAAAGTGGGCGGCGCCACGCCTACTTCTTCAAAATTGACAAAGTTTTAAAAACTTATTATGTGTGCAAAATCTGATTGATATAACTTGCTTAGTTGTAAAAATATCGTTTATTAAATATTACAAAAAAATTTTTCAGAACTTTGTTAAAAAACTGAGCGTGGACATTAACCGAGTTCGCCCATTTTTGCAGCAAACATTTACCTTTATATATAGAACACTATCACCATGTTACGTTTCGACAAATGATTTTTGGCGGAGTTGTGGCATAAAAAGTTTTTTGGAATAGTCCACTATAAAAGGGGCGGGGCCACGCCCGTTTTCAAAAATTTTAAGTTTTTGGATTTATTTGTTTACGGAAACTTAAAAAGTGAAATATAAATGAAGTTAAGGCCATTTTACCCAAAGTTATTGCCTATTTAATATATCTACGATCCTCTTCAAAATCTTTCATATAAAAGTGGGCGTCGACCTTAACCGATCCCGCCCATTGTTTTATGAAATATTCCTTGCATACCTGGAAATCTGCGTGCTGAATTTCGTTTCGATATCTTGAACGGTTTTGGATTTATGATTAATAATATTTTTAAATTTGACTTAATCAAATGTGGGCGGTGCCATACGTATTTTCAAAAATTGGTTGAAAATTTTATTTTATGCCTCAATCTCAATGTATTCACCAAATGTTATCCTTATAGGTGTATTATGTACTGAGTAATCACTTTTTTTGTGTTTTCGAAAATATTCTATATATAAAAAGTGGGCATGGCTATCATCCGATTTCGCCCGTTTTAAATAGCGCTCAGAGATGAGTGCCAAGGAACCCGCATACCAAATTTCATTACGATATCTCAAAATTTGCTGAAGTTGTCGTGTTCACCGACGGACGGACGGACGGACATGGCTTAATCAATTTTTCTTCTCGTCCTGAACATTTTGATATACATAAGTCAATATCTATCTCGATCCGCTTATGCCGTTACGTACTGCCGTTAGTCGACTTAAGTTAATATAAATTGTGTGCGTAGCACTACTAGGTATAAAAGGTATGAAATCGCGCAAGTGGTTCTATGTAGAATAGATAGGAGAATAGTACTAGTAATAGTTAATTGTGTATGGTCCCTATTTCCATTACCAAATCTGATTCCAGAAAATTGATTTTTCGGCTCAGCAGAATGTGTCTACATGCTTTATAGTAAAACACTTGAGAAATGTTAGTGTTAAAAATTTACTTTTGCATTTGTTTGCCGAAAAATGTTCAACTATGGTTTGTTTCTGATAACAAAAGGTTTTTAATATGGAACCTAGAATTGTAAGGAGTTAATTTTTTAAAAGATGGCTATGCTTTTTGATAAACGACTTTATCATAAAACATTTAACTGAATAGTAGCCATTTTCCTTTATTTCCTACAATCGAACACACGATTTTTTCCTGATTGCGGTTCAGCGTTCACGTGCTACAATTACATATGTACATTAGGGTGGGTCGATTTTTATGGACGAAAGTTAATGGATATCGCGCCATCGATTTTTCGATATGTTTTGGGCTCAGGAAAAAAGTTTCACTACGCATACCCAAAAAATAATTTTCGAGCCTGCGAAATTTCATGTTTATGACTTTGATTTGTAAGGTTTTTTTCATGACCTCCTAAAAAAATTTTCGTTTGATTTTAAAATGTTCATGTATACCCTGTCCGACCCAAAAATGTCCGCTAAAAACGTTGGCGATAACAGTAAAAAGCCTATAGAAGAAAGCTGGCAAGATCTCAAGGGCCTTGGTGGAACTCCCGTCCATTTATATCCATGACATTGAGTTCAAAAATTTGAAAAGCTTCCCGTGCTTAATATTTCCAAGCTCGAAGAAGTTCCCGAAAACGGGGCTTTCCTGGAAATTTTTTATCTGCTCCGGCAGTGCTCTGGAAAATCTCACAGCAGGTGCTCGACCGTCTCGGAAGGTATTGTGTTCCAGACCCATCCTCTCCGCTTAGACGGACTCCAATAGTCCAATGCCCAGTGAGCACCGCAACTAATCTGAAAAGGTCCCTTCTGTTCACCCACAAAAGGTTCAAAGAACGTGTTTCGTTGTAGGAGGGTCACAGACTCATTGCTACTCTGCAGGAATTCACACGCTTCCACATATCCTTCTACTCGCTAAACCAGTGCTGAGAGATCCAACCCTTTGATAAGTTCCAGGGGTGCAAGGACCTCCTTCTCCTCCGAGGCATCAAGAGCGGATCCACGCCGTGCCAGCCCATCGGCTATCTCGTTTCCCTGTATGTTACGATGACCCGGCACCTATATTAGAAAAACCATATGCCGACTAGCCAGGTTCATGGTCCACTCCCTGCACTAACTAACCAGGCTGGATGTAATCGTTGCTGACCCGAGAGCAAGAAGAGCCGCTTGGCTGTCACAGAAAACTGCTATCCTATTACCGGCTATGTTCGTACACAGTAGTGCCCTGCATGCCTCCTTAATAGCGTAGATTTCGGATTGCAAAACGTTCGCTGAGTCTGGGAGAAGCATAGATAGGGACATGGCCGGGAGTGCAGCAAAAATGCCAGCTCCTACTCCGCAGGCCATTTTTGATCCGTCCGTGAAAACTGAAATGTCGAATTTCTGAGTGAATTCCTCTTCCTTCCAGTGCTTCCTGGAAGGGAATAATATTGAAGTTTGTGTCCAATACTGTCCTGGGACAGACGTAGTCTGTTTTAGTTTTCATATAGGAGTCGTTAATATTCAGCAAAATACGGGCGTGGCCGTATGTGTGCTCTTTCCAGAGTCCCAACTCCCGAAGCATGAGTGCACCCTTGGATGCTGTTTTCTTGATAAAGAGATCGATCGGTGGCATGCTACATATCACGTTCAGAGCCTCTGTGGGGCATGATCTAATCGCCCCGGTGATTGCACCACAGGCAGCTCGCTGAACTTTGCTTAGCATTTTGTTAATGTAGTTCACCTCGACTGCCTTCCATCACACTAAGAAGCTAAGTAAGCTAAGATCGGTCGAATAACTGCTTTGTACATCCATGCTGTGAGTTCCGGTATCAAACTTGCCTAACATTTTTTTACAGGCGTACATATCCTCATATGCCCGTTTGACCCTGTGTTCTATATTAAGCTTCCAGTTCAACTTAGGTGTCAAAACGAAGAATCTGTATTTCGCGCTATCGGAAAGATGCAACTCTTGGCCATTAAGAAAAGGTAGATTGAACCTTGGTATTTTCGTCCTAGTAGTGACCAGCACTAGCTCTGCCTTTGACGGGATTCACGTTGAGCCCCGCGGTCTCCGCCTATCCACTCAGATTGCCCTTGAAAATATCCGAAATTTTATGCTGAAAAGTGGGCGGCGCCACGCCTACTTCTTCAAAATTGACAAAGTTTTAAAAACTTATTATGTGTGCAAAATCTGATTGATATAACTTGCTTAGTTGTAAAAATATCGTTTATTAAATATTACAAAAAAATTTTTCAGAACTTTGTTAAAAAACTGAGCGTGGACATTAACCGAGTTCGCCCATTTTTGCAGCAAACATTTACCTTTATATATAGAACACTATCACCATGTTACGTTTCGACAAATGATTTTTGGCGGAGTTGCGGCATAAAAAGTTTTTTGGAATAGTCCACTATAAAAGGGGCGGGGCCACGCCCGTTTTCAAATATTTTAAGTTTTTGGATTTCTTTGTTTACGGAAACTTAAAAAGTGAAATATAAATGAAGTTAAGGCCATTTTACCCAAAGTTATTCTTCTTCTTTAAATGGTCATCTAACCGCCTGGGCGATTTTGACCGTCCAACATAGCTCGCCAGTCGTTTCTTCGTTGCGCCAACTGGCGCCAATTGGAAACACCGCGGGATCGCAAATCGGTCTCCACTTGGTCCTTCCATCGGAGTGGTGGTCTCCCTCTTCCTCTGCTTCCACCGGCGGGTGCCGATAAGAATACCTTCTGGGCTGGAGCATCTTCGCTCATTCGCACTACGTGGCCTAGCCAGCGAAGCCGCTGTGTTTTAATTCGCTGAACTATGTCGGCGTCTGCGTAAAGTTCATACAGCTCATCATTAAATCTTCTTCGGTACTCGCCGTCGCCAACGCGTAGAGGTCCACAAATCTTTCGAAGAACCTTTCTCTCGAATACTCCCAGAGCCGCCTCATCAGATGTTGTTAGTGTCCACGCTTCTGCACCATATAGCAGGACGGGTGCGATGAGTGACTTGCAGAGTGTTATTATCGTTCGTCGAGAGAGGACTTTACTTTTCAATTGCCTACTCAGTCCGAAGTAGCATTTGTTTGCAAGAGTGATTCTTCGTCGGATTTCTAGGCTAACATTATTGTTGGTATTAATGCTGGTTCCCAGGTAAACGAAGTCCTTTACTATTTCGAAATTATTGCTGCCAACAGTGGCTTGGTTGCCAAGGCGCGAACGCGCTGACTCTTTGCATGATGACAGAAGGTACTTCGTTTTGCCCTCGTTCACCACCAATCCCATTTTCTCCGCTTCTTTTTCTAATTTGGAGTAAGCAGAAGTTACGGCGCGGTTGTTAAGGCCAATGATATCAATATCGTCAGCATATGCCAACAGTTGGACGCTTTTATAAAATATTGTTCCAGCGCGGTTAAGTTCTGCAGCTTGTATTATTTTCTCCAGCTCTAAATTAAAGAAATCGCACGATAGGGGGTCACCCTGTCTGAAACCTCGTTTAGTTTCGAACGGCTCGGAGAGGTACTTCCCAATTCTGACCGAGCTGGCGGTGTTGCTCAAGGTCATTTTGCATAGCCGTATAAGTTTTGCGGGGAAACCAAATTCAGACATAGCGGCATATAGGCAGCTCCTTTTCGTGCTATCGAAAGCGGCTTTAAAATCAACAAAGAGATGATGCGTGTCGATTCTTTTTTCACGGGTTTTTTCCAAGATTTGGCGTATTGTAAAAATCTGGTCGATGGTAGATTTACCAGGTCTGAAGCCACACTGATAAGGTCCAATCAGTCTGTTCACATCAGGTTTCAGTCTTTCGCACAATACGCTTGATAGGACCTTATATGCGATATTCAAAAGGCTGATTCCGCGATAGTTGGCGCAGTTTGCAGGATCGCCCTTCTTGTGGATTGGGCAGAGAACACTTAGATTCCAATCTTCAGGCATGCATTCATCCGACCAAATTCTGCATAGAAGCTGATGCATGCGCCTTACCAGCTCCTCGCCTCCGTGTTTGAATAGCTCAGCAGGCAAACCATCAGCGCCAGCTGCTTTATTGTTTTTCAATCGGGATATTGCTATTCGCACCTCATTGTAGTCGGGTTGTGGAACGTCAATTCCATCATCTTCGATTGTGGGCTCGGGTTCGGCATCTTCTCTGGTTTCTTGCTCAGTTTCTCCATTTAAAAGGGCAGAGAAGTGATCCCTCCATATTCTGAGTGTTCTCTGAACATCGGTCACCAGGTCGCCGTTCTCATTCTTACAGGTGTTTGCCCCGGGTTTGAAACCTTCTGTCATTCGCCGAATTTTTTGATAGAATTTTCGGGCATTATTCCCGTTGGCCAGCATCTCAAGCTCCTTTATTTCACGCTTTTCTGCCTCTCTTTTTTTCGCCCGGAAAAGCCGCCTCGCTTCCCTCTTCAACTCGCGGTAGTGTTCACACACACTCCTCGTTGCATTCGATCCCAAAGTTATTGCCCATTTAATATATCTTGCATACCTGGAAATCTGCGTGCTGAATTTCGTTTCGATATCTTGAACGGTTTTGGATTTATGATTAATAATATTTTTAAATTTGACTTAATCAAAAGTGGGCGGTGCCACACGTATTTTCAAAAATTGGTTGAAAATTTTATTTTATGCCTCAATCTCAATGTATTCACCAAATATTATCCTTATAGGTGTATTATGTACTGAGTAATCACTTTTTTTGTGTTTTCGAAAATATTCTATATATAAAAAGTGGGCATGGCTATCATCCGATTTCGCCCGTTTTAAATAGCGCTCAGAGATGAGTGCCAAGGAACCCGCATACCAAATTTCATTACGATATCTCAAAATTTGCTCAAGTTGTCGTGTTCACCGACGGACGGACGGACGGACATGGCTTAATCAATTTTTCTTTTCGTCCTGAACATTTTGATATACATAAGTCAATATCTATCTCGATCCGCTTATGCCGTTACGTACTGCCGTTAGTCGACTTAAGTTAATATAAATTGTGTGCGTAGCACTACTAGGTATAAAAAGTATGAAATCGCGCAAGTGGTTCTATGTAGAATAGATAGGAGAATAGTACTAGTAATAGTTAATTGTGTATTTCCATTACCAAATCTGATTCCAGAAAATTGATTTTTCGGCTCAGCAGAATGTGTCTACATGCTTTATAGTAAAACACTTGAGAAATGTTAGTGTTAAAAATTTACTTTTGCATTTGTTTGCCGAAAAATGTTCAACGATGGTTTGTTTCTGATAACAAAAGGTTTTTAATATGGAACCTAGACTTGTAAGGAGTTAATTTTTTAAAAGATGGCTATGCTTTTTGATAAACGACTTTATCATAAAACATTTAACTGAATAGTAGCCATTTTCCTTTATTTCCTACAATCGAACACACGATTTTTTCCTGATTGCGGTTCAGCGTTCACGTGCTACAATTACATATGTACATTAGGGTGGGTCGATTTTTATGGACGAAAGTTAACGGATATCGCGCCATCGATTTTTCGATAGGTTTTGGGCTCAGGAAAAAAGTTTCACTACGCATACCCAAAAAATAATTTTCGAGCCTGCGAAATTTCATGTTTATGACTTTGATTTGTAAGGTTTTTTTCATGACCTCCTAAAAAAATTTTCGTTTGATTTTAAAATGTTCATATATACCCTGTCCGACCCAAAAATGTCCGCTAAAAACGTTGGCGATAACAGTAAAAAGCCTATAGAAGAAAGCTGGCAAGATCTCAAGGGCCTTGGTGGAACTCCCGTCCATTTATATCCATGACATTGAGTTCAAAAATTTGAAAAGCTTCCCGTGCTTAATATTTCCAAGCTCGAAGAAGTTCCCGAAAACGGGGCTTTCCTGGAAATTTTTTATCTGCTCCGGCAGTGCTCTGGAAAATCTCACAGCAGGTGCTCGACCGTCTCGGAAGGTATTGAGTTCCAGACCCATCCTCTCCGCTTAGACGGACTCCAATAGTCCAATGCCCAGTGAGCACCGCAACTAATCTGAAAAGGTCCCTTCTGTTCACCCACAAAAGGTTCAAAGAACGTGTTTCGTTGTAGGAGGGTCACAGACTCATTGCTACT
Source organism: Merzomyia westermanni (assembly GCA_949987695.1). Classification (NCBI taxonomy): domain Eukaryota; kingdom Metazoa; phylum Arthropoda; class Insecta; order Diptera; family Tephritidae; genus Merzomyia; species Merzomyia westermanni. Next base: position 75,615,506 of record OX465292.1, read on the forward strand.
CTGCAGGAATTCACACGCTTCCACATATCCTTCTACTCGCTAAACCAGTGCTGAGAGATCCAACCCTTTGATAAGTTCCAGGGGTGCAAGGACCTCCTTCTCCTCCGAGGCATCAAGAGCGGATCCACGCCGTGCCAGCTCATCGGCTATCTCGTTTCCCTGTATGTTACGATGACCCGGCACCTATATTAGAAAAACCATATGCCGACTAGCCAGGTTCATGGTCCACTCCCTGCACTAACTAACCAGGCTGGATGTAATCGTTGCTGACCCGAGAGCAAGAAGAGCCGCTTGGCTGTCACAGAAAACTGCTATCCTATTACCGGCTATGTTCGTACACAGTAGTGCCCTGCATGCCTCCTTAATAGCGTAGATTTCGGATTGCAAAACGTTCGCTGAGTCTGGGAGAAGCATAGATAGGGACATGGGCGGGAGTGCAGCAAAAATGCCAGCTCCTACTCCGCAGGCCATTTTTGATCCGTCCGTGAAAACTGAAATGTCGAATTTCTGAGTGAATTCCTCTTCCTTCCAGTGCTTCCTGGAAGGGAATAATATTGAAGTTTGTGTCCAATACTGTCCTGGGACAAATGTAGTCTGTTTTAGTTTTCATATAGGAGTCGTTAATATTCAGCAAAATACGGCCGTGGCCGTATGTGTGCTCTTTCCAGAGCCCCAACTCCCGAAGCATGAGTGCACCCTTGGATGCTGTTTTCTTGATAAAGAGATTGATCGGAGGCATGCTACATATCACGTTCAGTGCCTCTGTGGGGCATGATCTAATCGCCCCGGTGATTGCACCACAGGCAGCTCGCTGAACTTTGCTTAGCATTTTGTTAATGTAGTTCACCTCGACTGCCTTCCATCACACTAAGAAGCTAAGTAAGCTAAGATCGGTCGAATAACTGCTTTGTACATCCATGCTGTGAGTTCCGGTATCAAACTTTACTGCTGCCTAACAATTTTTTACAGGCGTACATATCCTCATATGCCCGTTTGACCCTGTGTTCTATATTAAGCTTCCAGTTCAACTTAGGTGTCAAACGAAGAATCTGTATTTCGCGCTATCGGAAAGATGCAACTCTTGGCCATTAAGAAAAGGTAGATTGAACCTTGGTATTTTCGTCCTAGTAGTGACCAGCACTAGCTCTCCTCCTATCAGAAAATGCTATAAATTTTGCGATTGGCCCCTAAAGTCAGTTCTGTTTTGACATTTGTGTAGTAAACACATGCGAAATACACGTTAATAAACAATGTTACGCTACACTGCTCCAGAACGGGGAATATTGCTGACTATTTATTTGACCAATAATCGGTCGGGGCCAAACGGTTACTGTGAATGGTGAGCGCTACAGAGCAATGATCAACGAGTTCTTTTTGCCGCAACTTGATGAATTGGGATTGGAAAACATGTGGTTCCAACAAGACGGTGCAACAGCACACACTGCACGTGCCACAACCGATATGCTGAACATCGGAAGCTTACTTTTGCGCCACCTTGTATATATATAAAATTCAAATTATGTATGTATTTATAGAACGACTTGTGTCCTAAACGCATAAACCGATCGTAACCAAATTTGAAATACGCAATGGATATCTTCCAGGGATGGTCATGGACTAAAAAATATTTTGATATATATAGGGGGCGTGGCACCCCCCATACAAATGGAATTTTGCAAAGTCCGTATCTCTGGAAGTATTTGCGTTAGACCACTGAAATTTGGTAAGGGGTTATATGAGATAAATCCCTATCACCTGCAAACGGGATAGCGAATAAGGGGGCGTGGAACCAACCATACAACTGGAATTTTTCAAGTCGGTCATAGATACATACATACATAATTTGAATTTTATATATATAGATAGAAATGTGGGGTGAAACCTACGGGTATAAGCTAGTTTGTAATATTTATGTTTGTTTGTTTATTGTAATACAATGCTTGTACATACCCTGCAAAAAAAAGCGATTAGTGTAGCATCCTACCTAGCTATCCGGGATGAGTCGCAAAAGACCAATGCCAGTTTTGATGTCTTTGAACGGGTTGAAGTGATTTCTTTTGTTTGAGCATGTCCCATGACGAGACTTATTGGTCCCTTTCATGCCCAAACGAGTAGCGGAGAGATTCGCTTTGTACCCCTACGGGTACAGTCGGACAAGTTTACTTTCGAAACCTAAAAGTAGGCTACATAATTCAAAATCGACTTATCCCAACTATGCCTATAATGGGATAATTGGGATCAATTTTAGCCCACTGTAGAGGAAAGGTATTGATCCCGGATCACTCTCTTTGTACGTCCCTGATCCGACAGATTTTTTATTTAAAAATAAAATGGTTGTAAGTTTTAACGAGCTCAAGACCAGTGGATAATAATTCTTGGTTAATTATTATTATTTTTGATTAGAGGAAAAATTGAAAGCAACAAACATATACAACTAAAGCATAGCACTATTTCGAAAACAGCCACGATTTCTCGTCAGACTAATTCGTATAGTTTTGCTATTTTCAGAGGATCTTGTGGAGAATCGAACCCACTCACTCTGATTGCAAAGCGCAGCTGCTTAACCCATAGGGTATGCTGCGTGTAGTTTTGCAGGCTGCTTAATTCAAGTTTTCCTCTAATTGTTGTTTGTTATCTTATCAACGGTATACACAATATTTAAGACATTATGTCTATATATAAATCATGTATGTTGGACTTTGTTTTTGTACATTCTTCTTTCTATTTTTAGAAGATAGTTATTGTACATACCCGCGTGCTCCGGTATAAATTTTTATTTTTGTTGTTGGTTTTATGGTCTGTTAATTTTTACATATTTTTGTAAGTTTTAACGAGCTCAAGACCAGTTGATAATAATTCTTGGTTAATTATTATTATTTTTGATTAGAGGAAAAATTGAAAGCAACAAACATATACAGGCTATAGTTATAGTACTATTTCGAAAACAGCCACGATTTCTCGTCAGACTAATTCGTATAGCTTTGCTATTTTCAGAGGATCTTGTGGAGAATCGAACCCACTCACTCCGATTGCAAGCGCAGCTGCCTAACCCATAGGCTATGCTGCGTGTAGTTTTGCAAGCTGCTTATTTCAAGTTTTCCTCTAATTGTTGTTTGTTATCTTGCCAATCGTATACACCATATTTTAGACATTTTGTCTATATGTAAATCATGTATGCTGGACTTTGTTTTTGTACATTCTTCTTTCTATTTTTAGAAGATAGTTATTGTACATAACCGCGTGCTCCGGTATAAATTTATTTTAGTTGTTGGTTTTATGGTCTGTTAATTTTTACATATTTTTGTAAGTTCAACGAGCTCAAGACCAGTTGATAATAATTCTGGCTAATTATTATTATTTTTGATTAGAGGAAAAATTTAAAGCAACATATGTAAAAATGAACAGACCATAAAACCAACAATAAAAATAAAATTATAATTCTATTTGTTTCATATAGCCACATAGTAGTTAATATAACACTGGTATACAGCCAAAAACCACCAGAGATGCGAATATGAAAGTCGTATGTAAAACTACCCCCTGATTCCGAAAATCGAGGTTATTTTTGATTCTATTGTACCGTTTTGCAGATATTTACTATTTACCGTTATTTCAAAAAAAAAAACAAAAAAAAACAGATGGCTCCACTTAATCATGTATATGTCTTGAACAATTCCAAAACCGTTTGAAAAATTTAAAACCTAATAAAATTTGCTAGAAACAATGCATGTAAGACTTTTCGCTAGGACCTGTAGGTTCGAAGATAATGAACAATCAATACGGAAAAAATGTGTACTTTGCGAAGAAGGATATCGAAAACTTTTTATTTTTTTCCATATATTTTCTCTGTCCAATAAAATCGATGGACTAATACAAAAGTTATAAGCATTTAAATAAATATAGCCATATAAGACTGAAGAAAAATAACCTCGATTTTCGGAATCAGGGGGTGATTTTACATACGAATTTCATATTCGCGTCTCTGGTGGAGCAAAAAAGTTCGAATTTGTAGACAAGTGTAGCTAATTACGTAAACATTTTAAATATGTATCTGTTTTATGTGAATACTAAGAAATAGTTTATGAAATGTACGTTGCAATTAGTTACTTTTGCCCATACATTATATGCATTTTTTCATACAAACATTAAAAGTAAATAGTTTTTACTAATTTATTTATGCGACTTTGTTGCTTGTGATTTTTTGTTTGATACTGGTAATACGTTAGTTAGCGCGAATATTTATTGATAGCCCATAAATATTATTACTTATGACATTTTTATTTTCCACAATATAGCTTATACATCATATGTATTAGTTTTATTCAGAAGTTATATTTTACTTGTGTGAAGTTTTAGTGTTATTATGAATTTTTTAATTTATACAATTAATGTTCATTTTGTGAAGTATCGCCTATACATTATACGTATTTGTTTTAGGCAAAATTAGAAAGATTATTTAAAAACAATTTTAACATTTTGTTGTTCTTGTGTTGCTACATGAAAAAATTGTTTTGCATTTCATTTTAGTAATACTTTCAATTTCGTAATACTTTTAGTTTCAATGTAATTTGTTGATTTGTTTCAACTTAAGTTAATATCTAATAAAAATATATAAGTAGCCAGCGAATGTTGGCTTTGTGAATTTGTTTACCGTATATCATTACGGTCCAACCCAAATCTTTTTGGACGGTGTTTTGAATGTAAACTTTATTTAGTTTAGTACCCAGTAGTTTATTACGTCGGAAAGAAACGATGACACCTTCTTTGAAAACTTGTTTATCATTGCTTCAGCGTTTTACAACTTTTTCCTAGGCGGAAATATGTTTTGACTTCATTTGGTTTAAATGAAGTTCTGAAAATGTATTAATTATATCTATTGGTTTGGCTTAAAAGGTGGCATGTATTGTGTTGTTATATTTATGAGTTGCAAGTAATATAAGTTCGGATATGTCAGTTATGGTTTTTTCTGATTTCATGCAGCGAGCCATCTCTGTTATGGTGGAAAGAAAACGTTCTATCTGCCCATTCCTCTTCCTTTGAAAATAATCTCTAAGCATATGATATATTGTGTTTGAATGGGAAGATCTCACGTTGTCCGATACCAAAATTCCAGTTTTTTTTTTAAATTTTAGTTCTTAAAAACATGATAGGTCATAAAATATAGGTAACTTATGGGAAAATGTAAATTTTACATATTTGCAAAACAGTATTTGCCCCTAATTTCTGAGCTAGCCGGAGCTGCAGCTAAAGGTGCCGTCGGATTTGAATCATTTCCATCAATAGGTTCACACATCATAAAAGAAGAACTCAGAAAAAAGATTCCAATATAAGAGGATAACAACAGAGGCAGACGAGCGAGCTGAGACCAAAGCAATGATGGGTGGTGACAACACTAAACGATGCTATAATCGGTATATCTAAAAATAATAATGCTCAAGACCCTCGAACTTCCTAGACCAGAGTGAAAGCACATACGTCAATTAAGCCTTAATGTATTATTATACCTAGTAGTGCTACGCACACAAGGTATATTAACTTTAGTCGCCTAACGGCAGTACGTAACGGCATAAGCGGATCGAGATAGATATTGACTTATATATATTAAAATGTTCAGGACGAAAAGAAAAATTGATTAAGCCATGTCCGTCCGTCCATCCGTCTGTGAACACAACTTGAGCAAATTTTGAGATATCGTAATGAAATTTGGTATGCGGGTTCCTTGGCACTCATCTCTGAGCGCTATTTAAAACGGCCGAATTCGGATGATAGCCATGCCCACTTTTTATATATAGAATATTTTCGAAAGCACAAAAAAAGTGATTACTCAGTACATAATACACCTATAAGGACAAAATTTGGTGAATACATTGAGATTGAGGCATAAAATAAAATTTTCAATAAATGTTTGAAAATGGGTGTGGCACCGCCCACTTTTGATTAAGTCAAATTTAAAAACATTATTAATCATAAATCCAAAACCGGTCAAGATATCCAAACGAAACTCAGCACGCAGATTTCCAGGTATGCAAGGAATGTTCTAGGAAAAAATGGGCGGGATCGGTTAAGGTTTACGCCCACTTTTATATAAAAGATTCTGAAAAGGATCGAAGATATATTAAGTAGGCAATAACTTTTGCGTAAATAGCTTTACATCATTTATATTTCACTTGGCGAAATATCTCACTTTAACCCTTCTGAACCGATGCAAAAACCGTTCGATCCTTTGTTATATTGGAGTACTGGCATAGCACTCCTTTGCAATGTATTAGCGGGCCACCTCAGGTTATTACAGCCCAATCTTTGCGAGTGGTAGTCGACTGAGTTGATGAGAAATATAAAACTAATAATAACATGTAAGGAAGTCTAAGTTCGGGTGGAACCGAACATTATATACCTAGTAGTGATCTATTATGTCATTCCAATTTACGCAGGTATATTTTAATACTTTCAGTTCGTATTTGCGTTCAAATAGACAGACCGACAGACAGATAGACGTATCAAGAGACGGACATGGCTACATCGACTCAGCTCATCCTCCTGATCGTTTCAGTACACGTACAAAAATTTCATGTTTATGAAAGGTATGAATATCAAAAAAGATATACAACTTCGCTTTCGCAGTGGGGTATTAACTACTTGCCCGGATATTTTACTTTTCATCCTGATATACATAAATAATTATATATCTCGATTCGTTTATGCCCAATAAAGTAGTATACCTTGTGTGCGTAACAAAAATAGATATAAAAAATGTGTGTCTTTTATAGGCGCCAAAGAACTCAACCGATCTTTTTGAAATTTTCACTATATATACTGTTCACTGGGTACAGCATAGACAATATATAGTTTTGGAAAAGTAGGCGGATCCACGCTCCCAGGCTATACAAAGTTTCAATTCGTCATAACTCTGAACTTTTTTGGTCTAATATAATGAAATTAGGATATATGTGTCACTTAGTCAATATCTACATAATTTTTCAAAAGTGGGCGGTGCTACGCCCACATGTTTTGTGTGGTTTGTTTTGCTCTAGCACTTTCACGATAGGTTCAGGAGTTCGCTGTATATAGCTTTTGGAAAAGCCCCCAGGTTATATAAAGCTGCAGTTCGGTATAGTTAAGAGTTTATTTGGTTCAAGTCAATGACATTTTATGTATAGATGTGTTCTATGTATCAAAACGTCAAAACAACGTCTACCGGGTTTGCTAGTATAGTAAAAATTGGCGAAAGCAAACAACGAATTTCAGCATTCTTTTGTCAAACTGAGAGACTAGTTTGCGTTTACATAGACAGACGGACAGACAGACAGACGGGCGGAGAGACGGGCCTGGCTAAATCGACTCCGCTCATCGTGCTGATCATTTTAGTGAACTTTTCTCTTCTTGTTTTCATACTTACATACATTTAATGTTTCTGAAAATCAAAAAAGATATATAACTTCGCTATTGCAGTGGGCTATTAACTACGTGCCCGAGTATTTTGCTTGTGTGTTTCCCGATTTGGCTAATTTTTGGCAGGAGTGTAATACATACTATTGAGAAGCAGCTGACCAATTTTTATTGAAATATCAAGATTGAATTATAAGCGATTTCCCTTGAAAATAGCCGAAATTTTATGCTGAAAAGTGGGCGGCGCCACGCCTACTTCTTCAAAATTGACAAAGTTTTAAAAACTTATTATGTGTGCAAAATCTGATTGATATAACTTGCTTAGTTGTAAAAATATCGTTTATTAAATATTACAAAAAAATTTTTCAGAACTTTGTTAAAAAACTGAGCGTGGACATTAACCGAGTTCGCCCATTTTTGCAGCAAACATTTACCTTTATATATAGAACACTATCACCATGTTACGTTTCGACAAATGATTTTTGGCGGAGTTGTGGCATAAAAAGTTTTTTGGAATAGTCCACTATAAAAGGGGCGGGGCCACGCCCGTTTTCAAAAATTTTAAGTTTTTGGATTTATTTGTTTACGGAAACTTAAAAAGTGAAATATAAATGAAGTTAAGGCCATTTTACCCAAAGTTATTGCCTATTTAATATATCTACGATCCTCTTCAAAATCTTTCATATAAAAGTGGGCGTCGACCTTAACCGATCCCGCCCATTGTTTTATGAAATATTCCTTGCATACCTGGAAATCTGCGTGCTGAATTTCGTTTCGATATCTTGAACGGTTTTGGATTTATGATTAATAATATTTTTAAATTTGACTTAATCAAAAGTGGGCGGTGCCACACGTATTTTCAAAAATTGGTTGAAAATTTTATTTTATGCCTCAATCTCAATGTATTCACCAAATGTTATCCTTATAGGTGTATTATGTACTGAGTAATCACTTTTTTTGTGTTTTCGAAAATATTCTATATATAAAAAGTGGGCATGGCTATCATCCGATTTCGCCCGTTTTAAATAGCGCTCAGAGATGAGTGCCAAGGAACCCGCATACCAAATTTCATTACGATATCTCAAAATTTGCTCAAGTTGTCGTGTTCACAGACGGACGGACGGACGGACGGACGGACGGACGGACGGACATGGCTTAATTTTTCTTTTCGTCCTGAACATTTTGATATACATAAGTCAATATCTATCTCGATCCGCTTATGCCGTTACGTACTGCCGTAAGTCGACTTAAGTTAATATAAATTGTGTGCGTAGCACTACTAGGTATAAAAAGAATGAAATCGCGCAAGTGGTTCTATGTAGAATAGATAGGAGAATAGTACTAGTAATAGTTAATTGTGTATGGTCCCTATTTCCATTACCAAATCTGATTCCAGAAAATTGATTTTTCGGCTCAGCAGAATGTGTGTACATGCTTCATAGTAAAACACTTGAGAAATGTTAGTGTTAAAAATTTACTTTTGCATTTGTTTGCCGAAAAATGTTCAACTATGGTTTGTTTCTGATAACAAAAGGTTTTTAATATGGAACCTAGAATTGTAAGGAGTTAATTTTTTAAAAGATGGCTATGCTTTTTGATAAACGACTTTATCATAAAACATTTAACTGAATAGTAGCCATTTTCCTTTATTTCCTACAATCGAACACACGATTTTTTCCTGATTGCGGTTCAGCGTTCACGTGCTACAATTACATATGTACATTAGGGTGGGTCGATTTTTATGGACGAAAGTTAACGGATATCGCGCCATCGATTTTTCGATAGGTTTTGGGCTCAGGAAAAAAGTTTCACTACGCATACCCAAAAAATAGTTTTCGAGCCTGCGAAATTTCATGTTTATGACTTTGATTTGTAAGGTTTTTTTCATGACCTCCTAAAAAAATTTTCGTTTGATTTTAAAATGTTCATATATACCCTGTCCGACCCAAAAATGTCCGCTAAAAACGTTGGCGATAACAGTAAAAAGCCTATAGAAGAAAGCTGGCAAGATCTCAAGGGCCTTGGTGGAACTCCCGTCCATTTATATCCATGACATTGAGTTCAAAAATTTGAAAAGCTTCCCGTGCTTAATATTTCCAAGCTCGAAGAAGTTCCCGAAAACGGGGCTTTCCTGGAAATTTTTTATCTGCTCCGGCAGTGCTCTGGAAAATCTCACAGCAGGTGCTCGACCGTCTCGGAAGGTATTGTGTTCCAGACCCATCCTCTCCGCTTAGACGGACTCCAATAGTCCAATGCCCAGTGAGCACCGCAACTAATCTGAAAAGGTCCCTTCTGTTCACCCACAAAAGGTTCAAAGAACGTGTTTCGTTGTAGGAGGGTCACAGACTCATTGCTACTCTGCAGGAATTCACACGCTTCCACATATCCTTCTACTCGCTAAACCAGTGCTGAGAGATCCAACCCTTTGATAAGTTCCAGGGGTGCAAGGACCTCCTTCTCCTCCGAGGCATCAAGAGCGGATCCACGCCGTGCCAGCTCATCGGCTATCTCGTTTCCCTGTATGTTACGATGACCCGGCACCTATATTAGAAAAACCATATGCCGACTAGCCAGGTTCATGGTCCACTCCCTGCACTAACTAACCAGGCTGGATGTAATCGTTGCTGACCCGAGAGCAAGAAGAGCCGCTTGGCTGTCACAGAAAACTGCTATCCTATTACCGGCTATGTTCGTACACAGTAGTGCCCTGCATGCCTCCTTAATAGCGTAGATTTCGGATTGCAAAACGTTCGCTGAGTCTGGGAGAAGCATAGATAGGGACATGGCCGGGAGTGCAGCAAAAATGCCAGCTCCTACTCCGCAGGCCATTTTTGATCCGTCCGTGAAAACTGAAATGTCGAATTTCTGAGTGAATTCCTCTTCCTTCCAGTGCTTCCTGGAAGGGAATAATATTGAAGTTTGTGTCCAATACTGTCCTGGGACAAATGTAGTCTGTTTTAGTTTTCATATAGGAGTCGTTAATATTCAGCAAAATACGGCCGTGGCCGTATGTGTGCTCTTTCCAGAGCCCCAACTCCCGAAGCATGAGTGCACCCTTGGATGCTGTTTTCTTGATAAAGAGATTGATCGGAGGCATGCTACATATCACGTTCAGTGCCTCTGTGGGGCATGATCTAATCGCCCCGGTGATTGCACCACAGGCAGCTCGCTGAACTTTGCTTAGCATTTTGTTAATGTAGTTCACCTCGACTGCCTTCCATCACACTAAGAAGCTAAGTAAGCTAAGATCGGTCGAATAACTGCTTTGTACATCCATGCTGTGAGTTCCGGTATCAAACTTTACTGCTGCCTAACAATTTTTTACAGGCGTACATATCCTCATATGCCCGTTTGACCCTGTGTTCTATATTAAGCTTCCAGTTCAACTTAGGTGTCAAACGAAGAATCTGTATTTCGCGCTATCGGAAAGATGCAACTCTTGGCCATTAAGAAAAGGTAGATTGAACCTTGGTATTTTCGTCCTAGTAGTGACCAGCACTAGCTCTCCTCCTATCAGAAAATGCTATAAATTTTGCGATTGGCCCCTAAAGTCAGTTCTGTTTTGACATTTGTGTAGTAAACACATGCGAAATACACGTTAATAAACAATGTTACGCTACACTGCTCCAGAACGCGGAATATTGCTGACTATTTATTTGACCAATAATCGGTCGGGGCCAAACGGTTACTGTGAATGGTGAGCGCTACAGAGCAATGATCAACGAGTTCTTTTTGCCGCAACTTGATGAATTGGGATTGGAAAACATGTGGTTCCAACAAGACGGTGCAACAGCACACACTGCACGTGCCACAACCGATATGCTGAACATCGGAAGCTTACTTTTGCGCCACCTTGTATATATATAAAATTCAAATTATGTATGTATTTATAGAACGACTTGTGTCCTAAACGCATAAACCGATCGTAACCAAATTTGAAATACGCAATGGATATCTTCCAGGGATGGTCATGGACTAAAAAATATTTTGATATATATAGGGGGCGTGGCACCCCCCATACAAATGGAATTTTGCAAAGTCCGTATCTCTGGAAGTATTTGCGTTAGACCACTGAAATTTGGTAAGGGGTTATATGAGATAAATCCCTATCACCTGCAAACGGGATAGCGAATAAGGGGGCGTGGAACCAACCATACAACTGGAATTTTTCAAGTCGGTCATAGATACATACATACATAATTTGAATTTTATATATATAGATAGAAATGTGGGGTGAAACCTACGGGTATAAGCTAGTTTGTAATATTTATGTTTGTTTGTTTATTGTAATACAATGCTTGTACATACCCTGCAAAAAAAAGCGATTAGTGTAGCATCCTACCTAGCTATCCGGGATGAGTCGCAAAAGACCAATGCCAGTTTTGATGTCTTTGAACGGGTTGAAGTGATTTCTTTTGTTTGAGCATGTCCCATGACGAGACTTATTGGTCCCTTTCATGCCCAAACGAGTAGCGGAGAGATTCGCTTTGTACCCCTACGGGTACAGTCGGACAAGTTTACTTTCGAAACCTAAAAGTAGGCTACATAATTCAAAATCGACTTATCCCAACTATGCCTATAATGGGATAATTGGGATCAATTTTAGCCCACTGTAGAGGAAAGGTATTGATCCCGGATCACTCTCTTTGTACGTCCCTGATCCGACAGATTTTTTATTTAAAAATAAAATGGTTGTAAGTTGTAACGAGCTCAAGACCAGTGGATAATAATTCTTGGTTAATTATTATTATTTTTGATTAGAGGAAAAATTGAAAGCAACAAACATATACAACTAAAGCATAGCACTATTTCGAAAACAGCCACGATTTCTCGTCAGACTAATTCGTATAGTTTTGCTATTTTCAGAGGATCTTGTGGAGAATCGAACCCACTCACTCTGATTGCAAAGCGCAGCTGCTTAACCCATAGGGTATGCTGCGTGTAGTTTTGCAGGCTGCTTAATTCAAGTTTTCCTCTAATTGTTGTTTGTTATCTTGTCAACGGTATACACAATATTGAAGACATTATGTCTATATATAAATCATGTATGTTGGACTTTGTTTTTGTACATTCTTCTTTCTATTTTTAGAAGATAGTTATTGTACATACCCGCGTGCTCCGGTATAAATTTTTATTTTTGTTGTTGGTTTTATGGTCTGTTAATTTTTACATATTTTTGTAAGTTTTAACGAGCTCAAGACCAGTTGATAATAATTCTTGGTTAATTATTATTATTTTTGATTAGAGGAAAAATTGAAAGCAACAAACATATACAGGCTATAGTTATAGTACTATTTCGAAAACAGCCACGATTTCTCGTCAGACTAATTCGTATAGCTTTGCTATTTTCAGAGGATCTTGTGGAGAATCGAACCCACTCACTCCGATTGCAAGCGCAGCTGCCTAACCCATAGGCTATGCTGCGTGTAGTTTTGCAAGCTGCTTATTTCAAGTTTTCCTCTAATTGTTGTTTGTTATCTTGCCAATCGTATACACCATATTTTAGACATTTTGTCTATATGTAAATCATGTATGCTGGACTTTGTTTTTGTACATTCTTCTTTCTATTTATACCGCGTGCTCCGGTATAAATTTATTTTAGTTGTTGGTTTTATGGTCTGTTAATTTTTACATATTTTTGTAAGTTCAACGAGCTCAAGACCAGTTGATAATAATTCTGGCTAATTATTATTATTTTTGATTAGAGGAAAAATTTAAAGCAACATATGTAAAAATGAACAGACCATAAAACCAACAATAAAAATAAAATTATAATTCTATTTGTTTCATATAGCCACATAGTAGTTAATATAACACTGGTATACAGCCAAAAACCACCAGAGATGCGAATATGAAAGTCGTATGTAAAACTACCCCCTGATTCCGAAAATCGAGGTTATTTTTGATTCTATTGTACCGTTTTGCAGATATTTACTATTTACCGTTATTTCAAAAAAAAAAACAAAAAAAACAGATGGCTCCACTTAATCATGTATATGTCTTGAACAATTCCAAAACCGTTTGAAAAATTTAAAACCTAATAAAATTTGCTAGAAACAATGCATGTAAGACTTTTCGCCAGGACCTGTAGGTTCGAAGATAATGAACAATCAATACGGAAAAAATGTGTACTTTGCGAAGAAGGATATCGAAAACTTTTTATTTTTTTCCATATATTTTCTCTGTCCAATAAAGTCGATGGACTAATACAAAAGTTATAAGCATTTAAATAAATATAGCCATATAAGACTGAAGAAAAATAACCTCGATTTTCGGAATCAGGGGGTGATTTTACATACGAATTTCATATTCGCGTCTCTGGTGGAGCAAAAAAGTTCGAATTTGTAGACAAGTGTAGCTAATTACGTAAACATTTTAAATATGTATCTGTTTTATGTGAATACTAAGAAATAGTTTATGAAATGTACGTTGCAATTAGTTACTTTTGCCCATACATTATATGCATTTTTTCATACAAACATTAAAAGTAAATAGTTTTTACTAATTTATTTATGCGACTTTGTTGCTTGTGATTTTTTGTTTGATACTGGTAATACGTTAGTTAGCGCGAATATTTATTGATAGCCCATAAATATTATTACTTATGACATTTTTATTTTCCACAATATAGCTTATACATCATATGTATTAGTTTTATTCAGAAGTTATATTTTACTTGTGTGAAGTTTTAGTGTTATTATGAATTTTTTAATTTATACAATTAATGTTCATTTTGTGAAGTATCGCCTATACATTATACGTATTTGTTTTAGGCAAAATTAGAAAGATTATTTAAAAACAATTTTAACATTTTGTTGTTCTTGTGTTGCTACATGAAAAAATTGTTTTGCATTTCATTTTAGTAATACTTTCAATTTCGTAATACTTTTAGTTTCAATGTAATTTGTTGATTTGTTTCAACTTAAGTTAATATCTAATAAAAATATATAAGTAGCCAGCGAATGTTGGCTTTGTGAATTTGTTTACCGTATATCATTACGGTCCAACCCAAATCTTTTTGGACGGTGTTTTGAATGTAAACTTTATTTAGTTTAGTACCCAGTAGTTTATTACGTCGGAAAGAAACGATGACACCTTCTTTGAAAACTTGTTTATCATTGCTTCAGCGTTTTACAACTTTTTCCTAGGCGGAAATATGTTTTGACTTCATTTGGTTTAAATGAAGTTCTGAAAATGTATTAATTATATCTATTGGTTTGGCTTAAAAGGTGGCATGTATTGTGTTGTTATATTTATGAGTTGCAAGTAATATAAGTTCGGATATGTCAGTTATGGTTTTTTCTGATTTCATGCAGCGAGCCATCTCTGTTATGGTGGAAAGAAAACGTTCTATCTGCCCATTCCTCTTCCTTTGAAAATAATCTCTAAGCATATGATATATTGTGTTTGAATGGGAAGATCTCACGTTGTCCGATACCAAAATTCCAGTTTTTTTTTTAAATTTTAGTTCTTAAAAACATGATAGGTCATAAAATATAGGTAACTTATGGGAAAATGTAAATTTTACATATTTGCAAAACAGTATTTGCCCCTAATTTCTGAGCTAGCCGGAGCTGCAGCTAAAGGTGCCGTCGGATTTGAATCATTTCCATCAATAGGTTCACACATCATAAAAGAAGAACTCAGAAAAAAGATTCCAATATAAGAGGATAACAACAGAGGCAGACGAGCGAGCTGAGACCAAAGCAATGATGGGTGGTGACAACACTAAACGATGCTATAATCGGTATATCTAAAAATAATAATGCTCAAGACCCTCGAACTTCCTAGACCAGAGTGAAAGCACATACGTCAATTAAGCCTTAATGTATTATTATACCTAGTAGTGCTACGCACACAAGGTATATTAACTTTAGTCGCCTAACGGCAGTACGTAACGGCATAAGCGGATCGAGATAGATATTGACTTATATATATTAAAATGTTCAGGACGAAAAGAAAAATTGATTAAGCCATGTCCGTCCGTCCATCCGTCTGTGAACACAACTTGAGCAAATTTTGAGATATCGTAATGAAATTTGGTATGCGGGTTCCTTGGCACTCATCTCTGAGCGCTATTTAAAACGGCCGAATTCGGATGATAGCCATGCCCACTTTTTATATATAGAATATTTTCGAAAGCACAAAAAAAGTGATTACTCAGTACATAATACACCTATAAGGACAAAATTTGGTGAATACATTGAGATTGAGGCATAAAATAAAATTTTCAATAAATGTTTGAAAATGGGTGTGGCACCGCCCACTTTTGATTAAGTCAAATTTAAAAACATTATTAATCATAAATCCAAAACCGGTCAAGATATCCAAACGAAACTCAGCACGCAGATTTCCAGGTATGCAAGGAATGTTCTAGGAAAAAATGGGCGGGATCGGTTAAGGTTTACGCCCACTTTTATATAAAAGATTCTGAAAAGGATCGAAGATATATTAAGTAGGCAATAACTTTTGCGTAAATAGCTTTACATCATTTATATTTCACTTGGCGAAATATCTCACTTTAACCCTTCTGAACCGATGCAAAAACCGTTCGATCCTTTGTTATATTGGAGTACTGGCATAGCACTCCTTTGCAATGTATTAGCGGGCCACCTCAGGTTATTACAGCCCAATCTTTGCGAGTGGTAGTCGACTGAGTTGATGAGAAATATAAAACTAATAATAACATGTAAGGAAGTCTAAGTTCGGGTGGAACCGAACATTATATACCTAGTAGTGATCTATTATGTCATTCCAATTTACGCAGGTATATTTTAATACTTTCAGTTCGTATTTGCGTTCAAATAGACAGACCGACAGACAGATAGACGTATCAAGAGACGGACATGGCTACATCGACTCAGCTCATCCTCCTGATCGTTTCAGTACACGTACAAAAATTTCATGTTTATGAAAGGTATGAATATCAAAAAAGATATACAACTTCGCTTTCGCAGTGGGGTATTAACTACTTGCCCGGATATTTTACTTTTCATCCTGATATACATAAATAATTATATATCTCGATTCGTTTATGCCCAATAAAGTAGTATACCTTGTGTGCGTAACAAAAATAGATATAAAAAATGTGTGTCTTTTATAGGCGCCAAAGAACTCAACCGATCTTTTTGAAATTTTCACTATATATACTGTTCACTGGGTACAGCATAGACAATATATAGTTTTGGAAAAGTAGGCGGATCCACGCTCCCAGGCTATACAAAGTTTCAATTCGTCATAACTCTGAACTTTTTTGGTCTAATATAATGAAATTAGGATATATGTGTCACTTAGTCAATATCTACATAATTTTTCAAAAGTGGGCGGTGCTACGCCCACATGTTTTGTGTGGTTTGTTTTGCTCTAGCACTTTCACGATAGGTTCAGGAGTTCGCTGTATATAGCTTTTGGAAAAGCCCCCAGGTTATATAAAGCTGCAGTTCGGTATAGTTAAGAGTTTATTTGGTTCAAGTCAATGACATTTTATGTATAGATGTGTTCTATGTATCAAAACGTCAAAACAACGTCTACCGGGTTTGCTAGTATAGTAAAAATTGGCGAAAGCAAACAACGAATTTCAGCATTCTTTTGTCAAACTGAGAGACTAGTTTGCGTTTACATAGACAGACGGACAGACAGACAGACGGGCGGAGAGACGGGCCTGGCTAAATCGACTCCGCTCATCGTGCTGATCATTTTAGTGAACTTTTCTCTTCTTGTTTTCATACTTACATACATTTAATGTTTCTGAAAATCAAAAAAGATATATAACTTCGCTATTGCAGTGGGCTATTAACTACGTGCCCGAGTATTTTGCTTGTGTGTTTCCCGATTTGGCTAATTTTTGGCAGGAGTGTAATACATACTATTGAGAAGCAGCTGACCAATTTTTATTGAAATATCAAGATTGAATTATAAGCGATTTCCCTTGAAAATAGCCGAAATTTTATGCTGAAAAGTGGGCGGCGCCACGCCTACTTCTTCAAAATTGACAAAGTTTTAAAAACTTATTATGTGTGCAAAATCTGATTGATATAACTTGCTTAGTTGTAAAAATATCGTTTATTAAATATTACAAAAAAATTTTTCAGAACTTTGTTAAAAAACTGAGCGTGGACATTAACCGAGTTCGCCCATTTTTGCAGCAAACATTTACCTTTATATATAGAACACTATCACCATGTTACGTTTCGACAAATGATTTTTGGCGGAGTTGTGGCATAAAAAGTTTTTTGGAATAGTCCACTATAAAAGGGGCGGGGCCACGCCCGTTTTCAAAAATTTTAAGTTTTTGGATTTATTTGTTTACGGAAACTTAAAAAGTGAAATATAAATGAAGTTAAGGCCATTTTACCCAAAGTTATTGCCTATTTAATATATCTACGATCCTCTTCAAAATCTTTCATATAAAAGTGGGCGTCGACCTTAACCGATCCCGCCCATTGTTTTATGAAATATTCCTTGCATACCTGGAAATCTGCGTGCTGAATTTCGTTTCGATATCTTGAACGGTTTTGGATTTATGATTAATAATATTTTTAAATTTGACTTAATCAAAAGTGGGCGGTGCCACACGTATTTTCAAAAATTGGTTGAAAATTTTATTTTATGCCTCAATCTCAATGTATTCACCAAATGTTATCCTTATAGGTGTATTATGTACTGAGTAATCACTTTTTTTGTGTTTTCGAAAATATTCTATATATAAAAAGTGGGCATGGCTATCATCCGATTTCGCCCGTTTTAAATAGCGCTCAGAGATGAGTGCCAAGGAACCCGCATACCAAATTTCATTACGATATCTCAAAATTTGCTCAAGTTGTCGTGTTCACAGACGGACGGACGGACATGGCTTAATTTTTCTTTTCGTCCTGAACATTTTGATATACATAAGTCAATATCTATCTCGATCCGCTTATGCCGTTACGTACTGCCGTTAGTCGACTTAAGTTAATATAAATTGTGTGCGTAGCACTACTAGGTATAAAAAGAATGAAATCGCGCAAGTGGTTCTATGTAGAATAGATAGGAGAATAGTACTAGTAATAGTTAATTGTGTATGGTCCCTATTTCCATTACCAAATCTGATTCCAGAAAATTGATTTTTCGGCTCAGCAGAATGTGTGTACATGCTTCATAGTAAAACACTTGAGAAATGTTAGTGTTAAAAATTTACTTTTGCATTTGTTTGCCGAAAAATGTTCAATGTTTGTTTCTGATAGCAAAAGGTTTTTAATATGGAACCTAGAATTGTAAGGAGTTAATTTTTTAAAAGATGGCTATGCTTTTTGATAAACGACTTTATCATAAAACATTTAACTGAATAGTAGCCATTTTCCTTTATTTCCTACAATCGAACACACGATTTTTTCCTGATTGCGGTTCAGCGTTCACGTGCTACAATTACATATGTACATTAGGGTGGGTCGATTTTTATGGACGAAAGTTAACGGATATCGCGCCATCGATTTTTCGATATGTTTTGGGCTCAGGAAAAAAGTTTCACTACGCATACCCAAAAAAATAATTTTCGAGCCTGCGAAATTTCATGTTTATGACTTTGATTTGTAAGGTTTTTTTCATGACCTCCTAAAAAAATTTTCGTTTGATTTTAAAATGTTCATGTATACCCTGTCCGACCCAAAAATGTCCGCTAAAAACGTTGGCGATAACAGTAAAAAGCCTATAGAAGAAAGCTGGCAAGATCTCAAAGACCTTGGTGGAACTCCCGTCCATTTATATCCATGACATTGAGTTCAAAAATTTGAAAAGCTTCCCGTGCTTAATATTTCCAAGCTCGAAGAAGTTCCCGAAAACGGGGCTTTCCTGGAAATTTTTTATCTGCTCCGGCAGTGCGCTGGAAAATCTCACAGCAGGTGCTCGACCGTCTCGGAAGGTATTGTGTTCCAGACCCATCCTCTCCGCTTAGACGGACTCCAATAGTCCAATGCCCAGTGAGCACCGCAACTAATCTGAAAAGGTCCTTTCTGTTCACCCACAAAAGGTTCAAAGAACGTGTTTCGTTGTAGGAGGGTCACAGACTCATTGCTACTCTGCAGGAATTCACACGCTTCCACATATCCTTCTACTCGCTAAACCAGTGCTGAGAGATCCAACCCTTTGATAAGTTCCAGGGGTGCAAGGACCTCCTTCTCCTCCGAGGCATCAAGAGCGGATCCACGCCGTGCCAGCCCATCGGCTATCTCGTTTCCCTGTATGTTACGATGACCCGGCACCTATATTAGAAAAACCATATGCCGACTAGCCAGGTTCATGGTCCACTCCCTGCACTAACTAACCAGGCTGGATGTAATCGTTGCTGACCCGAGAGCAAGAAGAGCCGCTTGGCTGTCACAGAAAACTGCTATCCTATTACCGGCTATGTTCGTACACAGTAGTGCCCTGCATGCCTCCTCAATAGCGTAGATTTCGGATTGCAAAACGTTCGCTGAGTCTGGGAGAAGCATAGATAGGGACATGGCCGGGAGTGCAGCAAAAATGCCAGCTCCTACTCCGCAGGCCATTTTTGATCCGTCCGTGAAAACTGAAATGTCGAATTTCTGAGTGAATTCCTCTTCCTTCCAGTGCTTCCTGGAAGGGAATAATATTGAAGTTTGTGTCCAATACTGTCCTGGGACAAATGTAGTCTGTTTTAGTTTTCATATAGGAGTCGTTAATATTCAGCAAAATACGGCCGTGGCCGTATGTGTGCTCTTTCCAGAGCCCCAACTCCCGAAGCATGAGTGCACCCTTGGATGCTGTTTTCTTGATAAAGAGATCGATCGGAGGCATGCTACATATCACGTTCAGTGCCTCTGTGGGGCATGATCTAATCGCCCCGGTGATTGCACCACAGGCAGCTCGCTGAACTTTGCTTAGCATTTTGTTAATGTAGTTCACCTCGACTGCCTTCCATCACACTAAGAAGCTAAGTAAGCTAAGATCGGTCGAATAACTGCTTTGTACATCCATGCTGTGAGTTCCGGTATCAAACTTTACTGCTGCCTAACATTTTTTTACAGGCGTACATATCCTCATATGCCCGTTTGACCCTGTGTTCTATATTAAGCTTCCAGTTCAACTTAGGTGTCAAAACGAAGAATCTGTATTTCGCGCTATCGGAAAGATGCAACTCTTGGCCATTAAGAAAAGGTAGATTGAACCTTGGTATTTTCGTCCTAGTAGTGACCAGCACTAGCTCTGCCTTTGACGGGATTCACGTTGAGCCCCGCGGTCTCCGCCTATCCACTCAGTTTCCTTAGTGCTCACTGCATGAGCCCACTGATCACGTTAGGGCACAGACCCGATACTAATAGTACTATGTCGTCCGCGTAGGCAACCACTTTAACTCCATTTCTATTGAATTTACGAAGTATGCTTTCTATAACACAAAGCCAGAGAAGAAGACAGAACACCACCCACAGGGGTCCCTGTCCACGGGTGTGCTGTGATATAGAAATGTACCTATAATTTGAAAAGGGGACTGTGAGTACCTTATTTGTTATTAACATATAAATGCTTTTCAA
This sequence comes from Merzomyia westermanni, assembly GCA_949987695.1. Lineage (NCBI taxonomy): Eukaryota > Metazoa > Arthropoda > Insecta > Diptera > Tephritidae > Merzomyia > Merzomyia westermanni. The sequence continues at coordinate 75,636,418 of OX465292.1, forward strand.
TAGAAAGTATAATATAGCCCTTTTAAGTAATCGCTCTTTTTGAAAATGCTTTCTGTAATTGAGCCATAGAAAGCTTGTTGCTCTTTTAGCTCATGAAGTTCATAGCGCAAAGCTTTCATAGCATTAACCATGGCTATTATCAGTAAATTATTGTTTTCTTTTAACTTTTGTATTGCTTATTGCAATAAATTGGCAATATTTGCTACCAGCCCCAGATAGGATTCAGCTATTTTATTTTTGAAAAATTGGTTAAGAACTGGCCGACAGCATTCCAAAATATGACTTTATTTCCTAAACGAAGCCACCAAGTTTGCACATACCTCAAGATTTTGCAACACTGTAGGTCGCCAAATGTAAATACTGCCTTATGGGTGGCTGTTCTTTTCATGGATGAGCCAAAAAGATTGTATATTTTCATATTAATAACCTCCACATCAATAACAAAAACGTATAGAATTTAATTGTGAATAGTGTGTACAGCAAATTGGCTCCAATGCCCATCCTTAGTCACTTGTCAAAAAGTTTGGGCAGCATGGATTGGTTACTGCGCTTATATGAGAAAATATATTCAATTATGAAAGCTTGAAAAACTAATACAAATTTCTTAAAAATAAGCAAAGATCCATAACTCCAAATTACATTTCCATTTACATAATCGGAAATCAGGAAAGTAGTAGCGTTAATAAATATAATTGTGCTGCACAAAAATGATCACATCATCCAATACGATTCTAGAGTATGCTCAATGCCTTTCGATGTGTTAAAGTTTGAGCGACTCACAATATTTCATAAAGTTCTTACACGAAGAACTGTGTATCAGATCAGTTAGTTCGCAACAGCTTCTGCATTTGAAGTTCAACTCTACAGTATCTGAAATATTGTAAACAGTGTTGTCGCGGCTTTCAGTCGAGATATTCAATGGAGAATCACTCTTGGTAACAAGGGCTACTTTCGACTAAGTAGACAACTGAGAAGTAAATGTCTTGCGGAACAATATTAAAATATAAGCGAAAAGCAGTTTGCAGACTTTCAGTAAAACTTTTATCCGATGTGGAAATAACCTTCCACTCACATAACAAACCTTATTTAGCCGGGGTTTGGATTTGTATTTACGCACATTATTACTCATTGTTCTTTTTTTTTTCAAAAATAAAACACTAATCCCTTGCAATGTCGAGCAAAATATTGATTGTATACTATTTTTAAAAAAAGTGAAAAATTTTTGTATATTGCTATAGTGGTCCAAAATTTCCAAGATCTGGAAGTTCAATCAAATAATAATTATAGGTTTGTTCACTTAATCTTTTTACCATTTTCATTTTTCTACTGAACGTGCCAAAATATTCACTGAGAAAAAGGCTATAGACGTACAGTGTCAAGCAAAGAGGTTATTTAAGATTTCATTAAAAAAAGGTGGAAAGAACGAACGTCGAAAATGGGTTCGCCTTAACTCCGTCTGTTGGCGGCCGCCGCGGTGTGGCGGTAGTGTCGCAGGTCTACCATACCGAAGGCCCAAGTTTCGAGCCTTGAAACAGGTAACATCAAAAGTGGTTTGAAAAAGTTGTTTCAAAACGGGGTCGCCCTTCGGCAGCAGTTTCGCAAACTCTCCGAGTGTATTTCTGCCATGGAAGGCTTCTCAGCAAAGATTTATCTGCTTACCAGATGCCGCTCGGAGTCGGAAAAACTTGTAGGACCCGGCAATTTGTGAGAAAACTTAAAATCAGCACATCACAAATTTGTAGAGAATCTAGGCCTTAATCTCCTCCGAGGTATACATCGAGCCAATTATTTATTTATTTTTACTCCGTCACACAGTGGGTGATCGTGGCCATAAACAATTGAAAAATTAAAGTTTAAGTAAAACAATATTTTTTTAGACCATTGGACAGTTATTACAAAGGATATGAAAAATTAAAAATAACAGTTTTAAAATTATTTTAGGTTAAGCGATACAGGGTGCCCAAAGTTGGGCAAAAAATATTTAATTTTATTTTTGCCTTAATAGGCCTACTACGAAGTATTCTATCTGACTTAGTTAACAACGTATATACATAAAAAAATACCTTAGTGTATAGGAAATTATTGCACCTTTTGAAGACGTTAATAGTTTTTTCACCAGGGCTCGACCCTGAATTTATATAAATTTTGAAATATTGTGAATTTACATTGTAATGTATATCGATATGCAAAAGTTATCTTTATTAAAATTGCGCTCTCTAACATCATTCGTAAAACCAGCAAGACGTGTTTTTATCTGCAAGGCAATAATATATTTCACTAACACTTACAACAGGTTATGGGCCCATTGTATCACACAATGTAATGCAGCGGCATTAACAGCAGTGACAAATCGAAATTTATGGCATCGACGCATGGGGCATTCATGTGACAACAACTTAAATCGGATAGAATCGTCGGTTAAGGGTTTCAACATATCTAAAGGTAAACTTGATCCATGTACAATATGCGCAGAAGGAAAGCAAACACGTTCATCATTTAAGCAAAGCGGTACACGCGCAACAGAAGTATTGCAAATAATCCACACTGATGTTTGTGGACCAATGTCAACATCGTCGTTTAGTGGATGCCGGAGTTATGAGTCCGAATACGATTTGAAATAAAATATATATATTTATGAGCAAGAGCTCCTTTCAGTTTCGTTTATTTTCAGAACTGTCTTTACATTTCAAATCTTACATCTATTTATACTATTTCTAAATGCTATTTGTATTGTGATAAAGTTGTCCTTGAAAATACTTTATTTGTTACTCTAAAATGTTAACATGTTTCTGTATAATATTTTAATGTTTTATTTTATGCGAAGAACAAAGAATATGCTTGTTTAGGTTATTACCATGCTATCGAGCAAGGTCAAGGGTTTTTGTGTGTGAACAATAATAAGGACATATGTAGGTATGTGTTTACAAAGTACAAAGATTTGTTTTAATTGTTGTTTACCTTGAAATACATTTTACTTGTGTAGCCGTTCTATTTAGGTATTATCTGCATCGTTGCATATATATATATATACATATATGTGTTTTATGTATGTTTTTATATATGTATATACTAAAAAGATAGCAAGTGAGACTATGTCGCTAACTCCCCTCCCTCTTAAAACGGAGCGTCCCCGTTACGCGGCTACAACGTGTTGCTGTTGAAGACGATTCATTTCGATTTCATATAATTCATCGATTTCCTTTTGTCTGTATAGTATTTTTTTATTTTCGTAGTATTGACAGAGGTGTACCATACCATAAGTGATGACTACCAAGGTTAAGAATCCCATTATGATGAAGAACGTAAACTGTACAGGATAATCTTCAATAGGTATCAAAAATGTTGAAAGTTCTTGAATGTTGAATTTATAGTTTGAGTTTGAGGAAAGGATACCGGAGTACTTCAAGTCTTTCGCTATGTAAATTGTGTATAACTTCTTTGATTTGTTGTTGATGGTTATGGTACGTGATGTTATCGATGCTCGTGGATTCTTTAAAGCTTATCAATTTTGGGCCTGATATAGGCATGTTGTTCCAAGTACGCTGGTAATCTGTCAAGATATGCCCATTCTCTAGGACACGGAGTGGAGCATTATTCTCGTGGATGGTTTCGCATTGTGCTGTTTTATCTTTTAATATTTTTATAGTGCAGTTGTCAGCGGGTTCAGATTTACAAATAAAGTTACTCATAAAATTTCTACATTTAGATACTCTTTGATAATCGTTACATTTTGCGATCTTAGGGTCTAAATTAATTTCACCATGCTTATGTGCTAAAGGATATACATTAAATAGGCTACATTTATTTTCAAGAACAGGATATTTGTATATTGCTACAATGGCTTGTTGTAGGTAACAGATATGAATGTCGGCATATTCTAGTATATTAATTATTGGAAGGTCCAATTGTTCATGGTTTATAAACTCATATACATCTTTTAAATTTAGTGTGCCAGAATAAAAGGTGTTAGTTTTCGCAAAATTTATCGTGTTGGTTATTGACTGGAGTTCACTAAATATTTCTAATAAAATAATGTTTTCAGTAATTGTGTTGGGATCGAGAGTTTCGAGTATTCTTTCGAACTGTGAATAAATTTTTTTTTGAATATTATTATTTTCTATCGGCATATTAAGAGACGTTTTGATTTCTATAAGGTCATCGTGGTCTGGTGTGCCAGTGATGAATTTTAACATAGAGCCAAGAAAATTAAGAGATCTTTTGGGTCTATAGATATTTGGTATGGGTTGATTTTCCAGAGTTTAAATTTTGTTCACTAAAATTTGAGTCTCGGGCTGGTTTTCTAAATTGTATGAGGATTTCATTATGCTTTCGTATGGCGCGAGTATTTTTGATAAATTAGATACATGATACAGGAAAGCTGTATCCCGATAAATGTAAACAGGATGTGTTTCTACTAGTATGTACTTCCTATTAGCTAAATCTATTATGTTGTCGCAGAGTGCGACAGAGAAAAGTAATGTAAATACCATTCCGTACATGCTTTTACTCTAATATTATCCTTATGTATAATTACCCCTTTGTTGGTCGTTATTGTTTTGCCGTTATCTTTTTTTACTAAGTGTTTCGGGTATTTTTTTAGGTTTTTGTTCCGTCTATGCGTTTTGGAGTATATCACGTCTCCTTCCTTGTATTCCAGTTGTTTACGATTGCGGTTGTGAGATCGCAAAACTCTGTTCTGGTTTTCTTGAAGGCGCTCTTTAATGTCAGGATACTCCCTTTGATTGAAGAACACGTTCTCGGGTTTCTCGTTCGTTACCGAATGAATTGTTTTGTTGTACTGTCTGACTGCTTCGTATATTTGCTCGTCGGGTGCTGAATTATGTTGATTTGCCAAAACCTTTGCTAGTTCAATTATGGTGCTGTGCGCCCGTTCAACTTGACCGTTTGTTGTCGAATGATATGCTGGAGTTTTAGTATGTGTAATCCTCCTATCAGAAAATGCTATAAGTTTTACGATTGGCCCCTAAAGTCAGTTCTGTTTTGACATTTGTGTAGTAAACACATGCGAAATACACGTTAATAAACAATGTTACGCTACACTGCTCCAGAACGCGGAATATTGCTGACTATTTATTTGACCAATAATCGGTCGGTGAAAAACGGTTACTGCGCAAAAGTAATGCTCCTATCGGGAAATGCTATACATTTTGCGATTGGCCCCTAAAGTCAGTTCTGTTTTGACATTTGTGTAGTAAACACATGCGAAATACACCTTAATAAACAATGTTACGCTACACTGCTCCAGAACGCGGAATATTGCTGACTATTTATTTGACCAATAATCGGTCGGAGCCAAACGGTTACTGTGAATGGTGAGCGCTACAGAGCAATGATCAACGAGTTCTTTTTGCCGCAGCTTGATGAATTGGGATTGGAAAACATGTGGTTCCAACAAGACGGTGCAACAGCACACACTGCACGTGCCACAACCGATATGCTGAACATCGGAAGCTTACTTTTGCGCCACCTTGTATATATATAAAATTCAAATTATGTATGTATTTATAGAACGACTTGTGTCCTAAACGCATAAACCGATCGTAACCAAATTTGAAATACGCAATGGATATCTTCCAGGGATGGTCATGGACTAAAAAATATTTTGATATATATAGGGGGCGTGGCACCTCCCATACAAATGGAATTTTGCAAAGTCCGTATCTCTGGAAGTATTTGCGTTAGACCACTGAAATTTGGTAAGGGGTTATATGAGATAAATCCCTATCACCTGCAAACGGGATAGCGAATAAGGGGGCGTGGAACCTTCCATACAACTGGAATTTTTCAAGTCGGTCATAGATACATACATACATAATTTGAATTTTATATATATATATAGAAATGTGGGGTGAAACCCACGGGTATAAGCTAGTTTGTAATATTTATGTTTGTTTGTTTATTGTAATACAATGCTTGTACATACCCTGCAAAAAAAGCGATTAGTGTAGCATCCTACCTAGCTATCCGGGATGAGTCGCAAAAGACCAAAGCCAGTTTTGATCTCTTTGAACGGGTTGAAGTGATTTCTTTTGTTTGAGCATGTCCCATGACGAGACTTATTGGTCCCTTTCATGCCCAAACGAGTAGCGGAGAGATTCGCTTTGTACCCCTACGGGTACAGTCGGACAAGTTTACTTTCGAAACCTAAAAGTAGGCTACATAATTCAAAATCGACTTATCCCAACTATGCCTATAATGGGATAATTGGGATCAATTTTAGCCCACTGTAGAGGAAAGGTATTGATCCCGGTTCACTCGCTTTGTACGTCCCTGATCCGACAGATTTTTTATTTAAAAATAAAATGGTTGTA